>CM060560.1:130095878-130695878 GCA_030625065.1 Alectoris magna | reverse complement strand
CCCAAAAGATCCACACAGACTGTAAAGATGGAGCCCTACCTTTATATGATACAGGTACACAGCTCTTACTGCAAACAGACAGCAGGCTGGTGTTTCAGATAACTACCCCATAACAGGACATAAGCAGCAGCAATCCCCTTCCGAGTTGTCTGTGCAGCTCCCAACTCCTTCACAGTCAGGAAATGATGTGGCTTCGTGGAGCCGCAACAGGGGAACTGGCTAGGCCACAATGGGCTTCCTATTCGGAAACAGAGTTTCAGTTTCAAATAACTGCACTGAAACACTTCCCTAGTATAGAAAGGGGTACATTGTGTTCAGCTTATTTCCCAGAAAGGTGAAATAGCTTGCGCTCGTCAGCCCAGAGCTGACCTCACACCACCACCATTTACTGTGACAGCTATTCTGTAATGGCTTGGGTAGGTAGGTCTTGACTGTGCTTCAGTCACACAGGCAAGAACAGCGCAGTCATACCCTATCCTTCAGCTAGCCTGGGTGAGGTTTTCTTCCTTGCACCAGGATGCCATAGGATACATCTTTCTCATGCTCTCATGAGACTGAGTGCTGGCTGCACAGAGAATAGGTTCTTGAGAGGCACTTCTTTACGGCAGAGAACAGCTGTGATGGACATTGGCCTTGGGTTGTGTCTAGAACTGTAGATTTGGTTGTAGGGTTTCTCTGATTATTGGGCAGCTCAGAGCTGCACAGCAGTGAAAACATGTAATTTCAAAGCCTTGAGCTTGGCTTCCCAACTGTTGCTGATGAGCCGAGCGGTTTTTAAACAATGTTCAGTGATGCTTTCAAACACTTGTTCTTTGAGAAACCCAGACCCATGTTCTTTTCCCATCCATTCATAAAACTATCAGAAACCTCAGAGCAGTATAAAGGCCTGATTTCATTTAAAGTCTCCAAGACCATTAGGCCTGCTCGAGTTAAAGTTGCTAAAGCTGATTTAGGCTTCCTTATCCCTGACAGCCCATTTGATAGCTATCAGTAGAGTTCTCTGCAGTGCCAGGAAACATGAGCCCAGATGTGGATTCTGTGAAGGAACAAGGAGGCAGCTGGATCAGGACACCCAGTCAGCCTCTGCAAGAGAGGCTCCCACAGGGAAACCTGCCATTGGAGCCCCTCGGTGACAGTGCAGGGAAGCACCCAGACCTGGCACAACCTCTCCTACGCTGAGACTTCACAGGCAACCAAGTGGCTGATCAGACCCATTGCTGTTCCCACAGTATGGTGTCCTGAGAATAACAAGGAGTTACAGTGCTTCACTGCAAATCTGTGTGATTCAGGATTTGGAAAAGACAAGGTATGAACCCATAGTGAGGACTTCGACCTTGGAAACAAAACAATTATTAAATGGGGGTTACGTGTTACACCAGTATCAGAGAATCACAGAATCATAGAATGGCCTGGGTTGAAAAGGCCCTCTATTATCACCTAGTTTCAACCCCCCTGCCATGGGTAGGGTCGCCAGCAGCCAGACCAGGCTGCCCAGAGCCACATCCAGCCTGGGATGTGGACCCAGTAAACTCAGTACTTTCAATAAATGTAAGAAACCATGATACGAGCCCTTAAAAGTTCAACTTAGAAATCCTAATTCAGTGAGGATGTGCATAGGTCTGTAAATACATGTATGCTAGTGGAGGGAGCATCACACAGGCACTCACCTCTTTTGAAGACTTTGGACTTGAAAAGACACTGTAGAAAAAGGAGAGGAGAAAGACAAGAAAAGCAGCATGGAGGCAACTTTCATCCCAATAACAACAATGTATAATGCACATATCTGAAATTTTCTCACAAACCTGGGTTTTTTTTACTCTTTGCTTTTTTTTTTTTTTTTTCAGTTACATGTGTGTGAAGTAGTAAAAAAATAAAATAAAAGAAACCTCTCAAAAACAAAGTGCTCAATGAGAGGCAGCTACAGGTAAAGCTGGTACAGGGCTTTTCACAGCTCTGATTTCCAGCAACTTGTAAGGCATGGAGCTGCCCAATTATCCTAGAAGAGTCATCCAATTTGTTTCTCTGAGGGGAAGGTTGGTGTGCTCGAGTCCAAAGGATTGGGAAATGGTTCTTTGCTGAGAGCAGGTATCTTGCCCTTTCATGTTTCCCAGAGGATGGACCACGAAAGTAAGGAATGACAGTGAAAAAAGGCTTTAGAAAACAAAGGAATTAACCTACCAAATTCCTGCTAACTACTGATTTTGCAAAGCAAACCACTGTTTTTTTACAGCGACAGGTTTTTAAAAGAACTTAAAACACCTACAGCGTAGTTCTGAGTATCTATTGTAGGATGATGTTCCAGTGCTTACTTTCAGGCTTTTCCAAAAATCTATGAGAACTAAAAAAAAAAAAAAACACAACATTTTTTTCCCATGCAAATTTCCTCATATGGAATTTCTTCATATGGAAACCTCAGCAACAATATATATATATATATATATATATATATATATATATATTAACCCCCTCTCCATTTTGATGTGTGCTTGAAAGCCCTCTAGGCATCTATTTGCATTTTCCAGAAACTTCGGTAATCTAGCCCTGGCTTACTTATGAAAATGGGTCTTAAGCTCTGGAATTACTGAAGCGTTTTTGAAATTCTACACTCACTGTATTTTAAAATATATTAGACTTGATTCTGATGCTTCAGGGGACAGGTAGTTCCCACCATTCCACCATTCTTGGAGATCTCTTCATCTCATTCATGGAGATGAAGTACTGTATAGTAGGAAAAAACTGAGCTTTTAGAAGTTATCAACAAGGGCAAAATATGAAAGGGATGATAGAAATATGTGGATAATCAAATAGTAGGTATGCACTTTGGTGTACTTTTGTTAGTTTTACAGATGAATGAGAAACTGATTTATAAACTGGAAGTGATTAAATATATTGCTTATGAAAACAATATATTGCACTGGAAATGATAAGCATAGTAAATCATGTGCAACAGTGCACATGCAACCATGATAGGCCCTTCAAATATTGCTGGTTTATGAGCCTTATGGAGGGACACCCTAATGTCTTAAAGTTTTGCATCACACCTTGACAGAGGAGCTTCTGCTAAGGCAAAAAGCATGCTGCTGAAAAAAAGAAAAAAGAAAGCCAACAAATCAGACCATGAAAACACTGTTGGAATCACAAAGATTTCACAATGTTTCTGCATTTTACAAAAGAATATTCCTGTCTGAATCTTCCTGGTAGAGAATGGCATGGAGTTTCAGGCATCAGGCAAATTAACTCCTATGTTAAATATCATATCTCCTGGAACTGTGTATTTCCAACTTAAAATCTTTTTCTTGCCATTCACTTCTACTTGAAAACAACAATTGTTTTTCTTGTCTGTTATTTTTTCCTTTCAAGTGAGAGGTTTTTTCCTATCCTAAACCAGATCTTCAACAAACGAATAGTTTAAGGTAGCTTGATCTTCAGATGTTTCCTCAGTCCTTTGAGTTGTGTTACTGCCACCATTTAGCTTCTCTAGGCAAGATTGATGGGAGTTCCCACAGGGATGTTTATTTGTTTTAGCTGATATCTGCCCATACTTTATCACAGCTACAGTAATCCATTTTCAGCCTTCTACAGTGCTTGAGATTTATACTGACACCTTCTTTCCAGGATTTGGAAAAAAGATGATGCAAAGTACTTGCATAAAACATAAGTCAAAACGTTTCTTTGTGATTCGGATTAAAACTAAGTATCTAAAGGCTAATATAGATTACTTCTCCGTCTGAGTCACATGACATTTAGATTTCTTATTTGCATTTTGGTTTTGGAATTGTCAAGGTTCAGGCCTTTCTTGTGTTTCTTTGTAACCATGACAACCACAAACTTTGGTGGTTTTTTTCCCTTAAAGAAAGCTGAGATTCTTGTGCAGTGATCTACCGAAGACAGAACTTTAAGGAAAATGCTTTAAAATTTATGGTTTGCTGCTGACCATGCCAGATTGATTTAAACAGGCCAGGGGAAACTGTAAAACCTGATTCACAGGTATCCATCCAGCTCTTATAATCTTACAGCTAATGCACAGGGGTGGGGCCCGCCATTTCCAATGTTTCACTCACTCACATACGCACACCATAGATTTCAGCATAGTCCTCCAACTGGATTGAATAGAGATTCATAAGCCCTCTCTGAAGGAGGAAAATGATTTTATATAAATCAAGGAAAAATGGAGAAAAAAAAAAAGTTATTCATTGATTAATGACAGGTAGAATAAGAACTACCTTTCCTGTGCATTAATCAGAATAATGAATACCGTAGAATCGTAGAATCATAGAATGGCTGGGTTGAAAAGGACCACAAAGATCATCCAGTTTCAACCCCACTGTTATGTGCAGGGTCACCAGCCACCAGACCAGGCTGCCCAGAGCCACATACAGCCTGGCCTTGAATGCCTGCAGGGATTGGCCATATCTTGCCTGATGGACCTGTAACTATTGAGGGTGAAGAAAGCTGTGCGATGCTCTTGCACCTCTCTGGAGGAGACACCAATTGCAAACACAGCGTGACTGCAGGGAAGTTGGAAGGAATTGCACGAAGGTTTTACTTGGCTTTTCCAGGATGGAGGAAGCAGGAGGCATATGTGCTTATGATGAAGGCAGACTGTTTTCATTGCTGATAGGGTAGACCAAAGGATAACTTACACCATCTATTCCAGGATAGACAATAGGCTCCAAACCGTCATCTTTGATGGTTTTCTGTGTGAATCCTTCCCTTTCAAGCATGCTTCTCCTCTTTTAACGCCCATCTTTAAGAAGTTTCTTCTATATTTTTGCATAGGATGTAACTGATTTTCATTCACTCCTAAAGTACTCCATATTCTGCCACTGGATATCAACTTTTTAAGACTATCCCCAAATATATTTGTACCGTGTTTAGATGAACCATTACCTGGGAGAGATACTAGATAGTTGCTAGAGAGTTGCTGCTGCTAATGACAGTAAAAACAAGAAGGTAACATTGTTCTACTTATTTACTCAAGGCTAGTTCCCCAGTTCATGTGAGTTAACATATGTGGCCAGGTCAGGAGAGAGGAATTTGGTCTGGATTTTCTCATTTTCTTTGAAGTGATTTGGATTTATTATATAGCATCGAGTCTTGAAACCTGCAAGTCTCTCGACGCATCCAAAATCTACCATATAAAGTGAAAATTGAATATATTTTGCATCTTGGAATATCAGACTTTTGGATTTCAAGCTTTTTCATTTATATCTAACGCAGTATGTCACCAAAACTCTACAAACAGCTAATAACAGGATCCAGAAACCTGGAGGAGAAACGAGGAATTATTGCTCTTCAGGCTCCAAGAAATAAGTACTAACTGAAGAGAATAACAGAAGTAATAAGAAAGAGCTTGAAGAATGCACTTAACCTAAATTCTAATTTGATGACTGTTTGCTTCCCCTGAATTTCAGACAGCAGATTTATCTTAAAAAAGAAAAAAGAAAGAAAAAGCCTCTTGAAATGTTCATTTTAAAGGAAAGCAAATACACTGCAGGACATAAATTAACCCCACTCCCCCAAATTAGCTTGTTTTTCTGCTTGTTGAGTATCATTTCAGATTTATTTGCTATGGAACCAATTCAACAAAATACTTAAGCGCATGCATAGCTTTGATCACGCAAGCAGTCCCATTGAGAGCATTCACATCCTTAAATATATGGACACAGTTAAATAGTTTGCTGAATCCAGACCTACTTCATTTCTTCTCAAGAAAGCATTTGCAGAGACAGAGTTGTTTTATTCTGACCACGAGGAGTTTACTGCAAATACATGGCACTGAAAGCTGTGCTGATTGCTTGTAGCTGCTCATACAGAGCTGTTTCTGTTCTGAGTGAGCTTGATTTATACTCAGGATTAAATTTAAAGAGCCCAGTGAGAAACTGGATTTCTCAAGGTGAAATGACAGTGGAAAGGGCAATGCTAACAGAAGATCAGATCAAGAAGAGGAGGAAATTAAGGAACCTCAGGAACATTCTCTTCCTGGTTTTGGTCAAAAAGACATGATTCTTGGAAAGCTTACATAACGAAAAAGCATGTGGGCCTATTTTTTCCCTTTTGTCATCATTAAGAACACATGTGCAAGACTCTGTGTGTGCACGCCTGTGTAGTACAAGGAGTTTGGTGTGTGACACTCGGTGCCAGCATTGAGAGCACCTTTTCCTACTTGTCCAGGGTACTTTAATTACTCTTAGGCAAACAGGTGGTAGGATCTGTATGAGGAATCTGTCTCCAAATACACCAAGCAGTGATCTAGATCATAAAAAGAAATATCTCTGATTAGGTCCGTGGCATTTCCACAGAAATGTAAGGATGTGCCTGACTGTTTTACTGGATTAAGAGCCCGTACCCCTCTCCAGCAACACACCAAGGAAGGAGTGACACGAGGTGAGTAAAACACAGCTTATTGAGGATTATATACAACGTAATTAAGTTAGGAAGTGATTGGGGTAGGCGCTGGGTCCCAGGAACCACATGCCCCAGCAGAGACATCCCACAACAGCACAAAGTCTTGCCCTCAGATGGTTTAGTTTAGCACCCCTCTACCATACCTTCCTCACACAGTTTCTAGGGAAAAAGGCTCTCATTCTTTCAGTGTGGCTCAGAGAGCAACTAGGCTGCTACGTTACGTAGTGAAGGAATTTATACAGTCCAGCCTTGTTTTATGGCTGCATTTGAGGCCAACTCCCACTCTCCCCCCACCACCCTTTTTTTCCTTTTTGATGGCCATTGTCATCTTCACTGTTGGAGCTGGCCTTGATCAAATGCTACATGTTTACACAATCCCAACGATACAGCCAAATTTCTCTATTTTTACACCATCTCACCTTTCCAAAGAGTTCAATTTTTAATGTGAAAAATCACTCATGAAATTGTATTTGATGTCCTCCCTGGACGTACTGGTTCAGCAACCTGTGCAAGAAGTGCCCTGAAAATTTCATGTACGCTATTTTGAAGAAGCAGAAATGTGTTACCTTCAGTGCCTTTAAAGCCTAAATTACACGAGGGAAAGAGGGAAATGAAGACATTAGAGTATTTGAAATGTCAGCGCTCTTTCAAGCTACAAAAACTGCCACAACCACCAAGTGAAACACCCAGCCAATACCCAGCATGAACATTTTGTATACCTTTTTGCTATATGCTTTGAACGCCTTCACCAAAAGCCTCTTAATGATGGCCATGAGTTTCTCCTCTATAGCAGAGTGATTTTCTCCCCTAAATTCAAACTTTCTGACAGGAAATTAGATAGCAAGTGCACGACAACTGTTTGATAGGCTGAGAAGCTAATCAGAAAGCTCCCTTTCAATATAAAACTGGGTGTTTGATGTTCTGCGAACACCTGGAGTGGTAAACAATACAATCCCAATGACTTATGAGGTACTTGTTTTCAGTAAACCATTAACTTCTTGAAAAAGGCTTTTTTCCTTCCAACAATAATTGGTTTCTCAGATCGCTATCCTTCCTTCATATGAACTCCTGAGGAGGCTGGATTTTGAGGAAGGATCTTACAGTTTTACAACTTCTATTGTGTTTACTCACTTAAAGGAAAAAAAAAAAAAAAAAAGGAAGTGGCAGTATTATGAGAGCAGCACTTCTCAGGAGCTTTACAGGAATATTTGGCTAAACGTTTGCAACGAGCAGTCTATCTGGAAAATGCAGCCCTTTTTCCTGCTAGTAAATTATCTGGCAGCAATCTTTATTAATACCCTTGAAAGTAATTGTTAGAAATGCTTAGTGCGAACTAATCTCATCTTGTAGACTGCAGGAAAACTGGCCACCCAGGCCATTGCTGGAGACATCCCTCCCGTGTCACATTTTTCCTGTTTCATAAGGTTGATGCATTTGCAGTGCTGCCCTCTTCTTCTGTGTGACAGCGACAGGGCCCGAGGGAACGGCATGGAGTTGTGTCAGGGGAGGGGCAGCTGGGGGTGAGGGACAGGGTCTGCAACACAGGGCGGTGGGAACAGAACGGGCTGCCCAGGGCAGTGGGCATGGCCACAAGTGCCGGAGTTCAAGGTGTGTTTGGACACGGCCTTCAGACATAGGGTTTGATGTTTGTGTGGTCCTGTGTCAAGCGAGGAGTTGGATTCAGCGACCTTTGTGGGTCCCTTCAAACTTGGGATATTCTATGACTCAAGGTGTGTACACAGCTGACCATGCGGACCACCAGCTCCTGGACTGATTCACCTTATTTCTGCTATTTCTTCTTACTCATACCTCAATACATGTGCCTATGGCCTTCTACAAAAAACTAGCTGGCAGCTCTTGCTGTCTAAGATAGCACAAGAAAGATCAGAGGCACGCCAGGCATAGAAGTTACATCCTTCTGTGCTCCGAAAACTTTCTGAGCAGGAACTTTTTGTCTTGCCAGGCATGCTTACAACAAACATGCTCAGTAGTATAAAGTTAAAATGTGATCATAACTCAAGATCGACGTGTGGGCAATCATCACTAAGATAGTGGTAATGAAAACAGCTGAAAGAGTTCTGAGAGATTCCATTGCAAACCATCAGCCTGACGTACCATAGGGGTAGGAGGGCAAAGGCCTGGCCCTGGCCAAAGCCGGGCAGCACTGCTGCTGGGAAGGCAGTGCCAGGTCCTGTGCAAGTGCACGCAGACAGCAGAAAACGCCCGTGAATCATTTTGTTTCTTTTTGTCTTAGAAACAGTCATCTTCCTATTCCAAGCTGTACAAACACACAACTGATTAAAAGTTCTTGCTCGAAACTTGGTGCCAAAAATAGCCTCCTGTATAAGACTCTTTGCTGCTCTGGGTTGTTATTTTTATTTTTTTCGGGGAATTTTCCATCATCAAAAGCCCAAGGCAGAAACAATAGCAAACACTGCCTGCCGGCTTTCAGTTAAAAATAAGCAACAAAGGCATTCCTGTTCCTTCCAGAAACAATAGGAAAATCTCGGCGACTAAAGAAAAATAAGAGAGAGAGAGAGAGAGAGAGAAAGAGAGAGAGAGAGAGCGCGAAGGAGGGAGAGATCCGCACAGCCGTGTCCACGCCTCAGCCGAGGGCTCAGCTCGGCCTGCCCCCAAGAGCCGGAGCGCGCCGGGCGCCGGTGCTGTGCGTGCCGGGCCGCGCCGTTCGGCGGGGCTGCAGCGCCTCTCTCCCTGACAGGCTGCGGCTGCCTGCCCGCCCCTGGGCCGGGAGCGTCGGCGGCGGGGGGCAGCGGGCGGCTGCGGCTTTAAGAGCTCCCACAATGCCGTGCTGGCGTCCCAGTTCCGTTACATGTCTCTCCCGGTGAAGGGGAGCGAGGCAGAGGCAGGAAGGAGGCGGGGGCGGCCGCCTCTCGGCGCGGGGGACAGCCGCGCGCCCACCTACCCGCTCGGCGGGCCCGGGGGAGGAGCGGCGTCGCCGGCGCCCGGAGCCGAGTCGAGCTCAGCCCAGCCCCCGGGCGCTGCGCCCCGGGCCGGCCGCGCCGCCCCCCGCGGGGCACAGGCGTGAGGCGGAGCCGGCGGCCGCCGGAGCCGTTGGCGCTGCCCGCAGCCGCCGCGGGACGGCCGCCGGAGCGGTAAGTCAGGTCCCGCCGCTCCTCGGGCTCTGCGTGCCGGGGCTCGGCGGGTCCCCAGCCCGCCGCCCTCTCCGCCCCTCTGCCGCCAACTTTCTCGCTGTCGTTGCCTGCTCCCCGCTCCCCTCGCTTTTTCTCCGCTTTGGCTGCTCTTCGCACTCTGCCGTGCCTCCTTCCCGTCACTCTCCCTTGGTTCCTTCCTTCGCTCCTCGTCCGTTCCCTGCCCGGCGCTGGGGGTTTGCTTTTCCTTCGAGCGCCGCGTTGAGAGGCACGGGCTGTTTTCTGCGTCCTTGGGAAGAGACTTGAGCGCCGACTTTCCTCGCTCCCCCGCTTCCGCGGGAGCTCTCGTCCTTTCCCGTGCTGTCCCCAGCAAGAGGGTCTCACTTTCCCGTCTGAATTTTTGCGACGTGGACCGTTCGGTTTCGGTCACTTTCTCCCTTCCTCTCCAGGCAGTGACGACTCGTTTCGTGATTAATCACTTATTCCTGTCCCGACCTCTCCTCCTTTCTTTCACTCCTCGCGGTTAGCAAAAGATTAAAAGAAAAGCTGCTGCGCCAGCGGGAGTGTGTGAGGTTCTGTTCTATTTGTGGTGGGTGAGAGCCGGGGGGACGCTGAGAAAAGCTGGGGCAGGAGCAGTGCAGCAGGAGGCAGAACTTTGCAGGGCAGAAGATGGATCCTGCTCCGTGGTCTGTGCAGCCCTGAAGCGTGGCTGTGGAGAGCCAGGACCTGGCTGGGTTGGGGTGGCCTGTCCCTGCTCAGTGAGGGGCTGCGTCTTTATGCCATTGGATTTATGCAGCTTAGCACTGCTGGTGGGCTTCGTTGGTGCAGGAGGTGAGAGCAGAGGGAACGTGATGGGTTCCAGCGTCCCCTCTGGAATTACACCTGTCACCCCTAGCATCCAGAAACTGGATGTGTCAGAGCTTGACAGATTAACACCTTAGCTGGGACTGTGCAGCGCCGTGTTGGTGGTGTAGCACGCCTTGGGAAGGCTGTGCCTACCAAGACACCTTCTTGCTGGGGTTTGGTGCTCACAAGTAGTGGGCTGGGTGGTGGTGTGGTTGTGTCAGGTGCTGTGGAAGTGAAGCCTGACTTGTTGGTTCAGTAGAGAATGTGTAGTTTGGGAAGATGAGGTCAGCTCCCTAGGTATGAATGGAGCACTGTGGCTCATGGCTGCGTTGTTACCTCTTGATAGATTCTGTTCCTTAAGACTGCAGGGTTACCTGGTTCAAGTGCGGATGAAGCCCTATTTGTCTTTCTTCCTTTAAAGAAGGGAGAAGCTACCATTTCTTACTGAACTTTGTTTAATTATGGCTAATAATAAAATAGGCTGGGGATTGAACTGGAAGCATTTATTTTTACGTTCGCGATTGCTTGTGTATCCAATGACTTTTTGGCTCAGGGGGAACGGAAATGACTGCTTGTCACTGTGGTGTTCAGCTGTGTGCCCTTTACAATGACGGTGAGGTTCAGATTTGCTTTTTACGCTCTTGTAACTTCTGTCCTTCCCGCCCCCGCAAGCCTAACAGAACCTGACCACAGTTGTGTCATTTCTTCTTGCTCTTTCCTGGAGATGAGAAACTTTGTAATCGGGGGAAATAGATAGGGGTAAATTAACCAAGTACGGTTAGCGAGAAGTCTGAGTCTTGTAAAGCTGTGCTGAGAGCCAAGGACCATGGGTCCTGTTCCTGCCTCTGCCATGGAATGGCAGTGTGACCTTTACTGAAGCTGTCGTGTCTTAGCTGTGCCTTATAGGACATGGAGGCTTTCAGAATAACTGAAGTACTCTTACAGGTGATTTTTAGGGATAATTTTGTCCAAATGCATTGCTCTGTTTGGTTGTGATTTGGAATGCTGGTCAGGTGGTGGTTATTCTTGTGCTAGTATTTGTTCTTAGGAAGCTGTAAAGCAGAACTCTTGATCGGTATTTATTTTGAATGACGGTGCACCAGATTTTGCATTGCTGTCACAGTTTGGAGCCTAAAGTTCTTTTTATCCCTTGTATACTTTGAGAATATTGCATGCTTCATCTGTGATACCTTGTTGGGGTGTGAATTCGCTCATTACTGCTCAGACTCTCCAAAAAGAAACCCCATGGGCTTTAATTGTGGGGTGGAGAATGGGCCGGGGACCCCCCTCAGTGGGATGCGTGCAGCTCTTGGCTGTTTCTTGAGCTCTGTAATTAAGAGATTGGCTTAGTACGTGGGTTTTTTGTTTGCTTTCTAATTTTAGGTCTTTGCCGAGATTCTTAAAGACTTAAGATCTCTATCTTGAAATTAAATGTAAATGCTGTGTGGTTTTCTGGGGCTTTCTTGAAATGTTGGATTTTACAACTCTCAAGCCAGGACCTTGCAGCCTAACATGACATACTATGATCTCAGTGCTTGCCTTCCTGTGCCGTTTGAGGTTTGTAGCCTTTGTAAACAACGGGCTCGATCCTGTTGGAAGTGTTTCTCTGCTGTGAATGAGAGACTTTTCTGTAGAAACTTGCTGTTATGCAGCAGTAGGTACGAGTTGCTGTCTTCTTGCCTTGGCCTACATGAGCCCCTCTCTGGCGCCGTCTAGGCAGGCAGTCTGTCTTCAAATTCAGTTTCACAAATACCTGATTTCTTTTTATCCTTCAAAGTGTATACCGATCTCTCAGCTCCAACAAGAATAGTTTTGCTGGCCAATTACAGCATACTCACATTGTTTTCTGTATTCACAATATTTTCTCTTGCCATTGTTGTGACGTTTATATGGCTCTTTCTCCGTTCTGATACAACATGGGAAGGGGAGAGAATTGCCTATGCGTACCAAGCTGAGCAGTACTTCTGCTTGTCCCGATTTCTTACCCGTCAAGTTGAGATTGGAGCCCTTATGCTGCCTCAGACAGGAAGATGGTTTTGAGCTGTACCTTACAGTTCCTTGTCACAGCTGCCACAGGGATTGCAGGCTGGACCCCTCTTGCTCAGTCTCAATAAGCATTGAGTTGTCTTTGTGATAACTTAAATATGGAGATGGGAGAATATATCTGAGAGGAGATGAGGAAATTCATGCTGTAAGCCTTTGGAACTGGGGGGCACTTAAGAAACCCACTTCATTTACCTTTTTACTTGGAGTTACTACTTAAAGGGGGGAGGAATTTGTTTTCTTTCCTACCGTGCTCAGAGAAAGGGCTTACAGACAACAGAGGACATTGTAATGCTTTCCAATAGTCCAGGATTATTGAACAAAAGTGTCTCGCTGTGCAATATTGCTGCTGTGCTCAGTGTTGTATGATAACACATGTTTCTCAGCTGTTGTCGATTCCTCAGTGGCACAGACTTCAAAAGAATGTGCTGAAAGAAAGCCATGGCCAAGAGAAAAAATGAGTTTTGTTCCAGTGACCTGTACCATCCATCCGCTTAAGTACTTAGTGGAGCTATTCCAGAGTGTTCAGGCATCCAGTGAAGGCCAGAGAGTGATTACAGCTGGAAATGGAGCCTGCTACGAAGAGATCACCTGGAGAGCACTGAAATGCCACCTTCCCCTCTAACCCCACTGCCATCTCAGCTGGCAGGAGCGGGTAAGGCTCGTCGTTTAGGGTATCTTTCAGCATGACATTGTCTAACTCCTAATGCTGTTGGGATTTATTTATTTTTACTCTCTATGCTATCTTTAGCACTAGAATAGTAATGAGGACAGAAGGTCATCTCTGCAGTTTCCTTTTGAATGTAGCAAACCAGGTCTGTAATTTAAATGGGTAAATACAGGTTATATTAGCAAGTTCTTTATTATTGAAATATATGGGGTATTTAACAGAATATGCAGGTGTTTGCAGAGTTAGCAGTATTCATTGCTGAATTAGCTTTAGTTGAAAATCATTACTGGTGAAGTCACCTGTCTTAATATTGGAGTTAATTATAGTGAACTGTGTCAGGTTGAGTTTGGGAAGCACTCCGTAGTTCAACCTATGATAGCAGGTAATAATAATAAAAAGATACGTTGTGTACACAGGCGTATGTATTATGATACAGTAGTATGCTGCTATTGCCAAGTATTACAATTGATTTTACTTAAATCCTTATGTTGGAGTCTGCTGTGCAAGATGGATCTCAGCTTGTAGTTGCTAACTGGATCTTAAAATCATGCCCTGTGTTTTCAGTAGTCTCAGATACTGGAACTCAGGGGAGTCTTACCAGGGGGGCTGTAAGGACACAATTTAGCGGAGGGTTGTTAGAGTTAGGGTAGTATGGATAGGTTGCATTTGGACTTAATGATCTTTAAGGTCTTTTCCAACCCAAGCTATTCTATGATCATGAACTTTTGAATATCCGTGGTATTTTTCTTTGTGGGGCTGGGGCTATTACTGCATCAACAGTACTATGTATTTCAGATAAGAGGATTTTCCTTCATAATGGGTGGGAAGTGGTCATACAGATGCACTAAAAGAGGACACTTGTATTTTGGAAAAAATGTGAGATACTTTAGTAGTTGTTTTTCCATCAGCAAGCAAATGGCACGAATCTAAAGGTAAGCTCAAATAATGTCCTCTGCTGTAGCGTTGCTCCTTTGTACTGTGGTATAATGCTTCTGCTTTTGAGAGATTGTTCTTCTCCCAGTGTAAGTCGTGTTTTTTTGGTGCATTGAGATGTCAGGTTTTAATGCCTTACTACCTCTTTGAGAGGAAAGGGGAGGGAAGTTTTAGATACGTGTAATGTAACTGACTTCCATCCAGCTTTTGCCCTTGCTCCGGGGCTGAGGTTGCAGTTTGAATTCATTTACTGCCTTTGAAGGCTGTACTAGGTGTAACCTTGTGTCTCATTCCCCTTACTGCAACAGTACCTGATGTATTTCCAACATGCACTTTGCCGCATCTCTGGGTTTTAAAATGGCGAGGCAATGTTGGTGCTTGCTTTATTGCAAGTTCTTTTTAGATCTGTGACTTCCTCTTGTTTCAGCTGAATAGAAAGCTTTTTGCTAGAAGAGTTTTGGGCTCCTGAGGTGTTTGACAACATTTTCAAGCCGTTGTTCATTGGAAGCTTGAAGTTTTTAGAGCAACCTTTTGAAACTTTGTGTTTTATCATTGATCAGCAGTTCTGTGAGTGTGGATAAGGAAAGACTGTAAGTCTGTTTGGCTGGGCAGCCAGATGTTATGCATCTTATGCCAAAGTGGGCAGACAGTGTGTCTTTAGCAGTGGGAGCGTCTGTCTGTTGTTCTTGTCACTAGCCTCTTTGGGAATCTTCAACAAATGGCACCAGCTTTTCCTTCTCCCCCTCATTCCTGCTGTGCTTACACTGATTGGGACCACCTCCTAAATAAACTGAGATTGGGAGCGAAGTGTTCTTTGTTGCTTTCTGAAAAGTAGATAGATATTTCGGCTTGTATTTCCTGTTTACATTAAAGCTATAGAAAAGCCGCATGTAATTTGGCAGTTAGTGAATGTATAGTTGTTCTCTAGTAGATGAATACTAACACTGATTAGTGTGGTGGTGTGTTAGGGGAGGGGTGGAGATGGAAATAAGGAAAGC
This sequence comes from Alectoris magna, assembly GCA_030625065.1. NCBI lineage: Eukaryota > Metazoa > Chordata > Aves > Galliformes > Phasianidae > Alectoris > Alectoris magna. The sequence goes on along the minus strand of CM060560.1, from coordinate 130,680,870 downwards.
AATTATCAATGAAAATAGAGGGGAGAATGCTTGTAGTACCTCACATCTGTTTTACGCTAAATTTGCCTGGTCTCCAGATCAGTGCATCTAGAAGACTTGTGAGATCCTTAGAGATGCTTGTTCTGCTTATCCTGCTTCTCTCTGATACTTGAAAGAAAGGAAAAATAATGAACTTGGATGTCCATGCATGTTAAAGTCCTCATGGAGAATAAAATAGGAATATGCCAGAGCTACTAATATATAAAAGATGATATCGGGAACCAATATACCAATTGCTTAAATGTGCCTTTGAAACGGGATGGCTAACGCTACTAATTAGCCTTTCTGCCTGGAGTAACTGACATGGAAAGAAAAACATATGGCAGTAGTGGAATGCCCTTGTCCTTGCCCATCAGAAAGTGATTGTGTGGCTCTTTTAAACACATCCTCACTCATCAGAATTTTTCCCTCTATGCAGTGTATGCGCTTGTTTTGGGTTTCATCCAAGGCTCCGCATCAGTCAAAGCCTTTGCGCTGGTTTCATTGGGAATGAGGACAGAAACCTTTAATGAATAGCTGCACGTTTGATGCTATGTATTTCAAGTAGTGGAATTGGCACAGATGAGCAGCAGGAGTAATGAACGTCACTGAATACAACACAGTCCTTTCATGCTCTTAATGGGATTGGAATTGGTAACCTGATACTCCAAACAGATAACAAAGGCTATTTATCATACAAGGCAACACTGATTCCGAAGGAGTTGGGAAATAGCTTAGTAAAATCTTTCATTGGAACTTGTTCCAGTGAATGAGATCTGTCAGAAAAAGACTGAATTAGCATGAATTTACGAAAGAATCTGAAGAGGGGAGTGATTTCTTCTTATTTCCGATGTTGTTGCACTGCAGTTCATGTATTTACGTACCAATTTACTTGTTCACTTGTAGCCTACGAGTTTAGCTTATGTTTCAAAATGAGGTACAGCATAAACTTTAAAAAAAAAAAAAAAAGTTTTTGGGCTTTGCTTCTTCCAAGTTTGAAGGACTTAAGAAGGCAACAAAATGAACTGATATGTGGAAGGTTTATCTGTGGTATGTGACCTTTCCTTGTTTCCTGGGAACAGACCAGAAAACAACTGACCTAATATAAAAGACAGCAGCAGTCCATGGGATTAAACCGTGCTATATGAGATTCTTGGAGAATTTCCTTTAGAGGCCATTTAATGCAAGTAGGATGGATGTCTTCAAGGGTCATCTGGTGCAAGAAAGCTCAGTCCGTTCCTGTAACTCTAGAACGAAAATAGTGTTTTTTCCCTAGGCCTGTGACTTACCAGTGGGGGGGGAAAAAGCTGGCCACCTTACCTCTGACTTATTTTCTGAAGCAGTGAAGCTTGCTGTCTCTGCAGGCAAGGCTGGAAGATAAGAGTACCTTGAAGAGGTGGAATGTGCTGTAGGAGAAGGAAGGCTTGATTGTGTCTGCTGTCAGTAACTGAAGCTCTGTGCAGGAGGGGTCATGTTCTGTATCAGAAGCTAAGGGAAGAAGCTCATTCTTCCTAGATAAGATCACAGGGCTCTCAGCTAAGAACCACGCTTTATAAGGTATTCAAGTGGTGTTTTTGGTTTACTTAAGCTTTCAGCAAGACAAGCTTTTGTGTGTGTTTGGTTTCCCAGGGCTTGCCAGCCTTCTGTTCCAGTGTGTTGCAGAACAAATGGTCAGCAGTGGTGTATTGCGGTGGTATGTGGAGGCCTGGCATGAGATTCTCACCTGTGCAGGTGCTCAGTGAGAGATGAGCTCTCTGCTTCCATTGGGGTGGGAATGTGAGGGTGCTAACTGCTGATGTGATCCATCCGTGTGGCATAGCTGGAGCTGGGCTGAAGGCACAGTGCCGCCTGCTGTCTCCCTGTCCTATGTCCAATTCACAGCCCTTTCTTGCGTCAGCTGCTATAGACAGTTTTGTGGCTCAAAATCTCTGCTCCTTGTCAGAACTGAATTTGCAACTTGCCTTTTGAAAGTGTGCCTTCCTAAACCCTGTGTCGCTAGTTTTCTGCTGCGCTTGCTTGCTGCTGTTCTTTAATGCTTCTAATTAGTCTTAATGCTGCCTGTGTCTGAAAGCACTGCCATTTCTTCCTCTTCTGCTGTGAGTCTTCCTAAATACTTGTTCATGAGCCACTGGCTTTTCAGGTGTTTCTTTGGTTGTGGTATAACATTCGCTTTTCTGTGGAAAGACAAGATGCCAGAATCTTCTTTCCTTCAAGTCTCACAGCTGCAGATGGAGGCATACCTTTAAGTCCTTCACTACCAAGCAGTTTGGGGCCTGGTGGGGGATGCTTGCTTTGCCATTCCCTTTCCCTGGAGCTGGGTTTAAGTTACACCAAGCACCTGTCCTCTTGTGATGCTGACATCCTGTCAGTATGCGTTACTTCTGCCCCTCAAAAGGTAGTACTTGTTTCAGGCATGCTCTACCTTATCCTTATGGGAAAGTCAAGCTAGGAATCTTCCAGAATTCCTCCCCTCCCTCTCCTTGTCTTTCACTGACCTCTAGCCATGTTGCTATCTTTCCTGACAAGATGCTTAGTTTCATCGCTGCTGCTTTTCCCTTTCACTCTTCACCTTTGATTACTTTTCCTGCAGTGAGCTGCTTAGAAACATTAACCGTGACAGATGTATACAGTAGTCAAATATAGCCAAGTTCCTTAAGTTTTTTTTTTTTAGCTTGAAACTTATACTAAAATGCTTATGGCAGGTAGATGTCTTTTGTGTATATTAGTTGTCACAGCACAAATATTTGTCCTCGGTGAAAAGGGTAAGTCTCTGCAGTGATTAGGTTTCTGTATCATAATATTTCAGTGTTACTTTTTATAAGAGCCCTAATTCTCTCTCCCTGAGCATAAACCACTGCTACAGTAACATCATGTAAATTTAAATTGAGTTTTGTATAGAAATGAAGGACTTAAACTATCATTAGATTTTTTTTTTCTAATGAATTATAAGATAAAAATGTACTATGAATATAAGGAAGCTTTCTTATGCTTATGGCTTCCTGATCGCTTGAGAAATTCTGTCGCTTCCAAACATTATTCTTTTCTGAAAGATCCACGTTTTCTGAAAACATATTTGCTTTTCTTCTATGGGTAGCAGAGAAGATGACTGGATTAACTTAAATATGTGCACAGAGGCTGTATTTTTCCTGTTTTGTAGTGCCTGCCATACTTGTCATTCTGGATACTTCTTCATAAGCTGAAGTGATTAGATGTATATAAGGGCTGCTCAGAAAGTAATGCCTCCTACTTTATGACATTGACCCAGAACATCAGAGGCGAATGCTGGTGGTATGGCAGTAGAGGCTGAACCTTCCCAACAATATCTCCCTTACCTGTTGTTGCTGTGTGACAGACGGCAGCAGAGGGGCAGTCTGACAAAATGATATCTGACATGGAAGTGTGTAGGAAGCAAAAGCGTATCGTTGACTTCTTCCATATGGGAAAAAAAATGGCATCCATTGACATTCATCAACGCTTGGTGAATGCTTATGGAGACCAGCAGAGGATTATGAGCACAGTAAGGTGGTGGGTGGTGGTGTTTTGGCAGTGGTGACAGTGATATGAAAGACAAGCCATATTCCAGAGAGTCATGGAGATTTTTACAAGTGCGGCATGCAGCTCTTGTTCGCCTCTGGTGAAAATGAATAGTTAATGGTGGTAAATATGTTGAAAAAGGGTGTTTTGTAACAGAATTTGCTCTATCAAATAGTGCTGTTATGTTTGTTGTACTTTCTGTGGAAATTGGAGGTATTGCTTTTGAAGCAACCTGCATATGTGCTTTCTGACCATGATTTACTTTAATAGTCTGGAATGATCTCAAGGCAAACTGTATTTCTTTGGAAGACAATTCCAAATTAAACTGCATAATTTTCATCTTGTTATACAGATGAGGATAGTATTCAAGGTGTGTGCTATTTTTTAAGTCATCATCTTTCTCACACTCAGTTATAGCAGAACTGTCTTCTGCTTACCACATGCAGAAGACAGTCCTGTTATAATGGAGTGTGAAATTAAACTAGAGAAGACTGAGCTGTAATAGCTGAAATGTCCTCCCTACATTCCAGAGAAGGTTTTGCACTTCTCTGATGGGGGAAGGGGGGGGGGAAGGTAATGGCTTCCCAGCTTGACCTCAGATACTATATTTCTCATTCCCCAGTTCTTGAGAACGGTTGTTATTGCTCATCATAGGCAACATGGGCCCCTTCTGTGACTAGACCATGGTTTTTTTTCTGGCTGTGGACTGTGACACCTTGCAGAGGCCCAAGCACCCAAAAACTTCTGTTTCAGGTCTGGTGCTTGCAAGGAAGTGATGACTTCCAAGCACCACAATTATAAAATGAAGCCAACGTAAATTAAAAGTGAGATCTCTTTCAAAGAAACAAAAACCCCCACACTTTGTAGAAGCAAGGGATGGCATTATTTGGCTGTCTTGTGTGTGAAGTTGCCATATTCAGCAGTACCACCAAGCCTTCTCTTACCTGCTGGAATTGTAAGGGGTGTAGGCAGATTGGAATATCTGTGATTAGATCTAAATATCAAGGAGAGAGCTATCTGAGGTGATTCATTGGTAAGTCAAACCTTAGTATAAAATTACAGGGCAAGCCACCTTTGGATGTCTAACTGCTATTTCTCTGGCTTTTTTTCTTCATGAAAATTTGGAAGAAGGTCAGTATAGCTACTAGGTGACTAACTAGACCTTAAGCAAATGGTTGATTTGCTTTGGTTGATGTGTACGTCTCTTTCTGAGACAAGGGAAGCTGTTGGCAGTCCCTGCAAGATTTCACTGTAATTCACTTTAATTTCACTGTAATGAAGTTTTGCTTTGCTAACAAGTGCTTAACTTGTAGGTCAACACAACCACACACTTCTGTCAGTGTTCTGAAGTGCATAACTTCAGGATGCTCTTCTGAAGCAGTAAAGGTGTGGATGTGATGTTAGAATGAGATGCAGCCATTGAGCTGAGCCATTAGTAGCAGTGCCTATGTGTTGTGGCTGTTGGATGATGCCAGGGGGGTGCTTCTGCCAAAAGTGTTAAGCTAATGTGACTTACCTAACACCTTGACTGGGATTGCTGTGTGCACTGGTTGAACTACAGCTTCTCTGCAGGTGAGAATCTCAGTGGGAAATTGGAAGCTTAATGTTCTTATGGTATGTTTTACAACAGCGCTTTGTGAATGGCCTTTTAAGGAACAGGTGTTAAAGGTTTGTCTAGAAGTGGACACAGCTATGTCAAAACTGCTAACTAGAAGAACATATTTACATTACAAGCTTGTTAATTGGTTTCAGGTGTTAGTGAATTGTTAGCTTCCCCTATTGATTCTAGCAGTTGTATTGTATGTATAAAGCAGTCTTGGTACTTGTATGCTGCAGAGCAAATCTACCTTTGAGAGCTGTAAAAGTAGATGGTAAATCTCTTCATAAGCTTCCACAGAACGAGTTGCTTGGAAGATTTTTGAGGAAGAATCATCTGTGGGAAGTGAATGAAACATTTTTCTCTGCCTAAATTGGATTTGTTTACTGGAGCTTGTTCTTAGTACTAGTTGATGGGAGCACAAAGATGTCTTTGCAGTCCCCTGTGCTGCAGGAAGCCTTCAGGAAAGAAGCCTGTCTTTCCATGCTGACTGTCTGTGCTGCTGTTGAACTGTGTGGGTGATACCAGCTTGCCTGCCATCTCGTTTTCTGGCTTGACCTGAAGAGCGGGATAGAAAAAGGAACTGTAAACTTGTGATCATGGCTTAACATTCAAAGGTGAATACTATGCTGGCATTTCCTCGTTAGTTTTTTTTTATTATTATTTGCTGTGTTTTGCTCAATGAGAATTGAAAATCCCAGAAAACTCAGGTCACCTGTTTTCTTTGTTTCTTAAATCTAGGATATGTATATGAAATTACCTGCGCTGAACAGATGTGCTTAAAGCATGGGTCTATTTAGGCATGTAAAAAGTATGTTACTTTGTCAGTTTATTCTATATATTATTTTTAAAAAAATGAAACTAAATGAAACTTTACCTGAGAGTGGAAATAAATGTGCAAGTTGAGAGCAGAAGATGGAATAGAGGGGAAAAAATAGCAGGACTAAGGATACAGAAGAACTTCACAAAATGCTCTCGTACTTAAAAGTGCTCAGCAGTTACAGCATCAATCCTTAGTCTTGCAAATATGAGCATAACAGCTAGTGTTAAAATTCAGGTGCCTACACATAATTAAAAGTCCTGTGTTTCTTAATCAAATCAGTGAATGAAACATTAATTTAGTAGAACCTATACTGAATATGAGAAACTTGAAGTGAAATTTTAAATTGCAGTGTATTCTGGCATCTATTGCTGATTGTGTGGTCATATGCATCGATGTTTCTTAATCCTGGTAGTAGCTTTTCTGTCTTACAAACTGGAAGGAGATGGTGATTTGAAGTTACTGTGGAGTGTCAGATGGTTTCTTGAGTAATTTACCCAAATCATGCAGGGAGAAAGAATAAAAAGGTAAGATTTATTTAACTGATAGCTTCATGGTTTATTCACTAACCAACCTGTCATCTAAAGTGAAGTGGTTGAAGTCTGAGCATGGAACTCATATGTATGCATTATGCTCATGCCAATGTCAGTGATCAGTGCCAGCTGAGGTGTGCTGCAGTGCAACTGCATCACTACCATGGTTTGTTTTTTTCCCCTAATACTGTAATCGATGCTGTGGAAGCAGATGTACAGTGAGCATAGGTTATTGCGTGCAGGAGTGGGAGAACACATGAATTGTTCTATATCAATGTATTGCCAAATTTGATTGAGATTTTTCTGTTGAAAATGAATGGGTAAGGAAGAATTAGTTGTAGAATGCCCAGGGACCATAGGGTTGTGTTGTTCCGATGCATTCATTTGAGACTGAAATAAGTACTTAAGTGCTACCAGCTTCAGAATAATATGCAAGCTCGTCACCAAAGCTGTCACTCAAGAGGTTGTGTAGGCTCTTGTAAGAAGGTCTTGGAGGTCAGGGTTAAGTGTCTGGGACCAGTAAGTCTTTGTTTCTGATCATACTGTGGAAGAGGGACAGGCTAGTTCCTGGAGAGCCTGCTGTGGTGACATCAGTTGCCAAGTGTGGTGTTTTCACATTGGAGACAATGTGCATGAAATGTATTGTTGGAATAGTGGGTTTTAGGTGGGAAAGAGTATGTAAGAATGTATCAAATGTTTCTGTAGCCTGTGTACTCAGGCAGTCTCTTAGCCACTCCTGTTGGTAGTCTGAAAGAAACAGCTTTTTGACGGTGTGCTTCTCGGGATCACTTGATTCAAATGCTTGTTAAAGTTGCCTAGTCAAGCAGCACCTACAAATCCTGTTGTCTTTTGATGTAGCTTGACATAACAGAGCATTTGTGTGCTTCTGTATTTGAAGGGATATGGTAGAGAAGAAGGCTTCCATGCTATCACAGGAACTGTGCATTGAAAGTATCTATCATTGTATTTGAAGCGTCTTCTGGGCATTTTCGCTTAAGAATTTGTCGCTTCCTTTACAGCAACAATAAGCATGTGCCAGTGCAACAGCATGTGTTATTTTTTGGTAATCTTCTTAGAAGGGGCTAGATTGAGATCTCTGAGCTAAAGCTGCTGTAAATGGAACTCTTTTTGTCATAAATCCTTTTCAAGTTGTTTCCATTTGGGGTTAATTGATTAAAATGTATACTGTGTTGCCTTGAGTCTCTCTTGCTAGTTGGGTAAAATGAAGCTGTGGTCTAGATACAAACAACAATGTAAGATCCTTGCTGGTAAGGTTGCATATTGTATTGAGATCTGTTTGCTTGTTGTTGGTGTATGTAGAAGTGTTTTATCCCTCAAGACCTGGAGATTGACATCCTACTTTACTAGGTCTGTCTGTCTCTGGATGTTGCAGAACAGATGGTTAATTCAAAAAAACAAGAGTATTAAAGCTGAGTAGCTAAATCTGATCTCCTAAAAAACGAGGTTGCCAAAACAAGCTGCTGTATTTGATGTAGTTGCTGCATTGGTCTTTTTTTCCCTCATACAAAGGCAAGTCTAAGTTTAATGCCTCAGAGCAAAGAGGTTGGTGGTGGTTTCAAGAACTTTCAGCTTTTTGATTCTCTCAGAACCTGCAACTTGAAACAATCAGTTGCCTACGTTTTTGTAGGGCTCTGTGAAGAAAAAGGCTTGTTTCAAATCCATTGCTTTTCTTAACTTGTCGCTGTGGTCCTGAATTTTAAAAATAAGAAGGATAAATGGCCGGTGTAGGGTAAGGCTGGCAGCTGATTGTTCTGCAATGATTTGCTTTTCTTTTATTTAGGTAGTCAATGAAACGAGAAGGAAAAAAGCGAACTGTTAGAAGAAATGGTTATGTTTGCAGGCAAATTCTTTTCATACAAAGTAGGTCTCGTTGTCAACAAATAGGATAAGTAATCTGAGACAAGCATTAAGCCAAAGAAGCCTTTAGATCATCTAATCCAACCTGCATACCACAAATGCAAGTTATCTCTGGGCAGAGCCAAACAGTAAATAAATCCACATACATCTGTACTGATATGGAAGGGATTAAGGCATTTATTTTCTGTATTCATCCTGTTGGGATTATTTGTTGGGGACACCATTTCACACTAACCTACTTGCCTACTTTCAAATGAAACACTGAGATGAGCAGACCAATGCTGCTTATCTCAACCCCTGGGGGTTTAAATACTTATGATTCCTGCATGAGCTGCTAGGAGGTATACCTACTTAGCAACTCTCAGGAACCTCTGAACTTGCAATCCAGTTTTCTATGGTGGATTGAGTATTGAATCTTTAAAGTTTTGTACATTAATTTTTGGAGATTATTTTTTTTTTTCAGTTGTATGACGTTATAAGATGAACTGTCATATTTCTGCCAAAATATGGTACCATAAATTCCTATGCATGACATAAAGATAGCTTGGTTATTGTATAAAAGCTGAACAAAACAGTAAAACTATTTGTGTGAGCTTCTGGGTTGGTAGATGCCTTTAAAGTAAAGATTTGAAGAGTTGAAATTTTTTTACTTTTGCTAATTCTTCTGATGTTTAATCCTGTATATTTAAGGTGTCAGGCAAACAAGTGGAAACTGAGTCCTTCAGTCTGTTCAGTTTACTCTGCAAGTTTTGCTGTAGAATTGAGCTTGCTGGGTGAGAATATAAGATCTCCAATTTTAGTAGGGTAGCCCGCTATTTCCCATAGAAGGAAGTCTGAGAGGAATCCACTCCTTTCTAAATGCTATTTTTTTGGGCTTCTCTTAGAAGAATTGGTTATTTGGTTCTTTCTTAATTCTGCATCTCCTAACTGGCCTCAAGCCGCCTTTTCTTTCAGGAGTCAATGTCTCTGAAGCTAATAACCATACCCTCAGGCTTCTGGACATGATTTTTAAAGGAGGCGTCATTTGGAATAACTACCTACTTTTCTGCTGATCCCTATGATTATGACACAGGGTTAGACGTTCATACAACGAGTTTGCAGCTTGAAATAGCCCCTTCAAACCTGGTAGAAGAAAAAGAAATCCAAACTAGAGCAACCTTGGGGAAGCCTGGAGAAAGCAATATGTTAGGGAAGAAATTGGCAGAGGCACCAGAGTGTCTGAGAGCAGATGGAGTGTTGTCATCAGTTGCAAAATCAATGTCAATATTGCACACACGCAAAAATGGCTCCTCATATGCTCTTGCCAAACACAGGGAACAGGAGCTATAAGTATCATTGGTAAATTGCTTTAGCTGCCAGCGAGCATCTTGCAGCTGTAATCAACAAGTTGGAATTATCCCTTGTAGCGCTGGGCAGTGGTTGTTGCAGAAGCACTTAATTAGTGGTGATAAAATAACCCCTTTTTAGTTCTCGCCTAATGACAAGGGATTCTTACAGTTTAAAATAATAATAATGATCTCCTACTTGTGTTGCTGTGCTCTTCTGGTTCTCTGGTGGGGCATTTTAACAATAAAAATGAATTTTTCAGTGATTCTCTTGTGGTTGTATTGTTTCATATTTTAGCGTGGTTCAGAATTGGACTGCAAAGCTATTATTCTGTACTTATCAATACTATGTAACTACTGACCTGTCTGTCCTCCAAAATGCAGTTTTGAAATATTGTCCTGTTTATATAATGTATTGGGAAAGTTGCCACGAAGTTGACCACTGGGGTGCATGGTTTGTAAGGGGGTGTCCACCTGGAAACAAGTAGTGGTGTTCTACTTCTCATTCTGGAAGGCAGGATGCCTTACTTAATGACTACGGTGTATGGCAGATGTCTTTCTGATTAATTCAGTGGGAGAACAAATGTTGAAGCAGAGCCTGTAAGATGGAGAGTGGTTTGGTTTTAAGTTCTGAAATCTATTTGTACTGATCCAAGCTCCATTTCCATGGAAACAGGAAGTCTAGTGCTCTCATTTGTCAACTTCAGCTGCCTCCTGGCTTTGGGGAGAGTAAATTGTTCCCTTATGCTAACCCTTTCAAAATCAGGAGTTGTGCTAGTGTATTAGCAGTGCTTTTTTTGTGTTTTTTTTTTTGTTTTTTTTTATGGAGGCAAATAATGCTGACAATTCTTTCACACATTTTATTTCTGGAAGATGCTTAACATTAACTGCTTCTAGGTCAGATATCTGAGTGTTCAGAGTTTATGCCAGGTTACTTAACTTTGGATTTGTCATGTACATAGTGTTAATGTAATATAAGATCATATTTCCTTTCCTGTTATTGGGGGGTAGGAGAAGTGATCTTCATTACGGTGCTGTTTTTACAGGCTGTGAAGCAAATCTAGTGCTTTGTATATCTAGAAGGATCAAATCTGACCTCCGCCTGCCTTCCCTTCAGTTCTTCTGTCAGCTGCCTGCAGTAACACAGGTGTCTTCCCATGCTTTGCACCAGCCCTAGAATATATTGGCTCCAGCAGCAGCTATCCCTGAAGACATCAGGAATCTGCAGTCTGAGTGAGCCTGGGACTTAACTGCAGCAACACTGTGGTCTGCACTGCCTCTGTACAGTAGGTATCTGAGTTTGGGTTATGCTTTTGCCAGCAACGTGGTGCTTCCAGGCCTGGTCTGTGTGGGGTTCATACTAGCAGAATGACTGTCGGCCCTAGAGGAAAGCAGGTGAAGGCCTGACTTCCTAGAAGAAACCTTGAAGAAACTGATGGTTCTCCAGGTTTTGACATGGAATGGAGGCTATTGAGAAGATCATGGAGAATGCAGAGAGTACTGTTCTTTCTTGAATAGCAGTCTAGCTTCTATCTCTTGATAAGAGAAGCTTGCAGTCCCTTGGCTAAGTGTCCTCTGTTTTGAGGAGGTAGCTCTTCTCATTTGGAAGGTTTTACAGGTTAAATGATTTCTCTTTTTCCCCAGTGGTTTATGCATACTTTATCAGTGTTCCACTTGGAGCTGCTTTTGGCAGCATTAAAATTGCTGGAATTACTATTCAAATGAAAGCACTTCCGTATTTCTGTAACTTGTACCATTCACTGTATTGTACAAGAGCTTGACACAGTAAAAGCATATTGAGTGCATGTAGAAACAGCATTATACCAGAGACTTATAGCCAGAAGTGTGGTGGCTTATTCTTTCTTTTGTAGAACAGCAGTGTTAAAACAAACCCACAAACACGAGACGCAAACAAAATAATCCCCACTTCTGCCAACTCTTTGGCTGTTTAGATTATGTGGGCAGTTAATTCAGGCTTAAATACTCAGCCACCAGTTGTTCAGGGTAGATGGCCTTCTGTGCAAGTGATGTCTTTGTTGAGCCCAGCTGTAATGCAGGCTGTGCTGGATGGGTGTGAGCAGAAGCAAGGTTCTGCAAAGAGCTCCTCTCGGATTGTTGTGCAGCAATGGGGAGGCTTGAAAGAAGATGAAATTGTTTTGGTGGGTAAATAGCCCTACTGTAAAAATAGATCTATATTGTTGTCAGCTTTGTAAGTCATCTGTAGTATGATGCCATCTTCATCTCAAAAAGAAAAAAAAGCAAAAACCCACACAAAGTAGTTCTGAAACAGTACCTGCGATCTTAACTTAGAGCAGAGGTGTTTAAGTATTTAAGACTAAGTTGTTTGCAACCAATAACATAGATCAGCTTTATATACTTCAGGATTTTTCTCATCCAACAAAAGTATCAGTTTATTATTTTTTTCCTCAGTAAGCATGAGGGTAATAAACTACATGTTACAAGTGGTGTTAACAGAAAACCGGTTGATCTGGAGGTAGTCTTCTCTTATGACCTGAAATCTTCTGGAAAGGTGTCGTGATACCTATTCGATTCTAGTTTTCAGCATGTTTATTTAGGTGTAGCATAACGGGCTTAAGAGGAGCTGTCTTGGGAACATGGAACTTCACAGCTGTGAGTATCTTGTCTGTTGTTGCTTGAGGTAGAAGGGTCCAAAATTGCTCTGGAATATTGAGATCTCTTTCTATGCACTGTCTGAAATTCATTTGGAATTTGCCAATGTAGATCTAAAGACTGAACAGGTCCTGGTAGCAGAACTGATTATGTGCGCTTCCTTTAAAATTTATCCAAAGGATTGGAGAAGAAAAAGCCAAAAGCGACCATAAATGAATAATTATGTCACTAATGTAGCCAGGAAATCTTGCCTGTTTGTATTAAGTAGAAATATGTCATTATCTTCAGCATCTTTCAAACATGAAACAAAATAATTTAGTGATGACCTTTTCTTCTGTTTAGCAGTCAGTAAGTCTAAAAGTTTTACAAACTTCAAGGAGGAACATATGCAAGGTACACTTTCTTTTGACAAATATGCTCCCTAACCACCTGCAATTAAATGCCAAAACAGTAAGTAATCCTTTAATCCTTAAAATGCTGTAGAACACAGTTCCTGATCTTGCTCTGAGTGAATTCAAATGAATCTTGAGGTGTGAAAACTTAAGAAGGCTTAAACATAACTTCTCTTTGTGTTTAGCAGCTATTTATTGGGACAAGTCAGGATGTGTGTGCCATGTCAGACAATTACTCAGCTACTGAATGGTTGTTCCACTGCTTATTTTATCCCTGTGCCATTCAGTTCTTTTGTGTTTGTTTAGATTTTCTCACTTCCAGTAGATTACAGACTGAAGAACAAATAAATAAATTCAGTAACAATGGAAGAGTGCAGTTGCATAGAAGCTGTGTGTGATAGAGATGTATTGTAACTGACGGAAAATCTTGTGATGTTTCCCTCACAAATAGGAATAATCTTACATTCTTCTCACTGAAAATGGACCAGTAAACAATGATCACGCAGTGTGAGTGGAACAAACAGTGTGACTGTGAGATTGTTATTTATATGCTTTCAGTGTTTGTAAAAAGCAGATGTGTTTGGAAGAGATGCAGGTGAACAACTTCTGTAATACAGAAATGCTAAACATCTTTTTTCTACACCTGTGTAGTATGTCTTAGGCACTGTAATAAGGTTTCTGATGCTGTTAGTCACTTCTTGGTGCCTGTAAATAGTTGTCTTTTCCACTCAGAATCTAAAAGCTAAGATTCTCATCCACATTGTTCTTGGATGTAATTTGCTTACCAATAGCCATGCTACTTGCATTATGCTACTTATTTTTAGAAGGCTTAAGGAGTTGTGTTGTAATTGCATTACTGTGAAGAGTGGTCTGATGCATTACTGTGAAGAGTGGCATGATGCATTATCCAGTATGTACTCGGTCCTGATCAAATGGCTTTTAATTGCATTAAAAGATAACCTAATTGGTACTAGGAATATACGTATTTTCCCCAGTTGTAGTATTTGTCAAGAACTACAAGTGCAGATACAAATAGCAGCAGCTGATAGTCTTTTGCTGTTAGACAGCTGAATGCAAAGGAAAGCACTCAAGATGCTCTGGGCCTTTCATATTTGGCCGTCTTATCTTTAATGTAGATGTGAAGTTGACTAGAACTGATGCTGCTTTGTGTAGAGACCTCATATGCCATGCTATCAGTGAAAGTGGATGAAATTAAAAAGCTCTTTATGTCTTGTTTCTCTTGGATGCATGAAAACATTAGTAGTAGCAGATGTGCAGTTCTATTTGCTTTCAGAAGACTATTTCTAACTCCTTTTGAAGACAGAAGGCTCCCTTCCTTGATGAAGATGATACCACTAAAGTATCCATGCCTTGGTTTAAAAACAAACAAACACTTCCTATTTTAGCTCTACTTAGCTCTAAATCTTGTGTTTTGGATGTAAGCGGACGATAAAACCTTACAGTGGAAATATCTTTTGGCTAGTTTTTCTACTAATATGCGTAAGATGCCAATTCTGAAGGCCTTAGAACAGTAATTGTGATTGGTTTATAAACAGGATCCATAACCTGATGGGTTTCCCACCCGTCCCTTGCAGACAAAATACTGCTTCTCTAGTTGTGGCAGGTATATTTTAGGTAATGTGTATGTACTCCACATTGGCTGGCTAACCTGCACTCCCCAAGTTATGTTTCTGAGATTTTCTCTCTGTATCTGTATTGCAGCTGGCCTTGTGGCATGATCTGTATTCACTTTCATATGGTGCAGTACAACAAGGACCAGCAAGCGTTGATTCTGTGCTTCCAAGGGAAGACTCATTTTATGTGTATCTGATGTAAGCAGTGAACTATGTGTGGATTATTTCTTTCTGCTGCAAATGGAGATAAAATATTTCATCTCTCCTCACATCCTAAAACAAAAATAAGACTTTAAACCTGGGTAAATGGTAATGACTGATTATTGGCTTTGTAATCAGAATGTAAAATTGCCTTTAAAATTTAATCTCACCATGCTGTGCTCCTAATTTGTAGTTTACCCAGTGAAGTCATTTTGACTACAGGATACCAATAGGTGCACCTTTAATATTTTTGCCATGGCCAGTATTTAACAAACATGTCAGAATGACAAACTGTACATCTACATGCAGCACAGCTTTTTGAATGCAGCTTGGGTTTAATAATTTGTTTCCTAAAAGGTATTCCAGAATGGAGTATCTGTGGGGAGGGATATGCGTATTTATATATATATATATGCATGTCAAAGACAGCTCTTTTGTACAGGCTTGATGAATCACTGTGCCTTGCTGCCCTGTGAAAGGCAACTCTGAGTTAAGAATGAAATGCTCTGCAGTTTTGGTATTCACCAGGAACTGTGTAAAGACACTTGAAAACACTAGAACTGAGACATGTTGATGACAAACACTTAAGTTGCATTCTCCAGATTGGTTCATATTCATCTCCCCAGTTATAGCAGCATTTCCCTGTATTTTCCAATTTCTAGGACTTCCTCCAGAACATTGCAGGGTTTTCAGATTATTTTCCAGTGATGCTTTGTAGATATGCATTATTGCTGCATTTTTAAATGAGATTAAATTCTCATCTCTACGTGTGAGGAACTCTTAGAGCTCTGTGTTCGCACATTATTTTTTGGGTTTGTTATATTGAAATATGCTCATGAGATTTCTCTTCTGAATGCACTGTTTCATTTTGATGAATTAACTCAATTCTAGATGAGGGTATGAAAGCCAGTATTTGCAAATGGGAGTGATAGTGTGGGTGTGTCTCATCTTTGAGGTTTTCCTGTGAGGCTGCTGTCTACGCTTTGTATTTGATCTATGCAAACTAGCTGCTGTGATGAAGAGCTCTTGTAGAATATAGATGCTACAGTACTAAATGTTGCTGAGTGCTTGTGCATACGTACAAATGAGACGTATAGTTCAGTTATGCCGTAACGTCCAATGGATGACGTGATCGCAGCCATACTTTTATCATGTTAAAGTGAAGTAGTGTAAACCAATTTCAATAAATGTTGGGCAGGAATCAAATTTGAAACAGAGTAAACTTTTGGCTGGATTGTTACAAGCTTGCGGTCACTGACTACTAGTGCAATAATGGAATAATTGTTGACATGTTAAAGGCAAACTGCCAGGAGAATGCTGATTCTGATTTCAGTGCATTTAAACTAATTTATTAACAGTTACATAGCATTAACAATTACTTAAGAACACTGCAGCTTTGTTTGCTTGGGAAACTTCACTGTGAAAAATGTATTTGTCAGTTTTTATTCCCAGAATCAAGCACTAAATATATGCAGTGGGGCTTGTGTGTGTGTGAACATACATTACCTATACTATTAATCCATTATGAAGAATTATTCAGGAGGTGACTGAACTAATGTTTTTGTCGTTCATCCTAAAAATGTTTTGTGTCATTAAATAATTGCTTGATGATCCTTACGTTTACAAAATGTAATAATCACTCTCGTATGGGGAATTAGGTCCAATGTAACGTATGTGCTTTCCTATGCTTTTTCCAGGTTAGGCTCAGGTGGATTTTTTGCAAGAAGGGTGGATAATTGGAGTAGAGAAATAAGATTTATAAAATGAAAAAAAAAAAACCTACAAAAGGATCATCTGATTAAAACACATCTGAGGAAAAATTAGAATGAATAATAGGGGTGTGATGTTAGATGTTTCTTTCTCTGTTGTGCATGTATAGGTAACTCCTGTGGTGCCTTGTCTTTGTTAATTTAGATTCCTCCTCTAGAGATGTGAACTACTTAAACTCTCTTTGCTACTCTGAAAATGTTTTTTGTTTAAACCAAAAATGTTATGTTTCATGGTGCTATTGGCTGGACTGGTTGCACACAGCCCCTTTTCCCTTCTAGTGGATTAGACGTGGCAAGTATGAGCGTGCATCCAATGCTTAGGGAGATCAGGCTCTTGGTGCCTTTTGCTGAAGACCTACATTTCAGAAGCAGCTCTTTTTCCTACTGGGAAAACCGTTCCAGATTTGTAATTCTTTGCTATTTCAGTTATGCATTCCTGGCTAGAGCAGGAAAGTTGTCACAGGCAGTGCATGTTGGCACTCGGCTCTTGCACCTGCCTGCTGAGCACCAGTCTGAAGAAAAGCTGGCTTCTGTCGTCTGCACTTCACACCAGCATCGGTTGTGTGAGGAGATACCTCAGCTGTTAAAGTGCAGCTTTACAATAACTGTAAATCAGCTATTAAACTTCCTTATCAAAATGCTGCTAAGAGGCTGTGCTTTAAGCAGTGAATGCAGTGAATGCAGTAGCACTTAATTTCTAAGTGGCATGTGTTTGAAAGCCAGTGGTCTTTAACTTTGATTGTTGGTTTTCCCCCCAATTTAAATTCTGAGTATTTCCCATGAAAGCTTATCTTACTGAATGCTTTGAACCCATTTTCTAGTCTTTCTACAAGAATTTCATGCTTTCCTTTGACTATCACACAAATACAGAATTACATGTAAACTGCTTACATCTACCTGTCTTGTAGTAATGCCTGCCTCACAGATCTGGACTAACACTAAGAACTATTACTTACTGATCCTGAAATAAATTTGGCATAGGAAGCCAGTACTAACAGACTTTTTTTTTTTTTTTGGAAGCAGAATGGCCTTTACGTCAAATGATACACGTTGGTGGTATCATTGTGCCTTTGCACAATGGTGTTGCCCATGCTTTCTTCGGCACAGGGTGTCTGTTTGGAAATTAAGACTACCGAGTAGTTTTGCTGCCCTTGTAGCTGATCTATGGAACATGGCTCCAAAACTGATCTAATCAGCAATACTTCAACAATCACTTGAACTCTGATGCTAGAAAAAAGGAAGTTTTAATGCAGGCTGTTGGTGCCATTGCAGAAATCCACCTTTCATTTTACGTTGTAGAATTATTTAGCTTAGTTTAAAATTAAGTCAAGTATGTATTCTTCACATAATAGTTAACATTAATGACATAACTGTAGTTGTGTTTTTTCACAGAACATTTGTTTCAGAAGAAAGTAATATCAATTTTCAGTCGATGTTCTTCCCCATAGGACTATAGGTGTCTGTGTAGCATCTCCAAAAGGACCTAGTATGTGAAATGTTGCGACTTACAAGGGTGTTATTGAGGTTCCTTGTGGGAGTTAGAGCTTCCTGCATGATTTGGAAGTGAATGCTTTAAAAGGGATAATTAGTGCTTTGTGCTGGTCTTTTTTTTTTTGAGGGTGGAATTCTCTTATGTCACCATTGGGGTGATTGGTGGGAGACAGAAGGGAAGAAGGAACTGGACAAGCTGATATCCAGTGTCTGAGTAAATGTAAAGACCTTCTTTCTTTCCATCGCAGCTACTGGAGATCCTTAATCTAAAATCAGGGGGACTGTAGAAGTATGTCAAAGCATTATGATTAATTAATCTTTGTAAATAATGATGAAAATAAGTGTGGATGTGAAATAAAAGCAATTTCTAGTTAGACCATGGTACATCAGTAATGTGGGGCAACTATAGATTTCCTTGGAAATGCTGTCAGTCCTGCTTCTTGTATCTTTTACAGCAATAGAAATGCTTTCACTTTGGAGGAAGGGAATCTGAATGATGTACAAAAGCCTGCTTGGAGTAAGGGGAACAACAGCAGTATAGGGGTCTGCGACAGAGGTAGTGAAATAGCCTTCAACTAGAGATGTTACCTTCCTGGAGCATAGGAGTGGAGTAGCTGTCTTATTGCATTCTCTATAGCATTTGAAGAGGCTCAGGAGACTGAGAGGACCGTGACACCGAGTTACAGTACTTTAACAAGCTAAGGTGCAGCTGCTCAGCTGTGGTAACTTTGTGCAGCCTCTTACCAATTCTCCATTCACGTTAAAATGCTTTATCAGAAATGTCTTTGCTTGAGTTTTAAACTAACGGGCCAAGACTGGTAACTCCAAGCTCATTAATGCTCTGCCTTCTTTAAGCTTGGTGTTTGTCTTGATGCATAGTGAGTAAAAAAAACCTGAAGTTTTTCAAAGTCTTAAGTCTTTGAATGTGAGCTTGTAACTCCTAATTTGCCTTCTTAATGGAAGATGTCCAAAGAAATCTTGTCCAGTGTTTATGGAGTTCAAACTGTACTTCCATTCTAAAATTGCTAAGCTGCTGAACTCCTTCCACAGTGCTTATATGCACGTGGGAGCTTTATTCTGGCTATTGACTGAGGCGGAATAAGATAGTTGAATATATGATCATATGTAAGCAGTAGGTGTTCAAAGTAGAGCTCCTTCCTTATTTTGTTTTGGAAACTTTAGGCTGGGGAGAGTTGAAATGACTGAAATGCCATTGCTATTATCTGTTGCAAATTAACTTTGCCAGGAATTACTGTTTGTACCTCAGTTAAATTCTTTTAAGACCAGCATCTTGTGTGCAGTAGTGACTGTGCACACGCATTATCAAAACCTCCTTTCTAAAGGAGTAGAGAAAAATTAAGTGCAGTGAGATAGGGATGAGATGAATAGAGGAATGATGGATCAGACCACTCACACTACCAATGAAAGCTAAAAATGCTTGTAAGCATATTGAAGGAAGATGCTGTGTAAGTATCTTCCTTCTACTACTACTACTTTATTAGTATAAAGTATTAAAACTGGATGAATCCATCAGATGGGAAGTAGTTGCTCTTCATTGTTGGAATCTGCTGCTTTAAGTCAGCTTGCAGTGATGTTTACCTAGTGGTGTAATAGGATGGTTGGTTTGTAAAGCAGTATGTGAATTGGAATTTTGCCTTTTTCCAGTTTGGGCATCTCCAAAGACCAGAGGTGAGCCTGAGAATCGAACAGTGTTTTGTTTTGGGGATGAGGCATAGGAAGGAAGCTGTGTACGTAGCAGTGGTGGGTTTCAGAAGAGTCAAAAGCTGATGGAAGGATTACAGTGCACTATGTAAACTGGCAGTCATGAGGGAGCAACCTTCTCACGGGATAGCTCAGGTATGGGGCACCTGTTGTTCACCTTGTTTCATTTGTTTCTAATCGGTATCTTAAGGTCTTTTCGTAAATGATATAAGGCATGAAGGGGAAGAGTACACTTTTTTTCTCAAATAATTTAGAGTTGGCAGCACTGTACAGCAGACCTGTGGTGAAAAGTTTGGTCACCATGGAACTCTACTAAACAGTTTGGTTCTTCCTATCACAACAGTGTGATTTACTCGTTCAGGCATTGTTCAAGTGTAGCAGCAAGACAGTATTTTTAAGTGGTCAGGATCATATTCTTTCTAGTAGCAAGCTGTCTCTCTTATCCTCTAACAATAATTTTCAAAGATCAAAACATCTTCCTATTCAGCCTCTTCTTGTCTACCTTTGATATTTACCACTTTGCAAACTTCATTGTTTGGAAATATTGAAAATATGCACTCTTGCCATTGACTCTTGGAACTTTTTGTATGTACCTGAGATGAATTTGTCTTCAAGGAAGAATCCATGGTAAGGCCTTAAGTTGTTTCCTGTTTTTAACTGAAGTCCTGAAAATAGCAAGTCAGGACTGATGAAAATTAGTGGAATCTGCATGGGATCTGAGTCAGTGTTAACTTGAAACATCCCCAAATGCTGGAATAACTTCATTTTTCTTTCCATCTATTCCTCCCAGCTGTGTGCTGGCTGAGGAGGAATTAAATTTTTAGTATCTTAATAATTAAAAAAAAGAAACTTTGCAGTTATGAAACCAAATAACTTCTAGGTTTGAAAAGGAGGGGAAAAAAAATTAAAATGTCTGTATCTAGTTGAAAAAGGCAGCTTTGTTTTGCTGAGTCACCCATTACTTTGCTGTCTTCTTACGTATTTTATCAAGCAGACTGACTTTCACAGTTTTGCAGATTTGGACAGCATGTTTGACCACTTAGCTTCAGGTTTGCAGTGATGGAGCAGCAGTGCTCTGAAGCTGGTGAGGATTGTTGGATGCCAGCACAGATTCTTGGGGGCGCACCAAGCTGTGTTTGGAACTGATTTTTTTTTTCCACTTTCCTCTAGGGGTCTTTCCACTTTCCCCTGGTGAATGGCCAGTATCCACTGGAGCATCATGTGTTCTGTGAAGCACATCATTGCAGTGAAGGAAAAAACTGTTTGCTAGTACTTAATGGCATTAACATTGTGGTGTTTTTACCCTGTGCTTGCCTCATAAGCCCTGCAGCTTTTTGGCTTTGAACTCCAGAAGTTTGATTAATGGCTGAAGTGTATATACCTCCCATGTGGTATAGTGCATTGGCTTTTTTTTTTTCCAAAGGGAGTTTGGGGGATTTGCTGGTTAGTGCTCTAAATCAGGAGAAATTGCCAAAGAATTCTGAAAATAGCGTAAGACGTGATAGGCTTTATTACTACTTTTGTCTGTTATTTCAACTTGTTCTGCTAATTGCAACAGGATCCAAATCCTGATTTTGAACTTTGAAGGAAAGCATTTGCTTTCCCTTGACTTATGTTGGGCACTTAAAATTAAGTAATGATTGTTACCTACAAAGGTAAATAAATTGTTGTTCAATGAAGGAAAGGCGTTTGAATCTAGGTGGTGACTTCTATTTTGGCCTGACTGGAGGCAATGTGAGGACTGCATATGTCAACTAGAACCTCCCTGTATACCCCTCTCCGCCTCCCCCTAGAAGAATGTTTCTTGGCTTGAAATGCTGATAAAGACAAAGCCTTGGAGTTAAGAAGGCAGCTGTCTCTCCTTCTGGTGTTCTAATTTTTGAGGGGACAGACTAGTCTAAGCTTTTTTATCTTTATTTTAATTTGGGTATACAATGCACTTTGTGACAAACCCGTTACCTTCTTGATTACAAGATACCTTTTTGTGCTTATTTGCTTTGGTAAGCTTGATCAGTCATTGTAAGGGTAGCTTCTCTCCATTTCCTGTTCCATACCTTGCAATTATCATCCATTTTACCTTTTTCAGAGAATTAAAATACTGAATGGCAGGAATTGTATTTAAGAAAACCTGTTTCTGTCACTTCATGTAGCTGGAATTATTTGCATTTAACAACCGTGGTGGTTTGAGATGTGGAGAGATTGACGAGATCCCTGTTCCTGATCTTCTGCAAGAGTAGAATTCTGCGGTTTTGATGGTGGTACAGCCTGCTGCTGTCACTTGTAAACCAACCAGCCTAGTTTGGTTTTATTTTTCAGGGATGTTATACTTATCAGGAGACATGTAGCGACTTGTAATCTAGTTGCTCGCATCCTTTTGAGTGTAGAATTATGTTGCCATTGACACAAATTAAGTTCTGTAGTTGGTAAAGCAAAAACTTGTATGCTATCAAATAAACAAATTTCCAAGTCTTCAGTGGTATAATCCACTGACCATTTCTTAGAAGCTGGTCCTAGTTCTACTAGATGATAATTAACTGCTAGTCAGTGTCCAACAGGAGATCATTATTACTTCTGAAACTGTGGGAGTCTAATTGCTTTCTACACAGTGTCTCAAGTAAATTTCTTTGCTGAGACAGATGCTATAGCTTTGCTTACTGCTGTTTGAGGTGGAGGTAATGGCTTGCGATATGTAGATGCATTTTTCTACATCTCTCACATCTGTCTTACACATACACCTATGCAAGGTCCAGACATCCATGAAATTCATTCCACTGGAAAGATTACTTCCAGACAATTGGTAAAAATTCTTGCTGAGCAGTGCAGCAAAACCAGAAAAAGTAAACTTCATGTTTCTTCCATCACCTCATTGCTAATTGCAAGGTAAGGAAAAGTTATAGTCAATGGCTTCCACTGACTGCGTAATGAAGTAAGAAATGAATGCTCCAAAGAATCAAACAAAAATCTGATATTAGCAGCTACTGTTACTATGTAATGTTTATTTGATTAGTGACAATTAAACTTAATAATCTCACTAACATTTCTTCAAATACTTGAAGGGGAGGGAGAGCCGAGGTTGGCTGAAGGTGTGATAGAGGGTGCTCCTTATCAACAAGGACAAGGGCTTACAAACAAAGCTACAAATCTGCAAGATTTCAGGCCCAGTGTTCCTCTCTGCAGCTGCCATCTGTGACTGTTTTTATAACCATGAAATGCCTAACAGCTGGTACTTCAGTACTTTCACCTTTTATTATTCAGTGTGCGCTTTCATTTATAGATATTTGAAGTTCATTTCATAGAAGCTGGCTATTTGCAAGCACAAGTTTTCTCAGACTGTTGCCTTCTACTTCCTTTTATGCATCACCATAAAATCTAAACTAGTGAGGTGCTTTTTCTTTCTTTTTTTTTTTTTTTTTTTTTAATACTTGAAATAAAGACTTCTGATGTACTGGTGAAAGTGTGCCAAGTGTCTTTGGCCCTTCAGTACTGTAACTTCATCTTACCTGCAGATAAGCCACAAGAGGCAGGCTTTCTGGTGTCCTTTATGACTGGAAATCTTGTCTCAGTGTGTAATTGTTTCTTTGTAGACATGCGTTGATATGCGCAGGGAGGAATTCACTAACCCTTTGTACCATTGTAGCGCTAGTGAGCCATATGAAACTGCTTGCACTATAGTTTCATTGGTGCATGTGTTATGCTGCACTATTAGCATGTAAGGTTTTGGTTCTTTTAAGTCTGGATTTGATTTCTGACTCAGCTCACTATAAATTGAGGGCGGCCACGTCAGGAAGAGATGGAAAGCATGGGGAGAATGGTACAATTTTTGACTGCAGAGCTGACTTCTACTTCAAAGTGTTAATGGAACTATATGCATTTGAATCACATGTGGAGATTGAAGTGCACTGCTTACAAGATGGAAATCACAAAATAAACTGTTCCAGGCCCTTAGAAAACAAGGAGTTTCTGTATCTGCTGGCAGTTTTGCTGCTACTTACACAGTCTTCTGTGTTTCACTTTTTCCTATGTAATTACGAAAAGAGTGGAATCTGGGAATTATTGAGAGTAAGGTAGAACTGCATTTGGAAGTTAGCTTAAGGTAACCCTTAAGCCGTGAGAGGAATCACTTTTTTGCACAACAACTTTTCCAATTAACCTTTTGATACGAAAAATATAGAGACATATAATGTTCCTGCCAGCGTTGGAGACAGAAATTATGTGAAACAGGATTTTTCAGTTGGTTTTAGTTAATTCCTAAACCAAATTGATTTAAGTTTACAAATAATTTGTAGTAACTGTTTTATTATCTTCCATCTTTTTCTGTTCCTGATTGGGATTGGGAACCACTTGATGAGACAAATACAAAATGATGCTGTGGAAGCAGAAAAGAATGACCCTGATCTACGAAGGTGACAGCAGTCCTTACTTATTTAAAATAAATAAAAATAAATAAAATGAGCTCTCTAGAATTGTCTGTCGATTGCTATGGTGTGCAAATAGAAAATGGTGTCTCCCTGTGCATGGGAAGTAGAGTCTTATTTCTTCAAGAGTTATAATATCCACTTTTTGAGGATGCAAGGAACCATTGGATACTGTTTTTATATTATGATCACAAAGCGTATGTTGAAATACTGTGTTAATACTTTCTTCAGTTGTAATGGCCACCATGTAAATAAAGTGGCAAAGGAAGGGAGATTTTTTTTTTTCCTCTTCAATTACTGTTGCATGCATACATGTTCCTAACTACATTAATATATGTGAAATGGGAATTCCATGTCATTTTTTTTTTTTTCCCCATTACTTTCAACCAGGTTTATCCTTACGAAAAGAAGTTAAGGCAAATTATGCACTCTGCTACCATCTTTACATAACCTAAGCACTTTAATGGTTGGATGTCTTGTCCACTTACACTTTTTCAGAGATGTATATGGTTAAGAACAGAATATCCTGAGTTGTATACGACCCACAAAAATCACCAAGCCCAGCTTCTGACTCCACAAAGGACATCCCCAAAATTCAAACCCTGTCTGAGAGTGCTGCCAAATGCTGCTTGAACTCAGGCAGCTTGTGGCTGTGACCACTACCCTGGGGAGTCTGTTTCAGTGCCTGATCACCCTCTGGTGAATAACCTTTTCTAGTATCCATGTGCTATCTTAGCAACATGTCTAAAAAGCCTCAGCTATAGGATCGATAGGAAATGATCTAACTTGATGTGCTTCCTAGTAACCTGCAGTCCAAACAAGTCAGTGGATGTGAAAACACAGACCCAATCTCAAGGCTGTTAAACTTCCTGACTGTATTACCTTAGACTCTTTCTTTCTTTAAATATACTTTCTTATTCTTGCTTTTCTGAGAGTAAGTGCAAAATATTTAGCTGTATGTAGGCTTGGCAAGTATTTGTGAGGCTGTTTAAAGCATTAATTGTAGAGGGTAAAATCATACGATTCCTTTCAAAGGGGAAAAACAAGTGTTGGAATTGTTTTATAAATCTCCTGATTTAAAACAGGGCTGTGGCTGATCATAGAATGGCCTGGGTTGAAAAGGACCACAATGATCATCTAGTTTCAACCCCCCTGTTATGTGCAGGGTCACCAACCACCAGACCAGGCTGCCCAGAGCCACATCCAGCCTGGCCTTGAATGCCTGCAGGGATGGGGCATCCACAACCTCCTTGGGCAACCTGTTCTAGTGCATCACCACACTCTGAGTGAAGAACCTCCTCTGTCTCAGTTTAAAGCCATTCCCCCTTGTCCTATCATGGTCCACCCTTGTAAAGAGCCATTCCCCCTCCTGGTTTATACTCTCCCTTCAAGTATTGGAAGGCCACAATGAGGTCTCCCTGGAGCCTTTTCTTCTCCAAGCTAAAAAAGCCCAGTTCCCTCAACCTTTTCTCATGGGAGAGGTGCTCCAGACCTCTGATCATCTTCAGAGCCCTCCTCTGGACCCACTCTGAGAAATCCATATCCTTCCTGTGCTGGGGGCCCCAGGCCTGGATGCAGTACTCCAGATGGGGCCTCACAAGAGCTAAGTAGAGGGGGACAATCATCTCCCTCTCCCCACTGGCCACCCCTTTATTAATGCAACCCAGAACACAGTTGGCCTTCTGGGCTGCAGGCGCACACTGCTGGCTCATGTGCAGCTTCTCGTCAACCAGGACCCCCAAGTCCTTCTCTGCAGGGCTGCTCTCTGGGAGATCTTCCCTCAGTTTGTATAAATACCTGGGATTACCCCAACCCAAATCTAGCACCCTGCACTTGGCCTTGTTGAACCTCATTAGGTTTTCATGGACCCACGTGGAAAAAAAGTTGACAACAAAGTAAATTTTTCCTTTGGGAAACAATCAAAAGCATTTCTCCTATCTGTAAGTGTAATGTTGCAATGCACGCTGTCTTAAGAAAAGAAATATGCTGGCATGTAAAAGCATTACTAATTTCTGTGCTATTATGGTAATATTCTTCCAATCTGAGTTGCACAGAAGGAGAGAAGATCATAGGGTCACGTAGTGGAGCCAAGCAGCAATCTCAGGTTTATTTTTATATAGATCATTATATAGTTGCTGATGGATAATTTTTGATTAATTGTGATGAGAAGATAATTGGGACTATATGACCCAGATGTGGTAAAGACCTCCTTGCTTGCAGCACCCAACCTTCCTTGCTGCTCTATCCAGTACTTACCTTTCACCACAGCCTCAGGGCATTAACAGATCTGTTTGTGCTTTGGATACAGTGGTGTATCTTCTTAAATCGTGACCTTTAGGTTAATAATTTATAGCTGTAGGTTCCATATGATGCCTGCAGCATTTCAGACTCATCATTACCTTGATGGGGATATAAATTAACTTCACGGTTCTCCCATTACCCCATAGAACTGACCAAAATGTTCTGACCTTGTTAAAAGTGCAGATGTTTACTTGCTGATAGTCATTCAGTTTTGAGATTCCTGTTTCCATATGCTTTTCCTTTATGGTTAATTGCTACTCAACTTCAACAAAGACAGAAATGGCTTTCATTTTAGAGATTTCCTGCTTGTAGTCAAGGATACTGCTTTCCTGTATTTAAATGTAAAAGACTTTTGATAAGTAAGTCAGCTTGTTTACTTTTTTTAATGCTATTTCTCAGTAAGGTCTTTTTCACCATTGTAAACTGCTTCTTGTTTCTCCTAAATATACTTTCAGCAGGGGATTCCCTTTTTTCTCATGAGTTGGGATGCAGAGTCTGTCATTCAGTAAACTAAAGAGCAGCTGTTGGGGGATGGAGGTGAAATACAAGTTCTAAGTTCAGAAAGGATTGTTGCCATATCCTATTTTCCATTCAATGAGTGGATGTTTCATGGTTCCTTTAGAAATGTGCAAATGGAAGAGGCCTCCTGAGTCTGAAAGTAATTTCTTGTTTTTACCAGAACTCCTTCCCCGCTGCAGGCTGTTGAGTAATGAAAGTTTAGTCCAGGAAGTTATGGAAAAAATGTGGGTGGGAACAGATACTCAAAATAGCCATTCTGGAGTTTTGTATTCTCTGAAGAGGTGACCAACACTTGTTCAGTTTGCAGGTGCTTCTTCTTTGATAATCGCAGAACTGCAGGAATTGGATTGGGCCTCTGGAGATCATCTAGTCTAACCCCCCGCTCCTTCCTAAGGCAGGTTCCCTGCAGCAAGTTATATAGGAAGGCATCCAGGTGAGTTCTAAATATCTTCAGAGGAGACTTCACAGCCTCCATGGACAACCTATTTCAGTCCTGCTACCCTCAAAGAAGTTTTTACTCACATTCAGATGGAACTTCCTCTGTTCCAGTTTGTGCCCATTGGCCCTTGTTCTTTTAGTGGGCATCATTAGAAAGAGCCTGACCCCATCCACTTGACTCCTGTCTGTTAGATATTTGTAAGCACTGAGAAGATTCCTCCTGGGTCTTCTCTTTCTTTAGGCTGACTGGTCACCCGTCTCACCCTTTCCTTGTAAGGGAGATCAGGTCCCTTGTCATCTTTGTGGCCCTCTGCTGGACTGTCTCTATAAGATCCCTGTTTTCTTTAACAGGAGAGCACATGTTCTAAATGTAGCCTTATTGCAGCAGAGTAGAGGGGGAGGATCACCTGCCTTGACCTGTCGGCCATGCTCTTTTTAATGCACCCTGGAATTATATTGGCCTTCATAACCACAAGGGCACACTTCAGGCTTGTGGTCAACCTGTTGTCCTCCAGGACACTTAGGTCCTTCTCCACAGAGCTCTTTTCCTTCAGGTCAGCCCCAAACTTGTACCGATGTGTGCAGTTGTACCTTCCTCTTGCCCTTACTGAACTTCATTAGGTTCCTTTTTGTCCACTCTCCAGCCCATTCAGATCTCGTTGAATGGCAGCACAGCCTTCTGGTGTGTCAGCCACTCCTACCAGCTTCATTCAAAGGAAATTTGCTGAGGGTGCTCTCTATCCCTTCATTCGGATCACTGATGAAGATGTTGAACAAAACCAAACCCAGTACCAATCTTTGGGGAATACCACTAGCTATAGGCCTCCAACTATACTACACCACAGATCACAATCCTCTGAGCCCGGCTTGTTCTCAGTCCACCTCACTGTGCACTTGCCTGTCCCACACTTCCTAAGCTTACCTACAAGGGTGTTATGGGATACAGCATCAGAAGCCTTGCTGAAGTCAAGGTAGACAATATCCACTGCTCTCCCCTCATCTACCCAGCTTGCCATGACATCATGCAGGGCTAGTTGGTTGGGCAAGCGTGATTTCCCGTTGATGTATGTGTCCTGATGACCGTCTCCTCCATTTGCTGAGGGATGACATCCAGAATAAGTTATCCCATCACCTTCCTAGGAACAGAGGTGAGGCTGACTGGCCTATAGTTTTCTGGATCCTCCTTGTAACTTTCTGAAGATGGAACGACGACAGCTTTTTTCTGGTCCTCAGGCACCTCTCCTGTTCTCCATGACCTCTTAAAGATGATAGAGGCTAGACAGTCACTTCTGCCAGCTACCTCAGTCCTCATGGGTGCATCCCATTGGGGCCCATGGATTTGTGTGCATACAGTTTGCCTAAATGATACCTGACCTATTGTCCTTGCCCAAGGGGAAATCTTCCTTTCCCTAGACTCTCTCTTATCTCCAGGGTCTGGGATTCTTAAGAGGCAGTCTTAGAAGTAAAGGCTTAAGCAAAGGGGGCATTCATTAACTCTGCAGCTAGACTCATTTTCCACACTCTGTAGACTTTCTTCTTCCATGAGCTCCTTGCTTATGGACGCAGTCATATACTCAGTTAGGTGACGTCTTTGCTTCTCTTTTCCTCTATCATCATTAGGAAATCTCTTTTCTTCTTGCTGGGTAGGCTCCAAGGTACAATGCAAATAGTTGCTTGGGATAGCCAGGGATAACAGAGTCCACATGTTGTCTCAATGACATCTGAGAATACAAGAATGCTCTACTCAAAAGTTGTTATTACAAGTAAAGAAAATTAGGTCTTTGTTTCCTCTGTCATCTCTTCTGTGCTTTTGAATTCTCAGCTTCTTACCCTCTGAGCCCATTGAGTAGGAGGAAAGGGAATGTTTTACCATATGTTTACATTATACACATAGGTCACTCTGAAAGTAATACTTCCTAGTATTTCCATGGAAACTATAACAGATACAAAAAGCATAATAGCACTGTTTGATAGTGCAAATTCTCAGCTACAAAATGCTATTTTTCAACAGAGTCAGTACATTACCTATGCATTTTTTCCAGAGATGAACAGGAGCCTGCATGCTGCGCTCAGCAAAATCTGCACCAGCAACAGTGACCCACTGTCACCACTGCTGAAAAACTCAACCCACCACCTCACTGTGCTCACATGCACTGTTTGGTCTCCATAAACATTCAGCAAGTGTTAATGGGTGTTGATGATTACCATTTTTTCTGCATGGAGGAATTAAATTCATTCAACTCCATATGATTGCTTCATGCACGCTTCCATATCAAATGCCATTTTGTCAGACTGCCCCTCTGCCGCCATCTGTCATGTGGCAACAAAATGTGATGGGATACTGTTGGGAAGGTACAGCCTCTACTGCCGTACCAGCAACATCCACCTCTGACACTGTAGGCCAGAATCATAAAGTAGGAGGCATTACCTTGAGAGCAGCCCTTGTAATTGCCCAGCCGTGTTTACATATATATACACATGTACATACATATATGTATGTATGTGTATGTGTGTGCGTGTGTATAAAACAGAATTTCACCCTGCAGCAGCTTCAGGCTTGCATACTTCTCATCCCTAAACCGATGCAGAGTCTCAAGTTTATTCAGTTTTGTGAAGCAATGATCATGCTTAGTTTTCTTTGTTTTTGTTGGTTTTCAACTCTACTACCCTATTTCTCCTGACAGGGGGACCTTTCCACCTGCAAGAAAGAGAGTTTTCGTGCTTAAAAGAGCTAGAAATCTTACTGGTTTTACGCTTTTACACTACCATTGAGTTCCTTGCATGTGCAGTGTATATTTTCTCTTGATCTGAGAATAACATTATTATCCATGTGATTTTACCAATCTGGAAGCATTTTATGTATCCTGTTGGAACTGGTCATCTTGGTTCACCTTGATAAATAAGCTGACCTCTTGCAAAGTCCTATGTTGTAGCATCTCTCATTGGAAGATGTTCTTGTTAGATTCCTGTGGGCTACTTCCGGCATTTCCACACTTAGCACATAGTAGGAATAAAGTATGACTTTATTGCCTACCTACTTCTGCTGATTGAAAAAAAATATATTGTTTTTTGACCCTGTATGCTAGGGAACCTAGTCAGTGGCTCATATTGCATCCCTATTCTTACATTTAATGAGACTGGATACTTTTCTTGTTAGCTCAACTGACATGCATCTTTTTTTTTTTTTTTTTTTCCTGCATCTTTTTACATCTTTTAACAAGTCAGGATCTGTTGCAAGTACGTACTTGATTTAAGGCTCCAAACCACAAGTCTGTAGTGTGAGCACCAGAATACTTTTAGAATACTTTTAATATTTTCCCTGGGACTTCAATAGGACCTTTTTTTTTTTTTTTTTTTTCTGACTAAAATACAAAAAACTTCTCTGCTAAGATGTCTGGATTGATGAAGGGAATAAAAAAATCTTTTCCTCCAACAGTGGCTTGATTAATGGATTTATTGTTTGCAGAGATTTTGTCAGGAAGCCATATGGCTTGAGGAAAACAAGGAGGAAGTGGCTGATGTTGAGAATCTGATTTAATAGGGGCCCCTAAGGACACAATGTGGCTCTTATCCTTATTCCTTTGCACTCAGTTTGTAAAGTGGTCTAAGAAGAGCTTTAGTGCTGCAGTAGAGCTAAAGATAATAGGTCTCTGTTTGAGAGGAATATCAGACCCTAGTGCCAGATCTGCATCACAGTGGCTCAACTCTCGGGGCAAAAACCCACTGCCCTTATCCTTTTGTTTAAGATCACAGAATCACAGAATTGTAGGGGTTGGAAGGGACCTCCAGAGATCATGGAGTCCAACCCCCCTGCCAAAGCAGGTTCCCTACAGCAGGTCGCACAGGTAGGCGTCCAGGCGGGTCTTGAATATCTCCAGAGAAGGAGACTCCACAACCCCCCTGGGCAGCCTGTTCCAGCGCTCCGTCACCCTCACCGTACAGAAGTTCTTGCGCACATTCGTGCCGAACTTCCTATGCTCCAGTTTCTGGCCGTTTCCCCTTGTCCTGTCTCCACACACTGCTGAAAAGAGTCTGGCCTCGCCACTTTGCCCCCCACACCTTAGATATTTATAGACCTGGATCAGGTCCCCTCTCAGTCTTCAAGATATTCTGAAGTGGTTTGCAAGGAACAGCAATTGAAGTGCTTGCTTCTGGTATCTTGGCCGTTGATCTGTTGGCATTGGTGAGGCCAACTTTACCGTCTCAAAGCTGGCCTCTCTGTTTGGGGTGAGGTGCTATTCCTTTTCTTTCTATTCCTTTCTCTACTCTTTGCTATTCCCTTCCTCAGCAAAATTCAAGTAAGTATGTCTGTGTCCTGCAGTCAGGTTTATTAATTATAATCTTACGTGTATATGGAGTTCAGGAAGTAACTGAAGCTTAGATACCTGTGATTCAGTGTGACATGATGGGTCAGATAAATGTTCAGCCCTATCTGTGACAGTTTGATTCTAGTTATGACTACTTGGTGAAAAAACC
The DNA here is from genome assembly GCA_030625065.1 of Alectoris magna. Lineage (NCBI taxonomy): Eukaryota > Metazoa > Chordata > Aves > Galliformes > Phasianidae > Alectoris > Alectoris magna. The sequence goes on along the minus strand of CM060560.1, from coordinate 130,649,176 downwards.
TGAATGAAAAATTCAAAGCAATGTTCTGGAATGTAAGTGCTAGCAGCTATGCTTAGGATGTTAACCAAGCTCTTCCTTGTGTGAAAGTACAGTCTCTCTGCTGAGAGGCATAAAGTCACCAAAAAGCACTTACGATCACTTCAGAACTGTGAAGTGAAAAGTTCATGTGAAGCATGAACAGTTATTTGTTGGTCCCCAGAATCTGGAAAGCACTGAACATCACTTGACAAAAACGTATTGAGGCTCTGCAGAATTCAATGAATATTGCTGTGAGAATGAAAGATAAATATTCAGGCTGTGGTTGTGAAAATGACTATACGTGTGCCTTAAATCTCTGGAGGTCCTGAACATCCTATTTAGAAATTTTTGGCCATGATGGAAGCAGTGATTACTCCTGGAAGACTTCAGTGCATGGCACTTGTAGTCTAGTATTACAATATACCAGTCTTTCTAGATCTTGAAGAGGCTTTTTGCTGTTGTTTTCTGTCCACTTAGAACATGCTTATGCTGGAGTTGCTGGTTGTCAAATCCATGGCAAATACTAGGGGAAAAGCAGTTTTCATTGGCAATATTCAGTGACTCACAGCAGTGGAAGAGGACAGGCTAAAAGATGCAAGAAAAGCTTTCCTCCTTTAGAGCTAATATACACTGCTGTCGAAATGAAGTTTCTAATTAGCATTCAATGTAACAGATATGTTCAGTTGAAGTATTATTCAAAAACTCTTCTACAGACATTTAAAAACGACCACTTTTCACGTGTTCTCCCTGGCTATGACATAGTATTAGGCAATGTTTGTAGGCCTGGCACCATCATGCTGTTAAACATAATTGTAGTAAGCAGCCCTTGCAAGCTGATTAATATTAGTCTTAGTCAGCTGTTCAGGATTTGTTACCTTTTGCCTACTTTGTTTGATTCCTTATGTATTGTGTATGTTAACTGAGATTTAGCACTACAAGGAAGTCAGTGTATGAAGTTCATATAGTCTGTATGCACATGGGGGTTTTTGTATCTGGAAGGCTTCCAGTTTAAGGATTATTTTCATTAAGAAGAAAATGAGGAAAGAAGATTATTTCACAATCTCTTATATTTACAGGATAGCAGTGGCAGATGCTCATGACTACCTAGTGTAATGTTCAGTATTTCATAACGTTCTGGAAAGCTGATGAAATGCTGTTTACCACATTTAGTTATTTATAGCAGGAAGATGTCACACCTGGTTAAAAAAAAGATGTAGCAAATTAAGTACAACAGTCTGTGTTCCTTTTAAACTATTTGAAAAAAGATATTCTAGTTTTATGTAGCTGACTGTTATGCTGTTTTTCTTAATCTTTCTACCCATGCTAGGGAAGCACTTGTTTTCAAAAGCATTGAGGGGAAGAGGGAGGAACTATAGCTTCACTCTGGAGATAGTTTTACTAATTTATAACATTTCTTTTTGTTTTTTCTTCTTTTTCCAGCAAGTGACCTTGTCAGCAGAGCTAGCCCTTATGCCTGGAGCAGCAGATTGCACTAAGCCCGCTGCATAACCAGACATCTCCATCTGTCTTCACTTGCAGGTAGGAAGTCATGACAAATTTTAAATAAAGAGTTTTCCTTCTCCTTCCTGAAAGTGTTTGTACATAAAGCACACCAAGAACCCTAGAACTTAAAGAGTTTCCTGAGTGTGTGTGGATATACTGATATCACTTCCTCAAGTTAGACATCTGAGCAAGATCCCAGCTACCCTGTTCTGTGAAACATTTGCTTTCTCAAGATAGTTGTGTTCTGGAGCAGGCCTGTCATGGTCTTGATAAGAATGTCCAACATGAGAATGCCCTGAATGAGAGGAGACTCTTGTCACTGGCTCCTAGTTGTCAGACCTTCTAGGACAGCTCTCTGTCAGCAACAGCTCATCGGTGACCTGTTGTCAGTCAGCTTTGGCTGCGTGGGTTTTGGGACAGCAGGCTGCAGCTGCCCCTTTGTGCAGGTGATGTGTGTGTGTGTTTAAAACGTAACGCTGGATCTAAGGAGATACCCCCAATTTGGCAATTGTGACATTGCTAAAAATCCAGAAGAGATGACAAGAAAACGAGGCAGTACCAGATAATGATTTTTATGACAGTGTAATTAATTCTTGACAAAGTAGAAACATCAGAACTTTGAATTAAACACCATACAAATATATGCTGTCAGATTATGCACTGACAATAATTACTCACGTTGGTTTGAATTCTCTGTTCTGTGGAGTAAATTAACATGGTGAAGCCAGTACAGAAAACTCACTACTACAATGTGTTCTGCAGTCTGTGAATGGAACATAGTTAAATTTATCTATGCATCTGTTGTGAGTGCTACTGAGTAAATTCCTTTCAGTGGAGCAAGTCCTTGGCTGGTCGCCAGGTAACTAGAGTGTCACTCCTTATCTGTCACTTCGTAATGAGACATGCAAACTGTACTCTTTGAATTACATTATTGTACTACAACAGGATATATGTGCACACAAAAATTTCATCAAGATGATGCTTGCCCGTTGTCACGTGGGGACAGTTACTAGTGTACCTTACTTCTTTGGAGTAAGCCAATAGTTTTTCCTCATAAACATCACTGCAATAATTAGCTGCTTTTATGTTATTTCACTTTGCTGTCTGTTTTAGGGTGTAATACAAAGGAACAGTACAGGAAGGATGTGGAATTCTTGAAGCGGATCCAGAGGAGGGCCACTAAGATGATTAGAGGGCTGGAGCACCTCTCCTGTGAGGAAAAGTTGAGGAAACTGGCTTGGAGAAGAAAAGGCTCCAGGGAGACCTCATTGTGGCCTTCTAGTACTTGAAGAGAGAGTATAAACATGAGGGGGAATAGCTGTTTACGAGGGTGGACAGTGAAAGGACAAAGGCAAATGGTTTTAAACCAAGACAGAGGAGGTTTAGGTTAGATGTTAGGAGGTTTTTCACACAGAGGGTGGTGACGCACTGGAACAGGTTGCCCAAGGAGGTTGTGGATGCCCCATCCCTGGAGACATTCAAGGCCAGGCTGGATGTGGCTCTGGGCAGCCTGGTTTGGTGGTTGGTGACCCTGCACATAACAGGGGGGTTGAAACTAGATGATCATTGTGGTCCTTTTCAACCCAGGCCTTTCTATGATTCTAATAGCTGCTAGTATGCAATTTAATAAAGCACTTTTCTCCTGAAATCATGGAGTCAAGTAGATTTTTGTTCTTCCAAAAAAAAAATCACTTTTGTCCAATGTCAGTCAAAAAATAAATCAAAGGTTAGAAGAAAAACTTTATACCCCTATGTAAGTCTGTAGATCACTCATTTTGGATCGTCCCTGTGGTCTGGTTCCCTCATCTCAGAACGTAAAAGAAGTGGAAGCTTTTTGAAGGAGGATGGTAAGGATGATGAGAGATGTGTGTTCTTCCAACGGAATTAGTTTCTCACTTTGTCTCTTTGTGCATGTCACATTAGACAGCTCAATTTCTTGTCCTCAGTAAGCATCAGCACCACGTTTTCTTAGTGTTTAAGCATTCAGGCCTAACTTATGTCCCGCAAATCTGAGTAACTGCTGAGTGATTTGTGGCTTATATTGTGCAGAAGTACACAGAGCAGATGTCTTTGACCCTCCTAAGTTAAGAGGTGCTTCTACTGTCCGGACTCAAAAATTCTGGATGAAGTACCCCTTCCAGATCTATCTTCCTGCCATGTAAATCACGGTGGAATTTTGTTTCCATCTGAAAGTCGCGGGTCATGAATCAGAAAATATCTTGTCCATTGATCTCTTTTGGTATTCTTTTTTCTCTGCTCCAATCTGTGCAGCTACTGTCTACTGAAAAGGATGAAGAGGTGGAACAAGTTCCTAGATACTGTCTGAAAGGAGCTCTGGTTCTGAGTGCTTTTTCTCTGACTTTTGGGGAAGTTGTCATTGAGGGGAGAAATAATTTCAAACAAAATGTGTTGCATCTCTCATTTTCATTGCTTCTCTCGCGTGTTTCAATTTACTGTGCATGCGCCTTTCATCCTCTCTTTGGATTGAGTCCGTACAGGAAAAACAAAAAAATGATGACAGTGTTATCACTGGGATCCTTGAATTTTGCTGCATTCTTTGGATTACAAAAAACGCTTTTCATCTCTTCAGCCTCTGTACCCCCTCCTCCCCACTCCAGAGCTGAACACCACACAATGTACCTCTTGTTCCCTTGTTAACTGTTGCAGCTTTATAATGACCTTGTACTTGCTCCGACCGGTGAGATACCATAGCTGAAATTGAAGATATTATGGTGTGTGCGTCTGTTTCCTTCCTTTTCATGACTCATTCACATTTTTATCATGTGTGACTTCTTGCTGTTTCACTCAATGGTGATTTTTTTCCTTCTTATTGTTCTATGTAAATTTGTCATTATATAAAACTCAGATCTTGTATCCAGATTTAAATGAATTCACAATTGTAGCATCTGTAGTAAAAACGTCACGAATGCATTTCAAGTTGAATGCTGTTCTATTTCTGTTTCTGTAGACAGTTTCTGCGGAAATGCACTGAATTTATGTTTAAAAATGTATATCTTTCAACTTCTTCGGAATTAGGATTCTGCATTTCCTTGCTAACCCTGGGCAAACTGGAAATAGAGCGTAAGTGGGGAGAATATGCCTGGAGATAAGGGCAGAACTATTGATGATAAATGATGGAGAGAGTGCTGTGTGGAAATGCTATGTACATGCAGAGACAAGAAAGCCGCTTTTTATGCTTCAAAAATGTTTGATTCTTTCTTTATCATTTGGGACATAGGTTGCTGAGTCCAAGCCCTTAGTGTTGCAGGCAAACTGTTTCATATTTCTGTTCATGAGTTAACTGAGCTTTGGCTAGGTTTGCATCCTCTCACTGCTCCAGTTGCTGGAGAGGCTTTTTCTTTAGAACGGGGAAAACGAATGGGATTATGGATTTCATTTTAAAGTGTTTAAAATCTTTTTGAGATCACAGTTTGATTTCTTTTTAATTGACATACTGGTCTCTGTAGAATTCTGCAGTATTCAAATCTTCAGAGTAGCAAGACATAGAGCTCATGCGATGAGCATCGCGTAAGTGGTCATTACATATTTGAAGGAAAAAAAATATGTGCATATTACTTTTAAAACTTGGAGCTAACAACAGCTGAAAAATTTCTGTGTTTGCATAGCAATTACTGAAAATGTTGTTTTACCAGCTGGCAAATGCAAACATATAGTACTGATTTTTGCACTAATTGCAATGCATGTTAGTCATTTCTCTGGCAAGAAGGCAGCACTGCTTTTAGAGGTATGTAGTTCTGTTACAATCTTCTTTCTCCTCTTCCGTTAAGTTTCAGCAATTCTGCAAGTGAATCAAATAGTTCATCACTGAGTAGGGAGACATGAATGCCTTTTCCACTTCACTCTTAAGCCTACCTCTGTACTTCTAAAATTAATTTGATTTTTCATTTTATTAATGTTTCCTAAGTCTAAGAAAATATTTAATTCAACTCTTTGAAAGGGTAGATAATAGCAGGACAAGGGGAAATGGTTTTAAATTGAAAGAGGGAGTATTTAGACTGGATGTCAGGAAGTTCTTTACCAAGAGAGTGGTGAGGTGCTGGCACAGGCTGCCCAGTGAGGTTGTGGATGTCCCGTCCCTGGAGGTGTTCAAGGCCAGGTTGGATGGGGCCCTGGGCAGCCTGGTCTAGTATTAAATGTGGAGGATGGCGACCCTGGTTGTGGCAGGGGGTTTGGAGATTCATGATCCTTGAGGTCCCTTCCAACCCGGACCATTCTGTGATTCTGTGAGTTGATGTCTTCAGGAAGGTTTGTTACACCTGTTGCAGAGCTGAACAAATCTGATAACTGACCTGATAACAAACCTGTTATCTACAACACTAGTATTATGCTTTGCACAAGGCATCTCTTTGAATTCTGTAACATGGCTTTGCTTCTTCACATGCACAGAAAAGCCCATGTGCTTTCACAGAAAAAGTTAGGATTCCAGAATTAATCTGAAGGCAAATATTCTGTGATGATATGCAGCTCTGTGGTGGGGAGGAACTACTGATTTCAGAGTTGTCTTGTCCAGTTCAACAGCAATGGTTTTTTTCCAAAACAGAAAAAAATTAGTTTGTTGTTCTGTCTTTTGTTTTACAACTTTTGTGAACAAAACCAACTTCTCAGCTTTTTGTTTTCATCCTCAGGCTTTCCCATGAATCTGGGTTATTAGTAAGGATGTCTTAAACCTGAGCGTGGGCAAGATGTGTGAGCTTGTACACTTTCAGTAGCTCATTAAGTAAACCTACATAGTTTTAGCACAGTTATTTGATCACGTATCATTTGATACATCAGAACGTATTTGAGAGGCTTGTAATTTTGATTGAGTTCTGTCCCAGTTTGGAGAAAGATTGGATTTTAAAGATGCTTGTTTAAAGATGTTTGCAGTCAGATACTTGATCTCAAGAGGCATTATATGTATGTTCTTATTTTCCTATGAATCTGCTGGTGTGTTCCAAGCTAAGCACATGTTGAAGCCTCCTTAGGCTTGGGGCCTAGTTTGTTAGTGGAAAATTAGGTAGATTATTCAGTAAACATTGGGAAGCAATGTCTCAGGAAAGGAGAAAATAGTCCAAAGAATGGCTTGAAGAAATTCATCTTTCCAGTGCTCCTACTGTGCACAGAAATGAACCAAATGAATTGGTTCTCCATGACAAGAGGGGCAGGAAACAGCCCCTGATGCACTGAGAATTCCCAGTGTTGGTGTGCAGGCTGTTGCTGATTGCCTTGTTTGTGTAAACACAGGAAAAGACAAACAGAGCTTCTAAAATTAAATTGAAAGTTAGAGGGAATCATAGAATCATTTGAGTTGGAAGGGGCCTTTAAAGGTTGTCTAATCCAACTCCTCTGCAATGGACATGGGCACCTACAGCTAGATCAGGCTGCTCAAAGCCCCATCCAGCCTGGTGGATGTACAAGGTTGTTTTTTTTTAAATAAAATAAAGTATTAATAGTTCTTAAATATGTTTTAAAACTGCCACCTACCTTCCTTGATAAAACCACAGAGATACGCTGTAGGCTCAGCTGTTCATGTCTTGATACACGTGGGCCAGACGTTCCGATGCGGAATTCTCCAGTTCCAAGCTAGGAACTGAGTGCTGCAGTGCTCCCATAGCAGCTCTATTTGGCTTTCATGACACTCATTTCACTGTTTAACAAAACATGCATGTCTCCGTGTGCTTCATCCCACACTCTGCACTTGCTGACTTTTGGCCTACTTGGACCGATTCCTCTATTAAGTGAGAGGAGGGCTGTGCTTGTTCAGCAGCTTAAACGATCAACTCCATGGGCAGTGATTTATGCCAAACTGGATTTTAATTGAATTAGGATTTCCTATGTTTAATTAAGCTTAACATTGTGCTTTAGTGCTTCGCTTTGTGTTTAGCTTTCTCTTGCTGCAATGAGCAAATACCTGTGCATAATCAGTTACTACAGCCTGTTAGCCATCTTTGTGTTCTTTCAGGAGTCATGCGGGGGATTTGGAGTCTGTAGTCTTTGGAGCGCCAACACTAGCTAAATATTGAGACTGTAGTCTGAGTACTGCAATAGATTTGCTGTTGTCTGTGCTCAGGTCTGAGGCCAGTTTAAGGATTTCTGTACATGAGGTTCAGGTGAACTTCCCTGCTGTGGTTGCAGCCTTTCCCACACCAAGTGAGCTGGCACTAGTGCCACAGCACATAACCAGGCTAAGGAAGTTCTGTGTAGATCTCATCAGCTCTGCGTTAACAGAAATTTCTTCATGTTGTGCTATTTCAAAAGGGGTAGGGTGAATCCATTTGTCTTTCAGGGAATGTGGAAATAGTGCTGTTCTGTGGTGGGCTCCACCCTTTGAGACAATGAGCACTTTCTACCACTGTGTGTGGGCCAAGGCAACATCCTCGGCACTTTGGTCTGACAGAGACAACTTCAAGGCTAAAACTAACCATAGATTAGATAACTACAGTTGGGCTTCAAGGCAAAAGTCCTGTTTTATAAAGAGCAGCTTGACCTCTGCGAGTCATTTAAAAAAGGAAAAAAAAAGCTGGTCTCTGAACGCCACTATTCTATTGTCCTGCATCATCTCCTCTCATTCCACAACATCAGAAGTGTCAGCAGAGGCAAGAAATCTTAAGGCTTTTCTGTTGGCATAACAAGACTGATTGTTTATCTGCCCTGACTGCTCCTTGGATGCAGAAATCAGAATTTAATAACCATTCCTGGTGATAATTCATATCAGCATTCGGTCCTCCTTGATCCATGACTTAAAAGTTGCTTCAGGTAAAAAACAATAACAGTTCAACTATAGTATGGCTTTGTTTCTTTGCTTCAAACTGTCATTGGATGTGTTTGTATTAACTTGTCCCTGCATATTGACCAGCAAGTAAAAATCAGAGCAATTTAGGATGGAGAAATGTCAGGAACTGGACTAGATGATCCAGTACTTCTCAAAAGTGTATCCTAAGACAAAGTTGATGCACTGTTTTGCTTTGGAATATGGTTTCTTCAGAACTTGCTGTCCCTGAAGTATACCGAAATACTGAATGTATAAAATATTACCAGTGAATTGGTTTTTCAGTTTTAATGTGTTGATGCATCTGTCTTTAGGCTTCCTTTCCTCCCTTGGGTTAGTGCTTTTGGGAATGCTAAGTGGATAGATTTTTTTATTTGATTTTAGCTTTTTTGCAAAAGTTAGCTTGAAGCTTTCTTTTTTCTTTTTCTGAGTAGCTCATGCAGGGATGTACATCTGGTGCCATTTTAGTCTGTTGGTCTTAATAGAGTGTTTTAAGAAGCGACTTCTGCTGTACTTTCTTCACCTAGTGATGCTGTACTGGGGATCTCATTGTACACTTTTCTCCCTGTGCTTTGGCTTACATATGTTGTTAGCTTCCTGACTTGTGATCTTTGTTGCCAAGATAGTGGATAAATTTTTGAAAGGATTTTTAAAATTCACACTGTGTAAGCAGTATTAAGAACTGATGATTATTTCATCCTATGACAGTGCCTTTAATTATTAGGCTTATAGAATTAAAATCTGTTTTGTTTCCTTTGTAAATTCAGGTACACTGTTTCCTTGGCCTCCTAACACCTCAGCAGAAGGAAGGAGCCCTGCTTTCATCTCACACAGTTTCTTACCTTAAGTAAAAGATGGGAGTTTGAGGCCATTTGAACAATGGAAAAAGTGTAGAACCTGCACTGAGCTATTCATCATCCTTTGGTCCAGTATTCAAATCTACAGTCCATAAGAGGATATTGGGGTCTTTGAGAAGGACTTTGAGCTGTGACAGTGTTCTGAGTAGCTCTCCCATCCCATGTAAGAGCCTAAATGTAGGAGAGGCTTGTGGCCACATCCATCCCTGGGTGTGTGGCACTGATAATCAGCGCTTATCCCTGAATAACTACCTCCTCCTTTTGCTGCACTGAACAGGGAGTTCTGGTGCATTGCGTCTCATGAAATCTGTTCCAGGAGGCCAGAAATAATGTAGCAGTGTCCAGTGTGCCTGTAAGAAGTCTTGCTCCTGGTCTGTCTTACCAGAGGATATAGCCCTACAGAGCTGCTTCCTGCTTTGTCTTTTATTGCTGTCTGAAATACTGCTTTATGAAGCTTTCCTGTCACTTCTGGAAGTTGAAGTACTATCAGCTGCAGTTGAGTTTCAAGCCTGAAACTGTGCCACTCAGATATGTTAACAGCACTGTTATTCTAAGCAATATTTTTAAAACTGAGCATGTAGCAATGTATTTATGTTCTATTTCAGAATTAAGAACTCCTATCGCCGTGTGCTTTTGTATTTGTAACATGATGTTTGAGGGATGATGGCATGTGGAAAAAAGTGAGAGAACTCCAGCAAGGCTGGTAACTGATCTTTTGTCCTGCAGGTTTTCTTAGCATGTATATCCTAGATGTATGTTTTGACAGAGTGCAGCAGTTACTGTGCAGCTGACAGCAGATTACAATATTGTTTGTTTAGGATTCAGAAGCATAGTATTAGATTGCTTCTTGTCAGCAAAGCGCAGGATATGCCACATGGTGTTTGCACATGGAAGCAGTATGACCCCAGGCCTAGCTGTGGAATTCAGACAAAGTGATTCTGTTCCCTAGCCTTTTTCTTTAGCTGGTAAGAGGGATGAGATAGCAGTTCAGCTCTATGTCATAGTTGAATGTGCATTAACATTGTGGAAATGCATATTTCAGTAATAGCTTGGAAGTATTGTAGTCTCTGGATATACATTTTCTTGCTTTAATATTGCTTTAATACAAGGTATTACTAACATTGAAAGCTCTCAAGTTTTGTTAGTTCGGCCTAAATGTTTCAACTTTTACTCTATCTAGGATCCCAGTGAGCTTCTATAAGAGCAAGGACTGTGAATAATTGAACAAGGAGGGCTTTGGCTTCGAAGTTGTTTTTAATTAAAGGCTTTCTCTTCCATGGACTACTCCCACATATAGGGCTGGAAACTCGTATCTTTCCATGCACAGATTTTTTTCTTCATTCCCCTGGGAGGACATAAGGGGCAACAGACTCAACCACCTACAAAGGATGTGGATATTGCAGTGAAAGCAACTGCTTCCACTCCAAGCAGAGCTTGGCTGGGAATGGAAATAGGAGCTGAAAATGTTGATTGTACTTTTCTTCTTGTAATCCACGTGCAGCAAAATGTCATTTTGCAGAAAAATCCAGACTACTACTAATACTGATTATGTTCATTGTGTACACACAGATGAAGTGCTTGAGATTTCAGGCAGTGATAGCAACTGTGCCAGGACAAAGTTTAGGCTGATCAGTGTGCCGGGTGGGAACTGCACTTCAATTTAAGTCATGGTACAAAAGCACTGAAGGTGATTTTACTGTGATCTTTAGGTCAAGGAATCTGTTATTCTCTTGCCAATATCAGTATGCACACTGTAGACTACAGAATTGACGGTGTCTTCTAGGGATTCAGGTGTAGTCTGGGATCTGTCTTGTAGTCCTTCCACTCCCTGTCCCCACCCTTCAGAGACACGCAACTGCTTCTCTGCAGAACACAACTGGTTCTGAAAGGCAATGCCTTTTCAAGGGACTGATTGTGGGGTGCCTTTATGTGTACTTACACGAGAACATTCCACTCTAAACTGATAATGATTTGATCAGTCAAGTTTTGGTTTTCAGTGGATACAGATACGTTGAGAGGCAGGTCTGTGAAGTTCAGGGGACTGCCCTTGTGAGTTTTGTTACTTTGCCCATTTTGTCATACTTATTTTCCCCACCAGATAACCATTATGGAATCATAGAATGGCTTGGGTTGGAAGAGAGCTCAAAGATCATCTAGTTCCAACAACCCCCTGCCACAGGCAGGGTTGCTAACTGCTACATCAAACACTAGATCAGGCTGCCCAGGGCCCCATCCAACCTGGCCTTAAACACCTCCATGGATGGGGCATCCACAACCTTTCTAGAAAACCTGTTCCAGCATCTTACCACCCTCTCAGTGAAGAACCTCCGCCAGCATCTGATCTAAATCTCCCCTCCTTTAGTTTAAAACCATTCCCCCATGTCCTATCAAGTATAATTCTTGTAACCTTCCTAATACATTCCCCATAAAGCATTCAGTAGACTTTACACTGAAGTTAAGCATAATGACCCCATTAATTTTCTCTATGAAGTTGAAGGATATATTTTCAGGCATTGTATTACTTTATTCTACTATTGTGTTTACCTCTGTCTATGCCAGTGGCTACATTGTTTGTACAATAAAAGAAGAAAGGGAGAAGATGCAGGAAAAGGGAGATTGCATGTTGGTTCTGGAACCTTCTTCACTGTATTGTGACAAAGGCTAATATGCAGTCACCTAGTGGGAGGTATGGTGAGACTGGAAGTTGTTTCTGTAATTGAGATGAGAAAATGCAGGAATAGGGCTTTTTAGATGACTAAAATGAAGGGAGGTTTTTAAAACTTGATGTTTACTTGCATGAAATAATTAACAAAAAGATTGGTTTGCTGTTGGAATGAAAATATGTTGTGAAAACCTAAAGCAAAATGAAAATAGAAGGACGGAGAGCTTAGCAAATGGGATCAAAATTTCTTGTCGGTGGAGTACACTGATCTCAGGCAAGGCTGAGGCCTCAACACTTCCTGGAGATTAAAGCCCCTTGAACACAGAAAACACACAAACGTGTGCCACATTAAGAATGTTAAATTAGTTCCTGTTGAATAGGACTTTATTGTCACCTTTTCAGTAATGCGTACATCCCAGGGACTTGCACTGCTATGTAAGCTGACGTGCATTATATACACATAATGCAAAACTGGGTTTTGCTTTTCTCTGTTTTACCTGTTCAAAACAAGAAGACTTTATATACAACTGTGGTAAAGATGTCTAAACCACAGAATGGGGTATCCCCAAAATTGCTAAAAACATACATCTTCCTTAGAGGAGTGGATTTCTTCTTCTTGATAAAGATGCTCAGAAACAGTGTTGGTAATTTGGACACCGTCGTTTAATGTGATTTTTCAACTTGCACAATTGGAAAAAAAAACACTTCTCATTTCCTTCTCTTTTTACTGATCTCTTTTTTTAATTATTATTATTTGAATGCCATGTTTTGGGTGTTTGAACTCATGAATGCTGTATATTTTGGATAATTCTAGGTCATTATTTGCTTATTATCTTATCAGTTAGCAGAAACATTGTGTTCTGTCCAAGATTTAGAATGCTTGCTGAGTAATTGTGCTTAATAAGCTATTTTGGCCTCTTAACGTTACCTGGTACTGTACACTTCCATAGCTACATTTCAATTCATATTAGAAATGCCAGCAACCACCAGGTTCTTTTTTAGTAAGATCTGCCAGAAACCTCTAAATCCTTAACCCTCCCTAACTGCAGCAGCAAATAGCTCTCCACAATATACAGCCTGTTCTCTGTGTTTCTATGGAGAAGAGCGGTCTATAGAAATGGGTACAATCCTTGAGGTTTGGTAAGGAGCAGTGGAAACAACTATAGCTTAATTGGATCTTCTCTTTACTTGTTTGTTTTAAAAAATGAAAAAAAATAAAAATAAAAAAAATCAAACTGGACTTTGTGCTTTGTAAACTGGGCTTATGGAGCCCAGAGAGTTTACAGGAACTTTGGCTTTGGTTACAGCATTACAGAACAGCTGAGCTGCTCTTTTGTTTAGCTTGGACTGTTGCTTGTTGAATTCTGGATGTTCTTCAGTCCCAAGGCCTGGCATTCTAGGCATCTTGTAATTAAACTCAGAACATGTGGCAAAGATTCACCGTAACAGAAGAAACGATACTGAAATTCCTCCTAGTGGGACGACTGTATTCCTGAAAGGCTCTTAAAGAAGATCACTGTTTGCCTTGGCTTCCCAAAAAGAAAGCTACAGCTTGCCCAAGGTGTGTATGTAGGCACACCAGGGATCCGTGGAGATGTGTAGAATAGTATGAGTTATTCTAATAAAATAGTGAAAGTAGCAGTTATTCTAAAAAAGTAGTGGGGTCACAGCATGCCACCTGCTGATCCTTTATGTTTTGGCAGGTATGCTGGAGAAGTAGGATGTAGGAGAACTTGAAGGAGGATAATGAGATTTAGCCAGTCATTTGATTGAGTTTCTTTTATGTGAGTGCTTAAGACATGTCTTGCAAATGAAGCATACTTTGCTTCATAGTTCACTTGGAAAAATGCATGAGAAACAAGAAGGGTGGAGCTAAGTTTGGCAGGGTTTCCTGAATGAAAATATGTAGATCACAGTACTAGAGAAAGAATAGAGCTACTTCACACACCCTGCTTTTCCAAGTTTGCTGGCTTCAGAAACCGTCTGGACAAACAAGTGAATGGGCGGGATGAGTTTTCTCAGGATGCAGTGAGGAGGAATACGCAGTCATTAGAGCACAAGGGGAAAACCTGTAGCTGCATGGCCTGTAATGCAAGGCTGTATCTTAGAAAGAAGGCACAAAAGGTAGATACTGTTTGAAAACATGGCAGCGAAATGAGAGTGAAGAGTGATGCTGATGTACAGATTGTTGCCACAGAGAAAGAAGGTAAGAAAAGGAACGTGAAAATACCACTTTCTTGCTACATTGAATTTGACCTTTCAACCATTTTCCTTTGCTATTATGGGGTGTAACTTTTGTTTAGTTGCTGTGAATTTTTTTCACATAAAATCTTGTTTTTCCTGAGCAGCTGTTTCTTTGGTCATGCTATGAAAGGCATATACAATCTTTGTAACACTGTTTATCAAAGAGACGCCTATGTTGTGTTGTTACTCATCTCTAGGCTTGTGGCACTTCTCAGTAAGCTTTGGGCCTCTTAAGTTGGTTTTAGCCAAACTTAAAGGGAATTAGTTGTTTAGAAGGTATGAAGCTCATAACGGTTTTACTAAAATTATCAGTTGAGTAAAGAACAGAGATGTAAGTGTACTCATGTCCTGAGGTAATATGGCAGTTCTTTAGCTATTTTTGCGACAGCATGGCCAGTTGGCCAAAGCAATGGAAACATGGCTTGGAACTGCCTGTAGCACCAACACAGCACCAAAAGGAGAACTCAGGGAACTCAGTCAATGCAGTTGAAGTATTTGAGTCCACAGTCTATAGCTGTATGCTAGATTATGCTCAGATTTTGTTTAATAAATCAAATTACCCAAACTCACAATTGTCTGGAGAGGGGAGATGTGTAAGTGATAAGCTGAGTCCTATAAATAGAGAACAGAAGAAGCGAATAAGTTTTTGTGTTTGAGGAAACACAGAAGTAAGCATAGCCAAGTATTAATATTAGAAGGAAGCTCCCCCTCTTTCTCTTAATTGTCCTAACTATGTAAAGACTCTTTGTAGAAATACGTTCTATCACTGTCTTGCAGACTGGTTTCAGGGTTGCTAGGAGAATGATGTGAAAGTGTTTTTAGGCAATGGTTAATGATAACGTAACCTCTCTCAATAAAGCCTTGAGATTACCATCTTTTTTTAAACCTGTCGTGTTGATTAAGTTGGAAAGGCCTCGCCTTATTTTTCTTTCAGGAATTTCATTTAATTACAGCAAGATTTCTTTACAGTAGTCGTGTTGTACCGTGGCTTTTAAAGCCACATTTTTAATTGACTTGTAAAACTTAAGCTAATTCACATTTAAATAGATACTTCAATTGTAGAGTATATTTTTTCCCTTTGTTCTTCAGTGCAAGCACTGAAGTGGAGAAATAGCTCCTTTGCAGGCAATTTTCCCAAAAATGTGACTGAGGGCAGCGTTACATTTTGATGAATTTTGAAATGTGGGAAATGTAGTAATGTTTTTGTTTTATTCTGATATTGGTGAAATTTGCCCTCAATTCACATTTGGAGTCCAAGGAGCACCTGGTTTTGACAGCTGCAACTCAGGGTAGCTGTAGTCAAATGATGAACTACAACAAGCATTGCATGTGTGCTAGTCTGAAATGTGACAAACAGATCTAGCCTTACGAAAACAAGAGTTAAGCCAGTTCTTGCCAAAATGGAGCACATTACCTCATTGCCTTCAGTTGTAAATATCGGCAGTTACACACAAGTATCTTCAAGCAAACCCTCAGCTGGCTTGCAGATGAATGGTAAAGGAGCAAAGGGAAGTGTGGGTGGGTGGGACCGTGTCTTCCTTGGAACCGACTGGAGAGCATGACCTATTTTCTGTTCTTTGAAGCTGGGGCACCCAGAGGTATAAGCCAACTTTAAAGTGTTCGGTATGTGTTGTAGCTTTCATTTAAATATTTGTGCTGCAATGAAATGGCTTATTTTGTTTTCTTTCACTCCCACGCAGTAATTAGACCATAGAAGTGTTGGATAAACGTGACTTCCACTTAATATTGCTGCTATTAATAAAGTTGTGGTTGTCATTTTGTCAAATGTGCTGTATAATTGATGCTAATGAAGAACAAACACAGCTTTGGAAGACAGCGTGGTAATTGTATACCTGTTGAAGTTGAGACGATGAATCACAAGATACTTACTTAATGCATGTGACTTTTCTGAGCTGTTTGTCACAATGTATATGCAGTACGGTCTCCTTTGCTAACATACCCGGAAAGGGATATCTTCTACCACAGAATAAAATGCATCCCACCTGCTAGCTGTCCTAACTTGTGCAATGGTGCTACCGAAAGCCACCCTTCCTAGAACTTGTGGTGAGAACTGAGGCTTCTCAGGATATGTCCATTCAGACCTTCATTGTCCAGTCGGTCTGTGATATTTCATGCTATAATTTTGATGGTAACTGCAGTGTAGAGTGGGGAAAAGAAGTGTTTCATGCAAAACCAATTGCAGGTGATACTTCAGTCTAATACTAAAACACATTCAAGGTTGTTATATTAATATAATATAACATTAAGAATATTATAAGATGATTGAGTTGTATCAAAATAAATCCTACCAATTTCAAGAGCTGCAAGCAAGCACTGCATCAGATATCGTTCTGATTTGCTGGCACATGGACTAACTATAGTGCTTTTAACTCAGGTTCTAGACTTCTGCTTTGAAATTGTAACCAAAGTCTGGCCTGTGGGTTCTTGTACCTCACGTCTGTGTGGAGCGCAGATTCTTTTTGTCTCTAATCTTAGGGAAAGGAAAGCATTACTTTCAATGTTGTTCCTGTGGAATTAATTCAAGTGTGAGTGTGTGAAAAGTGCTGTTAAAAATTCAGCGTTCTGTTCTTAATGGTAACCAAATTAAAAAAAACCCTTTAATAAGCTGTATGTTTAATTAGCTCACCTGCTGGTTTGTATATTTCATTTTGCGGTGGTCTGAAAATGTCCAGAAATGCAGTTAGGTCGAACACCTTGTTGCTCCAAAATAATAGGTAAAGATAGATGGTATGATGTTTTTGAAAGCATTACTGCTCCACTCAAAATATATTGGTAGCAGTGGGTTAAAAGTTGTTTTTCTGTGGAGGTACATGATTTATAGATGCAATCTGTGTTCATGAAGCTTTCAGGCTACCTCATCTCCTGTACCACAGCTTTCAGACTGGTGGATCTTGCTTCCTGCTGCAGTTAAATCATTGCTAAATGGTATT
This sequence comes from Alectoris magna, assembly GCA_030625065.1. Lineage (NCBI taxonomy): Eukaryota > Metazoa > Chordata > Aves > Galliformes > Phasianidae > Alectoris > Alectoris magna. The sequence goes on along the minus strand of CM060560.1, from coordinate 130,632,172 downwards.
TCAGGCTTCTTTAGTTCATTACTTGTAGTCTTGAGGCAGTTTAACGAAGCTAGCTGAGGATATTGGAGAAAGAACACTGAAAGCCTGTTAATGAATTTGAGAATGATCTTGCTATACTGGTGTAGGCTTTAGTCATTAAAGATCAGCGGGTAATAAAGACTTGGGTTCAGGCTCCATTTTGTTTCATTGGCTGGAGGGAGAAACAAGGAAGAGAGGAGCTGTGCTGAGTGAGGCCTTTGGGACAGCGAGACAGTTGTTTGTGTGTAGTTGAAAAGGAAACAAAAATTACACGTGGGACATGTAATCTGGGATTCCCTGGTACAAGGGAAGAAGTATCCCTCAAAATGAATGTTTCTCAAAGTTGATTGAAACTGGGAAGTAAATTAAAATTTCTCAATGTGAAGGAATTATTTCAACTAAATAATTCACTTTTGCCAGTGACAAATTTAATCTTTTAAAAAAGATGGCAAAATATGTGGGTGAATTCTTCATTTTTTCTTATCACTGTCCACTTCTATTCCCTCACTTTTATTTTTTTTTCTCGGAGAACAGCTTAATTCTCTCTGTCTGGTTCTCAAGAATACAAAGAGAAGAGGCTCTTCCAGAGGCTCTTTTGCTTTGTTTGTGCGTGTGCTGTGAGGGAGACATGAGGGTTGGTCTGTAATTAAGGGAAATATTAACTTGTAACTTCCTCTGCTTCAGAACACGTACTTTTCCGTGTTGTTTTATCATACTGTTAGCTGCAGCATACAAGGAGAAACTGCAGAGGGACCCACAGCTCCTGGACCAGACTTGTTGAGGGTTCTTGGATGCTGGTCAACTAGTAATTGTCTGGGAAACTGATTTTTGGAGTTCTAGGTTATCTGGAGGCAAGATTTCCAGTGGCTGCTGTTGCTTGAAACAATCTCTTGTAGTTCAAAATTCATACAAACTTGTGTATTAGTGCTGTCTGATCTGTCACGCTGTGTACAGTGACTTGGATAACGCTTGTGGCATCTCAGGGTTGGTGTGCTCTGCGCAGTCATGTGTTAGACCATTTTTCAGCCAGTCTTGTGTGAGGCAAATTCCTTGCTGCTTACTCTCTCTTCAGCTTGTACTCAGTGTTGTCATCTTCATGGTTGCGGGACCTTTGGTTTGTTTGTTCTAAGCAGTGCTTATTATCTCGGAGCACTCTTTTGGCGTATCCAAAGAGCAGCGCTTCACAAAAGGGAATAGCTCAGTCCCACTGAAAGAATTGGATGCTGCTGCTCTGTAAACATTTTCTTTTTCAAGAAAGTTGTGCACTGATTTCAAAACCACAACGTGTTCCTTTCTAATAAAACTTTGTTGTTTCCATGTGGCATTTTGTTTTGAACCTGTCATAGGGGGGTCTCCTGTTTGTTGGTGGGAAGCAGTGAGTCTTGTTCATCAGTCCCAGGGAAGAAGCTTTTCAGTAATTGCTAGTTAGCTTGTTTCCTGTAGCCAACTCTATTTCCAGTCATATTCAGCTGGAAGATGTTACTTTATTGTTCTATAGCAGAATTTGCACAGGAGGGTAGGTCTGTCAGATGTCTCCCTGTCACCCCAGGTTAAGGCTGTGCTCTTCTAGATGTTTATAAAGTTTTTTGGGGGTATCTGAACTGACTTGTTTGTACTTCATTGATTTTTTTCTTTTCCTCTAAGTTGACCTTTGCTTGCACTAACTGTTTTTATGAATAGAATCCAACTAACAAGCTGTCCATCTGACCAGAGCCCCAGGTGGGATTGTAATAGGGAAAGGCAAGGAGAACAACTTGGCCGTAATGCATGGAACGAGAAGCAAAGGCAAAAACAGCAAACTCTGAACTACTTTGATGACAGATAATTGTGAATGAAGGTATGTTGAATAGCATGCTAATTGTTTGCTGTGGGAACCAGAAAGTTGCTGGAGTGCTTTGGTCAAAAATCTGCAGTTCATTGCAGTTGAAGCAGAATTTTAGCCTTGATTTGATTAGCATACAACTGTCAGATGTTGTGAACCTTGTAAAAATCAGAAATCAACGTCTTTATCTTTGCTCTGAGGGTTTTTCATGACTTGACGCTTACGACAAGGGCAGATAGATTTTGCAAGCACCTGCTTGGACTGTGTGTTTTTAAGAAGAAAAGCCTGTTGCAGTTTGTCAGTTCTGCCTGTCTTCAGTTGAAGGAGCAGCCTTTCTATTGTGAGCTAGCTGTGAAGGCATGGCCAGGATGTGTGTGTGATATATATACATATACATATAATGTTTTGCTTCCCTTCAAAAACTGAAAAAATGTCTGACTGAAAGAGCAAGATCTGAGCCAAGTAGGACGGGGGGGAATGTAGGGAACTTAGCTAAGTGCACAGCAAACAGCATAGCTGGGGGGTTGCAGGCGAGGTGACAGAACAAAAAGTGTGGGGGAGAGGGCCAGGGGCCGCAGCTGTGGGCTGTCCAGTTTCAGATGCTTGGTTCCAACCAGAAATACCTGTCACTGGAAGCTGGTGACTAAAAGACAGAGGGAGAGGTGAAAGCTGCACTCAAGGGACAGGCTTTGGCTTTGTGCCTCTCCTCAGTAAATTAGCTTTCCATTCCTATTGCTCGTCACTGCTAAAATAAGATATTATGTGTAAGATGAACTCGTTTTGAACTGAGGGGATTGTGAAACCTCAAGTGAGTTTCTTCTCCCCACCCTTTCCTTTGGCTTTAGTGAGAAGTTCATTTGCTATTGGAGGTGAGGATTATTCTGCCTTCTCTACTGCAGAAAGATGACGTGCATTTTGGACATCAGCTTCGGGTTGAACAGTCTATTTGGGACTGTCAGAAGAGACCGCAGTGCAAAAGTAAAGAAGATGTTAATGGTATACGAGTTAACTGTCTGCAAATAAAGATCAAGAGATGGACGAAGGAAAAACAAATGCTAGTAGAAAGGATTTATGGAGTTATGATTGGGAAGCAGAGAGAGAGGTGTACAGCCAATGCTTTTGTTTTTCAGACTTACATAAACTTACTGCACAGTCCTGGTAACCGGACTAACTCTAGCTTGTTGTTGCTGTACTATCAATGGGCTTTGTTTAGAAACTTGAAGGAGACAGAGTGATTCCAGCACGCGAGTCTTACATTTCTGAAGTCTGCATGTTTTCAGTTTTAGTGAGTGAGAGATCTGGGAGAGGATCCCACTAGTGCCAGTGGGGCATGCAGCCCTTCAGTCCTACACACCCATCATCTTTGCTACAGAAGCAGACACGGCAGGCAGCCAATGGCCATTGCCATTTAGTCCATTTAAACGGTTTGCCCTTTAAGGAAAATAACGGGAATGTTTCCCCTAAGCTTGGACTGTTTCAGAGATGCTTTGTTGAGACCGCTTGCTGCTTTGGTGAGCGTCGTTTTCAAAATGGGAAGCATCAGCAAATATTTCATTATTAAATGATGACTCTCCTCAGCATTTTTTTTAAAGGTGGACGTTAGGAAAACAGATGACTAAAACCGATCTGCGCTGAATGCCAGGCTGTGCTCTGTGTGCTGACTGGGGGGGAATGCGCTTGCTGGCTTGCTAAATTGAGATAATACTTTGCATGGTGACGGACAGAAAAACAATTAGAGCCGTCAGATTCTTTGCTGACGTGTGCGTTGTCACATGGGGAGACAGCTTGTTTGGTGCCAGTAAATCTGAACTGGTCAACTCTCAGCAAGATACGAAGTTAATTAATAAAGTTCCTTACAGTTGGGCTTTGGAATGTGAGGGCTGTTTATTTGTGAATACAGCTTAACCAGGAATAAACAACAGAGGTGCTTAGTGGGGCCTCCTAGGTGTTTTCTCAGTCACTGCTGTACTGCGGGCAGATTAAAGACTTTCTCCCGCACGTTTATTGGGGCATTTAGTTGGCTTTACCTGCCTGAAGAGTTCCTGTGTTTCTGTGGACTCCGGTAGCGCTTGTGTGAACTGGAGTTTTCTTTGAAGTATGCCACTCTGTGTGGGAAAATGTTTATTTAAACTCTTGACCTGTTTGGGTTTTTTCAGGTGCTTTCTAAGATCTCAGAAGAATGAACTTCTGTATACACTGCTATTCTTAAAAGTTATGACATTTTCATTGATGAATTACACGATCACCTTTGAAATCTGGCCTAAACACTTGGACTTACAGTTCTTTTGTTTTCTGAATGAGTAATTCTGGACAGGGATTTCAGTGTGTTGCTGGATCCACTTTGCAGCACAGATTAGTGCTTCTGCACTAAAACTCGTCATGCTTTGAGGTGTGTGGCTGCTGAATGTCACACTTGTCAGAGGATGGTCAGGAGGGCTTCTGGACAATGCATCAGTGTGGCCAGCAGCTGAGAGCAGGAGGTGGCTGTAGAAGGGAAAAAAGCTTTCTGTTGTGGTTTGGGGGGCTGCACCAGTGCGTCTTTTTCATGCAGAAAGAGATGTTGACTTGGTCGGGAGAAAGCAGTTCTGATTAGACTGTAAAATGACCTGGGTTAAGTGTTTGCCTCCAGGTGTGACCCTGTTAAATCCATCAGCATCATCAGATTCCATTTTCATTGTGTAACCCTAGCATGCTCATTTTCATTAATGGCCTGCAAAAAACTTTCCAATTTCTTGTATTCTATTTCTGCATAGTCCATTTCTCTGGTACCTAACTCTTCAAAATATTATTTTTATTCATTTCATTTTATCCATATGGGATGACCTGATTGCATGAGCATCCTTTACTGCATTATCATTGCTTATTTTTACTCAACCTGCTTAAATAACCCAGCTATCTCCTTAGTATTCTTTAAAAAGTCACTGGTGTTGATGTCTTTTTTGTTTTAATTGTTATTTTTCATTTGGGAGGGTTTTGTTTATTTTTAGCAGACCATTGTACTTGGAGTTGTTACTCTGAAATTTTTGAAACTCAGCAGTTCTAGCTAGAAACTGGCTTGTGAGCCACGATCCAGTGGGACTGCTTATGCAGAAGAAAAGGAGAATGAAAACCTATGATAACATTTGAGACACAATCTATCTTAACAGAACCAGCACGAGGCTGGTAGAGGTGGAAGCACTTAGGTAACGTTTTTCCCACTGTACTTCATTGCTCTGGAGAGAGAAAGAAGCAATCCTTTCCTGCTAGCTTTCCTTCCTGAATTTTCCTGTATTGGTGCTGCATGCTGGTGCCCTGAACCTTCAGCTGCTTCTGTATGGAGAGCAAGGTTAGACTCTGAAGGACAGCTGTAATTAAAAATGTTTCCCCTGTGTTCTGCTGTGCCACCACCTGCTAGGAATTGTACCCTGATGCTGAAAACATCTCTAATTGATCCTGTGAGGCAACAAGGCAGTACAGAAGGGATGGTGGCACTGCTTACTGGAAACTGTGATGGGTTTACTTTGGAGTTGTTCATTCAGTACCCTTTCCGTTGGTGCTCTTTTTGTAGTAATTTAAAATATTAGGAAATAAACCGTAATTAAACTTCTGATAAGCCTAAAAGTACATCATGGGTAGAGACCGCCAAAGCATGAGGTGCTGGTTCTCTGTTACTAAGTTAAAGAAATGAGATTAGAGACTATGTTCCTCTTCTACCCAATGGACGCTAACCTGAATTTATTCACTTTATAAATTAGTATTGCCTCCTTTTAAGTGTCAGGTTTTTTTCTCTTCTAGCTCCTGAGAAAAGGCCGCTGCATTATCAGTGCTGCAGCTGCAAGCATGACTTGACTGAGTTGCATTCATGGCTCTTGGATGATCTGGTGAACCATGGAGCTCAAAGTATGGGTGGACGGAGTGCAGAGAATTGTCTGTGGAGTCACAGAAGTCACAACATGTCAGGAAGTTGTGATAGCCCTTGCCCAGGCTATTGGTAAGTACCTCTGTCAGCTGGATGCCTCGGGTTTGAGTGAAGCTTTTTTATGAAGCTGAACTGAGGGAGGTGGGGGTGCACTGAGTCCCAGAGGAGCATGAAATTACAAAGCACAGTGGGATAACCTCTTAGTGTCTTAGAAGGCAATGTAAACTTGCAGCATTTTGTTTTTAGTTTTAATATTTAACCCACTGGAAAGGTTAGAAAAAAGAAAAGAAACGCCTTGAAAGCCATGCACTTCCTTACAGCACAAATTTGTTCTGTGAATTATTACATGCTGCTGTTTGTCATTGTAAATATAGCCCGGACTAAGGAAAGTGCTGAACTGTCAGTGTTTTGAATACCAAGGATATAAAAAGCAGTGCAGAACAATTAGTTGGCTTTCACAAGCGAGTGATGTTAATTGAAATTACGCACTTTGTAAGGGATTTATAGCTGTATTGGACATAGCATAGATGAGTAAAATAGGTCCTTCAATAGGTCCATCCTCTTTGTACCACGCTCCATGTGACTCCTTCCTAATGAAAGGGTAAGGTGAAGTCTGTCCAGTGTTAGCTATTTACTGAACAGTTTATACAAAAACAGCAATGAAACAATCATCTTTCAAGCTCCAGTGTGAGAAAGAACAGTTTTGTTAGTTCTGTCTTCAGTCTTCTCAGATCTTTATTGGTGGCTGAGAGCACATTGAATAAGCTTCAGCCTCATTCCTTCCATGTTTCCTGTGCTGACTCTTTTGCTTTGCTAGAATTTTATCATCAGCTTTACGTACTATTTAAAGTTACTCATAAAACCTACATGCTACCTAAAATTAAATCAGTAATTTAAGGGCTAGCTTTCACATTTTTCAGTACTCCAGAGATTTTTGCAAGCTGATATTAGCAGTCTGACTCAACTGCAGAATAAGAACCTAAGAAAAACAACTTAGAGCCATGAATATCAACTAGATATTCTACCTATAAGCATGAAGTCGATTTGTCTGAATTTCTGTGATATTTACTTAGTCAAATGGGTATTTCCGATCATTGTTTTCATGTACTTTGATCTGATACGACAGAAGACTCACATTTGTGTATTTTGTATCTTGCGGGGATTGAACACAGTGCTAGCATGTGTATCTGAATGTAGCAAATGTCTTTAAAAGTTTTACTTAAAACGTGTCAAAAGGTGCTATGTCTCTAAAATCATATATCCAATGTAAGCTTTAAGAGTGCTTTTACTGTCTGTATTAGTTGCAGACTTTCATTTAATGCCAGTAGGTTTACGAATCGCTTCTTTCCGTGTCTTATTTTCTGCCTCTTTTATGATAGTTATGCTAGCGTGATTTTTTTGTACTGATGATTAAGAAGTATTATTTATTTTTAAAAAAGAAAACAGTGCTCGTGGCAGACTTTACTGTTCTTTGTCTTTTCAGTTCTTCACCTTGTTTTTGGTACCTCTTCCATGCTATTTCCTTTTCCTCCTCTCCCAAAATGAAAAATGTCAGGCTTCCAATTCTAGACGGTTCTCTCGTGCTTCCCCATGTTATTTCCTTGTTTTTCTTCTCCATCTTAAGTTATTGGCCTGGATTCTGAAAGGGCTCCATCAATCTTGGAAACTGACACAGTTTTTGTCAATTCAGCAGACTCCCTTTTCTGTAACGTGTCACTTGGGGCATGCAGCTCTGTGTCCATGTGGAGATAAAATTCAATTTCAGCCAATGCCAAATTAAGATAATCCAAGGTCATACAACTTGGAAACTCTTCTATGGGGCAAATATCCTCTCTAGAAAACACCTAGAGTGACTGTGCTACGGCTTCTCAGTGGGGCTGCTTGGACGTTAAACACCGATATAAATTACACCTCTGTGTCTTTGGCAGATAGTGTTTTCCCAACCCTCCTGTCAGGCCATTCATCAGAAAAACAACCATATGTCTGCTCCTTTGACTTGGCTTTACCTACCAGCTTACCAGGAATAATTGTCACTCAGATTTGGATGGGAAGCTATTAAAATGTATCCTGTTAGCTCCCACCTGACATTTGATGGTGGAAAGTAGCCAGCCTCAGTTGGCTTCCTCCTTGGTTGGCTCTGATCTTATTTTCCACTTTGCAGTCTGGCTCCTTCGTCAGTCACATAGTTTAGTAGGACTCAGTATTATTTTGTCTGTTGGTCTGTCTGCACACTTTTTCAGATGCTCCTTTTGCTTTCTTACAATATTTTCCTAAGTTCTTGATTAAACAGTATGGCCCCCCACCCCTCCAACAGGACAGCCTTGTCCCTTGAGCCTGGAATATGAACTATAATAGATATATTATTTGTGTTGAAGTGCAGATTGGGAATATCTGCAAATTAGTTTATTTTACAGCCATACCCACTGAATAAAGAACAAGACAGAGATACTTGTCAGTTCTCTTTGAACACACCTGCTTCTCGTGGACAAACTAAATCCTCCTCCATTCTAGAAATAAGAAAAATAAACCTTTACCTTTTATTTTAAAAAGAGGGAAATGGAAGAAATGTATATCATAGAATGATCAGTGTTTGAAAGACACCTCTGTAGATCGTCTGGTCCTACCCACTGCCCAAAGCAGGGTCACGCAGAGCAGGTTGCCTAGGATCCTGTACAGTTGGGTTTTGAGTATGGCCAAGGATGGCAAATGGCAACTCCACAACCTCTCCGGCCAACCTGTGCCAGGCTTTGGTTGCCCTCATAGTAAGAGAGTTTTTGTTTGCTTGATTGCTTTTTTTTTCTGGTTTCTGCTTTGCTTTGCTTTGCTTTGCTTTGCTTTCCTTCCCTCCCCTCCCCTCCATTCCCCACCCCTTCCTTTCCTTTCCTTTCCTTCCTTTTTTTTTTTTTTTGGCAGAGAGTGTATGGGGGGGGGGATGCAAAGGCAGGACATTTTAGCTGAACAAATATAGCAACTTATGCTGAGCTGTGCCCCCTTGTACGAGATCCTGTCCCGTAGCCAAAGTGTAGCCTAATCCTTTGGCAGCAAATAGGAGTTCTGTCACTTGACTTGCCTATGTAATGCTCCTTGACCTATTCCTTACAAATTGGTGTCAGTCACTATTACTTTTTCAGTGGAAATGCTGTATGTCTCTTCTTAGAGGTTGATGGATATAATTCACATTGCTGCTTCTTGCAGTACGATCTCCTTCCCCATTTGCCCTTCTCTTAATCACTGAAGAACAGCAAATGATTCTACTCCAAATTCCTGCACAAATTAGTTTGTCAGTTTCCATTTTGCTTGAAGCTAAATCTCATTTTAATTTAAAAAAAAAAAAAAATCAGAGAGAATTGTCTCTTTCTGTGATCTCAGCAAAGCTGTGTATATATTTTGTATATTTTAATGAGGGAGAGAATAACAGCAATCAGATACAATTTTGGATACTACAGTGTCTCAAACGTAGGTACTAGAAATGCCTTGGCTGAAGAGAGGAGCTCTGGAATTCTGTTCAAGCAAGACACAGGGCTATAAAGTTTCAGGTTACCAGAGAATGAAATCACCTCCCACTGCTATCTTGAAGAGCATTCGATATTACCCTTTGTGACTTTTATCCAGGTCCACCGTATTTTTTTAAAGTGAAATTGCTTTCCAATTACGAAGTGAGATGAAAATTTGACCTTATAAAACAAGAGGAAAGATCATTTCCCCATGAGGAACAAAGCCCTCTCCAAAATATAGAAGCGTATGTACCACAGCGCACAAAACGGAGAGCCGTGAGTTTTGTTTAAAAAGTACTTTTGCCAAGAGCAATGAGCTGGATGCTTTCTTATCATATCCATCACCATCTGCTGTAAAAACGTGCATTTGATAACAAACTCTGCCTGTTTTTCCTGTGCATTCTATGAGATTGTGAGCTAGTTGTGTTGGCTGGTGATGTAAACAAATATAGTTTAACGGCAGCAGCTTTTGCTAGTTGTTTTCCATTCCGATCTTAGTAATAAAAACTCTCCCAAAGGACTGAGGTGATGAATAATGCAGTCACTTGTTCTTTTTCTACAGGAGTAGTGGTCTTCCAGTTCCGGTCCCTTTCTGCTTTTTTACTGTGTTTCTTATGATTTCCTTCTCCTTGTGAGACTGGAATATGCCTTCCGTAGCCCAAATGACGTTTGGTCCCTAGAAAGAATGGAGGAGTGAAGTTTGAATTTCTAACCGGAGTGCAGTTTTGTTTTCTGTCCTCCTCATAATTTTCTGTGGAAAATAATTTTTTTTTAAAAAAAAATAGCAGAGTTGCTTTAAGTAGCTCCGTGCGTTTTGGTTTTCAGGCTATCTCACAAGATCAGGAGAATAAGAGCGGTGCTTCACTGAACAAGAAGTACAGCTGTCTCTCCTCAAAACTAAACAAATGCAGCTGTCAACTTTTGGGGTTTTGGTGCAGCGGAGTATTTTCCCTCAAAGATGAGTGGCGTGAGTTTTTGAAAATAGAGTGAAGATTAGTTCGTGCTGTTTTAGATGTGTGTTACGGCATTGTAGGGCTCAGCCAGAGCTGCGTCTGGAAAAGTCACGCTGCTGCAGCGTCGCCTGCTTTCACATTCATCCCTTCTTCCAAATAGTTTCTGCTACAGCAGGTGCCAGTGCTGGCTGTCAGACACTTGGAGAGAAAAGAGTCTGAGGTTTAACTGGTTTGCAGCGGTGAGTCTGAGGAGGATTTGAAAAAGGGGGCAATATTTATTGTGTACAAATTAAAGTTTTCAAACATCAGACTAATCATGAGAATAAACCTGGGTTATTTTGGACCCCAGCATTTCATTCTTCACTGTTTCAAGTAGCAATAGGGGGGTAATAGGAAGCACAAAACAGCTGCAGGTGGCAGGGATCTCGTGGAGTCATAGGAACCTTAGGTTTTCTAGTTAAAATAGCAGTGCCCAAAGGCAGGGTGGCTCAGTGGGATGTTTTTCTGCCACCTCTGCTGATGGGGTCTGTCTGTGGCAGTGACATGCCTGGCTGAGACCTGGACTACTTTATCTGCCTTGCTGTGTCTTGCTGCTGGGCTGCTTTCCCAGCTTGGCCCCACGTTGCTTTACCTATTTAGGCAATGAGTCTGATGTGGGGTTATTACTGCAAAGTGTTTGGATGAAAGGCAGCTGAAAGGATGCACTGCAAGTGCTTTGTTTTCTCAGATTGCAATCAAAGCTGGTATATCTCTTTGAAGAGGAAGGTTAATAGTAAAAAAAACCCATGGCTTCAGGCCTGATAAGGACATGTAAACACATTGCCAGCACAGCTGGCCTGAGTGAACCAAACAGACCGCCCTTGCAGTCATTACATTTGAGCCTATCTCTTCCTGCGGGTATGTTTTTTCTGGCACTGGACTACTGCTTTGATTTTCTTTGGCTTCTAAGGTATGGATAGCTAGAAATGCAAAATATGAGTTAAGAAATGAGAGTAACACAAACTCTGTAAGCTCTGTTTTAATCATACTTGGGTATTTATGAGTTCTGAGGTAGCGAGAACAATTTAAACAAAAATTGCTATGGATGTTAAGTGTCACATAATGAATGAAATGTCAGTTTCATATTTGAGAGATACTGAACTGAAATCATATTGGATTTACTAAAATTGACAGCAATTACTTTTCCATCAGTGCTGTTAAAGATTCAGGAGCTTTTGCCCCTTTGGTAAGGCAGAGCATTTCCTCCTAAGTATTTCACATGTTAAGAACACCTACAAGATTTTACCCATGAACAATTGTTCTTTCTTTACATTACCTTGTTTAGGAAGACAGCATCCTGCCTGGGGCAGGGGCTGCCTGTGGGTGGGAGCCCCTGGAAGCTGGCAGCCAGAAGTGTGTCTGGCGGAGCTCCTTCTGGCATTACAGTGCCTGGTTGGGAGTAGCTGCAGGGCCTTTGAGAGCAGAGCCCTTCCTAGGCCCACTCCGGCCCACGCCCTAGGAAGGAGGGCTTCCCCCATCTATATAGCTGCTCATCTCACCACCTTTCTTGCCACCAACAAAGAGACTCACCTGGCTTAGTGCTCTAAGTCTTGGCCATGAAACCAGAAATGAAAAATGAAAAGAACTTTGTGTTTGGAATAAACTCCTATGGCCCAACTGAAAAACTGTCTCACAGCTCTGTGCGTGGTGTACAGTGCTACCTGCGCACAAACACCAGCTGGACGTGAGCCAGCAGTGTGCCCAGGTGGCTGAGAAAGCCAGTGGCATCCTGGCCTGTATCAGAGGTAGTGCAGCCAGCAGGAGCAGGGAGGTGATCATCCTTCTGTGCTCAGCTCTGATGAGGCTGCACCTCATCGTGAAGTCACCATCTCTAGAGGCGTTCAAGAAACGTGTAGATGTGGCACCGAGGGACATGGCTTAGTGAGCGTAGTGGTTATGGATTGATGGTTGGACTTCATGATCTTAGCGGTATTTTCCAACCCTAATGATTCTGTGATTGTATTTAACAGTGTAGTGCCTGTCCCTGAAATGCTTTGCGTGCAGAGCATCATGCACTATGGGGCAAAGAAAAGGTACGAATCATTTCTGTCCTGAAAAGCAGTATTGGTGGCCACTCAAATTAGAGTCCTGCCAGAAGTGGTGCATGAGAATTGTTGCTACTGCTACATCCCTTTTAATTTCATTTTGATTTTTGGTAGCAGAAAGATCACTCGTGTACTCTTTCAGCTGCAAAATACCAATGTCTATAGAGATGCCTTAAGTGAATAATAGTTATATGTCCTACTGTCTTCATGGTGTGTAATTAAAATGTCTACCCCTTGAGAGTCTAAAGAAAAAAAAAAATTGCTGGATTACATTGTTCCTGTATTTCAGTACTTTAATCACAGTTCATTTTAATGGAATCTGTGTTTAAATTACCAAATTAGCTCAATCCCAAAGTAAGACTACTTCTGTTGGGCACGTGATGAGCATTCAGATCCTCGGTGTTTGACTGCAAAGGAGCAGCGGCTGACCCAGGATCCTGGCTGCAGGGGGCTCTTGGATGTCTCACTGAGCAAGTGATGCCTGTTAGCGTTGGGAAGAGCCGCATTCAAACCGTTGCGCACAGGATCACTGCGTGCTGTCAGAGTTCCAGAGTCCACATTTCCTCTTTTGACCTCTTTCTCCCTTTCAAAATAAAAGGCTGTTTTGAAGACATTTCTGTATTAACCCGTGGTAAGAGTGTGTGATTGAGTCGCTTTAGGTATAAACCTAACCTGTTAACTTTGGTACTAACCCTGTGTGCGGATGCAGGGTGCTGAATGCATGTATAGACATATTAAAGTTACAGCTTGCAAGCCACAGTTTTGCCTAGCAGATATGAATTCTTGACGATTTTTTTGAGATGTTAATGCTATATAGTTCATGTCAAGCACAGCGGAACAGCTCGGGACATTCACGAGAAGGAGCTGGCCAATTGAAAGGGCTAGCGACTGGAGGAAAGCACAGAATACAGCTGACTGGGCTGAGTTTTCTGTACCGTTCTCATTGGTACAATGGTTTGAAATAATCTGGTGTTCTTTTTTTAGAAAAAAAAAGGAAAAAAGTGTTTTCTAAAGCGAAGGATCCACTAATGAGGCATATACTGCTTTGGCAGCTCCTTGAATTGACTGTTTCGCTGCTTATCTAACTGTACTTGAAGATATTTCATGAACTGCGTGGAATAAAACGTATTAAATATACAGCTTGGAAAAACGCCATATGGTTTTAATGGACTTCACAGATTGCTCGTGTAAAACAAGTATATTTTTTTTTATATAAGATCTGTGTGAGTGAAGGACTGAGTTCTGCAAGGTGCTGGATAAGCACAAGTTAGTTCAGAAGGCTTTTGGACAACAAATGAGAAGCAGCAACACGTGGGCATTGAGCTGTTCTCTGCCAACCATCAGAGCAGCCTGCTCTCTCCTTGTTAATGGTAGCACATCACAAACAGCAGTTTGTTGTAAGGATGTCTGTGTTGTTAAATGTTCTGTCATTAGTTTTGAATCAGCTCGCTCGCCCTTTAATTTGTGAATGAATCCCCTCTAATGCAAGCTAACATCACAGTTGTGGGTGTGCAGGTATTGTTGAGCTGCGTCATAAATAGCCTGGATGCAGTAATCTTAGGTAATGATCTGTGCCGAGGACAGCTTTGTTTTAGACTGGTGCTGCACTCCAGGTGTGGCTGCTGGACTGCGTAAATATTACTTCTACAAAATACTTTCCTTTATGTGGCTCTTGAGCACCGAGTTCATTATTTAGGACCGCATGTTGATTTGGAACCTTAATCTAAATTGGAAAGTTCTTGGCAAGCGCTTTGCTTAATTCTTTATTTCATTTCAGGTTGAGATTGTTAGCTTTATTCCCTTCCCCCTTCTCTTTTTTGCCTCCCGTTTCTTTTAAGTAATGCATTTAATAGCACAGTGAATGGAGCTTGCATGCTGATCTCTCCACGAGTGGTACTCCTGTTTACAATTTTAAGACTTCTTTGAACCTGGCTGCTTCTGACACGGCAGCGTTAGTAGCATTACCATCATTACAAGATGAAAGCTGAAAGCTTTTAAGCTTAACAAAATAGAGTGCTAAAATACAACCTTTGTCCTGGGTTCCGTAGTGCGCTTTTACTTCGTTTTTCTTCTCCTGGATTTTATTGTTAGCGTGCTGTGGTGAGCAGCACTGGCTTTGTTCTTCTTCTAACAACACTGATGCCTACTGCAGATTGTAAATCTTCATGGATCAATGAACAGTGCTGTGGGTCGGCAAAAATCTCCGAGTCTGTATCCTGGCATAGTGAACTTGTTTTTGAAGTACTCTCTTACAGTCAACTTTTCAATCTATTCCTGAGCGTTGGTCAGGTGCGTTACTATGCTGAAAGACTTCTCTTTTCGCCAGTACTTACCTGGGATCGTGTGTTTACAAGGCGCTATGGGGTTGGATGCAGTTCCTATGCTGCTTGCCATGTTTTGCTGACTTCTGTCAGTTAAATCTTTGTGCACCCTTGAAGCCCTCGCTCCTCAGTGGGTGGACTTGGCCACTACGGTCTCCTGCACACCCAGCAGCCGAAGCAGCCCGTCTCCCCCACCTCACAGCTGCACAAATGACTGTTATTTTAAAGGCTCATTTGCTGATGTAAGTTACCGCTTAAATAGCGATGTGTCGTGGAAGCGGATGCGTATATAGCATCAAAATAGATACCGATGTTTTAAAGGTTAATGGTAATTGCGGAACCGCTGAGAAATCTGTTGGGATAACGCACGCTTTAAAATGTTAAAGTTGGCCTTTTTTGCATCTTTGTGTGACCGGGGCGGTGGCTGCCGCTGAATTCCCTCTGACGACGGGACCTGGTTCCCGCGCCGGGCGCCGTGCCGGCGGCCTGGGCTCCCCGCGGCGGGGCGGGGCTCGGCCTTATCCGGCGGCGCCCCCTGGCGCTCGGTGACGGCTGTGCTTTGTCCCGCAGGGCGCACCGGGCGCTACACGCTGATCGAGAAGTGGCGGGACACCGAGCGGCACCTGGCGCCGCACGAGAACCCCATCGTGTCGCTCAACAAGTGGGGGCAGTACGCCAGCGACGTGCAGCTCATCCTGCGCCGCACCGGGCCCTCCCTGAGCGAGCGGCCCACCTCGGACAGCGTGGCTCGCATCCCCGAGAGGACGTTGTACCGGCAGAGCCTGCCGCCCCTGGCCAAGCTGCGGCCCCAGAACGACAAGGCCATGAAGAGGAGGGAGCCCAAGAGGAAGTCCCTGACCTTCACCGGCGGGGCAAAAGGGCTGATGGACATCTTTGGGAAAAGTAAGGAGTCCGAGTTCAAGCAGAAGGTGCTCAATAACTGCAAAACGACGGCGGACGAGCTGAAGAAACTGATTCACCTCCAGACGGAGAAGCTGCAGTGCATTGAAAAGCAGCTGGAGTCCAACGAGGCCGAGATCCGGTACTGGGAGCAGAAGTACAATGCCAGCCTGGAGGAGGAGATCCTCAAGCTGGAGCAGAAGATCAAGAGAAATGAAGTGGAGATCGAAGAGGAGGAGTTCTGGGAAAACGAGCTGCAGATCGAGCAGGAAAATGAGAAGCAGCTGAAGGAGCAGCTGCAGGAGATGAGGCAGCGCATCCTGGAGTGCGAGGGCAAGCTGAAGGACTACATGTCCCAGATCCACAACATGGAGAGCGGCCTCGAGGCAGAGAAGTTGCACCGGGAGGTGCAGGAATCCCAAGTCAACGAGGAGGAGGTCAAAGAAAAGATTGAGAAGGTGAAAGGTGAAATCGATATTCAGGGCCAGCAGAGTCTGAGGTTGGAAAATGGCATCAAAGCTGTAGAAAGATCTCTGGGCCAAGCTACCAAGCGGTTACAGGTAAGAGCAACCTTTTTATCCATAGTTAAAGAACAAAGATGTAATTTTGATGAAGTTTTGAGGTGATCAAAAAAGCATAAGACACTTGCAGTGGTGAACTTGAACAAAAGGAATAAAATGTTCCTCCCACTTTCAGGTTGCTCTTCAGACTTCTCTCGAAGAGCGGGTAATTAGAATTGCACCTATTGCACGCAACCTCTCCTTATTCCTGTGCAGGCTCCATTTCTTTCCCATCAGTTACAGCTTTAGTTTGCCACCACTCACTGGCTGCCTGCTGATTGCTGAGGTATCATTCGGAGCATATCTTTGCCATGCAGCAGAGCGTGATGGAGAAACACTAGCGCTAATATCAGTTGGGTTCACTGAGGGCAGCGTGGTCACATCCATGGCAGTACATCTGGCCCTTTCCCCTGCGTGGAGGGAGTGCTGCTCTGCCGTGGGCCTGGGCTTTTAATGCTCAAAAATATCTTCTGCACTGATAATAGCACATGCAGGGCTAGCAGAGAAAGGTGGTACTGCAGATGCTAAACAGGACCCTAGTGCTCTCAGCCCAACTCACATTTGTCTTCAACACCTGTTGGTCTGGGGTTAGATATCTTAAGGATTTAGGTCCTGGGTCTTGGCAGCTGAATGCCTCGTACAGTTGAATTTCAGGGGAATTGGCATCATCATACCTTTTCTGAGATTGCAGTTTTGATTCTTTCTGGGTCTTTCTGCCTCCAAAGGTAATGAATTAAAAAGAACAGTCTAAAAACAGCGTCTGGGTAAATGGATGTGGGGTTAAGATAGCTGCCGCCTTTCAGGGCTGTTGTTTTAAAGAACAGCATCTCCCTTCTCCTGTCTGACTTGCTTGTAGTCAGGATTTCATTTTCTCTCCGCCTCAAGCAGCTGCGACGTGTGACACAAGAGAATCCAGTCTCTGCTTCCTTGCAAAAGTTAACAATGTTACTTGCAACTGAATAGACCATGAAAGAATAAATATAAACGGAGATCCAGCTGCTAGCAGAGAGGCGAAGGAGAAATTGTGACTTTGGGGATCAGGTTTACTCCTGGACTTTCACTGTACCGTGCAGGGTAGGACGAGGCGCTGCCCATCTGGTAGGTGTCCTCAGTAACTCCTACTGAGGCTGTGGTTAAGTTCGAACTCTTGCTTCATCTTTTCCATAGATAAGGTTTTTACTTTCTTAGGCAGGTTTCTGCAAGTTCAGGTCTTTCGAACTTGTTCTAAAGCTGAAGGTGCAGTGGTCTGGAAGATCAGCTTAAAAAAAAAAAAAGCTCCCAAAATGATGTAATAGAGTTGAGAACAGAGGAATAGCTTCTCATACGCTGAAAGTTAAATATTAGCACCGATAGAGCTGGTTGATTTGAAACTGGAAAAGTTGAGATGGGTTTTTAGATTGCTCCATATGGGAGGAAAGAAAATGTCGGTTCACTAAATCGAAAGCGATAAGAACGCAGAGGTGGGATTTTTAAAGATCAGATGGAGAACTCTGCTCTACTTGTTTGCAGATACTGAATGCAAAACCAAAACCAAGCGATCAAACAGCAAAATGACAAAAAATCTCACCACCCTTCTTCAAGTAAAAGATCTCACTAAGGTTTCGCAAGTCAATATTAAATCAAGGTCTTAACCCAGTCGGATTTGGGGTGATACTTCACATTTTTGACCTCATTTGCTCTAAGAGTTGATCGATGTCAAGAACAAATTATTTATGAAGATCTGCTGCCCTGCAGTGATTTTTTTTGTTTGTTTTAAGAACAGATTTATCTTTGGTGGCAGCTTTGTTACAATAGCATAAAATGTGGCAGTGCAGAATTAACTAAAGACAGTTGTGAAGCATAATGGGCCTAAAAGAAATCGGAGAATTTTTTCTGTGGAATTGTCTTAACACATAGAGGTGGCCTCATCCCGTTTGTCAGCCCACTTCCTCCAGCAGTTCTTAGCAAATGAGTGGAAGCAAGTTTGGTGCAGAGAGCAAGCTAAGGCCAGCCACACAGCCTGCACTGGCTGAACAGGTTAAACAAAAACATGTTGGTTACAAAGCCATTGGTGCTTAAGGTCCTAATTTAAACATTAGATCACTTTTGTCAGCTTTCTTGCTGCCTGCTGAATGCAGTCTCAACTGTGACCGTCATACAAGTTTGAAGTGAATAAGGGCTGTGCTATCTGGACCTGTTCGTACTAAAGATCCGCAGAACCGTTCTTCCCCTGTTCTTGTGAGTTCACATCTACCTCTGCTAATGCAAGATAATTAAGGAGAGGAAGGTTGACTCACCCTCCACGTCTCACCAAAATGAGAACGTAGGGACACTCACGAAACGAAACTGCCCGTGGACATGCTGCCTGGGTAGCTCGCCCATTGCTTGTGGGGCCAAATAGGCAAAGCCCCATCTGTCTGTTGAGGAGTACCATGCGCAGCTGTCCGCCAGCCCCGCTGGCAGACAACCGAGAAGGTGGAGAAAAATGATAATCTAAGGCTGTCATTCTGTCATCTGTTGGCGCTGTAGGTACTGCATATCATGTCAGAGTCACAGAGGAAGACAAAGAAAATACTTTTTTAGGAACAGAAGAGCTAAATGAGCTGTCCAAGTCATGCTGGACACTTATGGCAGAGGTAGGAGAACTGCTCGTTCCAAAGTCAATGAAAGTAGACCACCAGTAACTCACTAACAGCAAGTGATGACTTGCCTTCTAAATTACAAGAGTAAAATACCTTTCAACTCTTTCATTGGCATTTGATTTTAAAAATAAGACATTTCTTCATTGATAGGGAGAGCAGCATTTTGTCCAGTTGCAAATAGAGTCCTTAAGTGCTGCTTTATGCTTGCTTCTGCTCAGCATATGATGTTTTCTCTTTCCTTGCAGGACAGGGAACAAGAACTAGAGCAACTGACAAAGGAGCTGCGACAGGTCAACCTCCAACAGTTTATCCAGCAAACAGGAACGAAGGTCACAGTGCTGCCAGCAGACCCTGTTGAGGTGGAGGCCCCACCAGTGGAGCTCGAGAGAGGTGCAGCACCCAGAATGGTTTGGGCAGGAGGGAGAAGGGGATAGCAATATGTGTACCCATTGAGTTAACACCAGCATTTGCACGTCAAGTGAACGCTGTGCTAACAAAAAAGCTAGCAAAATACTTAGAGTATGGCGTCAAATATTTCTCTTAATCCCAGCGGGTTAGCAAGCTGTGAATAAACAGTATCAGTAACTTCTCTCTCACTGTAGCACAAGCAGAAACTTGGTTGCCGTGCCTCAGCCTCTGCTGTGTTACGTTTTATTCCATGATCTGCCTGCATGGACACCTTTGTTGCAGCATTTATTTCAGCTGTAAACTTTCAAACCAAAAGGCATAAGGTAGGCAGGTGGGGAGAGAAGACAGGGTAACCAGGCCTTAAACATTACTATGTGAAGAGTATGAAGTTTGTCATTTAAGTGGGCTTTGAGTTATATATAGGTAGAAGTTCTTTCTGCACACTACTGCATGAATGCATTGCATGTCTCTATGTGCTGTGTTCCTTGTGGGAGAGTAATGATACTGAGTAGCTCTCTATTTTGAAATGAGTAGGGAGTGTGCGCCTCAGATCTCATCACTTCCAATTGAAGCATTTGAATTATTTGTTGTATGTAGAAGTATTTTCTTTTTCTAAGCTGCGCTAACTTTGCCAGTAAGCAGGAAGAAGGGAGGTGTTCTGTGACATTACCTTTGATGATGACTTTTCTCACTGCCCTCTTTCTTGTGCAGAGCCGACGTTTCAGTCGGGGTCACTGAAGCGCCCTGCAACATCGAGGCAGCTCCCCAGTAACCTTCGGATTCTGCAGAATCCCCTGTCATCTGGTTTTAACCCGGAGGGCATTTATGTATGACACTATATACCTCTAGGAGAGGACCTAGCAAGGTACCCTGGACAAGATACACTTTTCTTTTGTTCTGCCAATGATCAATGGAAGAAGTTTTTTTTTTTTCTTTTGTTAAGCCACCCTATTTTTTGTCTTCTTCCTCCAACACACTACTCGGAGCCATACCTTGTGCACTGAAGCTGAAGAGACAGAGGAACTGTCTCGATTCATAATTGGCAGTGGTGAAGTTGCTGTCACACACCTAGAGCGCAAAACCAAATGGAGGTTTTTTGCCACTTCAGAAGCGTTCGGGAAAGTATTATTCCATGTATAGGCATAAATAAAAGACTGAGGGTGAGGGAAACCATGTATGCAGCTGATTTGAGGTTTAATTTATTCCTTTTAATCAATGGACGCGTGAATGTTGACCTTTTATATTTTTTATTTTTTAACTTGTGAATAATCACGTCTGGTTGTACATCAGTCTGACAAGGTGACTTTAATGTGCGTGTACAGACATCCACCGTTTGATGAAGTGCAACAGCTTGCAATGAGGAGAGTTGTGTGCCGAACCTCTAAAATGGTTTCTCACCACTGACTTCATTCATTTCTGTTGTGGGTCATTTGTCACGCTCTATCGGTTGCTACCTTTTAAGGTTTGAAAAGTGAGTTTGTGGGATTTACTTGCTGTCGAATCTGCCTTGAGCAAAGCACCTAGTGTTCAAAAGACTGACGGAATTTAAACCTTAGCTTGGTAAGAATATTTCCAGCATACGATTGAGGATGCACTAGTTAGATGATATTTTATTATATAGAATGTATATTTGAAATATTTTGCCACATTGTATATGCCTTTTGAGGAAAGAACAATGTAAGAAGTTGTCTTCATATATCTTACCAAAAGAGAGTAAGAGGCTTTCACTGTGTGTGATTTTGTACTTTATTTCTGCCAATAGCCATTACAGTGTTCTTGTTTTGCAGTAAATCATGCTGTTGGAGGAGAAAAAAGCAAAATAACACAAATGAGCATCCTCTCCCAGCCTTCCAGAGTTCACCCCGGTCTTGTGGAGGAAAGAAACCTGGCAGAGTCCCGTGAGGTCGATAGCAGAGCTTCTGCTGACTTGAGTGGAGCTAGGCCAGTTTCATACCAGGTCCCCAGTGTAAAATGGTAGACTCTAACCCCTTTGAAAATGTACTGCTGCTCAGTCGTTTACAGAACATGAAGTATGCAAACAGAAAATTAAAAGATCTGGTAGATGATTTTTTTTTTTTTTTACAAAAAAAACCACAAAAACAAAACAAACACCAAACCAACAGAGAGATAAGATTTTGTCTTAATGTTACTCTAACGCAATCAAAGTGAGGTGTAGACAAAATGACCACCAAGTAGCATGTTGGGTGTGGGTCTTGAAATTGGATTGACAGCATGCATACCAAGTTTGCAGAGTAAGTTATTGGCATCAGTGGGACACCTGATGTACGTTAGGAGGCTACAGCCTCATGGATGAGATGGAGAATGGATGGGCCTTGCTCAGTTGCATTTGGATTTCCTGTTCTAACAGCAGCTCAAACCGTCATCCACACATTTTGAGGTCACAATGACATGAGAGGGTGTCACAGTGCTGTCGCGGTTATATTTAATATTTAGGTCCCCAGAGCACAAAAACAAAGAGGAACCCCAGAGTTCAGTCAGTGGCAAAATGACAAAACTCCCAATATCTTTGGTAGGGTCAGGATTTTACCACTGGTAGGAAACTCCAAGCTTTTTAGCCATAGAAAATTTTGAACTCCTAGCATCCTCTTGTGTTGATTTACTGTTGTGCAGATAAACGTTAATTCCAATTTCCTTTTTTTTTCTTTTTTTTCTTTTTTCTTTTTTTTTAAGAAAAGGAGCTTCCTGGTCATACTGACAAAAAGGAGCTTAATCAGATATAGTAAAAGATGAAGGACTCTTGAGTGGTCAATGCATTTTTTATTTT
Organism: Alectoris magna; assembly: GCA_030625065.1. Lineage (NCBI taxonomy): Eukaryota > Metazoa > Chordata > Aves > Galliformes > Phasianidae > Alectoris > Alectoris magna. Next base: position 130,610,308 of record CM060560.1, on the reverse strand, counting down.
TCACTTATTAATGGCATCATATATTCTAAATATGCTGCTGTACTTAGACTAACAGCAACAGATAAGGCTGTGAATATCTAAAGAACCTTTCCAAATCTCTGAATTTTTACTGTTTAAATTATCAGGTCTTCTTTTTTCCTTGTGAGTAAACTGGAAAATGAGATGTTCCTACCCAAGGAACCTTCGCAGTGCTCACAATTTTACTGTTAGTTTATCACAATTTTACTGTTATTTTATCACAATTCTGTGCTCATGTTTACTGTGCCCACAACTTTGTATTAAAAAGAGAATGTGTATATAGATATAGATATATATATATATTAAAAAAAAATGTAAAATATACATAGTTTCAGGACAATATCTGTCCAAGGTACTTGAGTATATATGCCTTACATTCTGGGTTCAATTTACAGGAAAAAAAAAAAATGGCCCTTTCCAGTGAATATCTTGCATCTTCAGCACCTCCTCTTGACACTAGAGAACTGAGGCACTCAGCACCTTGCAAAGTCGGGCCCGAATTATGCTGCATGGGGACGGGGGGAAACACAAGGAAAAGCCTGTTGCAATCTTAGCCTTGTGCTGAGATGAAGCAGTTTAAGGTAGATGAGCATACATACCCACTTAATGTTTTTTTGTCAGACTTCAAGTGACTGGTCCATCTCCTGCAGATAACCAGTTTGAGCTGAACTGAGCCCTTGGGGCATAAAAAAAAAAATTGCCCTCTTTCTCTGTGAGGTTATTCCTGAGGTTAGAGGGAGAAGGAAAAGGATTGAGAAGAAGGGGAAGAGCAGCTTTGGAGGGCTTGAGTTATGGTTTCCTAACAGAACCAAGGAAGGATTTTCCCATTTCAGTTAAAAACTAAAAAAGAAAAAGGCATCTGCTGATTGCAGCAGCTGTTTGACTGGAGTGTCAGCCTAGAGCTGGCTCCAAAGTAGCCGCTGAATCACCAAGGGGACCCTCCTTATCAGGGCTTTAGCGTATGTCAGGGTGGTCTAGAAAACGTTTACAGCTTCAGCCACTGCTGTGGCAAAGGAGAACCTGTGTCTGAACCTGCCATTTGTGAGACGGCGACAAATCTGCAGCTCCCTCCCTCCGTACTCCTGTTGCTTATTGAATTTCAGCCAGGTTAAAGTTTTGTAGCACTTTCACCCTCTCTGTAAATAAACCAAAAAGAAATGGCATGCCATCACATTAAATGTGAACCGAACAATGTACTACAGTCATAAAATTTCCTCACGTTACGGCGCTACGAGTTTTGCTTGTGATCGATTACAGAACCTCACTCTTTTTTCAGAAACATAGAAAAATTCATTTCCAGAAGTGTTTCAAACCTCCTCATGGGGCATTAGCAGAAGAGAAGTTACATGTACTCATTCTAACAAGTGCCAGATTATGTACTGGCCAGCATGATAATTATTTTTGTTTGCATTAAATAGTTGGCTATGCGAGCACTGTCTTCCAGTGCACAGGGAATTTATATGGAGAACTCCTGAAGTTTATTACTAATGGAAATTAACTGTTACCTCTGCAATCCATGAGGATACAGTTTATTTTTGGTGGCAATGCTATGTTGTTGGGGGAAGGGGGAATGACTGACTGACAAGCCAGTAGGGTAATGCCAAGGTAAACGTTCTGGATGCCCAAGCAACGGAGAAATGCAAATCCCACTTTGAAAAGTGAGCTAGGAACCTGCCTCCCATTATCCTTCCGTGGGACTTAGGTTCCCAAGTGCCTGAATTGCTTCTGAAAATGCTATATTAGCTTTGTTTTTATAAACCCTAGCAAGCTGGAAGGAAGTTCTTCAGCGAGAGAACTACCACTAGCATTAGCAATATGCAAACATGCTTTCATTGTGAGGTAAGAGGGAAAAGATCTTTTAGTGAAGTAAGTCTCCTCTTGGGGCAATAATTGCCTTCTTTTTAGCTTGAAGAGTATATTTTAGTGAACTGGGATCATATGAGTATGAACAAAAAACAGATCTTGTAATTTTTAGTGAGTTATCTTGAAGCATATAAATTCCTGATGTGCATTAACTTGAGTGAATTGGGCCTTAACGATCCATGTAAATACCAAAACTGTATTCAGATATTTTTTCCAGAAAAGATATCTTTAATGGTCTGTACTGTATCAAAATCGATAAGTGTCAAAGTGTTACTTTATATTACACTTCTCTTTTTTTTTTTTTTTTTTACAGGACATTGAAACATGCATGTTTGTTTGCTACAGTATTTTAATGTTTTGGATGAAGGCCATCAGTTGTATGGAGATGACAAAACAATCACTCTATTTATTCAGTATTGCTGCTTAAAGTTTTCAAAATAAAGCTTTCAATGCCAATATAGTGACTGATTGAAAGCTGTTCGAGCTCTCTCTTCAGCTGGTTTGGTTTTTTTTTCCCCTTGTTTTTTTTCAGTTTATAGAAGGCTAAGGACCTGAAAGTTGGTATATGAGCTGTTCTACCAGCAAGGAATTATTGCAATAATACAGTGGGATGGCTGGGTGTATGTGTGCAGTATATACGTAGATACGTGCATGCAGTGAATGCCTCGAGTAAATGGACTACTGAAGAATGTTCAAATCCTTTGCAGTGTTGCGAGCAACTTCCAGGTGCGACCAAATACTGTTTTAACACTTGATACCGTCGTGCAATGCTTAGGAGGGACTGAACGAGTAGAGGTGGTCTTAGAGGATAAATTCAGAGCCCTTTGAACCAAATAGGGTTTAAGCACGGATGCGTTTCTGAATTGGGCCTAAAAGCATGTTGTTGGTAGAGAAGTCTTTTCTCTTGCAGCAAGGATGCTTCATTTCGAGCATATTTGGTACCTCTGAAAATGCAAGCGGTTCCAAGATGTATCAAGCACATCCACTGTATTTAGTAAAAAGGGTATCAAAATGCAGAGGACATGCACGCTTGTGAATACGGCCACCTGGTGAAACCACTCACTGAGGGCTCAGACTGGAAGATCAGAGTTGCTGAAGCTTTAACATTGAGAAGCGATGCCAACTAACTGTGAAAACACAAATGAGCATTTTCTTACTGCTCTGCTTCAATGCAAGATAAAAATCTGTACTATATGTAACTATATTTTGTCATTTTAAAAGCTTCTATTTTTGATTATTCTCATGAATGGTTGACAAAAGATATTGAATATGCTCCCATACAATAAATTCCCCTCTGAAACTTCGGGTCTTTACAGTTCATGGTTTGCTGGAATTGCACTGTACCTCTTGCATACATCTCATCTACAGCTGAGCTCTGTCCATCAGAGAACAAGATGATCTTCTGTGTGTCTGGAGCTCAAATGCTTTCAGAAACGGCCTTGTGTTGAGTATGACACTGGCTGCTCCCAAATGACAATTTACCTGGGGGCAGGGGACACGTGCCTGGTCAGTGCGGGCCTCTACCAGAAAACATGCACATACTGTATTTTCAATACAAATGCAGCCAAGAAATTGAAGAGGTGATGGAGCTTGTTTTTACCTGAAGAACTGCCACTATGATTCATATTCATCCCCAAATAACAGAAAGGGTCGGCAACTCAGAGAAAACATAACTTAAAGCAGAGAGGCAGGGGTTGATAGACGATGATCAGAGATGGGAATTGAATATACAGAACCTTCAAAGAAAAACACACAAGGTGCATATGCTTCAGCAGGAGGAAATCAAGCTTTGAACAGAGAGCTGAAGGCCTGATTCAGGTTTGATTCCTGTGCTGAAGACAGCAGGCCACATGAAGATCGCTTGAGTTCATTGTTGTTGATCAGGGGAATTTGCCACAGCCAGGGAACAGTGATTTAAGCTATCCAAATACAGTGCTTAGTCTAATGTCCTAACAAATCTCCTAAACCAACTGAAGCTCAGTCTCATTAGATGTGAAGATAAATGAACTAACAGTAGTAGTGCTGTTGACAGACAGATGAGGTCATGAGCTTCACTGAAGCCCTCACTGGTAGCATTCATGCTGGCAGGACCGTGTAAGTCTGTAGAGGACCTCTGCTCCTGAAAGATGCCATTTTCTGCTTCGGTGTGAGTCACCTAGCTGCTTTTTGTGGTAACTAAGGCTTCCCAGTGTGCTCCAGTAGAGCCAGCAGCACAGCTAATGGTTCTGATCTTTTGCTTTGCCTTTAAAGAACAAAGTGGTGCTGCAGCACTAACTAGCTCTGTGTAGCTGGACCACTAATGAGTTGCAAAACCAAAGCAGGTGAATGGTCCGTTATGTTTAGAAGCCATTCTGAGTTCTTCTGCCTGTTACGCTCTTGTCAGCTAGGTGATATTTCTTTGTAGTCCCAATTTTTAATGATTGTTTCAACTAAGTTCTTTAGTGTCTGAAGTAGGACACAGTAAGTGACTGTTCATTATTGTCTTTCTTGAAAATGATATATTTGCTAGCTTTGGTAACGTAGCTAAGTGTCAATGAGTGAACACTGTCTAGGTCAGCCACTGTTTCATCGTTAATTTTCTCCAGAAATATCGAATGGAGACAATCTCAGCTGGTCTGGTTTGTTCTAGTTTTCCAGATGGATATGCTGTGTACTTTGTCCCTTTCCTTGCAGTGAGTTCCCTGTTCTGTACGCTGTCGTATCGCCAAACTATGTGTGACTTCATTGAATCATAGGATGGCCTGTGTTGAAAAGGACCACAATGATTATCTAGTTCCGACCCCCCTGTTATGTGCAGGGTCACCAACCACCAGTCCAGAGCCACATCCAGCCTGGCCTTGAATGCCTCCAGGGATGGGGCATCCACAACCTCCTTGGGCAACCTGTTCCAGTGCATCACCACCCTCTGAGTGAAAAACTTCCTCCTAACATCTAACCTATACCTCCCCTGTCTCTCAGTTTAAAATCATTCCTCCTTGTCCTATCACTATCCACCTTCATAAGCAGCCGTTCCCCTCCTGTTTATATGCTCCCTTCAAGTACTAGAAGATCACGAGGTCTCCCCAGAGCCTTTTCTTCTCCAAGCTAAACAAGCCCAGTTCCCTCAACCTTTCCTCACAGGAGAGGTGCTCCAGCCCTCTGATCATCTTAGTAGCCCTCCTCTGAACTCATTCCAAGAGCTCTGCGTCTTTCCTGTACTGGGGGCTCCAGTCCTGGACACAGTAGTCCAGATATTGCAGGGAGCCTCTTTGTCATGTGCTAATGCAAGAAGAAACTTGATACAAAGAGCTGATAAACTTACCTGAGCACCCTCCCCACTTGTCTCATCTTGATTGTGTCCACATGCCACTTCTGGTGTGTCTGTGTGCACCTGGGTGGGAAACTTCCTTGCTGTCCTGTAGGCAGCCCTGGTGTTTCTCTCCCGTGCCTGTGATTTGCTCTGCAGCAACTCCTGGCTAGAATAACCATCCTTTTTTTATTGTTTTTTCTAGAGATGCTTTTCAGATCTGAATCCCTGACTATGGAAGGGCTGCAGGAGTCTGCAGTGAGGGAGTATCATTAGAGTAATCCTTTTTATTCAGTCATCTGGGAGCTTAACATGGTGTAACAGCTACATAGCAGAAGGAATTCTCAACTGAAAGAGCTGACAGCTGGATGTCAGTCTCTGGTATTTGCTTTGGTCCACATGAGTTAATTATGTATTACTTTGATTTCAGTTTCCAGTCCTCTTGAGTCACAGGTGTTGAGAAAAGGGAGGGTTACAAAAAAGACGTGAAGTCCAGTCAACAGGAAAGATTCTTGTGCAGTAACACATTAGTGAAGGGTATTTGGCCTGCAACAGATATAGGCTATTTCCGACGCCTCTGTCATAATTTAATTACTTCATTAACTATATACATGTTGGCTTGTTCCCCAGTAGCATGCTTTCATTTACACTGTTCCTCCAAAATACAGAATTGATGCTATTGTTTCAGCTATGTTTTCCTTTTCTGTGCATGTTTTTTGCACATACTATTTTGCATTTGTTGTTTCAGCTATACACTTTGCTTTGCTTTACCTCCTTGCAGGAGGAAAAAAAAAGGCAGTAAATAACTGGGAGATCTACTGAGAAAACGCAATATAAAAGAACTAATACTTAATCCTGAACCAAGGTGGAAGGAATAAAGTTTTCATAGAATCATAGAATCCTTAGAGTTGAGACCTCTGAAGGCCATCTAGTCTAACTCTCTTATAATGAACAGGGACATTGTGGCTAGATCAGGTTGCCCAGGGCATTATCCAACCTTGCCTTGAAAGTCTCCAGAGATGGTGGGGGGGGGGGGGCTGTGGGGAAGAGTGGAGGGATGGAAGATGTGCACCAACTAAAATGTCTGTAACTTGATTATTTGCCCTTCAGCTTCTTTCACAACTTGTGTGATGGAGGGTGAAGGGAAACATCCAGCTTTAGAGGCAGTGACGCAGTACCACTGGGTACCATCAGCATCTGTTGTGAAAATAAAATGCGGGCCAGCCTTTAAATGGAGAATAACTGGAATTTCTTAATAACACATATAGTTACATGTGTCACAGGCTGCAATAATATATCCCTTGTACTAGATTCACCAAACTGCTTTTGATCAAATGCTATGTGTGAGAAAAGATTATTTGACTTTCACAGTCAGAATTAACCTGAGGTGAACTTTGATCAGTGAGTTAGAACTGCCCTTCTGGGAAGCTGATGAAAAACCCAAGAACACCAGCCATCATTTAACTACAGCACCGCTGCTGTAACGTTGTCTTAACTGTTACCTTGACCTAAAAAATCTGCATTGTGGTTACCACGACTGTGACCTGGATTCTCCACTGTATGTTGCTTGTCTCATGATCAAAATGAGCGTGGATGAGACAGAGACAAAGCTAAATGAGAAAGGTAAGAATGTTCGTTATCTGAGCGTTGGTGTGTAAGGTTTCACTAGATGCAGGGCACTGGGTAATCTTGCCCCTTTGACTCTATCAAATCACTGCAATTACAACGAGGTCTACACGAGAGGGCAGCAGTACATGCCAACATGCCTGGAGCAGCAGTCGCACAGCTAGCTGGAAAGCAGATTGTCTTGGCGCACAGCACACGAGAGAGTCACGTAAATACACAACATCCCATCTTTACATGTGTTATTTCTGAAAGGACGCAGTAATGCTTTACAAAGAGCTGTGTCCTTGTAGCAGCGAGTGTGGCTGAGGCACAACTGATGCAGTTCCCACAGTCTGTAAGGAGCGCTCAGGCCTGGTAGCTTTCTAAAACCTCTACTGGTGTGAGCTGAAACATTCCACTGTGCCTGGTGTATTTCCCTGGGATGGAGAAGTTCTTTCATTTTACATCTCTGCCACAGATTTCCTGTGTGTGACCCTAGGTGAGCTAATATAATCCCCCCTGGATTGGAGTCCCCCAGCTGTAAGCTTGAGATAATGCTGTTTCATCCCCTTTGACTTTGTCCATACATACTGCAAGCCCTCTGGGGAACCACGCCTCATTTACTATTTTGTTTGGCAAATAGTACTTAGCCTACTCTGGTCCTGATCTTGGCTGTGCCATCTAGATACTATTGCAATAAAGTATACCTTTTCATGGTACCAAGAGGATGACAAGAAGTCACTCTGAGTTACCGCTACTGTGAGAGCAACATGCAGACCTGGTAGGGGAAGATGGAGGTTTCTGAGGGTGAATTCTTGTTCAGTTTTAAAATGCTTTTTCTCTAAAAGGATAAAAAGGAAAGGCAAGCAAAGGAATAAAACCCCTCTTATTTCAACTTTAGTTTGACCACTTCTTTCAAAATGATGCTATTATAAGAGGCAGCCTCAGTCTTTTCCCAAGTGCTATGTGGAGCGTGTTGTAGCTGATCAGTACAAATGATTGACTGAGAACGCTGAATGTGCTCAGTGGTCCTAAGCATTCCAGTATTTCCACAGGTCTGCTGACATCCTAACAACATGCGAGCACCTAGTAAAATGCTGTGAAATGTTGCCATTTCACGGTTGTCTGTAGAGACCCTTTGGTATTATAGAGGCTGAAGAGAGAAAGTACACAAGAGTTAAACTATAGAAGAAGGCTGCCTTTCAGCATTTTTTTTCTGACTCTGGAGACTTGTACAGAAGGAGCACTCCTCGATGAGGCTGAGCACAAAGACTTTAACGCTTCTGCTCAGTTCTGAGATCAAATGTAATTTTAAGGCATTGCCATTTACATAATAATTAGCGCAGCCACAGGCATTTGACAAAGCAGTGAATAATCAGCTGATGGCATCTTATCTCAAGTCCTGCTCCATGAAGTTCTCACTGCCACCTTTGTCCACAGTTACCTGGGGAACTGTTCAGCTGGAAGCACCTGCTTCCGGGTGCTTCTGGCACCCGCTTCAGTCAGAAAAATGGACTTAGCCCATCCCCGGCTTGCAATAAGACAGGGCAACAGCTTACTTTGGGTATTGTGAGCAAATGCAAAACCAGGCCAAGCAGCCTGAGAAGTGTGAGTACCTGGTGAAATTGCTTGCTTGACATTGTTGAAACACAGCCTAAAATTCTCAAGAAGGAAAATCTGTTGCATATGAATACAGACATATCTGCATTTAGTCACAGCAGTCAGTACTACTACTATTGCTTTTGTTAAATTGGAAAACGAAGGCCCAGGGAGGTGAAGCACCTCCACAGAACGCTCATCATCTCTATGTACCTACTTCTGAATGTGAATCCTCTACTAAAATGTCCATTCTGATCTCACAGAAAATGCAGATTTCTCCAACAATGTTTCGCTCAGGCTGGAGGGCCATCTGGCTTAGCATCCGATCTCTAGCTCCTGAGCAAGAGGTAAATGAGCAGAGGCAGCTCAGTAGCAAGCAGTACTGTGGTCTGGAGTTACCAAAATATCCTACACAGAGGAAGCTGCTCCTAACCCTTCAATCAGAGGATTAATCCTGTCCTGACAGCAAAAGATTTATCTGCTTTTCAAATTAAGCAATGGAAGCACTTCAAAAGGAGTGACTTTTAATATCTCCGTTTGCAAGCATTGGGCCAGTTCAATCGATAAGGCCACAATGATTTTACCTATGAAATCTAATTAGTTTGTTTTAAACTTGAAGCGTTATCCTGCAAAATGAACGTTTTCATCCACCATTGATTTTAGCACAGTGGTTTCAAAAATGCGAGAGGATTTTGGCTCCTTGCAGGATTAAGCCAATTTAAGTTCATTGGCAGGGACTGCAAAGTGGGAAAGCTGGAATAAACAACAGTAACAAGCTATTATATGATGAACTGTCAGGTTTGTTTTCTTATAGTGCAGATCATCAAGACTCCAGTTACCTTCACCAGTTTCTCAGCTTCAAGAAGTAAAAATACTCTCAGAGCCTGACCTAACAGTAAGGGTAATCCTCCTGGCATTGTTCTGTCTCATTATGGCTATAGAAATGCATACATTCTCTGACACATACAGACAGGTGCATGGCATTTCATGGCATCTGTGTCTGATTAAAGCCAGAAGGTAAAAATGTAACTGAAGGATATTAACAAAAGGAACTCAATCTGAACTATGAAATTTTGGGATGGTTACATCTGCAGATAAAAATTTGAGTCTACTATGATTTCTTCTTAAGGTAACTGTACTTAGCTAACTGATACTTATGCCAGCAAATACAAGTTGCCTATCTTGCTAGGAAAACAACAAAACAAAAAAAAAAGTGAACTTTTTGATTATAGCCAGATTTAGTTCCAATGGCAGAAGCAGTAACCACGCATGGCATGTTTTGATTTGAAGACACATCAGAACCTACAGTGGTTTGAAACGATGCATAAAAAAAGTGGGCAACTCACAGTGTTGCTTCTTCCGTAATTCATGATTGCGTGGCTGAATTGCAGTTTCTCCTACCTCCTTCTGGCTCAGCCAGCTCATCTCACAATGCAGAAGTGTCTTCAAAGAAGCATTCTCTCAATGACGGTGTCACGTCGTGTGGACTCACAGGCAACATCTGTGAAAATGGAAGAGATCCCCCCTTTACAGTCTTGTACAGATGCAAATGATGTGACTGTACCCGCTAGGGAAAAGGGTAGGGTACCCTAAACTACAAGCATGCTGTTCCTGACCAGGCAGCTTTTTTCCTGGAGAAGATACAGATGATCTGAGAAACAAAAATAAGGGACATACAGTACCTTGTCACTGAGTTGGACAGACAAGTCAATTGCCCTCTTCCCCTTGGAATGTACAGACCTACTAAACCCAAGCAAACCCATGATATTACTGCATACTTTTGAAACGGTTATAGCTGACAGCACTCAGCAATTGCAGGAAACAGCTGGACTCTTAGAAATGCCTTCTAGGCCTGGCAAGACACCGATGGCAGCACACGTCCCAGAGATGGCTCCTGGGGCACGGCGTACAGATTACTCACGAAGGTCATTTGAAATAACTGCACTTACCATGTAATTTACAGCACAGGAGCCTGCCCCTGTGACCAGCTTTTAGGCAGTTTGTATAGCTGCTTCATGTTTTGCAGGCAGATGGATAGATCTTCACTTACTCGTTTCTCTGTTCTGTAGAACAAGCTGCAGTCCCAAGTTTACACAGGCATTTTTCTTTATGGATGGACTAGGAGTGCCCACAAACACTGCCTGATGACAGCATCCTCTTAGACCATGGTAACTCCTTCTCTCTCAGGTGTAAGGAGATGCTGAAGGCTGCTTTAGCTCTGACTCCTGCCCACGCATATTCCCACTCTTCATTTACTTTGGTGGCACTTCTAAGGAGCAGTTCTTGCCCATTCTACATGTACTATTTTCTACCTTTCTAATAGCTTGATAGTAATCAACCAGGCTTTTCCTGCTCATCCTGTTGGCACGGATGCCTCCTTCTTGGACTTCACTCTGGAAACTGAATTCCCGAGCACAGTACATTGAGCTGTCAGACCCAGCAAGCTGTATGTACATCAAAACCAGAGCATCTGTACTGGAAAAAAAAAAAAAACAAACACAAAACAAACAAACGAACATTTGCTCTGTCCCCTTAATCACAGCAACTTCTCTCTAGAACAACAGAGGGCACCACTCCTCACTCAAAAAGCTGCAGCTGGAAGAAGAGCAGCTTTGTATTGAGGTAGAAGTTTGCTAAGTAGAACATTTCTCTCCTGTAGGTGGTTTGGATCGCACGCTCTCTCTCCCCCAAGCCGCGTCTCCCGCTGCTGCGGGAGGGCTCTGGCTAAGAGCCGCGCTTGGAGATGCATGCTCTGTCTCTCTTGTGGATCTCACTGCAGTCTGCACAGGGTCATTAAGCAGTCGCTTGCTGTGCAATGGTTTGATATTAGGGTCTTAATATGAGGTAAGAGGAAACCAGAGTGCCAGCTGCAGCCCCGGCTCCCGTGCGCACCCATATTTGTTTGTTTGTTTACAGAGAGCTTGTAACATAAAATGCATCACTACGCTGCAAAGCAGGGCTGGAATCTAGGTTCCTCCTCTCAGATGAGCACGTTATCTCCTTAGTTTTCCAGCCGCAGCTTCCCCTGCCACCACAGTCAGTTTTGAAGCAAAAGAGCAAAGCTACTTCGGCTGTTGAGAAAGCACGGCTTTGCGCTTCTCCCTCAGCTCGGCGGCGGGCCGAGCCCCGAGCAACGCTCAGGCCGAGCGGGCAAGGCTAACGCGTCCCATTAATACCTCCGCCTGAGGGAACGCGCGACCCGCGCCACGGCTTCCCCGCGCCGCCCGTTGCCATGGCACCGCCGCGGCCCCGCCCCCTCGGTGCGCCACCCTCCCCTCCCCCCTCCCCCTGTAGCGGCGCAGCACGTGCCGGGCAGCGTGCGCGGCGGTCAGGTGGGAGCGCGCGTGACGGCCGTTGGTGCCTCGCGCTGTGGCGAGCCGCCGGGCTGAGGCGGCCTCTGCGCCCTGACAGGGCACGGACGGGGCGTTTCCTCCCGAGCCGTTGGTCTTGGCGCTGAAAGCCGGGATCCAGGCCTGCAGCCGTCTTGGCCGGGGAATGTGAACCGGGGCCACTGGAAGTGTCACTGCCCTGGGACGGCAGCTCGGGAGCCAGCTCGGAGGGCTGCAGCCCAGTCTTTACCTCAGAGCCGTGCCAAGGGCTGTGCAGATGAACGGCTGCTCCTATGCAGAGATGCTTTGCAAGCAGCACTGTGTGTAAGCAAAGCTTTGTGCTGCCTGCTGCCAGCTGTGGGGCTGAAGCCTTGACAACTGTGTCGGTGAAGTGCAGGGAGATCGAGTCTGCTTCAGCATCCATCAGCCCAGTGGGCTCCGTAGTGCAGATGGGGCTCTGAACGCACTCGGGAAGCCCTATTCTGCTGAGTAAGAGGGTGCCGCATTTACATAGCTCTTTTCCTGAGCCTATTCTTTAGAAATGGCTAAGTTGTGAGAGTGCCGTGACCACAAGCCTTTCTGTTTTGGTATCTGGTTCTCCAGCTTTGGTCTGGATGGAGATGTATCACACAGACCTGGCTCACCTCAGCACTGAGGGGGATGAGCAGGGGCGCAGCTTGGAGGTGCTTTCCTGGGCTGTAGTCACGCAGATGGCAACACCTGGCAGATGCCTGTACTTGGGGATCTGCTGGTACCAGAGGATGGAGGCACCCGGCTTATAGAGCTCTCAGACAAGATTTGTGCCAATTAGTGCTGTGTCCTTTGACAGACCGAGCACCTCACTGCAATAAACTCAGTGGGGAAGGGAATGTGGATGTGATTCTAATGAGGAACAAATCCTCATTTTCTTATTTGACCCCAGAAGATCCTGGCTGAGGTAAAAGATCTGCCAAGACTGGTGAAAATCAGTGCATGTGCTTGCAGCCTGCACCGGGATCAACAGAGACAGGGAAACTGAGCTTTGGAAATACTTAATGGGAAAGAAAACAACAACAGAAGGTCTCTCTGGATGCTGGAGAAAGCTGTCCCCAGGCCCTGGGCCTTACAGAGCTGCTGGAAACCATGGTCCCAGCTTCCTGGGAAGCACAACGCCATGGCCTGCCACCTGTGCCATGCATGACCTGCCTCCTCCAGGCACTGCCAGGCAGGAGGAAGCATGCTAGTGCTGCAGGAGCAGACAGCAACAGTGCTGCCAGCCATCCGTGTGTTCGGGGAGACAGAGAGGGCCATGCTGCTTGACCTGGACCTGGATGATGGAGGCAGCAGCGAGGTTTGTGTTCAAGGAAGGTGGGCAAACCTGGAGACCTGTGACTGCATAAGGGACCCAGAGACAAGTGGCAGCGACAGATCGCTCTGGCCTGGGTTTGTCTGGGACTTGCACAGCTGCTGCTAGTGGCAGGTGAGCCACTGGTTTCTCCGAGCTGTTCCGCAGCATAGCAACAGTAAAGAGAGAGTCAGGCTTTCTTGAGTGAAGCCGGCTCTAAAAATTACAAGTGTTACTTTATGGAGAGGAAATTAGGCATTTCTGTTTCTTGTTTTCTTTGAGGTCATGTTTTAAGTACATTTCTGCAGCTAACGGGCAGGAAACTTCTCAAGTGAAGGCAAAGATCACATGACTTCAGGAGCTGATGCTCGAAGAGGAAAGGAAACACATTGTGGGACCCACAGACTATAAATTTGCCTGTGCTGAAACACTGCAGTACACGCAGTCCCCAGGCTTGCTGAATACTGAACACAGTCAGCCTGCCCCAACTAGCAGTAAAAAATTAAACCAAGCCAATGAACAAAAAAAGCCCCAAAACTTAGACTTAGGACCTACTTCAAAACCAATTACGCTCAAGAAACAGACTCACACTGACTTAATTGGTAGGTCAGGCCTTTCTTAAACAGAGTCAATAGTCAATTTGAGTTCTGTGACTGTAATCTTTCCAAACGTAAAACTTTCATTGCCTTAAGTGGGAGTTATATGATATTACCTTCCACTGGCTTAACAATCTTAATTTGGCACGCTGTGGTGGAACCTTCCATGCCGTCATAATATACTGGGTAAGTAAGACCTGTTTTCAAACTTTATTGCTTAAGAAAATACATTTACCCCTTTATGTTTTGTCTCGGGGTTTATGAGAAATACAGTATCTACCCCAGCGTATGCCATACATACAGCACTCAGTCCTGCACTCCTAGCACCAGGGAAGCACAGGTAAGAGTTGCACCATGTATTATAGAGTTACAGAAAGTAGGTAGGAGTAACAAGCACTGATATTTGCATGTAAGTGAATATATATTTAAGCCTGCCAGGCTGTTGTCTGTTATTTATATACATCTATTTAACTTTGAGAAAACGTAAAACATACGGTTTGGCTTAGGCTCCAAAGGGATCTGAGGAAGCCTGGAACTGAATGAAAACCTGAAGAGCTGACTCTTCGGATCCCTCCTGGCAGATCCCTCCTTTTGCCTCCAGCAGCAGTGGGTTATCAGCCCCAATTACAAGCCTCTTTTAAAACTGTTTGCTTTTGTTAGGCATTGGTATTATCCGAACACACATATTTTGCCTTTATGTTTTATGTAATAAATTAATAGACTCCATTGACGCTGTAACTTGGCATGAAATCATTTGGCACGCTTGATTCAAGAGCTAATAAAAATAAGCCATCCTGTTATTGTACACGGTAAACACTGAAATTGGTAAAACCATGTAAGGATCTTGGTTTATAGCCCAATGAAATCTAAGCTGATCCATATTCCCAAAAGCTGGAAACATGACGAAGACACACAGCCTGGTCCTCACTCGGGTTTCACACCACCCAAGTTGTGCAGGAGGGGTAGCGATGGGCTTTTTCAGAAGTGCTCATGGCTTTGCCATTTCTGTGCATGCCATAAGTTGGCAGGAAGGGCTTCACGTACAGTAGGGCCCATTCCCTTCCTGGTGAGAGGATACACGAGCACGGCCAGCCCAGTGTAGCTGTTTAGGTATGCAGGTCAAAGCAAAGTGGCTGGTGTGCCGCAGGGCAGAAGGGCTGCACCCAGCTCCCTTTCATCCCTGTGACAGCCCCACTCACAGAACAGCAGCATCCATGGCCAGCGGCAGTTCTTAACATTGCCTTCCATACACTTTGCTTTCAGCCCACAGCAACTGATCTTGACACGGGTACAGGGGTGTGAAGTAGCAGCCCTGAGACCGAATGGGAAAAATCACAGATTGGGATCTTACTATAGTATCTTTTTCCAGTAGAAATTAACGTTACTGTATTTTCCATACAAAGAGGCACGCACCTACTTCTTAACAATCGTGTCTGAACAGTTTAAGAAAAGAACTCATTTTTCACCCAATTTATACGACCTCTTGTATCCCAAAGGACCACTGAAGTCAGCACACGTCCCAGAGTTTGCTGTGATGTCTGCACTCCAACTTCATTCTGTGGGTGCAGCCGAGTACAGGGCACCGGTGCTGAAGAGCCAGAAGAGGGAGCAAGAAGCACTCTCTATTTCTCTCTTACATAAACGCAAGCTACTGTTGGAGGGCTTACTTAAATTAATTTCCCTGGAACAGAAAGAATTTTGGGGAGAAAAGGTGATGAGCGGCTCAGATATTAAACCTGCCGGAGGTCTGTAGGGCAGTGTATTTCCATGCTGTGCATTACCCGCCTGCTCCCACCGCTCCGCTCCCCCTCACGCCCTCCCCCCGCCCCAAAGGTTCACCTTCCCAAACTGATTTCCAGGCTGGGACGTGCATCGTTCCTCTGGAGTTCAGGTACTCGTGGAACTGACCGCTGTCACGCGGATCATCACGTTTGCTCATGGTGAACAAAGACAGCACACACACAGCAGCAGAAATGCCAAGGATTCATTTAAAAAGACAAAATCGGTGTTTTGCAGGAAGAAGAAGGAAAAGGTCAGCATCAGGCAGGAGCACGTCTGTTCCACGTGCGCTTTACGCACTGCTTCGTGGAACACGCACCTCTCACACCAGAGCTGGCCAAAGTGACTCAGAGGAAACCAAGAGCATTGAAACCCGGCTTCAAAACGTGACGTTTCGATCACCGTCAGCTGCAGCATCGCACCTTGGGACGCTCCGTGCGTCTACTGTTATTACCTGTTATCTTAAGTAGTAGACAACCCCATTTTGCGTATTAAAGTTTTTATTCCTTAGTAAGAATTTTTTTTTTTTTTAATCACAAAATAGTGTGGAAATATTTAGATAATAGAATTCATGGAGTGCTGGAAAATACGGAATATAAAGATCGGTCTCTAATATATCACATACTAATCTGTTCTAAACCAGCTGGTTTCTTGCAGACAGGATTTATTTTCTTTTAATAATTTAAGACAGCGTAAGCTTGTATCAAGCGTAAGCATCGTAACAAAAGTGCAACTTTTTCAGCAAATCCTCCCAAAAGATATTTAACTCAAAATATCATTAACACGTATTTTCTCCCTACAAAAATAGCATGTCAGACATCATTAATTGGATGTATTAACAACTATGTACATACAGCCACTCGGTAGGCCGCTAAGGTCTGGAACGTTGTTTAAACACAGCGTTTGAGGCGAACAGCAGCAACAGCAGCAGCAATGCACCGAAGCGCCGGGCCGAGCCGGGTACGCGCTCGCGCCGAGTCAGACTGTTGTGTCTCACCTCTTACATAACATTCAAGTGAGATTTCTCACAGTGCTACCTTGGCAACAAACTAAAAATATCCAGGCAAGGTCTCGGTTTAAGCCTTATTATAAAAGCTTTATCTGTGTGATTATCTGGCGTCTGGTTTGGCTCCAGAAAGGGAAATCGCGGTGCTCGGGAGTGGGATGAGGGGAAAACCCTGCCGGGAAAGTTGCCCCAAAGGTCTCGGCGTCCGATTGCAAAGCGGGGAGGGGGGGGGTTCCTCCGGTTTGTGTCAGTCAGAACTTAGGCTCAAATGAGCTCGGGCTGACGAGCCGCTCTCCGTTTTCTTAGGGAGGGGAGGGAGGGGGAGAGAGAGGGGTTTTCTTTCCGTAGTTCAGTGCAGAAACATTCACTTTATACAGCACGGTTCGGGGGGGACCTCTAGGGAACATACTGAATTAAATAAAGAGGGGTGAGCACAGACGCACTCGCCGCAGCTGTATACCTCAGCCGAAAACAGACCAGCCGAACGCGGAGTTACATAACGGCTCTGCCCTCCTTCCCCGCACGCCCGAAGCCGGCGGCGCCCCGGGGTGCCCAAGGCACTGCGGCCGCCCATAAAGTGCTGGCACAGGTGCGGGGCTCCGCCGCCCCTCCGCCCCAACCTGAGCCCGCCCGGCGCGGTGCGAGCATCTCGGCGGGACCCAGGGACACTACAAACCCATCACAATAAGGTGCGACATTTAAGTTACCTTAGAGAGAGAGAGAGAGAGAGAGAGAAAAAAAGTATCCTTACTGTTTCTCTTCCTTTCCTCCTTCTTTTTCTTTCTTTTTTCCTTAACATATGTATGCACTTATAAAGCCAAACATTAAAAAAAAATACTGAGTAGCAAATTTCGTTCGGGACGGTCCTCTGTGGCGCAGCGGGGCGGGGGGCTCCGCGGGCCCCTCCGGCACCGCCTCCCGCCCGCCCTCTGCGCTCACGGCCCCTCGGCTCCGGGCTCCTCGGCGGCCGCGGGCTCCGCTTCCTCGCCGGGCTCGGCGGCGGGCACCGCGGCAGCGGCGAAGGGGGGCGGCAGGTGGGGCGCCGGGGACAGCCCGGCCGCCTTTTCGGCGGGGCCGAGCACGGACGAGAGGCAGGGGAAGGAGGCGGCCGCGGCGGCCGCGGCAGCGGCGGCGGCCGCCTGCGCCGGGATGCCGGGGTAGAGCAGCGGGATGGGAGCGGCGGGGTAGAGGTACTTCTCCAGGCCGCCCTTATCCAGGAAGGGCTGCACGTAGGCGGCGGCTGCCGAGGGGGAGATGAAGTAGAAGGGCAGGCAGAAGGGGGCCGCCGGCTGTCCGAAGGGCGCCGCGCCGCCGCCCGCGCCCAGCGCCATCAGCGAGCTCAGCAGCGCGGCGTCGGCGCCGCGGGCAGCGCCGGGCAGGGCGGCGCCGGGCGGGGGGCTGCCGCCCCGCTCCAGCCTCGGCCGTTTGGGCGCGGGCGGCGCCTCGTCCCCCGCCGGCTCCTGCTTGACGGGCAGCGCGGGGAGCGGCCCCGCCGGCCCCGCGCCGCGCTCCGGCCGCGCCTCGGCCTCGCCGCCGTAGCCGCTGTCCGTATCTGTGTCGGTCTCGGCGCCCGGCTCGGCGGCGTGAGTCCGCTGGATGACGGGCACGCAGTGCGCCTGGCCCTCCGGCTTGCGGGCCGGCGCGCGGAGAGGGGCGGGCGGGGAGGAAGAGGAGGAGGGTCCCTTGGCGAGCGGGCCCGGCGGCGGCGAGAGGAGCCGCGGGCCGGGCAGGAACTGCGAGGAGACGGCGTGCAGGTGGCCGAGGAGCTGGGCGCAGCGCTGCTCGCGGGGGGTCCAGCTCTCGGAGCGGGACAGGAACTGCAGCACCTCCTTAGCGCACGTCTGAAAGCCCGAGTGGAAAGCGTCCAGGTCGGCCTGCACCGGTGACTTGACGGAGCGCTCCCCTGCGGGAAAGCCCCCCGGTGGGGGGGACAGCGTTCGCCCGCCGCCGCCGCGCGCTGCCCCGCTCTGCCCGCGCCCGCCCCCGGGCCCGCGTACCGCTCTGCAGCGCGACGATCTTCTGGTGCTGCTGCTCCGTCAGCGCCGTCAGCGCCTTCAGGTGCTTCAGCGTCAGCTCCAGCACCACCGCCTTCTCCAGGTGCCCCAGCGTCTGCAAGGCAGGCAGCGGGCGTTCGGCCTCCTCCCGGCTGCACCACCGGGAGCCGAGGCCCCCCCCGGGCTTACCGTGAGCTTGAGGTGCTCGGGCAGCAGGTCCTTCAACTGCGCGATGCACTCGTTGATCCTGTCCCGCCGCTTCTTCTCGATCAGCCGGTGCGGCAGTTTGTACGTCTCCTGGCACGGAGGCGCCCGGCGTCACGCACAGCCCCGGAGCCCCGCACACCCCGTACCGCAGCGCGCCGCGCCGCGCCGGGGAAGTTCGGAGCGCGGTGCCGGAGCGCCGCAGCCCGCCCTTACCTTGCTCTCGTCCCGCTTCACGCCGCGCTTGGGCTTGCACATGTAGAGCGCCGGGTACTCCAGCCTGCGGGGACGCGGAGCTGCAGCCCGGCCCGGAGCGCGGCCCGACGCCCCCCGAACGGGCAGCGGGGCGGCGGAGCCGCCTCCCGCATCGCTCTGCGGCGCTCCGCTCGGGAGAGCGGAGCGGGGCGCGGCGGGGACGCTTACCCTATGAAATCGCGGTGCTCCAGCAGCTGCCGCTCGGGCAGGCGGGAGATGCCCTCGTCCATGGCAGGCGGCGGGCGGATTTCCCTCGCTGCGCTGGCCGGGATCCGCGGGATGCTGCGAGCGGGCTTCGGGGATCCGCGGGCGGAGCTGCGCACATGCAGCCTCCGGCCCCCTCTCCCGTGCAGTGGCGAAAGCGTGCGGCGGCTCGGCCCCCCCGCCCCCGCCGCTCCCCCTGCCCTCCTCGCTCCCGCGCACCCGCCCGCAGCACCGCCGCGCCTTGCACCCGCCGCGCCGCGCAGAGCTGCCCGCGGGGCACGCGCGCCGCCGGCCCGCCCCGCACCCGGCTCACGTGCGGCGCGCGCCGGGAGGGAGGGGGCGGGGCGGGGGGCGGGGCCTGCGGGGAGCCCTCAGAGGGCGGCGGGGGGGGTCCCCGGGCCGCCCTGCCAGAGAGCGGCGTTCCCGTGCGGCTGTCGGCGCTGCTGTCGCTGTTGGATTTTAGCGGTATTTTTTTATTTTTTTTTCACTTTTGTTCACTTAATGTTTTCGTGTTTTTTCCTCTTTCTGTATTTTTACATTTTAATTTATTTTTAGTTTTAAATTGGCTTCAATCTCCACGTCCTTTAATCTCCATTCTTATCTCCATTCGGGTGGCCGACCACCGTCCCCGTAAGGCACAGCTGCTCCCCTCTGGAGAAGGCCGTTGGGAGGGAACCTCCGCCTCCCCCTGCCGGACGCTGCACGTCCCCGCACGCCCCCCCCCCC
Source organism: Alectoris magna (assembly GCA_030625065.1). Taxonomy (NCBI): domain Eukaryota; kingdom Metazoa; phylum Chordata; class Aves; order Galliformes; family Phasianidae; genus Alectoris; species Alectoris magna. The sequence goes on along the minus strand of CM060560.1, from coordinate 130,590,520 downwards.
CCCCCCTCCTTCCCGGCTCACACCCCCCGCAGGTGCCGCCGCTTATGGTTGCGCCCCGCACGCAGCCCCGCACGTGCACGCAGAGCCGGCTCCGGGCGTCCGCCCCCCGCGGCGGCACCGCAGCTCTCTCCCCCTCCCATCCCGGGGCGGCACAGGGCCGGCAACGTGCTCCCCTGGCCGGCCCGGGCTCTGCCCCGCAGAAGCCCCCAGAGAGGCGGGAGACGGGACCCGCTCCGAGGGGAGCCGGGCGAGCAGCGGCTGACTGCAGGACACAGAGCCGCTGAGCGCGGGGTGTGAGCGGCGGGCCGGGGAGGTTCGAGAGGTTCCCGCTGCCGGGCAGGGTGCGTGTGGCACTGAGGGCACCTTCAGCCCCGTTAACCCGGTGACATTTTCACACTGTCAGCGCAACGAAACGGGGGGCTAAAAATAAACTGGGGTTGCGTGCGCCGTGTTCCCGTAGGTTATATTTGGGAATGCCCAGGGGAGAGGTTCGCGGGCTCCCGTTGGGCGGCCGGGGGAGCAACGCCAGAGAGGAACGGCAGCGGATGCGCGGGCTGCAAGGCTGCTCCCTTGGGAGAACGAAGGGGACTGACTCGCGGAGCTCGGGCGTGGGCATCGCCGGCAGCGCTCAGCCGTGCCGCGTGGGATCGCCTGGGCACTCGAGGTGGAGCTACGGGGGAAAGTCCTCTCCTCCTGACTGGAAAGCATCAAGAAAACCGCAGGTGCAGCTCAGATGCAAGATGGAGCTCAGCCCTGAGTGAAAGCCTGTGGAAAACTTTTGGGGAGTGCTGGTTCAAGGGGAGCTGGAACTCTCAAAGAAAAGATAACTGTCTCCAGCTGAGCCCTCCTGTGGGCAGGGGAATGGTTCTGCATGCTCTCTGTAACTCATACGTGGGAGTGGGGAGGGGGAGGACGATTCTGGAGCGCGTCCTCGTGCAGCACCTGGAGCACCTCTGGAGCATCTTCGTCAGCTTTGTCCCCCCTGGGACAACCTGCAAACCTTCAAATTGCGGGAACAATGTTCAGAGCGAGATGTAGGTTCCAAGAGGAGAAATCCTACGTGTGGGATTCCTCTGAAATCCATTGGGAACGGAAATCGAAAATGATCAAAAGATGCAAAACATGATCTGAGACAGCCGGAGGATTTGCACAAGGAGTTCAAGCAACATCTGGAAACTTCTAAGAGAGGTTTATAAGAGGTCACCTGCAGACAAGGATAAAAGGCTCCAGTGTCCAGAGAGTGTGAAATCCTCCTGGAAGGTTCCCAGTTTAAAATGGCAAGATGGATCAAAGAGGTGATCAGCAGCATGACCGTCATGGAAAAAAAAAAAAATGCTTTCCAGAAAATAAGAAGCACAAGAAAAGCTTTGGCCAACTTCTGAGCCAGAGCGAACCACAGCAAAGAGTTAAGACACTGAAAAATCACTCAGAAAAGGAAATCAAAGGCTTGTAGGTCACCACAGGAAAAAACAGCCTCCTGCTGGAGACGAGGGCTGGCCAGAACACCACCTAACGTCAAGCGTTCGCCACCATTTGCAGTCTGGGAAGAAGGAATCAGACTGCCTGTCCCTGCTGGGACTGTGCAAATGCCATCTCTTGGAGAATAATCTGGGAGGTTTGCTAGGTGCAGTCCATAACCACAGCGTGAGGGAAGGCCTCTGAGGTGCGGTGCCTAGGGGCCAGCTTGACTGCTCCAGCTCTTGTGGCACTGGATGTTCGCCTTCAGGGAAGAAAAGGAAAAAGGAGATTGAATTGTCTAGACTGGGTGTGTGACAAGGAATCAGCCATGAGATTAAAGAGCTGGTCTACCAAGTGCTACAAAACAGGGGAAAACAAGATTCTAGCTGAACCTGGACAGGATCTGCATCACTTTGCTTGACTAACAAGGTAGTAATGAAGACTGCCACTGCATACTGGATGTTGGCCTACTCATATATTTTCAATCATGGGATAACCAGACTGAGACCAGGGGAAAAAAAATGACGCGAGAGCACATAGAAACTTGAGGTGGGTCAGAAGATGGTCTGGCTGCCCTGGAGCCTGGTAGGAGAAGCCTGGGGAGCACGTCATGCATGTAATGAAAGCTCTCCAGCCCAGCAGCTTTTGGTGCAGAATCTTCCTGAACCAGAGGTGACATCTATATGTAATGGGAAACCAAAGACACTGTGAGAGGCAGTGGCGCTTCACAAGGTGCTTACACCTCTGGTTGCAGCAGAGCATGGGGCCGGTGAGATGGTCAGTCCTGTCAGCACTGCCCTGTGGCTCGCACGGAGAAGAGACCCTTCATTTCAGTGCCGCACACATACCTGATGTCTGTAAAATGAGGGAGAGAGCAGCCATGCAAACACACATCTGAATTCTGAGGCAGACATAAACCTGATGTGGGAAAGTGGCAAGGATTGAAGACACGATGTGCACCAGTGGATGAAGGCCCCGAACCAGCTGCAGAAATGGGGCTGGGTCCAGCCTAGGAGAGCAGAGATCTGGATCCGTTATTGGACAAAACTTTAAAAAAAAAGGAAGAGGCTGATCACAGAGGCACTCCTAGGCCATGTGGAATGGGTGATATTAGCAGAAATGTCCCAAACTTCACCAGACTAGGCAAGCTAGAGCAGCAATTGGGCTAACACTGGTTGAGCCGGTCAGCTCGAAGTGGGTGGTGGTGACAGGAGAGCATTGGCATATCCAGGCCTGGGGAAGTCAGCCTGGTGAACAGGCACTGGAGCAAGAAGTCAGGTGTGAGGGTGGGCGGGCTGCTACTGCCTACCTACCTCAGGGGTACCCCATAATGTGTGGTTTGGGGGTACCCCACTGCACCATAAACACCAGGAACTGGGCCTTGTGCCATCACTTTGGAAATTTTCCTTAGAGTTGTGCCTCGACTGGGCAAGCTATCTGCAGGTAGCTGGTCTGCAGTGAAAAGCTGTCCCGCTTCCTGGGACAGTACAATTAAAGGTGGTCACAGCCCGGGGCTGCTTCCAGCCCAGCTGTGAGAGATCTGAAGCCTCAAGACCCCTGTGGGTCAGATTCTGTGGATGTGAAATACAAATGATCCCATCTGCCTGCTGGGTGCTTTGCAGGAGCAGCAACAAGGGACAAGTGAAACAGCCACCCTCCGAATTCACTGCAGAGAAGCTGTGTCTGTGAATGATGAGAACTTGGATGCTGCTGCTGGGTTCGGTTTGGGCATTCCCAAAGCAGCAGAAAGCTGTGTATTGGCAGGCAGAAGCGGAGCTGGAGGTCAGGGAAAATTGCTTCCTCAGCACAGCCTGATCAGCTGGTGATTCAGTGATGTTGGGGGCTTACATAAAGCACCAGCTTGGCTGCTCTGATGAAGGGATGGCATGGCACGCCATCAGGAGGCCTTGAGTGGCCTCAGCCTTTCGGGAAGCCTGCTGCACTTGGGCTAATTATGGGTGCACACTGAGACCTTTGAACGAGAAGTGGCAAGTGCAGTTACACATGGCTGGAGATAAGCTCAAGGCTGGCAGCCTGTAACTGGTCCCAAAGGAAAGGGAGCTGTTCCAAAAGACCGCCAGTTACCTCTCTTACACAGCTGGTGATGGGGAATTTCCACTGAAACAAACAAAAAAAAGCCCTGGGACTTCGTGAAGCTGGCCCACTCCCCTGCCACTCATGGAGGTATGGGTTGGTAGGACTCTGCTCATGTTATGGAAGGTTTGTTTGTAGATTTGTTAACATTGCAAAACCCTTGCACTGGTAGGGTGACAGAGGGAAAGCATTTCAGTGGCCAACACAATGAGTTTTAGCAGTTTCAACCAGTGCACTTCTTGGTTCAGCTTGCATGTAAGTTCTGTTGGTGGTTGCACAGGAGAAACACTATAGTAAGGGCAAATCGTGCATCCCAAATGCAGTTTGTTCAAGCATTAAGAAAAAATGGCACCTTTGCAGCCACACACTGAACTACACATCTGAGCACAAAAGGAGTAGTGGTGATACTTACAGGCAGAAGCTCTGGGGCTAAATGCAAATGATGTCATGGGTAGGAAATGGAAGAGCTGATTCTTCAAGAGAATGGATGCAGAGTAGGAGATGCTTGTTTCTTCTCTTACAGCCAGCCAGTGCTGGAGGATGCTTCCCAGAAAGCATCTCAGTAGCTGGAAAGCGAGCTGGGAAATTGCCCTCCAACAAGATATACCTCTAGGGTACAACAATGTGTATCTTTCAGGCACCAAGAGAAATACACTCTGATCATGGTGAGTCAGTTTGGAGCTAAAGATGAATTACTGCTTAGTAGTCACAATGCATGCAGACAACCTGTGGAGAATCTTGTTAAGTGATGCCCGGAGTGGGAAAATAATGATTTTTATTATTTTAAAATTGACAGATATTCACTACAGTACCTGGAGTCCACACATTTCAAAAAAAAAAACAAACATTTTAGCTTATCTAAGGGAAAGATCCTATTGGCAAGATTGAGGAAGGCTTTGGAAAACAACATGCAGGAGATTAGTGCCTCTATTGCAAATAACGGTCCCACAGAAACACAGAGAGACACCGTGAAGTAATGTCTGACAGTCATCTCATTAATGGTCTGCATTGCCTGATGTTTTTGTGTTTCTGACTAAAGCAGCTTCTGGGAGCTGCGGACTATTTCACAAAATGCCCCAAAGCTTGTCTAATAGGGCACCAGTGCCAGATGTCCAAGTGAAAGACATCTTCTCCCTCCAAGTCCTAGGAGGTATGGGAGGATTGCACAAGGCTCAAGGGAGAAACACTGAATCCAGAACAATGCAGCAGATCTGTGAGGCGGCTGAGATCCCTGAAACATCTCCATGTGACTGCAGCCTGAAGGGATGGAGTTGGTGGGATGCTTTTTGCAGACTTACAGTCAACAGGGCTTCTCCACTAAAGTGCATCAAGTGGTAAGACCCAGAGTATCCCAGTCCTTTCAAAAGCCTTGGGAGCAGCAAAGCCCATTCTCATCATTTTGGTGAAAAACCAGAGTATTTACTGTGCCTGTTTTTTAGGACAAGGGTTTTCATCCAGGCTTTACCAGTCAGCCCCATGTAAGTTGTCTCTTGCTTCCCATCCCACAAAATGAACTTGCATTTTTACTATTGCCCTTTTATGCGGATTAATATGATATTTCATGTTATTTTGTTGTTGTTTTGTTTTGTTTTAAGCATCTTTGTTCAGTATAGCCCAAACCGATGCATCTCCATGCCAGGGAACCTCTGTGTTTTGACCACCCTGTAACACTGGCATTATCAGTGGGTGCCAGAAGCTGTCATGTTTCACATCTCCATGCCTATAGAGTTCAGACTAACTGAGAAGTGGAGGCTTTCTCAGCAGAGAGAGGGAATACTGGCCTAGATCATGTGCTACCATTAATTACTCAACTTGTGCCTCTGGCAGCTGAGACCCAGGCAATGCGGAAGCTGGTGGCCCTTTCCAGCCTTGGTCCCATGTGCCACATGGAGCCTTAGGGATCTGCAATCAACACTTTGATTATTAGGGTAAAATTGGTCATAAAGGGGAAATAGGATGAAATAAAATGAAAGTGCTGCTATCAGTTTTACTTGACTTCTGCGTGGTCCATTTTAATTTAAATGGAAAATGACACATAACTTATCTATAATGGTTTAAAGCCCCAGTCAGAATGCTGTTGCCACCACCAGACAGTGGCATGTTTTAGCAGCACTGTGATGGACATAAAGCTCTTTAGTGTGCACAGAAAACCAAATATCAGATGCTCTGCTGAGAAAAACACCTGGACCTGGCCAAAGAAGTGTGGAGCCAGGGGCAGGAGAAGCTGCCTAGCGACGCCTCTCACTGTGCGGCTTGGCACCTTTTTATCTGTTTGTGGGCATTTCAAATGGCAGGAGTAGAAAACACCCGTCACAAGGGGTGCTGTGAGGCAAAATCATGCATGTGAAGCATTTCGACATCCCCAGGAGCCTGCTGCTACAGGGTGACCTCAGGCCAGGGTGAGCTCCTGGTGTCCCTCATTGCGGGGATGGAGGAGCTCGGCTGGAGTATGGGACACATGGCAGCTCCCAAAAGCAAAATCCCTTGAGCTGGCATCCCACCGCACAATGTTTCTGTGCTCCTGATGGGTTGCAGGTGGAACAAAATCCCCCCCTGGAGAAGGTGAGTAAGGAGCGAGCAACACTTTTGCCCGCATAGTGGAGATGTGTAAGCCCCAGCACACACAGCCAGTGTCAACATCTGTCCCCATGCCCTGGGACAGCTGGGGTGGCCACACCTGTGAGCTCCCAGCAAGGCGTTGGGGGTGGGCTGGGCACGGGTGTCAGAGCCAGGTAGGCCGCGTCGCCCCACCGCAGGCAGCTCTGGCTGGTGCCTCTTTCCCTGGGAGGAGGAAACTTGCGCGCAGGGCAGGAAGCGGCAATGGAACAGCCAGCTCAGGAAGGGGATGGGGCCAGGAGTTTGTTTTTAACCTGCTTCTTGTTTATTTAAGCTGGGAGGAAGGCGAATAAAAGCAGCCACTGAAAGGCAATGGTGGTTGGTGTCGCAAGCGGTCGGAGGCAAAAAATGCCTTTACAGAGTTTTTCACCAGAGTCAAGGTGTTAAAAGCTAGTATCCTGACCTCATATCAAGCTAGCAACAGGGGTTCAAAGGCACTGCTTTGAGGGCTGGAGGAGGGCTGTGAGGCTGCCTGGTCCACTGCTGTAGGGATTTTTGTCCTGCTTATTTTGGGTAGGATAGATAAAAGCAAGTTGTTCCCCTTTTCACGGAGATATCAGGTTTGCACTTGAGTATGAGGAAGCCCTTGCTTCTGCTGCCAGCTGCTAGTGCTGCCCATGCTATGGGGCTCACTGCTCCTGCCCTGAGAGGTACTGTCTTGCAAACTTTCTGGCCCCACCAAGGCACGTAACACTGTCCACATATAGTTGATTCTGCATGTAGGGCAGCACCAGGTTTGCAAACTATTTCTCTGGTGTTCACATTTCTCATGCACCACTTGCGTTCCCTGCTCTGGGCTTCAGCTGGGGGCATATTTCTGCTCCAACAAAGCAGGGCTCACTGGTGAGACCCGTGTCCCAAATGCAACCGGGTAAGAACAGGTGCTGCTTCCCTCATCTGCAGCCCCATAGTGCCCCACAGCCCCCATCCATTCCCACCAGATGCCACAGGAGGTCCTGGCTGTGTGGGGCTGGCAGTGGGATGCTGCAGTGGGGTCATCCCACATCCCTGAGTTTCCATCACCTCCTCCTGTTCATTTTACCTTGAAAGGACCAGGAAGGGAACAGTGGTTTTACCAACCTGAGCCCATGCACTTTAAAACCTCTAAGCGGTTCTAGGATGAACTTCTTCAGTGTCCCGTCCCCTTAAGAGAATAGATGGATGTGCCCTAATATAGTTGTAATTCTCCTTCCTAGTTTGCTTAGAAAGCAAACGAAGACATTACAAAAATCCAGCTGACCAAAAAAACTCAGCTCTGGCTATCCATTTCAGGCTAAGCTAATGCAATTATCATTCTTATCCATATTGTCATGCAGTTAGTCCCACTGAGCCTAGCGCTCAACTGTCCTGATTTCTCATCATAGATTCTCTTTGTTCCTCTTCAAGTATTGCTTCCTGATTAAGGGCTGTGATTTGAGAAACTTAATGTCAGATTTTATAGTGACAGCTGATTTTTCTTTCAGCAAGTTTGTTTGGTATGGATAAGCTGACATATCACATTGATGTGTTTTTGACTCCTTTTTACTTTTTGGTTTCCTTTGTGGGTACATTTCCTAATTCTTCTGAAAACATTGCAGAGCTCAAGCTCTCAGCAAGGATGATAAACCTGCTCGCAGGTGTTTCTGTGTGTGAGTAGGAGAGGTGAAGTGGATGCGGGAACCAGAAAAGCAAATGCCTGCTACAATTTGGGTCACACTTCCAAAGGGAATTATCATTCCTCACATGCTTTCTCACACAGCAGGACACAGGAGTGCAGGGATTGCTGCCTTGGATCCAGGCTCACAGTTCTTTTGCTCCCTTGTCTTGTCTCGGAAGGTACCCAACTACTGAGTGCCCCAAAACTGGAACAGGGAACACACAATGGCCAATTGTAACTTGCTTATAGGAAGAAAAAATATTCCCAACCCTAGGCATTTATCACTTGGAATGTCACCTGAAGAACTCTGGTGTATATCCCACCCCTTCTGCATTATTATCTCAAGTGAGCTAAGCCATACTCACAGCCTATACAAATGCCTATGCATTGTTTCACATCTCCTGAATATTTCGGCAGTCTCCTACAGCAGTGAATCCCAGTCTTGTGATGTGCTGCTGAACACATCCCCATTCTTCCAGCCATTCAAAGCTCCTTTTTTAAAATCAAATCAAACATCCTCTTTCCCTTCTACTGAGCAATAAGTTGGACTTTCTTGAGCTTCCTTCCCATGGGCTTTGCTGTCTCCTCTCCATATTGGTCAGTCAACACCAACTTTTCTAATATTCCCTTCCATTATTGTACAAGAGCTTTCCCATCATCTTGAGCAGGAGTTTCTTTGGCCTTTGATGCACGGAATGTTCTGTCCTCCTGGGTATCCATACTGCTAGCTCACCAGGACTGCAGATGTAGGATTAGTTATTTTGAGATCCAGGAAAAGAGAGTCACACTGTAGACAGGACCATACATAAGGAGTTGTTTCAGCTGTGATACTAATAAGACTTGATTTTATTACAGTGATTTGGGCCAAGACTTACGGTGAGGACCTCAGTAAGGTTCTGGCCACTCCTTCTACCATTTTGTTTCCTCATAAGGCCAGGCCTCCCCACTCACCATTCCCATGCCTCCCAGCAGGCTTCTTGCCACACTGAGGCCATTGACCTGTAAGTGCCAGAATGGCTAACCTAGTTTTAAACGGTTGTACTTGCACCAGAAAACTAATTTTGCAGTTGAAAAATGTACCTCAGGAGCCCCCATTTGTGATCCATAAAGCAGACAGAGGTGGGTCTACTCTTATGGTGTTGGCTGGCAGAATGAATGCAAAAGGAGGAGCTGGTGTAGGAGAGCAAATGAAAGAGCAATTAAAATGATCAGAGAGACAAAATCTAGCACAGATCTGGTGTTATGCCACTTGAAAAGCAATGGGAGTGAGGGCTCAGTTGACAGCATAACTTTGAAGGTGGCAGTGAGACTGAAAGTCAGTCATGCAAGAGTCCACAGCTGTGCCTGCCCAGAGGGGATCTACTGGGTCCTTGGGATCATGTGAAGCTAGCAGGGAACTGCCAAAAACACTGCTGCTGCTGCAGAGGACCCCCCTGTGCAGTACATCTGTGCTACTTATGGATTCATGAGACAGAAGATTGTTTTTCCTTTTGCATTGTAGTAGTAGCTCATGGTTTGATGCACTGAATGTCCAAGGACATGACTACCCATGCCTGTGCCTACGCAAGATGGCCTGTGCTGGCAAGAGGCGGGTGGCAGACAGTCAGAGATACCACTGACATCATTTTAAGGCTGGGTGAATATACTGCAGCTGAAAAAGCACTAAAAATGGGCATTTATACACCCTTTACAGTCAGCTGTAAAGATAGAATAGGCAGCGCTGGTGGGGATGCTTTCTTCTCAAGTTAGTTATTCTACACATCCCATTAAAAAAGCCCACTTTCAGTCAACTAAAACTTTGCCAAGTGTTTTGAGGTGATGTTTTCCATGCTAGATGTCTGCCTCTGGCTGACTTTTCTGAGGGAAAAATTCAGCCAGTCTGGTTTGGCCAACTCCTGGCACCAGGTGCAAGAGGCAGGGGCAGGAGAAGCTGTTTCACACCATGCCAAATGTTCAGTGTTTCTGGTGACCTTTTCTCTGAACAGTTCTAGCACACTCCTGCTTTGGAGCAGTAGTCTGAAGTTTGGCAAGCGGGCCAGATGTTGTGTCAGGCATTTGCTTTTCATTTTCCATGAGCGAATTTGCTCCACTTGGTCACATTATAAATCCTGAAGGAAAGGTAAAGAAGCCACGGCTTGCCTGTGGTCACCAGACTGCATATCCACCAAGAAAAGGAGGCCACTTGGCCAACTGATGGGCAAAGGTCCTGGTGGCCATTGGTGGCAGCTGTGGCTCAGCGCAGGCTGGCACTGAGTGAAGCGGCTCTTTGGCCATCCTGGATTTGCACAGCAAGAGCAGGACCAGCCTGACTTAAATGCAGAGAGGGAAAAGCTGGCTTGAAGGCGTCTGTGGCTTGCTACGTGATGATGTCGGGTTGGCAAAGTTTTACTGCCCTGCCAATGAGCAACAGGGCTGTCAATACAGTATGATATGGTGGGATTTCTGTCCTTTCGTGATTTGAAAAATCGCACCTAGAAAGTTATGTTAGAGATGATTGTATCTGCACAGTTAAATATTGGGAGGTTTAGAGGTGCTAGGATTGAACAGACCCATGCAATTTCAATCCACTTTCTGAAACACATTTAAGAGATATATCTCTATCGCTACTTTCTTCATCCCACACAGCTGGCCTTCCCATCTGAAGTTTCACACAATCTTAGTTGCAACGTATTGATATCCCACAATCTTTTGTTGCTTTTTTCAATATTGAACTTGAACTGGAAGCGTTTAAAATCAGTTGAAATTTCACAAATCTTACTGTTGCTGCGTACCCTAAAAGCAACTCTTTCTAGTCACTTGCGCAGCAGCGCCATGAAATAGATGTTTAGGACTGAGACCCAACATTTGCTGTTAGCCCCTGGCTTTTATGTGGACATATATGAACTTGCAGGCTTGAGCAGAAGGGGCCCAACTCTGTGCTGTGTGAACCTTGGAATGGCACAGGATGCTCAATGCCATCTTAGTCACATACGCTCACCCCATCGCAATCATTTAATGTGCCAGTCTCTCTGTCACCTGATCATTGCCTATACCAACCCCCCTGCCTACTGATATTTATAAAATAAATGCACCCAAGAGTTTTAATAGTAACAGTGCTAAGTGAGCCGGCAACCAAAGTTCCTACAGCATACTACTTCTAATATTATTAATTCCTCCACAAGCAAAGCACGTGCACGTACAGGAATGAATGGTCTTACTGTAAGGGCACTCACCTGGACTCAGGTGGTGCGAATGGGCCGGTCACAAATGGCCCATGTGGCCTTGGACAGGCCCTGACCCAACTCACCAGGGTGAGGGAGTGGGGTCAGAAAGGGCCCTGATTTAACACAAGTAAGTCCATTAAGGAATGGTTGCTGAAAAATTAACACTAAGAAATGCAAAGCAACGCAGGCAGGTGGGAGCAAGTGACAGAACAAGAGAGTTGTGGCCGCTGTATCTTTGAATCTTCCATGTTTATTGGAAGATTTCGGTCTTGTTTCATTAAAACAGTTTTCGTTTTATTTAGTGTACATCCCCCTGTGTCTCATGGTTATTACCCGTGGATGCCCAAGGGATCTGTGCAGCTGAGAAGCTTAACTGTCTTAGGTGTAGTCAATTCTGCGGGTAACAGTGATGCAAAGTGAGCAGAGTTTGCAGCTAATTAAAATGCTACACTTCAAAATCACTTTTCCTAATTACTAATATTTAGCAGCACTATTTTAACTGCAATTTCCATGTTCTGTGGGGATTTGAACTCCGCTAATTTCCCACTAACTCTCTTGGCACCATTTAGCACATCAAAATGACCATGAAATTGGAAAACCTTAGTCATTTTTCTTCTCCAGGAATTCATGCTGGCAGTAACAGGAAAAATATTTGGTAAAGCAAAAATGTGACCAAATTCAAGCCCTTTCACCCTTTTTTCTCACCAAAAAGCAGCTGTGCTACAATTCTGTCTGACCTAGGGGAGCACAGGAGCAGCTTGAGCCACAAGCTGGGATGCCCTGTAAAGCTGAGCAGAGAGGTAGAGCTAAAAAGCATTTTCTTGGCCATAAGGTGAGTCAATATCTGCTGAAATCAGTATCTCAAATCAGTCTTTTAACTCCCATTCTTGGCACTGGCTGCTGGAACTGAGCTGCTACGCCTGTGCAACGTCAGACACCAAACCACCGGCAGAATGAATGCTAGATCCCAAGCGTGCTGTTTCCCAGGCTCCTGCTCTGTCTAGCAGACCACTCCTTCCTCCTGTAAGACAGCAACGTCCTTTACAAATTGTGAAAAAGGTAGCAGGAACACGAGACTTCAGTTTGGAGCAAGGCAGAGTGCATTTGCAGCACTCCCAAGTAATCACCACAGCAATCCAGACACAAAAGTAGCATCAATACATGAATTTGCAATATGAAATGTTTAGTTATTTAGCTATAGAATCTTCAAATTGGACTCCGACAGTTACTCTGAAAAGCTGCAGAAAAAATTCAATATTTATTTATTTGTTTGTTTCTTTCTTTATTTATTTATTTACTGAAAGGGAATACACAAATCCCTTCAGTGAATGCTTGTCTGCACAGATCAATGTCAGCTTTCATTCATTCACTGCTTTTAAGTATTTGAGTTTATTCCTCTTATTTGGGTCTTATCCACCTTGCTTTGTTCTAGATGCTTTAGAATCATAGAATTATAGAATTGTTCAGGTTGGAAAAGACCTCTAAGATCACGAGGTCCAATTGCCAACCCATCCCCACCGTGCCCACTAACCATGTCCCTCAGTGCCTCATCTCCACACTGCTTGAACACCTCCAGGGATGGTGACTCCACCACTCCCCTGGGCAGCCTGTGCCAATGCATCACCACTCTTTTGGAGAAGACATTTTTCCTAACATCTAATCTGAACCTCCCCATGCACAATTTGAGGCCATTACTTTTGATTAAAGGAAATTCTGTCTTTCCTAGGAGCTCTAAACAGCCCTTTCTGGTTCTCTGTCGTGTGTCCAGCATCCCACAGCCGGCCCCACACAAAGCCCTCCCTTAAATCCCCACTCTGTCTCCTCTTTGCAACCAGCATATCAGGAAGGCTTACATCATGGCCCTGGCCCCACTGCTGCATCACCTGCTGACCCCATGCACACCTCATAACCTTTCCTTTCTTGAGCCCATCCATCCATTAGAGCGATGAAGCCTCATTGATCTCGGTGGGATGAGCCTAGCAGCAAGAATTTGTTCTTTTGCGTTTGCTTTCCCCACTTGTAAACTGAGCATCATAATACTTGCCTAGATCAAAGGGGGTACGGTGAGAATTAAATAATTAATGTATGTAAAGCACTTTGAAAGATGAAAGATGCTATATAAGTACAAAGTATTAACTACAAGAAAACACACAGCCCTGGTTACTGATGTAACCCTCCAGTTTATTCTGTAAGAAATGCACAAAATCTAAATAATTGCCACTAACAAATAATGAGTTAGATTAAGCCAGACCTTACAAGAGCTGTGCAGGGGACTGAGAGCCTTGCGTGCTCATGTGGCTGACTTAGGGCTTCTGCATGAGCGAGCAGGAGCAGAAAGCCTGCCTGCAACCAGAATTTGGAAGGGAAGGCCCTTCCTGGATCACCGGATCATCTCGGGCAGCCATGTCAAATGGTGTAATTCAAAAACCGATACTGCCCTGCCTCCAAGCAAGTTATGTCTCATGCTGCTCACCAACCTTGCTGCTCCAATGGTTAGAGATCTTCTTCTGAGTTCCAAGCTAAACACACTCATGGCCAATTTGTATCCATTTGTCCTCCTGCCAACATTGTTTTAAGTTTAATACAAGGTATTTATAGACTTAGCATGTCCTCTTTAACCTCTAATTTTGTCAGGTTGAATGAACCAATCCCGTTTAGTTTTTCACTGCTAAGTAGGGTCTCTAGCCCCCCACCAAGTAGCCTACCAACAACTGGTTATGCTTGCTGCAGCCACAATTCATCTTTCTCAAGCAGAGGTGAAGAAAACTGTTCACAACCTCCTCACAAGGTCCACCAGAACTTGCTCCCTGTCATTAATCTATTTCAGGCACTGTTGAAAGTCTGCAGTGCAGCTTATATTATATGTACCTTTTCATGGCTATGTCACGTTGCTGTTTCATATTAATTCTGTGATCAGTCGATGTGCTTGTGTCTGTCACTGACATCTTATTTTCTCAGAGAAATTCTGACACTTGAGCCTTTCGTGTCAAACCTTACATTTGGCACAACCGGATTTTGTCCTATTCTCATTGTTCCCATCCTCAAGGTCAGGCAGTTCTTCCTGCTTGATAGGCTGGAGCCTCTTGTGTATTGACAAGCGCTCACATCTGTGTGTCACCAGGAAATTTCTTGATGCACCCCTCCCTCTTTTGTGTGACAGACAAATACTAACTGAGAGCAGTCCCCAAGTTGGCCTCATATAGTTCCACTAGCAACTGCCCTCCAGAAACAGCACGTCTCGCTTTCAGCCCTCGCATTTCTATATCTCAGCTACCCCGCAGTGATGGCTGAGGTTCTTCCAGAATGAGAGGTGATGCAAGTCTGCAGGGCCTGCTGGACTGAATCAGTGCTTTAACAGAGGTTGAGTTCCCTTGGGCACATTGCAAAAGAGAGTCAAAATAGTTGTGAAGCCCTGACATTTCATAACAATGCTAAGCCAAGGAAATATGAGGCTCAGAGTCACTTTGGATGGGAGGGAATATTCTTCAGCATCTGGTGGAGAACATGCAGTCATTCCAGAAGACCTATGTCCTCAGAAAACCTTTCACATAGAGGGTCACCGGTCTGAGTACGCCAGACTGTGCTGTTACTGCTGTTTGGAGGGAAACCCAGCCTGAGGAAAGGTGGAGCGTGGGACAAGGGTAGGGTGACTGCTTCGGGGGAGAGATGGGCAGACATTGAGTCCGTAATCTGCTGTTACCTACAAAAAAGAGTGGGAAAACTTGATTTTTCGTAGAGGTGATTTATAGGTGGTTTGCATCAATGCAGCAGTGTGGAAAGAAAATGGATACAGATGAGTATCCCTCCGGCATGTTGTGAGGCAGAAGTCTATGGCACAGTGCGTGAGCAGATCCATTGTAGGATAAACTCAGGCAGAGACTGAAAGAAACAAAAATGATATATTATGTCCTCCAGTCTCCAGGGAAGAACACAAGCTCAATTTTAGAACCAGCCAAGAGCTAGGGGGAAGTCTTCCCCACACTGGAGTCTGTAACGAAATTTGGTTGGGCTGAAGATGTCAATTCCAGTGTGAAGGTTCTTCAGGAGGGTAGAGTTAGACTAGAGAATAGGAAGAAATTCTTTACTGTGAGGGTGGTGAGATACTGGAACAGGTTGCCCAGTGTGATGTTGTAGATGCCCCCTCCCTGGAAGCATTCTAGGCCAGGCTGGATGGGGCTTTGAGCAACCTGGTCTAGAGGGAGGTGTCCCTGCCCATAGCAGGGGATTGGAACCAGATGATCTTAAAGGTTGCTTCCAACTCAAACCACTCTATGATTCTATGATTCATGTCTCCAAAAGTGACTCTGAGGAAAGACAGACCTTAGTGCAGGGTCTGGCTAGAGGAAGATCACAGCCATTTGCTTCTAAAAGACAGAGACCTTGTCAGCAAACTGTCTGGGAACACAGACTGGATCCCTTGGTCAGACTATGACTTCTGTAGATGTAAATATCTGTTCCAGACAACTTGCAGTGCCTTTGAGCACGTCAAACCTTGAAGTACAGTTGGAGCAATGAATAACTCAGTGAGACTACCCAAGTGCCAGCGTGAGACCTTGAGCCAGCTGCAGAAACAGAGCCCTGAGTGTCTGTGAGTGCCAGAACGTCTGAAAAATGAGATACATATGCATATGCACCACAAAGTTTGTCCCAGATCTTTGGAGAGAGCACCTTGTTACAGCCGCCTGCAGTGTTACACCAATTCAGAAGCACTTTATTTTTCATGTGCCTCTTGAAAAAAGGACTTTCTAGTCTGACTACAAAGCACTGACTGCATGGGACAAGCTGAGCACGCTTGGCACCGCCTGCCATGCAGAGGAGCTCCCAGTCTCCCACACTGACTGATCCCTCCATCCTGGCTGCGCGTCCCACCCACGCTGTCAGAATGAGCAAAGCCAGAGTTGAGTATCAGCCTGGTTTTAAATATCATTGCTGCAACAGGAAGGATTTCTTGCTGTCCATCCTTTCTCTCTGTGGACTCCCAGTTCTGAGGTGCCAGACCAGAGAGCTGAATGCAGAGAGCCGTATCTTGCATTTCTTTTTCAGCTCGTCTCATCCCTGAACTGAGAGACACTCAGTCCTACATCCAAAGCTCCTATTCCTCCAGTTGCAGCATTATATAAGTCACCAGGTTTAAGAATAAAATCCAAATTTTTGTGGCTATAAAACAAACCAGCGATACCCAAACACTGAAACTCTCAGTTGGCAGCAGAGAATAGCAGGAGATGCCATGGGAAGGCTGAGCCAGCAGCACTGCAGGTTGCCCCATCCCAGAGGGATGCCATCACAGGGCTTCTGGCCATCCTTGTGCCAGCACCAGCCTCCCTGGACATGGAAGGGGCTGGGTGGCCCTTGGCTGTAAGTGACAGGCATGGCCCTGCTGCAGAAGCTTCTTTCTCTCTCCTGCAGGGTCAAGCATCACCATTTAATCCTCCTCATTAATAAGAAGTTTGAGCAGGAGCCCCTATCCTTCCCCCACCACCCCGCGTCACGCCTGAGCCTGGTTGCGTGTCTGTGTGTGTGCATCCCCGTGAGCACGTCCAGGAGCAGACCTAATCGTTATCCATGGCCGGAGCATAAATAAGAGGATTTGCCTCTCTTTAAGCAAGTAATAATCAACACCCGGTGAGAAGGACTAATGACCGTTACATCTCATTAATATGTTTTGACAGACAATAGCCTCTATGAATACACTTTGACGAAAGACCAGCTTTGGAGAGGACACAGTGTTTACAAACTCACTTTACCTCATCTTCAACCCCCTTTGCTCTGCTTAGGGAGATGAGAAGGACTCCAGGTTGGTATAAATGCTTGCTGGAGCAAGGAAATGTATATGCTGAGCTGCAGCAGCTGGCTTTACCCAATGTCTTGTTGTATTGCGATTTCTTGCCTCTTAATTCTCCATCCTGATTCTGAGCGACTGGCAGCTGCAGCTCTCAAGGACCCCACTGCAAGCCTCATTCAGAAGCATAATAAATGTGACTTCCACTCCAAAGGAACTACAGCAAGAGTAGGTGGCGAAACAGAAACGGTGAGGTCATTATGGACAGTGTAGCTACTGGAATGTTTTCTATGGGAGACCTCTGTAAATACCGGGGGCACTGGTGGGGCTCAGCTGGAGGTGAGGAGCTGCAGGCACAGGGTACCTGAGGGAGCTTCAGCAAAAGCAAAAATGGAGGGAGTTAAATTGGTGTGGCACAGCTTCTGCGGGGACTGTAAGGCATGATTTATTTGCCATCTGTGAGGACTGATTTCTTCTGCACACACGGGTTTACCTGGTGGTCATGTGTGGTGTCTGGGGCCTGCAAGGCTGTTAAATACATGGCCGCTGTGTGGAGTAACCTCACATGAAACGTCTCCTCTACCACTTTTCATATCCATCACTGTGTCCTGTGAAGCTGGAGTGCTTCACACTCTAGTCAAACTCCTAGTGATGCCAGAAGGGCACATGGAGCACACGTGAAGAATGATTTAGTTGGCTAAGGCCTCGGGAGGTCACCTGGTCCAACCCAGCGCTCGCGGCAGAGCCAGCGGAGACAAGAAGAGACGAGAACTGGCCTCAAAGGAGCGTGCTGAAAACAAGCCTCACCTCCGGCTGACCCTGAACTTTAAAAATGTCCATGTCAGAAGCCAGACTGAATTGCGTGTGTCAGACCCATTTCTAATTGGTGGTGTCTTTTATGTAATTGCACTTTCAAGAGCCAGATATTATTATTACCTGCTGTCAATGGGCATCGGCTTTTGGATAGCACGGTGGCTGACTTTATGTGTCTGCTTTTAGGAAGGACCTTTCATCATTTATTTGAGACAGGGAACCCTCTGTTTCCCTGTTATTTAGCAGACGGCGGCCGTGCTGGGCTCTGGGTGCCCGATGGCATGTCAGCTCAGCCCGGCTCTGTGCTGCAGGGCTGCTCTCTGGGCAAGGCCCTTGGTCCTGGGGCAATGCAGCCAGCCCAATGCCTTCCATCTCCCAAATGCTGCTGCTCCCGGTTTGTGTGCTGCAGCGCTGACTGGCACTCCTCCTTGAGGAGATAGTGGCACAAATGTGATTACATAGGAGAGTGCGTGTGTGTCTGTATGGCCTGTGCCTCACCACCTCCCCATTTCCCATGTAAAAATCACAGCAGAGCAAACTCCGAGGCTCGCGGTGCCTCGCAGGCGGGAGAAGGAATAGGAAAGACTGTGTCATCACGAAGCTGTGGCCGGGTCCTGCCATTTCTGCGCCTGACATTGTGTGCGCTGTTGGACTTCTTGTCAGTGTCACCCGGTGTGTCCTGCCGTTAGGCAGAAGAGAGAGCAGGAGCAGGCAGTGCTTCACAGCGGATCGTGCCTGGCTGTGGAAAAGCTGCCCGAGATGACTCATTTTGTGTAAAGGACACCAAAATTACAACTGCGTGCCACATGAGAGATGGTGGCTGGGCTGGAATCAGAAAACATCCTCATCCAGGAAGGGTATTCAAGCATGTGCTTAATTTAAGAACATACTTAATCAGGGCCTTCGGGCATAAAAGGGTAATGATTATTCTTGTGTTGCCGAGAAAATCCAAGTGACATCCGGAAGATATATTACTCTGGAAAATTTAGTGCTATTCCAGTGTCCTCATTTCATCTTTCAATTTCTGAAAAAGTAATTCTTTTAATTTCTCATTGCTATCTAGTGCTGTGAATTCCTTCACAGCTGCTTTACCCTCGATTGTTAATGCCAAGTGGAATCAGAAAACATAATCTGGTTCAGATCATAATTACGGAAGATCAATCCTGCATCCGCCGCTTCCCTCCATCCCCATTAAACTTCCCAGCATGTAAGATATGCACGCTTGGCTCTGCAGGGAAGGCCAGCCATGGTAAAAGGACCTTTTTTCCTTCTTGTGCACACAGTTTAACCATTTCAAAACACCATCTCCATCCCCAATGTTTTCCAGTGTGTTTGTTCCCAAATTCTTCTCTATATAATATGTAATTGCTGCAGAGATTAGGTATGGCATTTACAGGTTTAAGTATGCTACATGTATTTTTTCCTTTACAATATCAAGTGGCTGCCTTCATTAGTAGCTAATTAGCATCCATCAGAGTCCCTGAGTTGTCCTAAAGAAGCAGGCCTACCAGAGTGGCCTTGGCTTCTCCTGCTGAAGGACTTTGGACACCACTGTACCATGGGGTTCTGAAAGGGGCTCGGAAGGCTGGAATTTGGTCCCTTTTGGAAGACAACGGTCATAAACCTAGTAGCCAGCCCAAAGCCAGATGATAGAAGCACTGCTGAGGCTTTCCTGGAGCAAAAAACTTGGTAAAGACCTGGAGCATAGGATTAGGGGAATGGAGGCTTCCAGAAGAAAGGGAAAATTCAACTTAATTTAACTGTGATAGTTATTATTATGAGGGGCATTAAGCTAGGCATCAGGAATGCGTGTTGTCCTCTGCACCACACCTCTCTGCCCCCAGTGATGTTCCTCACACAGCCCACCCCTCTCAAAGATGTGCTTAAGTACACTTATGTGTGGATTCTGTGTAGGGACAAGGTGTACCAGCAAGTGCAAACTAGCACAAGCATATTTTATCACACCGATGATGGTGACAAAACGTCTTGGTCAGGGTCTATGAATACAGAGTAGAGTTCACAACACTACTGAGGAGGGTTTTTTCAGCTTTTTTCACCCCTGCTTTCTTTTCATTTTGCTTTTTTGAACAATGTATCTTAATCTAGCTCTATGGATGTAGGGTGAGAGTTATGTGTGCGAGAAGTGCCTGAAATCACTTTGTTTCTACTTTTCTTTCATACGTTCAGTAGGATAAATAACTGCAGAGGATATCGCTTAACCCATAAAACAAAGTGACATCATAATTTATTAATACAGAAGGCACAGTTCATTGCTGTTAAATGCCATAAAGAGCTGGAAATAGAGCAGTTTCTCAGAAGGCATTGCCAATATGTCAGAGAAAAGGTTTCCTCGATGCTCTCGGCGTGCCAAAGATCCTCTCCTCGTATTTTGGTTACTCCCCTGAGCCACTGTGTAGCATTCCAAAGCACCTTTGCTGGCCATTTCCCCCACTCCTGTGGCTTTCTCCTGCCGGTGCTGGCTGCCCTGCCACACTGCTCCTGGTGCATTTGGTGGGGCAGCAGCAGGAGCCATGTTGTCCCTGCCTTGTTGTCCCTGCTGTTGTCCCCACAGTGTCTGCCAGGCAGAGGCCCCACATGGGCAGCACAGGCCGGGCTGCATCACGTGCAGCGGCTGGCTCCACGCAGCAGGCTGCACACCCCTGGGCCCTGCTCCAGCAAAGCATTTAAGCACCTGCTTACCCCTAAGCTTTGGAGTAATTCCTGTGGTGTGAGCTAAGCACGGCCGCCTCGTGCTTCCCACGGTCTTCCCTTGAGAGGGTGCCTGGCCTCCCCACGAGACAGACTGCTCCCCACTGACCCCTGCGTCTGCCGTCACCCCCTTCAGCACTGCACACATGGATGGGCTCTGCGCTGCCCATGCTGCAGCTCCCTCTCTTCCCAGTTCTGCAGGGACCGGACCAGGACCCGGCTCCCATGTGGCAGCTCCCATCCCATGCATGTGTGCCCTCAACCCCCCACGCTCACCATCCCCTGCAGCGCCGGTGCGTTGGCAGTTGGCTACCCCCCTTGAATCCCCCCCTTCTCCAGGCTATATGTGGCATTTCCAAGCCCTGACGGCCTCTCCGAATGTTTTCCATATTTGTTCAGCCTCCTCCTCGGTTCAAATACCGGGGAGGACTGGGGCGGCACAGAGCGCGGTCTGGGGAGCAAGGAGCCCTGGCACACACACACGCACGTGAGGAGCAGCATGGGGAAGAAGGAGAAGAAAGCCCAGCGCGATGCGGCCCACAGCAGTGAGCAGAGCACGGACTCCGGCCACACACAGGAGCCGGCGATGAAGAAGAAGAAGAAGAAGAGCAAGGGGGAACCCAAAGCTGGCCGGGAGGAGGAATCTCACACGTGTTGTTGGTGCCGTTTCCCACTGCTGTGCGCTTTGTTGCAGCTGGCATTCGGCGTCGCTGTTACGGTGCTGGGCTTCCTCATGGCAGGCGTCAGCTCCTCCCTGCCGGTCAGAGACACTCCGTATTGGGCTGGGATCATTGTAAGCATAAAAGCCTGTTTGTGCATAAGGCGCCTGTGCCAGCATTAATACAAGCTGCATGCTGCTGCACTTCGGACTAACCAACTGCATGCACCATGCCGGGCGAGTTACGCTAATACAACTGCTCCTGAGGTTTAATGTCTGAATGCACTCTCCTAGAGAAGCTGCAGGATAACAGGACCTTTAGTATTTCCCCTACAATTTGCCAATAGACCTTAAATAAAACTCCAGCTGGCTGTGCGCTAGATGTATGTATTAGCTTTTGCTTTGCAGAGGGCTTGTGCCTGGTGCTGCTGAAATAAATGCTGATTATTACAGTGTCTCCCCATTTCCCCACTGAGCCGTGACAGCCGGGTTGAGGTGTGGGAGAAGAACTCTCACCTTTTAGAGTGGCGTGCTGATGGGTGTGAAGGAGGACAAATAGCAGTCCCTTCAGCATCCTTGTGGCATGGAGACTTTTCCCCCTGCTTCTCCCCCTGGTCCTCAGCAGGGATGAGACAACATGTGGCCATGGGGAGCAGGGGTGATACAAGGGGTGATGGGGACAAGGCCAGGTCCCACCAGGCATGTATGGGGACATGAGGGGGGTGTCTGGGTCTGGGTGTCCCCAGTTGGCAATGCGCTCAAGGATGCTGGCAGGCTAAGGTCTGCAACGGGTGTTTGTGCATGGAGCCAGGAGTTGGACTTTGGGATCCTTATGGGTACCTCCAACTTGAGATACTCTATAAGTCCATGATTCTAGTTGATGAATGATTCTGCTTTATGATTCATGATTCTACTCTGTGCATTTCATGATACACGTTTTTTTTCCTAAAGGCATCAGGCTTCAGGGAAATGTATACCAGTGTGTAAGCACTACTTTGGGTGTTGTTAGGCTGAAAGAACTTCCAGAAAATGATTTTGTGTTTAGGTACTTGCAAGGTTTCCTGGTGCAGTAAGCAGCGCTGATGGCACTTCACATAAACATAGCCCCACGCCGGTCAGAGGATTCTCTGACCACTCCAGCTGCTGGGGACAAGGAGCAAGACCTTTGCTCCCAAGTGGAGCAGGAGCTCCACTTGCTCATCACATCCTTCTCATTTCCCTTGTGACAGAGGAAACAGTGAAGAGTTTAGTCATAATTTGGCCCATGAAAGCTGGGGAAAGACTGAATTTGGTTGAGGTAGCACATGGCCAAGGGTATGAGAAAAGTCCTTTGCCCTGTGAATGTTACCAGTGTCAAAATTGTGTCAATCCAGGATATCCATAAATGTTCACACTCTCAGGGAGACCTGAGTCTCCACCAATGTCACTGCTTTCTGAAGGCTGAGCTGCAGGCCCCAGCAGTTTTCACAATACCCACCCACAGTGGTGCCACTGGCATGTCCAGAAATGGACTGATTCCTCCTCAGTTCAAAGGAACTTGTTGCTTTTGGTGCTGCTCATCCTCATAGTGTTGTCAGGGACAGCGTGCTGGGCAGATGTGGTCAGAAAGTCTTCCAGCATGCCCAGCAGAAGGCAAGGAGAATCTGACTCTGCCCAGGGCGTGGATGCCAGCATTGTGAAAGGGAACCCAATGCTAGGAAGGAGAGGTGCTGCCCCAGAGCACATGTGGAGAACAGGTTGTGTTCAACGTACAATTTAAAAAATACTGAGCATATTTCAAAAGGTCAAAATGCAGGAGGTAAGAAGTGGTGCTGCATTTACTTTGTTCTTGTGCTGTGATGCCCCTGTGGGTGTGCTTGGTGCTCACTGAGACACTGATGGGCTGGAGCTGTCCAGGAGCTGCCTACCTGGAACTTATTGGGGTGCTGCTGATGGACTGCAGTGGGGATCTCATGAAGTCTGGCCCCTGCAGAGCAGGGGAGGGAACTGGCTGATAAAGGAAGGCCCTCAGCTGGGACCTCTTTCATGGGGACAGATGTCCTATGGGCTCCTCTGGGGCTGCTGGGAGTGCAGGTGGGTAGAGGACAGATGGCACGCGTGCTGCTCGCGCAACAGAAAGTGACTTCCCAAAACTCATCTACTTGCACAGAGAAGAGCAACAGAACAGAAAGATGTGGTGTAAAATATCAGAGCATATTTGTTTTAGTAGCATCCCACTCAAGTGCTCTTTTTAAAGGACTTGATTAGTATTCAGAATCAAGAACTTAAAAAAATCTATTATCGAGACCTTTTTAGTAACATTAGAGATAATGGGTGAAGCTCATTCCTAGTGTTACTCCAATGGAATTACACCAGTGCCGGATCTGACCCTACAGCTGTTAATGCAGGATGGCAGAAAAATGAAGGAAAATTGCTAATGTGTTAAATAGTCCCTGATTGATGGAAGAATTTTTTTCTTCCCTATTAGTGTCAAAATGGTAACACTGTTCCCTGCTGAAAACCAAGCGCTGTAGTGTCTCAGCATGAATGAAAAGGAACTGTTTTAGAGAAGCTACTCGAATGAGCCTTCCCAAGGCAAACCAAACCGTGCAGGGTAGTCTGGATCAAACCAACTCAAAAGCTGAGTGCCCCAATAGCACAGGCCATGGCACAGGCAGGACCACCATCCTCTTGGTGGTGAACGCCAATGGCAAGCAAGTGGGCCTAGGGCACCGTTGTCCCCTTGATGCTGCAGCCTTTGGGTGGAATGACTGCTGCAGGAGGAAACAATGCGGACAGCTTGTGTTACATTAGAAGCAGATCACTGTGAAACCCAGTCAAAACCTACCAGTTTCATGTGCATTTCATCTGAAATCCTTGGGGCATTACTCAGAAACCAAAGGAAAGGTTTATCGACAGAAACCACGGAGCCTGTGTGATTTACCACTTCTGCTTTAATGTCCCTGCTATGCTGCTAGGGACTTGCAAACGAGTGCAATTAAAATGGTGAGGGTGGCATTCACTTCACCAATATGGAATCATTTGCAGCAGAGATGCCCAGATCTGCACCAAAACACCACAGTCTACAGCTTCATGACACCTATCCTAGCACCCAAAATCACAATCTGGACCACACTGCCAATACCCTCCTTTTTTTTTTTTCTTTTTTTTTTTTCTATTCTGGAGGCAAACTTCACAAATGCAGCCAGGACTGCTGTTTTTTTTCCATTTCTTCTGTGTCTTGCCACTGACTTGGCATGTAGTTCTGAGCAAGTTATTTAACCTTGCCAAGGCTTTGTTATTTGCCCTGAAAAGTGGGGTTAATAATGGCCACCTGTCACCCTTGCTGAGATCCTTGGAAGAAAAGTGTTGCAGAAGCAGTACATATTAATGGTGCCCTTTTCATTCTTTTTCATTAACTTGTGGCCTCTTGACATCCAGAAGAAGAAATGGTGCGTTTCTCCTTGAAAACCTGCTCTCAGATTATTTCCACTGTGATCAAAAGCAGAGGGTACCAGAAATCTCGCAGGCACGCTCCCTTCCAGCCCCATTTTGCAGACTCGGGCAGCTGAGGAAGTTAAGGAAATGCTCGTCAGAAAAGATTATCTGAAGTGTTTATTATTTCTGTCAGGAGGTTATTTAACGTCCACTGAGACTTCTTGGACCTGGTGGAGCGAGGCTGTGTGACAGGGCCGGCAGAGGACTTTGGCTGGCTTTCCTGCCTCAGAGATCTTCTGATGCGTAGTGCCACGTGGGACCATCTCCCACGGCTGTGTGTCCTATCAGTGCTGATAACCGAGATGTTTGTTTAATTGACGTACTCCTGCGTGTGAGTGACTCAGGTGGCAGGGCCCGCCACCAGCTCAACACGTGCTCGTGAGCTGGGGATCCTGGGTGCCAAAATCAATAGTGCTGCCTGCAACGGCCTCTGCTCTTCTTGTTTTCAGGGTTACAGTCATGGTGGGGCCCGGAGGGAGGGCGAGTGGTGTTACAAGCTCTCTGCACCCAGCAGCCTCCGTGTCTTGTGCAGTTTTCTGCATGCCACTCCATCACCTTCGGTTCCCAGCAGAGCCCCGAAAGTCCTAGTTCAGCACTGACAAGGTTTATAATTGTTCAGGAAAAGCTTTGAGAACACTGTCATGAGATGTGCTAAAAGGATGGAGTACTGCATATAGGTATCTATGGAAAAAAGAGGACAGTGTTGTGACAAGTGACATCACCGAGAAGCTGGTGTTCAGTGTGGCTACCTGCTCGCGGCCTAGGCTGGGTTTGCTGCAGCTGCAGCTGCTCCTACCATGTAAATTGTTGTCCAGCTCAGTGCCATGAAGCATCTCAAGGGTCACCTTCTCCCTGGCGTTGCCCCAGGCATGTGAGACTCTGTAGATGTTTCCTCCAAGAGCATTTTATGTGACGCGACATGGCAAATCCATACTGGTAACACTGGCTGTGCAGCAGCAGCCCTGCCCAATACCAGGCTGCCATCTCAGGTGTCAGCAACCATCTTGTCTTCCTGGGGGGGGGGGGGGGCATCAATAATTGGGAAACATCCCCAGCCAGAGCAGGCAGCTACTGATCCCCATCTATGTTGATATGGGGATGGCTGACTATTTAAAAACCTCTGAAAAGTGCTCTCTTTCAAAGTCTGAAAGGAAAGAGGCACTTTCTTGTTAGCCCTGGCCCCGTGCTGACTTTTCTCTGTTACTGCTTTTGACACCTTTTCCTGCAGCAATTGTGGAGGTGGCTTTCAGTCAGGCTTTGCCTCCTGTATAGCCTTGCTGGGTTTTTAATGTTCATTTATTATGAAAGAAACCGATTTCAATTTTTAATAAAAGAGGATGCCTAAAAACTGGTGCCATCAAAGCAGCCAATGGGAAAGATAGCCATGCAGGCAACTTTTTTATACAAGCTAGCTTCAATTGGCCATGGGCAAACATCAAAAGGTTGGAGGGAGGACTGCCTCCAAGTTCGGGTGTTTAACTGAGCCTTGTCCAAACTGCCTGAAACTCCAGATGGGATGCAACGAGTTACACTGCAGGAAATAGGCTCTGGTGAGGTTTCCAGAGCTTGTTTATAGACATGTAATACACCAGAGCTGTTCTCTTCAGAGCCCTCTGACCTTAAATCTCATCAGTTTCTGAGACTAACTACGCGCTGCTGTCTGATTAAATGAAATTCATGCTTGTATTTGGACAAGGCAAAGACTGGAAATAGTTGATGGGAAGGAATGTCTCAGGGTCCCCATGTCAGGGGTCCATGCACCCCAGGCCCATGTGGTCCCAGTGTAGATCTGTGGACGGGTGTTGAGCCGACATAGGACACCGCTGTGCTTCAGCCCCTGGTCCTCCTGCAGCTTTGGGGGGAAGGAGGGAGGACATCAGAGCTCCTTCTCCAGTTGTGTCTGTTCAAAGAGCCTATCCAGGGCTGTCCAGGCAGCTTTCTTTGGCCTAGGTAACCTTTTGACTTTACAGAGATAATGGATTTCTATAGCTTCACAATCGTGGTCACATTCCAAACAGCGAGTCTTATTTGCACAGCACTTTCAGCCGTGCTGTGCTCCTCCCATCACAAATCACTGCTGCTTCTGGAACTTCTAATTTTTTTTCTACTTGGTTCCCTCAGGCACTGGATTGCCAGCAGGGTATTTCTGACTTAACAGTGATACCAGACTGCTGCTGCAGCTCCTGGCTTTGTTAGTGATGGAAGCCTGCGTGCTGCTTTGCCATGAAAAACTAAGTCTCACCGTGACTCTTGTCTCTGCTGAGCAACCGGCATAAATAGCAGAGATCATCACAGAAAAATATGGCTTTGTTTGATTGTGCACATTATTACAGGGTTTTGATTACTTTCCAGGATTTAAAAGAAAGTTGCATGTCTGCCATGTTGTATTCTTGCTGGGTTGGAAGGGACCAGTAGTGAAGACACCATTATTTTAGTCTGTAGTGGGGCAGGGATGGTCAGGTGTCATGAGTTTTTACAGAGGTTGAGAGAAATATTTCCTAGCTGATGATGACCTTTGCCTGCAACCGCCATATGCGTGTTCATCATTCTCATTAGAGTTATTATTTCTGGAAGTAATCTACATTCAAGACTGTCCTTAATTCTAATGAGAAATCTATAAGAGGAAATACCACTCAGGAACAGTACTTCTGTGCGGCAGACTGACTTCCTTTGCACGTGGCAGGGAGACCCAGACTGACCCAAAGCTTATAAAAAGTGAGCAGTTAAAGCTCCTCATAGTACCTGCTCTCACTGTAGTTTCCTCAAACCTCATAAAGAAAATAAGCATCAGTGACACTGTCTGTAACACTCTGTACGGATGTCCGATATTGGAGATAATCCTGTTTCATAATGGCAAAGCCAACAGGAATGTTTTCTTTTTCGCATCAAAATCTGGGTCTAGTGGGGTTGTGAAGTTCATTGGATAGTGTGGCTTTCCGAATGCAAGGACGGGAGCTAAGCCTTGCCATATCTGATAAGGCTGGTGATCCATCAAGGACAAGTATCTCCAAAGAAGGTGAGCCAGAAACTTCAGAGACAGCTAAAAGGTATAATTTCTTTACCCTTAACCCTACAAACAGAAAGGCCCATAGTGGCTTGAAGGGAGTAACTGTCAAACAACTTGTCTATAACGAAAATTTCTTCCCTGTTCTGTTAATAACAGCTTTTCCCCTGAAATTGGAGAGTTTACATTCCTGCTAACAAGGAAGAACCCACCTAGGGTGCTGTGGGTCTCAACAGTGCTGCATGGTATTACACTACTTGTATTTGAGAGGTGTTTTCCAGTGTATGTGCTTTTTGACTTCTGAATGCTGTTGTAGGAGGTTCTTGCTCACCAGCCCAGATACAAAGAGCAGATGGGTGACAGCCTGCCTGTGTGAGTGCTTGCAACATTTGTCTGGTGCTGTGGCATAGGCCCAAAGTGCTTCTTTGCAATAAGCTTTTGCCTCCATCCTCCCTTGAATTCTTGGTGGATGCTTCTGACTTCCCTGCTTTACCAGCCACATGTGCATACGTTTCCAAGATGGTCTGGGTCAGAGGCCCTTTGCTGTAGAAAGCCCCTTAGTGTATAGCGACACTTGGGCTAAAATTGTAGCAGCAATGAGGAAAAGCAGTTTCACAAATATATAATGGAGAGATAGAAGCAGATTAGAGCAATCTGTGGTTTTGAAATTTATCAAAATTAAGCAAAACACATTAATATGCCAGGGTGCAAAGTCACTGAATGTAAACCACATCTATTTCGCTCAGTTTTGTTCGTTACATAACCATCTCCATCACGGCTGTGAGGTGCCCTTGCACCTCCCATACACCTTGTGACAGGACTTATGTGATCAGACATGAGAGAGGTGCGGGGAGGTGAGGGTAGGGCAGCAATGCCTGCTGGCCTTGTCCCATGCTGCTCTGCGTTGCCATCCATGTTTGTCCCTGTCAGATGATGATGAGCCTGTTTTTCTCACCTTTGCAGCTTTTAAGATGAGCTGGTGCTCATCAGTGTGCAGGCACAGAGTTTGTTTGCCTAAGCCTTGAAAATCCAAGGGGTCTACCCTTAGGTCCCAGTAGATGCAAGGATCCTGCCAGGCACTTAAGCTGGAGGACTCACTCCTAAACACCTTCAGGATCAGGCCCCATTTCCTGTTGAAACCCTACGGTGCTTGATTAAGTTCTCATGGCAGTGGGCTCTATGTGTCTTTGTGGTCAGGTCCTATTTTCATTATGGTTTTTAGCCCTGAGATGTTCTGGTCTAATGGGAATAATGTCCCAGTCAAAATGAACAGCACTGGTGCTTTTCAAGAGCAAAAACCTGATTTTTTATTTTTTTCAACCAATTATAGTATAGCCATTTTCTCTGGATTGCGAACTGGGAGATTTCACGTGGTATACCCTAACCATAATTAAATCCGTACTCTTTGTGAATGCATCTGTATCACACTCAGGTCTTTTTCTAGACAGTGCTCTTCTATATTTAAGTGCTTTCCTTGGATAACCTTCCATGTCACTACCTATTCAGTAAAGGGTGTGTTTGTCTGGAAATCTTTGAAATAGGATCTTGAAATAAACGCGAGCTGAGATTTACTCAGCATAGAAATGCATATTTCTAGGTTTCCAGATAACAGCTACAAGAGCTGATCTAATTAACTGCTGTTCCGTAGCTCTTACAGAATCTATCTTATTTGTATAACAAATGTGCATCGATTGATGGCGAGCAAGTGCTAAAGCGAGTTCAATTGCATTTTATGTTGTGTGCTTAGTCAATAGGGCAGAGGAAGCGTCTCCTTCACACTGGGATATTGCGAGGGCTATTGGAGCGAAGGGATGCAGGATTACCTCCTGCACCTTCCCAGGCAGCATCGACCGCAGCCGTAACGTGCCTGCTGCAAGGCAACAGTCTTAGTCACTTAGTGGGTCCTGCCAAATATTTACTGAAGGATTTTTATGGTTATTCTATTGCACTTCACAGGAGTAATTCAAAACGGATCTATTATTAATGTATAAAACAGAAGCATAAAGCTGTTTTCTGTATAAATGTTCCTCGCTTTGGTTTGCTCCAGTGAGCGAATTTACCTTTAGAGGACAGAAATGTAGAACATGTGAGGGCCATAATCCTCAGCAACGTTGCTTTTTGCCATCACTAACAAAAATGCACACCTCTGGTCTGACAAAAAAATGTAAGCATATCGTTATAAAAGAAATACTTAAGCCTTCTGTATTATCCTGGCCAAGCCTTGCTGGAATCCCGACCCAGTGTAATCTTCTATAAATACCCCTCTATAAAAGCACCTCTCCAAGTATCTCAGTATATTATTTAAATCCCAGAGGAACTTCAGAAAGCACAGGCAGGAATGGAAATCCCTTTCAGCAACAGCCTTTTGTACGGGAGCTTTCTGAAGAGGGAAGCCTGATCCTGCAGTGCTGAAAGCCTGTGGGGTTTTTGCAGGAGTTGTACAAAGCCCCTAATTTGGTAGGGGAAAAAATAAATCCGGGCTAGTGGGAGGAAACGCTGCCGTGTGTGCCTGATCCTGGGCCACGTTCCTGCTGGGAACGCAGTGGGGACACGGTCCCGTGATGTTGCTGGAGTCACCCGATGGCCGGCCTGGCCCTGGATTCACGCCAGTGTAAATGCCCACCAGCAAAACAGATGTGATTTATTGCTCATAATGAGATCCTTTTAGCAGCAGATACCGAAAAGGTTTAGGCCTGGCTTTGAGGGGCGCAGCCCCTTGGGTTTCACATGAGTCTGGGCACGTAAGGTTAAGCACGTGTAGGTATGCGTTTTCTAGGGCTCGCTGCAAGTTCCTTCCTTTGCTGCTGCTGCAAGTGGGGAGTTTATCGTTTGGACGGTCCTAGAGATGTGATCTCCTTAAGATTTAAGTTTTATGGGGATGCTAATTGAATTAAAAGATTAATATTCAGTGCAAGGGACCAAGGACACGGGTGATTAATCCAGAGAAATAAAACATGTTTGTGTCACACAGAAGCACTATAGGGGGGAAAAATACCAGCACTGAAGGACCTTTGACAAGAAAGGTTGTTTTTTTCCCCTGACAACCCTGTCAGCTATTGCTGTCAACAATAAAAAGAAGAAAACAAATAAATTGGAGGCCATGCGTAAGTCATAGGACCAGGATATAAATACACATGACATGAAGAGGAGTAAATAATACTGACGCTTTCTTTGGAAATGTTCTCAGGCAATACTTCCTATTCATGTCTTACTGAAATGACACGAAATAAAACTTTATGGGAGAAAGTGTTATTAATCACACCACTTCTTGAGAGACGTGACTACCTGTGTATTCAAAGGCACTCTTCCTTTACAGGGCTACTGGCTAGTACCCTACACCAACAATGCGGATATAAAGAAACCTGGAATTTTATTCATCAGATTGTAAAAGAAGGGGCTATGTAGGATCCCAAGCTCATGGTCCTGTCCCTGAGCAAAGGCACCCAGGTCTGGTTTTGCCTGAAGAAGGCAAATGGCATTACTCAGGGGAAAGAGAAACCCTCAAATTAATGGCAACTCTTCAAAACTCTCACAGTAAAATGAAGAAAAAAATAGGTTCTCACTCCAGTCACTGGGAATGTAATAGTTATCATTTATAATCAAGTTGCTACTAGTAAAGAGGACAAGGCTTTCTCCTGGTCATGTATTAGGACAAGCTTCAGCTGGCTGATCTCCGCTGAGGTCCTCACTAAGGCTGACTGCACCTGAGATCCTACCTTCAGGCATGATAGCAAGTGCACATGCCATCAGCTCACCTGCTTTTCCAAGGCAGCCCCATTGTGCACCATTTCCACCACGTGTAGTTCCAGCCTACAACACCACCTATAGCCTATAACATCCTCTCCCGCTGTGGGTGCAGCCAGGATGCCCTGATCCAGCCCCGGCAGCCCCGTGGTGGCACGTGGGACAAGCTCTAGCACTGATGTCCATGCTGCAACTTGTGTCCTGGTCATGGGAGCTGCCGCAAAGATGTGGTCTTGTTGCAGTGAGGTGGTTCTGGCACGCATCCTAAAATACCACGTGTGCAGGCATGGGGATCAGTTCACCATCACCTGGGTTTCTCCAACAGAATAGCACAGCTAGCACAGCTGAACTCGCCATCTGCATGCCCTGCATATTTCTACTTTCCAAAAGGCAAGGGCATGCCTGGGACCCAGCAAAACTCTGTCAGAAACTCATCTGGAGTTTAAAGGAGTAAGTGGTCAGATTTATACTGCTGCCAGATGCCAAAGGACAGAGCAGAAATGTCATAAATCAATGTTAAACACTCATTCACATATTCCAGGCAGGCTGATTTCAACCTTGATTTTACAAGGTAGAAGTTAAAGGAAGTCTATTTATGAAAATGAATCAGCCAACTGGGAAATGAACCAAGGCCCACAGCAAGTGAAAGGCCCAGTGAAATTCACAAGGCCTTCAGTTGGGTTCCTCAACACTTGGCCAAGGACGAACTACGGTCCATGTGGGACTGCCTGGTTCAGTGATGCCCCAGCAATGTTTTTAAGCAGCGGTGAGCCATGGGGTTGCTGCATGCTGCCCATCCAAATAAGGGACACGGAGGACAAGGCAAGTGAGTGTGACATTTGGGTCTACAGGTCTTGTGACCTCCTGTGAGGTTTGCTTACAGATTCTCCATAACTGCAGAAGACTCTTGACTGGAGAGCTTAACACAATAGGGGCCTGAAAAGCACTGCTTTAAAAAGGAAGCCGCATTTATGAGGATATTTTATGCATTCCTCAGAGCAGGAGCATCCCTCTTTATAGGGCTGGAAAATGCCTACCAGTGAATATCTGACTCTTCCAATAAGTCTAAATCTTTAGAATTAACAATAAAGGCAGCTAAATGAATACTAAAGTGCACAAACACTTTTCTATTGCTGTTAACCATCATCAGTTACTGCTGCAGGGCTAAAACACAGTCTCAGACTGCAGGGAAGGTGTCCTGTTTAGTAGGGTGTCCGCCGGAGGAGAGGTTGAAAGCCCCTGCTATAATCTGGGCTTCTTATCCAGAGGCAGTTACTGATTTACAACCATGCAACTCACACTGGTGACATAAAAACCCTGTTAGCATCCAGTGGTACATAAGATGCTGCTCTTTGGGCTTACAAGCCTAACTCATACGCCTTCTGCTTCTTTTTGATAGCGAGTTACCCGGACAAAAGCTCAAAGATATCCTGGAACAGGTTGCCAAGCTGTGCCTTAGTAGGTCTGATTCACAAAGCCTCTCTGGGTAAGCTTTTTGTGCCTTGGAGTTCATGAAGTGGAGGTTAAAGTTCTTCCCTCCTCACAATCCACATGAATGAGGCTCTTGCACATACAGCTGTAGCCCCTTCGCAAACCATTTGACTTATATACTGCTCCTTGAGTTACAGTCCTGCTAACACAGGAAGATCTTTGGACTTGAAAAACGCTATTATTATCACTGTTATTATTATTGCTTTTTATATTTTTGACGCATTCTAAATCTTTTCCCTCACAGGTCTGTGTGGTGTCCTTAGTGGGATTTGTTATGCTTTGCATTTCATACCAACCCGATGAAAAGACGTGCGTGCAATTCACAGTAAAGGTACCTTGAGTTTCTGTTATTTCTTTTTCCTCCCATGTCATTAAATATAATCAGAAAAGTTGGTTCTGGGGATATTTTTAAGACCACATTAAAAGAAGTGAAAATACACCTGAAATGCAAGAATGGTTTTCTGGTATTTTCCAGGCAGATAAGGAAGAAACTGCAGTCTATAAAAGGGAAACTCTGTAACAAATATTTGAAAACACAGCAAGATACCTTTTTATAACTTGCCATATTTTAAGAATATCAAGGAGATTCAGATCAACAAAGCTGAAATATTTCGGGAATTGTTCACTGAAAGATGGGCATTACTGATTAAATAGAGGCATTCAGAGTGTGCCAGGTAAGAATTAGCGTGGGGTAGAACAGGTCCAATTATGTTAAATTTCAATTTTTACTGCAGTCTCAGAAGCATCTCAGCATCTTCCCTGCCATTTTGCTCCTAACCATCAAATAAGAAATGAAATGAGCACAGATGCATTAAAAAACATAGCTGGAAATCTCTGCCTGCTCATCTTCCTGGCTGGGGAGAGGTCCTTGCCTCAGAGTACAGCTCCTTGTGCGGGGTCAGGCAGTGACAAACATGGGAAAGCGTTAGCAAGCTGCGGGAACAATTATTATCCCATGAAGAAAAATCCCATCTGAGCATTTGTGGCTCTGGGCAGCCTGGTCTAGTGCTTGGCGGCCCTGCATATGGTGGGGGGGTTGAAACTAGATGATCATTGCGGTCCTTTTCAACCCAGGCCATTCTATGATTCTATGATTCTATGATTCTATGATTCTATGATTCTATGATGCTATGATCACAGGAGAGGTACACGAGCTGAGCACCATGTCCATCCTGCTTCAATTTCCAAAACCATGCTTTCTTGATGCCAATAACTAAGAAAACAACCGCTTAGAATGCTTGTTCCAAATGGGAACTTTCTAACACCATTTATTTGGGCTATTTTTCCTTATTATTACAATTTTGAGGGCTGTTAATATTTTGCAGACACATAAAAACCAGGAAAAAATACCAACACAAACAGTACACAATAACAGTGATTATTAACCAAGAAAGGTAGAAGGAAATCAAACGCAAGGAACCTGGCATTCATCCTCCCTAAGAAATTAGGCCCTGGAGTGTCTTTTGTGCCTCTCTAAAGCTTTTCTTGTACTCGCAGAAAGGAAGGGAGAAGAAGAACAGCAGTTTCCTTGCTTTGATAGCCTTCAGGCTCTTATTCCCTCACCTCCACACCATCAGCAAGCACGATGACTGCTCAGAGAGCTGCCACACCAAGCTTTGCGTTGCTTGTCCAGCAGCATTACACTGAACTTGGCACTCATGCAGGAAGGAGACATCCATCTCTGGTGGAGGGACAGTGTGTTGGTGCCTCAGTAGTCTCTGAGACAGCACCACCGACATGGCCAGCGAGGCGCATGGGCCATCTCGTTAGGGCAGCCCAGGCCCTGCAGTGACACTGTTAGCTGGTGCCTCTAGGGCCCTGCATGGCTGTTGAACATCCTTCTGCAAGCAAATCTTGGGCAGGAAGCATTCCATATGCCACATGTAGCCCAAGGTTCATGTGGGGAGAAGGATCATTTGGGTTGGTACTAGGTCCAGTCTTGTTCAATGTCTTCAACTATGACCTGGATGATGGGATAGAGAGTACCCTCAGCAAGTTTGCTAACAATATGAACCAGGGAGGAGCAGCTCATGCACCAGAAGGCTGTGCTGCTGTTCAGTGAGACCTGGACGTTCTGTAGAGTTGGGCGGAGAGGAACCTGATGAGATTCAGCATGGGAAAGTGGACAGTTCTACACCTGGGGAGGGATAACTGCACGCATCAGTATAGGTTAGGGGTTGACTTGCAGGAAAGGGGCTCTGAGAAGGACCTGGGTGACCTGATGGACAACAGGTTGGCCATGAGCCAGCAGTGCGCCCTTGTGGCCAAGGAGGCCAATGGTATCCTGGGGTGCATTAAAAAGAGCATGGCCAGTAGGCTGTGGGAGGTGATCCTCCCATTCTCCTTTGCCCTGGTGAGGCAGAGAAATACTGTGTCCAGGTCTGGGCTCCCCAGTTCAAGAAAGACAGGGAACCTCTGGAGAGAGTCCAGTGGAGGGACACAAAAATGATGAAGGGCCTGGAGCACTACCCTTATGAATAAAAGCCAGGTACTGTTCAGCCTGGGGAAGAGAAAGCTGAGGGAGGTAGCTTGTCAGTGCTTATAAATATGTAAAGTGTGAGAGTCAAGTGGATGGGGCAAGGCTCTTTTCAATTGTGCCCAGCCAAGTGGACAAAGGGCAATGGGCACCAACTGGAATGTAAGAAGTTCCATCTGAACATGAGGGAAAGCTTCTTTACAGTGAGGGTGACGGAGCACTGGAACAGGCTGCTCAGGGAGGCTGTGGAGTCTCCTACTCTGGAGATAATCAGATCCAGCCTGCCAACTTCCTATGTAACCTGCTGTAGGGAGCCTGCTTTAGGATAGGGGATTGGACTAGGTGATCTCCAAAGGTTCCTCCCAACCCTTGTGATTCCTGTGATCACACCCATGCAGCCCTGGGTGATTTTAGCCCATCCCCTGGGTCACCCTGCTCAAGGTGCTTTGAGCCTATGCCTCCACAGCCTTCAGAGGAATTCCCCAGATCCATGTCTGCAAAACCTACTGGTTTCATCTCTGATAAGCATGAAAAATCTTTTCAACGATTAACTCAATCCATCTCAGGTGTTTTATTTTTTTTTTTTCAGAGCAAAACTATCAACAGTAAATACAGCTGAAATATTTCTCCCTTGTATGAGGAACTCAAGGGACAATATGCTGCTAAGCTCTGACCTCATTGCATGCTGTTTCTTCCCACTTCCTTTTTTTCCTTCTACTTAAACAGCAATCACTGGGTCTATCTCTATGAGGCCGCAAAAAACGTTTTTCCAGTGGCAAGTTCTGGTTCCTGAGCAGAGCTCACTGCGTAGTTGTGTTTGCAGTGTTGAGGCTGCCTCCAGCTCTGGCATGTGATTAATCTGCTGATGGGATCCAGCACTTGCTGTCTGGTGCTCTCTAACAGGCAGTATTTGCATTCGCTTCACCTTTGATATTTGGAAATGTGTTCATTTTCAGTGGCTTGCTAAGAGATTCCTCTGCAAACATCTTGCGAGAATAATACACTGTTTGGAAATTGCCCTACATCTCCACGCATCTGTGTTCACCTCTGAGACTTGCCGTAAGAGCTGCCTGTGTATTCTATGCATATTGAAGTCTCTCTGAGATTTCCTTCCCTTTAGACACAAAACAGGCTCACAGTACCTGGAGGATACTTATGGTTTTGGATTTCATGCCAGTTTGTGCTCATCTTAGAAACTGGCAGCTAAACGAAATACTTGCCAAGGGAGAAGCAGGCTCAGCACATGGTCTCAGCTTAACATCTCATTTATTAGGGAGGCCTGATTCTGTCCCCCACTGGCCTGAATCCAGGGACATACAGCCTATCCCCTGGGGTGACAGCTGCATCACAGAACAACTCTCATCCCTCAGAAAAGGGAAATGTTCATCAATGCTTGTTCATTTTCCATTTCCTCCACTATTTAAAGCAGTGCTGTAAGCCCACCATGCCTTCCTTCACAGGGCTCTACTAGCCAGCAGTGCTCCCCTTTCTGTGTGCTTCATATGCGGAGGTGTCCCCGTTTCCCAGCTTCACCTTCCCCATGCACCCTTATCTTGAAAGCTGAGGGGCTAAAGCATTTGCATTGAAGAAGTGCCATCCTCATTTTGAAGCTGCCCTTGGTTTAAGGCTGCAGGGGAAGTCATTAATAGTAGAAATGAAGATCTTGCTGTAAGAATTCAGTTCTTTGGGGGAGAAAATGCACACAGAGCTTGAAGACCAGCATGAAGAGTAACTACTTTTCTTTTTTTTTCAAGCTGACAGCCAAATAGGAAGATTGATTCACACCGCAGATTTAAGACAAATACACCAGAAGTGTGAATTTTATCAAGGCATACATACTTGGAGTTTCAAGGTCATAAAAAAATGCTTTATATTGATAGTTTGCTTGTGGTATTGAGGTTAAGAGATAGGAAGAGAAGCTGCTGTTTAAAATAACATATTCCCAACCACACCATGTGTCTGACAGATAAGATGCCAAGAAGAATAAATGTTTTTACAGTGCTGAGCAGAACCAAAATAGTATTTTGGCTAAACACAGCATATGATTTTAATGTACATTCACACATATTTTGTGTGAACAGCACAGCAATTGCCAGCTCCTACCATCAGCAGGGAGGAAAATCCATATGCTTAGGTTCCCAAAGGTCTCAGGTGTTAGCACTGATCAGCAACAGCTCCAGATGGCTTATGGGGCTGGGCTCTGCGTGGATGCCCATGATGAAGGCTACCCCTACGTCAAAGCTGCCACAGGTGTAAGGAGAAGAAGGGTGACCAACAGGCCCTTGTCCTTCTCATGCCATACCAGAGGCAGCACTGGCACAGGTTCTCACTGCATTCTGACACCTTTGAAAGGCTTCTTCTTCACGTTGATGTGGAAGTTTTTTAAGAGGGTTTGGCATGACATGCACTTCCTCCTGGAGTTGTGTCGGGATCGGGCAGCAGAAATGCTGGCTGCCTTTGCAAGGCTGTAAGTAGCAGATCTGACACATCACTGCCCAATTTGCAAGTGTAAATCAGCTTTGTTTGGGCATGCAAAGCACGAAAAAGATAGGAGTGACACATGAGCAAATTCTCAAAACCACCTAGCTCTCAGCACAGCCTGGGTTAATATGCCAGCCCAAGCCTCAGTTTCTTTAGCTCTGCTTCAGGACAACTGCACTAACTTATCTCAGCTGATGATTCTAAGTCTAGCCAATGCAGGGACAGTAGGGAAAGATGCTCCTTCCCTCTCTACAGAGTTGGAATACATTTTGGTGCTCTTACTGAACCTCAAAATTGTAGGGCGATGCTCATGTAAAACATGCAAGGCAAAACTGTTAGCTCTTGAGATGATTTCCTGAACTTTCTATCATCAGGGAGCTGTATCTGCTTTGCAACATTAGAAGTCCATGGTGTCTGGACAGTACACTGAACGCATGTTCTGTGAAATACATGTTCATGTATTCCTTCTGTGTTCCTCATTCTCTGTCTAACCGGAAAATGAGTGAGTTCATTTTGTTTTATTTTAATATCTGCTTTATTTCAGCTGATGTATTTTCTGCTGAGTGCCCTGGCTCTGGTTCTCTGTGTCGTGGCAGTGGCTTTTGCGGCCCACCATTACCTACAGATGACAAAATTTACTTGTGATACCGTCCTCGAGTCCTGCCAATGCAAACTGGACACCGCAGACCCCCTCAGCAGGACCTTTGTCTACCAGGATGCCGCTGACTGCAGCAGTGTCACCAGCATGCTCAGCCTCTACCTGATTCTGCAGATGGTGCTCAACCTGCTTGCAGCTCTCGTGTGTCTGCTGGCATGCTTCATTATGTGGAAACACAGATACCAGGTCTTTTATGTGGGTGCTCGGTTCTACCCCTTAACTACTACTGAGTGCCAGCAACAGAAAGTGTAGGGTTTGTGTTGGCAGGGCCTGTAGCCAGGGAATGGAAAATGTCAGCATTCTGCCACCATAGACGCCACACATGGATCAATGTTTTTAAGGTTTTTGACAAGGAAAAACATTCACATGTTTAATGAATATATTTTTCAATCATTTTGTATGTCAACTCTTGCAAATAGCCCCTAGTGAGACTTCATAGGGCTCACCTAACATTCTGAAGATACAACTGTAGTAATACTCACCAAAGAGCATCTTCAGTAGCCATAAACAATATGAGAGCTTAAAAAGTCATTGACAGCTCATCTGAAGGGCTATAGCTGTTTAGACACGGGGTCTATTTCCCTCACTGGTACATATTCATTCTTGCCTTCAGAGAAGATATACCACTTTCTACCAGATGAAGATCTCGTCCAAATTGCTTTATTATGCTGATAATGCTTAGGGAATATATTGTGTTTCGGATGCACCAATGGGAATTTACCGTCCGGAAAAGAATCAAAAGTGGTCAAGACCTCTTCAAATGCAGGCTGAGATCAGCAGCAGAAGTGACTATGTTGATGACTACCATATAAAAGATGTTTCAGAGTAACTGGTGATAGCAGTTACCCAATCCAACTATGAACAAACACCAGTTTCAGTGGGTTTGCTGATGATGATGGGGTGGGCAATGCCTCGGACCCCAGATACTTTACAAATGAGCGCTCAGTGCTTTGCGAGAAAAGATGCATTTAAGGAACCTTGAGCTGAGCTCCTAGGATGGAAGACCCTAAATCACTAGTCACATTGAATGCCCTGCTGTAATTGCACGCTTCCAAACCCAGCATCAGGCCAGTTCTGCCAATTATATTCTCTGCGCAACAGGCCAAATGCATTTTTGGCGTAACTCCTCTGAAGACAATCAGCCTTACACACCAGCTGTGGATTTGGGCCAACAGCCCTGAAAGATAACAGCCCTGCAACAATCCATGTTTTTAAAATAGGATAGAGGGAAGGAAGCAAGAAGAGACTGCCAGCCTACCAAAGACATCAATTGTAAATAACGAGGGCAAGAGAATAACAATTTCTTTAAAAGCAGCACAGAATAGCAATCCGTGTTCAGTGCTCTTTCACACTGAATGCATGACTCTGAAAGTGCTTTACACATTA
This sequence comes from Alectoris magna, assembly GCA_030625065.1. Classification (NCBI taxonomy): domain Eukaryota; kingdom Metazoa; phylum Chordata; class Aves; order Galliformes; family Phasianidae; genus Alectoris; species Alectoris magna. The sequence goes on along the minus strand of CM060560.1, from coordinate 130,550,837 downwards.
TTAGCCTTATACCAGGACGAGCATGCTGGCTTGTCTCTCCACCAGCCCAGTGTGTGCTCTCCGTTGACAGGAGCAGCTCTGATCAGCAGCACTGGGCACTACTGCCCAGTATCGACACCAGGTCAATGCAGCAGGCATTCACACTGTCATCGTTTGGGATTTCGTGGTCCCTGTCAGAGCCAGGGTATCTCTGAGGTGGAGTTGAAAAACCACGTGCCAGAAGTACTGCACCACTATCATTATCAGCAAGGAGGAAGCAAGCAGAATTTCTACAAGGCTTTAAACAAGCAAAAACTTTCTGTTTCTGCTTTAAAAAAAAAAAAAAAAAGAAAAAAAAAAAGCCACCAGTGAGTCAAAAAGCTGGGCTGGCAAAAAGCTTGTTGTATAAGCAGCTCTAATCCTACCCAAAGAGTGCCTTCCATGCAGCGATCACGCAGTGAGCACACATCACCCCAGGCTAGACCAGCACGCAGCCAGCATCAGAGAACCACAGTGTGGGTCACTCTCCCGAGGTCCACCCAGAGGAAAGTGCTCATGTTTCTGTCGCAGAAACTTCTAGCACAGACATACCATCAGTCACCAAGGTGCTCTCCGCAAGACGTGAAGTTGGGACCTTTTGAAAAAGAAAGTTTCAAGACCAGCTCCCAAACAGCCATTTTTTTGTATCAAAAACCAAGTGACGCTAGCAAGTGTGGCACTAAGGGGACATTTGCAAGCACTCCTGCTGGTTGTCCACACATTGCCACCCACCCTAAGTCCCAGATTGGACTCTCAAGCATACCCAGAGCCAGCACACAGTGGCCCAGTGAGGTGGGACCTGGTGTGGCAGTTGGAGGAAGCAGCCCATCTCCTCTGACTTCGGTGGAGCATTCTGCAATCAGCACTGGTGGACCAGATCCCATGTGAGACAGATACATAGGTTTGGGGGCTTCCTCCTGCCCTTGCCATCAGCCTCTGCATCCCAATGGCTGATGAAGCCAGAGGAAGGCTCTGCTGGCAGAGCCCCTTCCTAAGTGGCCTGGGTACGTGCCATATCTTCTGGGGCAGCCCTGGGGGATTTTGAGATGCCAACTGGGGGATTGGTGGGGAGGGATACAAGTGATGAGGAAGGGAAAAGAGCCTGCTCTGCTTAGGAAGCCACTTTAATAACAACATTTTAATCACAGCACACTCCTGGCTTTGAGCCACCGCTGCCAAATTTGGTTCACTCTCTGGTGCATCACAGTGTATGTAACCCTTCACTCTAGAAGAAAACAATATTTGTTGTATGTTCTATGGGTATTCTAATGCTTTTTTGAATAAATATGGAGCATTTTGATCTAGCGAAGAATAACTTCTGTATTTCCTCTTTATATAGCTCAAGAGCACAAAATGAAAACAGGGGGGAGAGACCAGGAAACAGACACAGTAGCATGTGGAAACGTTTTTTCTCCCAGATATAGTTTTACAATGCATTTTAGCCTAATTAGGAATTTCAGAAAGCATTAATTATAGGATTAGCACCTAGCACAGCACATTCAGACAGCTCCCAGCCTTTCTCAGTGCTGGGGAAATGTGTATGGACTGCGCCAGGAGGCACAGTGGGATTTGCAGGCACGGAGAGGACAGGGGTGTTGAAGAAAAGGTCTTTTCAAAAATTATTATTCCTGGAAATGTTTTCTCTCGGTGAACTGCACAAGATGGGGCAGGAGTAGACCACTCTGACACGCAGAAATTGTGAGGGGCCCTATGTAATTTGCTCTCAAAACCCAGGTGTGATTCTCATTTGCACCCTGGCCACTTTATGCTGTTTTTGCAGCGTAAAGGGGCTGTAAAGATGGCATCGATCATTTTTACACCTACTTTATGGCCATTTTACACGGCTAAAAGGGCCCTTTGTGTAAATGAGAACTCAAGCCCTACAGGACTTAATGGAGAGGAGCTCTTTTCCATAGACAGCGCGAGACCCTCTGATAGGGTCTATTAATGGGGTATAACTCTCCGTTGAATTTTACAGCTCAGCTTAGAGAGCATCAGTCTCGATTAAATTCAGTTCCGCAGAACTCTTCTAGAGGCTGTAAGCCCCGCTGACACGGCTCTCCCGCCCAGCGCACGCACACCCGCCGCTGCGGCACACATCGCTGCCGTGTGTGAAAGGAGAAGCGGCGGCCGCTGCCCCGCTCCAGCTCTGAGGCACTCGGTGCAGCGCTATGCAAATACCGGAGCGACAAGAACGGCAACGAAAAGGGAACCGAGACGCAGCGCCGAGTTGACATGGCGCACTGGCGGCCCGAGCGGGTGCCACGGTGGCAGGGGTGCGGAGGGCTGCGCTCTTCCTCCTCCTCCTCCTCTCGCTGGCCCGACACGAAGGGGAAGCGAGGCTCTCAGCCACCTCCCGCCGTGCCTTCACGTGGTCCCCATCTGCGCAGGGCCAGCCCTGCGTGGGCACTTCTTGGAGCCCTGCCTGAAAGTCAGCACAGAGCGAAAGGCTGGAAACCGTCAGCAACTCACAGGACAATATTTTTTTTCTTTCCCCGTTTTTATTTATTTATTTATTTTTTGCTCGCACTACCAGCCAGTGCAATGCTTCCTCTGGGGCCTTTTGAAACAGAAAACACGCCGCTAGCGTGTGAGAGGAGCCACAGCTCACGTACTCTATATTTAGAAAGCCAGGATGTCATACCTCCCCTTGAAATTTTCATAGTCCCCTGCACCCCACCCACCCACACACGTACTCGTGCTTGTGTCTGGAAATGTTTGTCGATATTAGCACGGGGTGTTGGCTTAGGGGGATTCAAGGGAGGCGCAGAGCAACAACGGCGGTGTGGCCCTGAGCGCAGGGCCTCCATAAGGATGTGGGCTGTGGGCCTGGCCCGGCTCCCTGGGTATGGAGACGGGAGTTGTGGTACAGTCCAGTTTGAGGGTCCCGGCCTGCAGCATAGCTCCTGAGGCAGGCCCAGGTTTTGGGGCTCACGGAAGCCCCCCAGAAGTGTTATGTCAGGTAGTGCTGAGCACGCAGCTGGCTGCTTCTCCCCACCTCCATCTGGTGCAGCTGTACTCACACATGGGCCGGCTGCTGCGGCACTTCTAGCAAGGCTCACCAAAGGTGAATTCTGGGGCTGTTTTGCCCACACAGCTACCCTAATAGCAATTTATTTATGTATTTATTGCTTTTTGCTACCCTGCTGCCTCCTGCAATCTCTCATCTGTGGTGTTCATCCTCAGACTGGTTCTGTAACTGAGCATTATAAAGAATGATTGCATCCTCAAAGGCTAAGGCACATTTTTATTCTTCTTTTTTTTCTTTTTCTGCTCAATTTCCATGCCTTTGTCTAAGGAAACAGTCAGAAGACTCATCTAAACTTCAGGTTTGGTGAGAGGAGATTTTTTTTTCTTTTTTTTTTTTTCCCCCAACAGCTGTGGGCAATGCATATTTCACTTGCTACCATGCTCTCTCACCTTCCGCAAAGCCAGCTCTGCATTACAGTGTAGCTCCTGAGGCGTGCTTACAGCGGCTGACTGCAGGAACAGGAGGGAGCAAGATCCATCCCCCAACTGCTCCTCTCTCCACAAACCAGCCCTGGCTAGTGGGGTAGCTGTTCACCAGGGCTTGGGTGCTTCTGCTGCCAGCTGCGGGGCCACACCTCGCGCGCTTTGCAAACAAGCTGAAGCCAAGCCAGGAAGGCAGTCTGCAGCAGATGATTTGAGCACACACTCATCCTGCAGTCAGATGCACTGCAACTGGCAGCCATTGGGCTGACCTCAAGTGACTGGAGAGATGCAGAGTGACACTGGCCTTGAGCACCTCCAAGGATGCAGCATCCACAGCTTCTCTGGGCAGCCTGTGCCAGTGCCTCACCGCCCTTTGAGTGCAGAATTTCTTCCTCATACTTAATCTAAATCTCCCCTCTTTTAGTTTAAAACCATCCCCCTTTGTCCCTACACTCTGTGCTCTACCCTATGCCCTCTGATAGGAGTCCCTCTTCCCCTTTCCTGTAGGCCCCCTTTAAGTATTGGAAGGACACTACAAGGTATCTTCAGAGCCTCCTCTTCTCCAGGCTGACCAAGCCCAGTTCCCTCAAACTTTCTTTGTATGAGAGGTACTCCAGCCCTCTGTGCATCCCTGTGGCCTCCTCTGGGCCTGCTCCAGCAGCTTCACATCTTGTGTGGGGAGCCTCAGGCCTGGATGCAGCACTGCAGCTGGGGCCTCAAGATGTCAGAGTAGAGAGGGACAATCACCTTCCTCTCCATGCTGGTCACCCCTCTCTTGATGCAGCTCAGGATACCGTCTGCCCCCTGGGCTGCAAGTGCACATTGCTGGCTCCTACTGACTTTTTAATCCGCCAGAACCCCCAAGCCTTTCTCAGGAACACTCTCAGTTCATTCTCTGCCCAGCCTGTCTACATGTTTGGGATTGCCTTTACCCAGGTGCATCTTACAATTGATCTTGTTGAACTTCATTTGAACAAGGTGGGTTTTTAACAACATTTCAGTCTCTGCATCTGGGTAGGGAAAACTCTATTTGTAAACTGTCCACAGCTGTCTGAATAGGGATTTCTTCTTAGTTCAGTGTAGCATTTCTCTTTCACCAAAACTATGATGAGTTGAAGCCTTTACTTGATCCATCCTGGATCAGGCTGGTTAGGAGCATCACTCTTGGGGCTGAAGCCACACACACACAGAGCGGTACACTTGCCACCCTCATGTCTTTTTTGGGAGATTGTATTAAGCCTGCTAAATACAATCACAATCACAATAGGTGACAGTTTTACAGGGATATGGCCCAGGCGATTGAGTAGCTGGTGACTCAGGGCCATCATGTGCTCCATCCCTGAAGCTACACTCATTCATACCACATTGGTCACCAGGGATTAGGCAGGGTGGTTTGGGGAACAACTGTGATGAAAATAATTCAGAGCAGACATCTACACTTTCCCTTCCATCCTGTGAACCCAGGATGAGGAGCAGCACATGCACATGGGGAACTGTGGGGAGCCGACAGAAAAGCGAAAGCTTCCCGTCTGGTTTCACTGTCTGAGCCTGCCAGATTGCTGAGGAACAACAAAACAGCGCAGAAAACAAAGTATTACTGGTAAAGAATTCAGGAATAGAGAAAGAGTGTATATTTGTGCTGGGTCTGTCCCGCTAGTGGGAGTCGCACAAGCACCCCAGTGCTGCATCAGGCAGGGACCCAGACGGCCGTGCTTCTCACTTGATATTCTTCACTGTAGACACGGGAATTGAAATTTGTAATCTTGACTAGGAGGAATAGCAGTTTATGAGTTGTGCTCACATATCCCTGTGTACAGATTCAATATTTTCCTCGCATACTGGAGGAGATGCTAGCAAAATAATCTGCTTCTGAATCAGTGGGAGTTTCATCTTCAATTTATTTCTAATAAAACTTATCTCATTTGTTGCACTTGGATCTCCGTGTTTCCCTCATGGATGAGTGTTTTGTTCCACGTCCTCCACTGGCCCTTTCACCCCACATCATCAGTGGCTCTGGAGAAGGCACCCAGGACAAGTGCGAGCAACCCCGACTTTTTGCCCCACAAATTCCACAAACGGCCTTGGAGATTACTCCTGAGCTTTCCTGAAAGTGTGCTTGAGTCACTGATCACAAGATTGTTTGCAGCAAATTGTCAAAAATTGCAGAAAGATAGTGCTTGAAAATCAAACGGGCCTCTGAGCTGATTGTCCGATGGTACTTCATTAACCGAAGCAGTATGTGCCACTTGGTCGTGTGAGTGGGCAGGCTCCAGCCCTGCAAGTCCTACCACCCAAATCCTTGGAGTTCCACCTGAATGAGGAAAGATCCAAGAGCATCAGGCAGCCATCAAGATGTATCCCATGGGGCTTGCACTTCGCAGCACACTTCAGCAGATGCTGGTGGGCTTTGTGACATGCCATGGCAAGCTGCAGTGGAAGACACATCAGGGAGTAGAAGTGCAAAGGGAAAAACAAACATATCATTTGGCTCAGGAAAATGTGGTTGTGTTGGAGACAACAATGCACATTTTACTAACTAACTTGATTTCCTTTTATAACAAGATTATCCATCTAGTTGACCAAAGGAAGCTGATAGATGTAATCTTTCTGGATTTCAACTAAGATTTTTATACTCTTTCTCACAGCATCCTTCTGGACAAAATGTCCAGCATACATCTGGACAAAACCATAATGTGAAGGTGTTATATCAGGCTGGCATCCAGTCACTAGTGGGGTTCTGTAAGGCTCTACTTCAGGGCCAGTGCTCTTTAGTGTTTTCATAAATGGCTTAGGTACAAGACTTGAATACACACTAAGTAAATTTGCAGGTGATACTGAATTAGGAGGATCTGTTGTTTCTCTCAAGGGCAGAGAGGGCTTGTAGAGAGATCTTAACAAACTGAAGGACTGGGAAATCACCAGCCATGGAGAACAGACCCGCAGAAAGAATTTTGGTTGAAGGCAAGATGAATATGTGCCAGTGTGCCCTGGGAGCTGAAAGGGCAAACCATTCCCTGGGGTGCATCAGGCCCAGCACAGCCACCAGGCAAGGGAAGGGATTGTCCTGCTGTGCGGCCACACCTCAAGCACTGCAGGCAGGTTTGGGCACCACCGTATAGAAAGGACATAAAACCATTAGAAAGAGACCAAAGGAGAGCTGCAAAGATGGAGAAGGGTCGCACGAAAAGTGTTTGAGGCCCCTTGGTGTGCTCAGCCCAGAGCGGAGGAGCTGAGGGAAGGCCCTGTGGCGGCTGCAGCTCCTCACAGGGAGCGGAGGGGCAGTGCTAAGCTCTGCTGTCTGTGACAGTGGCAGGGCCCGAGGGAACAGCATGGAGCTGTGTCAGCTTTTCCTAACCTCCGGGTTAGGAAAAGATACTGCACCAGAGAGTGACTAGGCCCTGAAACAGGCTGCCCAGGGCAGTGATCATGGCCCCAAGTTGCCGGAGTTCAAAGAACATCTGGACAGTGCTCTCAGACATCATAGTGCTTGAATTTTAGGTTGTTCTGTGTGGAGCCACAGAACACATTGGACTGAATGATCGTTGTGGATCCCTTCCACCTTGGGGTATTCCATGAATCTGTGATTTTATGATCCCAACAAAGTTAGTGGCGGAGAGATGGCCATAATGTGCCTTGGTGCCTTGCTACCTTTTTCCATGAGTATGCCCAGGAGAACAACATGGAGGCCACAGTTACGGGCTAAGGTTCCCTGGGGACAGGTGCAAGCAATGCCCTTTACTTTTATGTATTTTTTCCTACCAAAAGTACCATGTTCCCTTGGAATTTAAAAAGGGTTTCAATGGCCTTGAACCAGTATATAGGGAATTCATTCTCACATGCTTCTAGCTGTGGGCTAAGCAGTATTTCCAGTGCTTAATACAAAGCATTAATAGACTTTCTGTATCACACTGGAGGCAACACTAACTGTTGGAGAAAGTGGGTTGATTAAGGGATGAAAACACAAGCAGTTGTTATCACAAATCTTTCCACATGATGGTCTCAACTGAAGCATGTTGATTTTGGACAATCTTAAATAACACAGCCTCTAGTATTGGCAGCAATGTATATGAACAAACTCAAAAGAACAAGCCTGATTTGAAGTCTACTGAAATCAGTGCGTCGACTCCTCCAGGACTTCCCCATAGGAATCACCCTGAGTTTAGAAGATGTTGCAGTTCAGTGCATTGGTTTGGGCTGAATATTAACCAGGTCTTGTAGTGATTACTTTGGGAAAAATATACTGACGTTTTCACTGAGACAAGTGGAAACATGGGGGCTGAAGCTAACAGGCATAACACCAAATGAAAATCAGATGGCTCAAGGATAACTGAACAGTCAAGGGAAAATGCACCCATTTATAATGAGTTCCCTTCGCCCAAATGAATTTCATAGTGCAAGTTGTGATTTTAAGAGGAAGAGAAAAAGGATGTCAGGAACATATTTCAGGCAATATGAGAAGAAAAAATATGTGGCTTTTGTCCCATCAGTACACATGTGGTGCAAGCTGGGTCAGAGGAGTTTAAACCTGGCTTCCCCTTGCCTTTCTCCTGCCTTTTTACTCCATTGCTCTATGCTAGCATTATCTGAGCTGTTCAGTCCTCAGCAAACACCCAAGTTGCCAAAATATGGGCAGGATTATTGCCATAACCAAAAGAGCCAATGAGTGAAATAAGGTGCTTGTTTCCTGGAGCAGAGGGAGGGGAAGTGGAGTGTATTTAAACATTTCTCTGTGGTGTTTGAAACCCACCTTGACTAGAAGCAGTCCCTCAGCTTGCACAAACCACCAGCATCCCTTTGACGTCAATTGGCAGCTGGCTGGCCTGCCCGTCCCGCAGCTGGCTGCTTCAGTGGGAGCAAACAGCTTGGCCTGGGAGGGAGGGAGGTGACAGAAGGCATGCTACAGCCCTTCAGAGTTCCCCTTGGGGTGTATTCCTCTCAGCCATTGCCCACAGCATCCCTTCCAGATGTGGAAGGGTGCATGTCACTCGCTATGAGCATCTCCCAGGCTCATGGTGGTGGTGGAGCTGCTAAGTGATGGAGACTTCAGTGGAGGTTGAGGGAGGTCTCTGTACTCTCTGTACTGAGAACCTTCACTGGGGCTTATGGCCCCAATAGTGTCCAGCCACTCTGGTGTCCAGAATTTCCTATGCTTCAGGGTACCCCTTGGGTGCAGGCAGCAAGTGCTGCACCCATTTTGGCTTGACCAAGCCAAAGCAGGCAGCTTAGCAGGAAAAGGGTGGCTTAGCTTTTTTTTTTTTTTTGGAAATACATCAGCTCTCTGACTTACTGACAGCCCAGGCAGGGAAACTCTGCCCATGAGCGTGTTGTGGTCTGGAAAAAAGTCATCCTCTGCAGAGCCAGGGGTTGGGACTTGGGGTTTGCGCACAATTTCCTTGGCAGAAGGAAAGCACTGCTTGTGCTGGGCCATCCATACATGGATCCCATGGGATAGAGGGAGGCTGCAGCTTGCAGCTGGCTGGCCTTACTGGAGCAGGTTTTGTGATTCCAGCCTCAGACCAAACACATCCTGCAGACGATGGGGACAGTCATGGCACGTAAATGTTGTGTCCTGCCACTGCTTGTCAGAGGAGCCATCCAGCTATGGTGAGCTCAGGGAAGGGGTCAGATGCACCAGGGATCATCACTGATCATCATGCACTACTGCATTCCTGGACTGCATTTTTCAGCAACAGAAAAGCAACCAGCCCTTTTGCATTTCTCACCAGAAAAGTTTTCAAAGGCATTGAGTTTCAAAGAAGAGGGGGCTCCAGAGCCCCCGAAAAGCAGCACATCTTAAGCTGTCCTGGGATGAACACCCCAAAATGAAGGCAGCTATTGTTGCTGATCCATTTTGAAAATGAAGGCATAGCAGACCATTAATTTCTGGGACTCTGCTTACCTGGGATAAGGGCTGATGGAGGGCTTGCAGCTCTGGGTATGATGCAGGCATCCACTGAGCTGATGGCCTGAATTTTCACAATCAATATTTCTTTCAGGAAAAGGGGATGTTGTGTAGATTAGTGACTGCAATTAAAAACTGTAATGGACAGAATAGGTTGGAAGTGAACGTTTCCAAAGAAAGAACAACTTTCCCAACAGCATGGTTGTTGCTTCAGCAGCTGTGTTGCTATTTCTCTTTACCTGTCTATCTATCTCAGAGGCCACTTTGTGGTGGACCTTTTTCCTAACAGCTCTAATGCAGCTCAAGCCAGGCAGAGGGACACAAATCCCAAACCCAATTTAACCATTTTCAGTTGAAATGACCACTAAAAAACAACAACAACAACAACAAAGCAGAGGGTCCAAATGACTCCAAGCAGTGACAGAGGAAGTCCCAGTTTTGAGGCAGGACAAATTTAGTGACAGACCAAAGGCTGTGGGCTGAGCGGGCAGGCACCTGCCCCACTGGACAGGGCATGGTGCCACCAAGCCCATGGGGACTGCTCACATTGGCCAGGTGTTTCCATGAGCAGAACCTCTCAAAAGCAGCTGCTTGCCAAAATAGACGCCACACAGTAAACTGAAAAATAAAGCTGCCCATCTGGCTCAGTGGTAGGATGAACGCTCGCAATCAGAAACAGCCAGAGTGTAGGAGGGCACAGCTGCCAGGTGCCTCAACCTGTGATGGATGATTGGCTGGCTGGGAGGTAGAACATACTGCTGTCCCTTATCTTCCCAGAAACAGTCATCCCCGTGCAAGACCCTATCCCTGTCCCCACCACCTTGTCCTCCCAGAGATGCCCTCAATGAGGATGCCCACTGGGTCCTGATGGCCAGAGGGAGTTAGAAACCAAAACAAACTGCCCACATTGCACCAGTGCTGAAGCACAGCTGGAAATAATGAATCATCCCCTCCTGCCTTAACTCACGAGGTGGGTGCTTGGGTCAGCAGGGTGGCTTTCTGTGAGTGTGGTGCTTGGGGGTGGCCCCTTTCTCACCTCTAGAGGTTTTGGGCCCCTCTGTATGAGGATATGAGTGTATGTGCTACAGATGCCCAGCCTTTATGCAATGCTGCACCCAGGGAACAGAGTCCTAGCCAAATGAAGACACTGCCAGGATGTTGTGCAAGTGGCATTTGCAGCAGTGTAGGGCATCACAAGGGCAAATCTGTCTCCTCCAGAGGAAAGTATAAAAGCACAACACAAAGCTGTGTGCTCCCTGCCTCTACAAGCATCAGACCATACCATTCTCTGCATCAGAACAAGTAGCTCAAGCCATTGGCAGGAGACTAGAGGTGGCCATGTCACCTGTCCACAAGGATCAGGATGGCCCCAATCTCCTTGTCTTTCTCCTGGGCTTCTCCAAGTTGGAGACTCCATCACCTCTCTGGCAACCTGTGCCAGGGCTCTGTTACCTACACAACAGAGAGGTACTTCCTGGTGTTCAGAAGGAACATCCTGTGCTCCAGTTTACGTCCATTGCCTCTGGTTCTGGCACTGGGCATTACTGGAAGCTCTGTCTCTGTCTTCTTTGAACCCTTCCTTCATGTGTTTATACACACTGATAAGGAGGGGGAGAATTCTGCTGGTGGCTATTTGTTCCTGTGATGATTCTTTGTTTCCATGTGTAGAACAAATGACCCTGAACACCACAGAAGGCAAAACTCACTCAGAAAAAAACAGTTCCCAAGGCACTTTGTGAGAGAGAGAGAAGAAAGGGGGGGAATTTGCTCCCTCTCTTATCCTTCCCTGTCATATGGAAAGCACCATGTGATAGAGGGATTCCCTCAGCTGGGCGCCCAGACCCAACAGCTGCCTGCTGGGATCCAGGCCCAGAGCAGGCTTTCTCAGCTTGAGACCAGTCTCTATCATCTGGGTCATTCAGGAACCAGAAGAGCAATGGTGTGTGCCAGTAGCAGGAAACAGCCCCCTGGCTTCCTTCCCACGCTCTGCTACTGACTTGCTGTATGGCCCTGGGTCGTGCTTCCAGCTATCTCGCTGCTGGAGCTGAAAGCAGGGATTCAGGTTTCCTGCTTACAAGCAAGAGTATGAATCATATGGTGTAAACCCACTGGAGTCAGAGCGACATTTCTGATTTACACCAGTATAAATTACTGCCTCTGCTTGAAAAAATGTTGTTGTTATGCTGGATGGTGTCCCAACAGCTCTGCAAAGAAGGGAGTGGGAGCAGTTCCTCATCAGTGGAACTACTGATTTATTCACTGCCAGCTACCATGCAGCCTCTTTATTTGTGCTAGGCAAAAGAGGTCAGGAGTACTCTGTGGCCACTTTGGAGCTGGGACCAAATGGAGTACCTGGAAGATACTGTGGGGCAATGCACGGAGTTAGCTGGAGGCAAAATGGCTTGGCAAAAAAAGCCTTTTGCCCATATTAATATTTGAAACATGGGGCGATAGGATGTCTGCTGTGGATGGTGGCTCTAGAGCACCTGGTGATGTACAATGGACAAGCTGACTGCTTCTAAGAAGCAGATCCCGTCAGGGGACCCCTGGTACCTGATGTGAGCTGTGGCGAGGATGGCTCAGGGAGAGAGATCGCAGCCCCACAGGGGTGACCCTGATGCCAGAGCTGTCGGGAAGACGTCGATCGCCTCCACTTGCGAGAACACTCTTATTTGTGGGTAAAAATCAGTATCTAGTCTCCAGCCACCATCAATCTGCCATCTCTTGTTGCTAGTTAATTCACTTAAAGCGCTCTGAAAAATATATATATAACTAAAAAGTCTTTTTGTTGTTAGTCACCTTCCAGTGATGTATAAATGCTCTGACAGATAATTATCAGTGATATTGATTCTAACTAGGACAGACCATGAACAGGTGAGTGCAAAATAGAAAGTTATTTATAAAGACGTAATTGAAACAAAATCCATCCTGCAGGACTGGGAGTTTAGGTTAAAAAAAAAAAAAAAAAAAAAAGGCCTTAGCTGTTATTTCTTTGCAAAGTTCTTTGCTGACTTTGAATGCTTGATGAGCTTTTGTGGCAGAAGGCCACCTCCCTGAGCACTGCCTGCACTGCATCTTCATGGAGGGCTGGGGCACAGAGGGCTGGGGTGGTTGGAGCCAGCCCTGCTGCCCATTCCCCAGGCAAAGCAGGTCCTCTCAGAGCTGAGGCCATCTCTTCTTCTGAAGCTTCAGGTTAATCTCATGCTTGTTTAATTTCCCTTCTTTTTTGTTAGCTGCTTTCTGTTGAAGCCTCAGAGCACATTCCCAGCAGGCAACTTTTCCTCTTCCCACCATTCCTAGGCAGAAAGGATGACTACCCCATGCCTTTTCCATCACAGTGGGGTACATGAGGAGCCTTGTGCAGCCCTGGAGCTTGGCACGCAGGGAATGCAACCAGGGGACAGGGCAGGCAGCAGGCTGAACAGTGGCACGAGAGCTACTGGGGTGATCCTTGTAAAGAAGAGGCCTGGCTGGGTGGTAGAGCCATGGTGCTTAACAACGTCTCTTGAGTTTCTCTAGGCTGAAATAAATATCCAGCATGGCAACGCTTGAAAATATGAATGAAAAGCCACCAAAGAAAGAGACCCTCAGCCCAAGGCAGAGGGGCACAGGGTTGTAAGAGGCCATGTTGTTGTACTTTTGTCTCAAAAATTTGCTGAAGATGGACTATTCCACGCCAGTCCTGTCCAGGGATTGAGCAATCCCTTTCTCTAAAGGTTTGCTAACTGGAGGCAGCGAAAGAAGGATAAGCACCTTGATGGCCAGGAGGAAACCTTTTGTCTGGACTTATCACCAAGAAAGATGAACTACACCTTGATGGTCAGGGCTTATCAAGAGAAGGGTAAGCACCTTGATGGCCAGGAGGAAACCTTTTGTCTGGACTCATCATCTCGAGGAAGAGAGCCATCTCGAGAGGTATGTGGGGGGGGTACTCATATGACCCTTACCCAAGTCCCCAGGAATGTCATGTAGGCAGGAAAAAACAGGATAAAAGGGCGCAGCAAAAATCATGAAGCAGCGCAAGGGAGAAAGCGCAAGGGAGAAAGCGCGAGGGAGAAAACTTGAGGGAGAAGGCGAGAGAGAGAGACAGAGAGAGGGTTTACTGCCTTCTGATCCCTCGTTGCTGCTTTGCTGCCCTACTGTCTACGGACTCTCCCAGCCTTGCTGCACGAGACGCAGCTGCTTCCACCGCCACCACCTGTACTGCTTGGCACCAGCCTGCTGCTCTTCGTTGCCTGCTTGGACCCCGGACCAAAGGATAACGGGACACTGCTGCATCGAGTTGGTGACTATCCCCACTTACCGCAACTCTTGCTTTTCTTCTTACCTTTTCTATCGCCCATTTCCCCTTCCCCGTCTCCCTAAAAGGCTAGGATTTGTAATAAACTGGTTGGACCAACATTTGAACCGTTGTTTCTTAATCTCATGCCGGGTATATTAAAAGAATCTCCTCTCACTCCTATTAATTGGAGCGAGACAAGGGTGCAGCAGCCAAGCTGGTTCTTGTTTCGCAGTCCACAGTGAGACATCGATAGCAGGCTGTATTTTAAAAACAGAGCCAAACTGTTACTGTCACCAGTGTGGTTGGTGGTACTGCTTGCAGTGCTGGGACACGGTGATGTGCTACCACTGCTGGTGAGTCTCCTCTGAGCAGCAGCACTGCAGTGGCTTGTCAGTCCCCAGCTACAGGCTGGCCTCCTGCAGGCCTGGGAGCTGTGTGCCCCACCACTGCTCTCATGAAGCCCCTCTGCAGCTGTAGCACTGGGCCCGCTCCCACCAGCAGCTCTGCATACCTGCTGAGCCTCACCTGCCGGTCTTACAGCTTCCACCCTACACATCTTAAAGGGTAGGAGACCTCTTGGTGTATGTTTTGGGGTCCAGCAAGTCAAGGATGTGTACATGGAGCCTCATCTCTGCATGGTCCTGGACTACCTGCTCGATGGAGGCTGTGGCACCTCCGGATCTGTCAGCCTTGAAAAGAAAGCAGGAAGGCTCGCAAGCAGATGCAGTTCCTGTGCTGCTTCTGCCAATGCTCTGCTCTCCAGACATCAGCTGTGGGGAAATGTTTAAAGCCCGCTGCAGCACCGTATTCCCGGAGTTTGTACGTAAACACTTTCTAAAAGCATGAGTGGGAGTGTGTAGCTCTTTCAGAGCAGACCGGATGGTTCTCTCACTTGACATCTCCTCTACTTGAAACAACATCACTTTGTTGAATTTTGTGGCTTTTTATGTGGAACAACATTAGCTCATCCAAGTCTGTGGTTTATTTGAAAATGAAATTCCGGTAAGCTTTTGTACCATCTGGCTATGTCCAATTGAATCAGGTTTAGCAAGAAGCCAGTGTGCACGTGTGCACAAACACATATACACCAGAAACATCATCATCACCACAGCAGTAATCACAGGAAGTTTGACATCGTCAGGCAAGGGGGGAGGAAATCAGTGCCTGAATCGTGCGTGCTTTCTGTGGGGCTTGGCTTCTTCCAGCAGAGGGCATTTTGCAAGCCTTCCCCCTGCTCCTCTTCTACCCCTTTCTAACTGTGGCAAGGTGTTTGGCGTGAGCTTCCAAGTGGATCCAGATGTAAATCAAACACAGCTGGGTGAGCTGCCAGGCAGTGCGTTGCACCAAATTTACAACTGCTATCAAGTTATCACACTGATTTCAAAGGAGCCACTCTGATTTACGCTGACTGACGAGCTGGCTGGGGCTGAAGTGTACGGGAGAGGTCTGGGGACAAGGTGCTGGTGCTGCTTGCTCCTTGCAATAGCTGAGGTGTTTCATTAGATGGGAACAGCCCTGGATTCTTGCTCCCGTGAGCCAGGCAAGAAATGGGACACAGCAAATTCTTGACATCTTGCCCAGTGCCACAGCACTCTCCATCTTCTCATCCTCCTACAGTTGGGCACATGTGAGAGAAAATGTGGCCATCACCTGGGTATACAGGAGGCTATCAGAAATTTATCTGTCCTCTGAACCCATGCAAGAGCTCTGCCCAGATGTCTTTCCCAGGGATTCCATAACTTAGGTGCTTACAGACTGCTACTGATTGTGCAGGATGGTGAGGGCAAAGGAAAGCCAGTGGTAGGAAATATGGGGCGGTCTTCAGGACATGTAGGACAACTTCCTGTTGTCCTACATTTGTTGGCCAAATGCCAAATCTGTTGGAGCCTCTAGGCAGGTTTCCACTGGCTACAGCAGTCATAGGGCCCCCATACATTCGCCTCTGTAAATTAGGGGATGGGGGAAAAATGACTAAGTAGAAACATAGAATTATAGAACTGTTTGAGTTGAAAGGATTCCTTAAAGGTCATCTAGTCCAACTCCCGTGCAATGAACAGGGACACCTACAGCAAGATCAGGTTGCTCAGAGCTCCATCCAGCCTGACCTTGAATATCTCCAGGGATGGGGATCCACCACCTCTCTAGGCAACCTGTTCCAGTGCCTCACCACTCTTATTGTAAAAAACTTGTTCCTTATATACATGTATTAAATACATGTCTTGATTTAAATAACCTTGAAATAGACATTGTTTTTAACAACAAACAATGGAAATCCAGTGGGTGAGCTCTGACAGTGAGCTGGCATCACTGAAACACTCCTGAGCCGTGCACACTGAGGACACTGCTCTCTCCAAGGGACCTGTCCCCAGCAGCAGCTTCAGTTTGGGATTGAGGTCCATAATTACGTAAGCAGGCTTTTGATGAAAATCAGGTTTGACATCTCCACTCGGGATGCAGTATTGCTTTTCAACCTTGCATTGCGTGCACGCAGGACTTGTGCAGGTACACCTGTTTTTTCCCTGGATAGAGAGACCAGGCCACCGACACCACCCTGTCCCCTGTGCAACCAACAGCTGCTCATGAGTAGGAATTTGGTTTACTTGCAAAGGTGTCTTAAGCTCCTGGTGGGACAAATAAAACAAAACCTGTGCCAGCAGCGAAGGCTTTTAATGGAGGAAATGTTTCTGAAAGGTGGCCTCAGTGAAGCATTGCAGAGGCTGGTCTGTGGATAGAAAGTGGTGTGATACTCCTGCTCTAATTCTTTTTTCACAAGGGTCACTTTTTTAAAAAATAAATATATATCTATATAGGTTTGCCTCCAGCATATGCTGTAGTAGCGTAGCAGTTCTTCAAGCACTGTTTTCCAGTGTATGTGTGAGTGATGGCACCAAAAAGCAGCAGCTGTTACATAAAGGAGCCCGATGCTTCCTTGGCAGTTGCAATGGCCTCACCAGCCTCCTCTGCCACACTGGCCATCAGAGGCTGTCACCTCTAGGGCAGAGGCTGCTGCGTCGGAGCATCACTGGGAACTCACTTGCACTGCTGTCCTATGACAAAGCCAGGAGGTAAAATGAATAACCAGCTTAAAATAGGAATTTGCGCTGTATCATGGTTATTTTGCTTCTAAGGTCTATAAGGATTAAGAGCAGCCATTGCTTTGTAATGATCTAGATGAGTTTTAATGAGTAGCTTAATTGTTTTATTTAGCAGGGGGATGCCCAATGAATTATTATGAAGCCAGATTTGGTACTTGGTTTCCTTTAATTTTAAGATGTAAAAGTCTGATTTGTACTGCCTGTAAATTTGCTGCATCTCAGCATGGTAATGCTCCTGAATAATTTAGGCTTTCTTTAAGGAGGCCAGCAATGTACCCTGAAAAGATTAATATTCAACAGACGTCCATCATCTAAGTAAACACATTTTTTTCTAAAAGTGTATTCAGTTTTCATAAATTCCACTAATGGGTCAGAAACCTTCCTGGCTGACGTTCACAAGGTTTGTCTCTTTGCCTTTGTTTGTTTATTCATCAAGATGACTTCACCTGCATAAGGCTTAGACAAGTTTGACCCCTTGAAAGGAAGCGAGTGGATGTTCTTTGAACAGGATTGAAAGAAAATAAGGAAGTACTTGGAGCCACCTGGAGATAAGCCATCACAGGGCGCAATCTGCTCAGTGTCAGCTTGGCATGTGAACAGGATAGGGGTGGGATCACACCACAGGACATCGGCAGCTTGATTCCTGTGTTCCTGTGCTCTGGTTGGTAGAAGCTGTGCCACGGTCCACGGCCACTGCCAGGCCATTCACTTCACGTACTGGGCTCTTCTCTAGATGTTGGGGTGGGACAGTCAGCTGATGTGGAGTCAGAGGAGACACATGGTTGACTTGCAACAAAGCTGATACTAGACTAGATTATAAAACAAACATCATCTTTGAAGTTGTTGACTCTACCCACGAACCAAAACTGCCTGGTTGGAAGCAACCAGAGCAAACTGTAAGCAAAACCTGGCCTCAGCTATGAGCGTTGGAGGAAGACCAAGTTTCCCCAGCCTGAGGCAGTCTGGACCACGCATCTCACCCTCTGAGAAGGTGAGAACTGTCACAACGTTTTGAGCTCAGAACTCAACTTTCTGTGGGTCTGGATGCATTTGTGGATCACACAACTTTGGAGTTTGCAGCAGGCCTGGTAAAGGATGAATTTTGGATGAATGAAGTCGTGGAGATGGATACCAAGACACAGTGGGAAAGAATTCTGCTCTCAGAAACTGTTTTTCTAAAAGTAAGTGCCCAAGACTTAGACTATTACAGAGGATAACTGCAGAGGCTGGAAGGAATGAGCCACTTATTAGAAATGGCCTAGCCTCACAAGGAATCACTGGGCAAGTGGTTCTGGTATAAATGGTGATGCTCATCATTTCTTGGAGAAGGAGACAAGTCTCCTTAATTCTGGGCAGACCCCAGAGTGTCTTCAGCCCTGGTGTCCAGCAATTGGGTTTGCCAGGACAGTACCTGAGGATGCAGCACTTGCTTTGTGTACCAGAATCATTTCGATAACAGCAGTAGCTAACTCTGCCTCATCTTTCCCTTGGAAATTCCCCTCTCAGGGAATGCATGCAGAGCTGCATGGACATTAGGAAGGGCCTGAAATAAGGGGTAGTGGGCAATGTCCATTTTCTGGGTCAGAGGGATCTGCAAAGGTCCAAACAGTATGCAGTACTGGGAGAACACTTCCTCTCATTTGGATATAAAGCTGGCTGCAAGAAAAAAGAATTTGGATCAAATTGTTTTTGAGGGTTTCATTTTCTATTCCCTGGCTAATGAGCATGAACATCGATGTTTCTGCAGCTGTGGGCAGGCAGCAAGGTGCAGTACACTGCTGCTGAAACTCACATTTCCATATGCTCTGTCACAAGTGGAAATACTGCCTTCGTGTTGTTTCCAAATAACCAACATTAGAGGGTAATTTGAGTGCCTTATTATCACTGAAGGAAAGAGCCTACATAAATAGCCACACTTCACAGAAGTGCTCCAGCAGAGACACATCGCTCCCATTGGCACATGGCCTCTGGGTTGCAAAGGCACCTTGCTCCCACCACATAGGCACCACATAGCTGGTGCCAGCTCCTATGGGGCTCTGCTCCTGCTTCAGCTCCAGGATGCACAAGCCCAGCGGGGGCCCAGCTCCCCTCGGGCCCTCAACTTGGCAGAACTGGGAAAGTGCTGCAGGATTCTGGAGGGAGATGGTGGACAAGACCACGCCTTCGTGTGCCGTGGTGCTCTTCAGCCATGGGGTACAACAACTGCGGGTGTTTTTCAGCCTGTGTCCCTCCACTTGGCAGACCCATACGATGCAAACCTGCGTAAAGCACCTGCGCATTTACAGGTCCTGAGCACTGCCGTTCTTTGTGGCTGTGGGTATGGGGTGAGGAAATCTCCATAAACAGAGTTTTAACAAAAGAAGAGCGTTTTGGAAAGTAAGGCTTGGTATTTCACTGAAAAGCTGTGTCTTGCAGGAAGGATATAAATGCGGCCAGAAAAAGAGATCCCAGTGTTTAGTCCTTTCATTTAAAATTGCAGTTGGTAAGACTATTTATTGTAATAAATAGCCAAGGAAGCATCCTCAATCAAGTGATGGCACATTCCCATACTCTAATTAAATATGAAGCTCAATTACTATTCTATAAGTCAATAGTGTAGACAAGATTATTACAGGAAAATCCCCAGAGATGTCAAGGCTGAGAGGTGGAAGAGTGCTCACATTGAGCCTTTATTACCATGCTGTAAATCTGGATGCAGAAGGGCCAGGTCCTGTACTCATGGTTGCAACCTATGGGGTACTCCCACACCAAGGTCAGCTGGGCATTAAGTAAGTTAGCACAGATCCTTCAAGCTGTCCCCATTTTGGTGGGAAGTGGTTGCTTCAAGGTGAGAGCTTCTCAACCTCTGTCCCTTCCTTCCCACACCCTGAGCAAGGCAGCCATGAAGGGCCTGATGCAGGTAATTTTATAACCCCCTTGGTGGCAGTAGACAGACTTCACACCAAACAAGATGGTACTGCAGGAATAATTTATTGCTGCTCACTCACAAAAAAAACTATTCTTCTTTGGTATAATGCCAGCTCTTCAGTCCAATGGACACAATCCAGATCCTACAGATGTGAGTTTATACTCTGAAATTCTTTTTCCCTTTAAGTGGTGGCTGTTGCAGCATTGTGGTGCTGGGCACCACCTCCAGGCATGAGGGGTGAGCCCAGGCCCCATTGTCTGCCCGCACTTGATCAGTCGCCAAGACAAGTGCCAATGAGTGCCAGCTGTGCCAGTGGCTTGTGGCAGGGCTGAGAGTACACCTCGAGCTGGTCCTCTGCCTCAGCCCCTCTCTGCAGCGTTTGGTGACCTCAGTCCACTCACTGTTGTCCAGGGCATCTGGGAGTAACAACATCCAGGCTCTGGCTTGCAAATGAGCTGAAATCAGCACTTACTCAGTGCACCTCTGGCAAGAAGCAGTCCTTGCATGGAAGCAATTAGAATACGTACATATATGTATATATATACACATATATAATTGTATTCTTTATTATGTATTTGGCACTAGTGAGAATGCACTTCAAGTTCTGTGTTCAGTTTTGGGCCCGTCACTGCAAGAAAGACGTCGAGGCCCGGCCCTGGAGCATGTCCAGAGAAGGGCAGCAAAGCTGGTGAGGGGTCTGGAGCACCAGTCTTATGAGGAACAGCTGAGGGAGCTGGGATAATTGAGTGTGGAGGAGGCTCAGGGGAGACCTTACTGCACCCTACAACTCCCTGAAAGGAGGTAGTGGCTACGTGGGGGTTGGCCTCCCACATAACTCATGATAGGACTAGAGGGGAAGGGCTCAAGCTGCGCCAGGGGAGGTTCAGGTTGGATATTAGGAAAAACTTCTTCTCAAGAATGGTCAAGGATTGGCACAGACTGCCCAGGGAGGTGGTGGAGTCGCTATGCCTGAAGGCGTTAAGAAATGTGTATGGCACTGAGGGACACAGTTAGTGGGCATGGTGGAGATGAGTCAGTGGTTGGACTGGATGATCTTAGAATCTTAATTATTCTATGATTCTATGATTTCTGCCATCCGCCTGAAAAGAGGATTCTTTGGATCCTAAAGAAAGAAATCAAAGGGTTTTCTTAAAAAAAAAAAAAAAAGAAAGAAAGAAAAAAAAGAGTATATGTATATCCCTATTCAGACAGCTAGATGTTCAGTGCCCTGTTTCACATGTTTGAAATATAAGAGATTATTATTTATGTGGAGTCGTACAGTGGTATGTCTCCATACTGTGAAGGAGCTGAGGAGACAGAGCAGCCTGATTGGACAGTCTGCAGCCCTCCATGCTCACTGTTCTCGCTGCAGGCGAAGAAGAGTCAGCTCTCCTCTGAAAACTAAAAGAGGCATCTTCAATAAAGTAAATTCCTTCGGTTTGCAGATGGTCACCTGCCCTGATGGGCCCTCTTCCCTGTGCCAGGGGCAAGCCCTGTGCTGCAGCTGGGCTGCAGTGTGTGATGCACAGCGTGCTTTTCATGGGGCCTGGACCATGGCGCCCAGCCACTTTGAAGGGCAGGGACAGGCTGCAGGGGTTTGCATGAGCTTCAGACGGGGACAGGCCTGCTTCTCTCCAGCCTCTGTCTGGCTTTTGAATAGCTTGTATAATAAGTTATAAATGACAATTAAAACATTAAACGAAGAGGGGACCAGATGGCTCCAGGCAGCATTTAAAAATACCAAGACTATTTCTAAACACAGATCACCAGATCCACAACAGCCCTGGGCAGACTTATCTGACAGCCTGGCTGAAAGGACATGTGTGGTCTCAGTCCCCTCTCAGAAGATGCCGTTAAAATGCCATTTGCTGGCAGATGCGGGAGGAACTTGGGCTGCCCCAGGACACAGCTGGTGGCTCTTCTCTTGAAGGCGGCTGCCAAGGGTGGTTTGCTGAGAAGTGGTGAGGGCAGGTTTGACAGATGGCCCTCTGGCACCACGAGGAAGATGAACTGCTGTGCTAGATGGCAGGCCATGCAGTGTCCTGACTTCCCAGCCATCTTTAGCTAGGGATGTGGCTGCTGCACCACGGGTGTTACGGCCATGAACTCCTACCACCAGCAGGGAAAGCACTTTGTTCCCTTCCCTGCCATCTTCTCTGACGTAACTTCTGTCCCCAAAACATTTGGCCAGACTGGAAAAACTGCAGGAAACACATACAAGAACCAGTCACATGACAGAAGGGAAAGCATGGCTGAGGACCTCAGGCTGAGGCAAGGCCGCAGGACTGGGTTCCCCTCTCCTGGAGAGCAGGGAACAAGCAGGGAAAAGGGGAACATCTTCACTTAACCAAGGCCAGCAGCAGGACCCAAGTCAGAGCCCACCAAGCACCAGCCAAGCTCCATGTCCCGCTGACAGGAAGGCCCCCCAGCAGGTTAGCTGCCTTTCCAGCACTGTGCCCTGTCTCTTGGGGAAAAAACTCTAAGGCCTATGTGAGACAAGGCATGCAGGTTGATGCTCACAGTGACCACTTTGATCTTTCTGATCACCAGTTACATTTTTTCCACATTAAAAAAAAAAACAAAAACAAAAACAAAACAAAACAAAAAAACAGAACAACAACAACAACAAAATTTGATTATCATTTTGCTTTTGCTTTTCCTTTTTTTCTGCCCTTGTACACGCCTCCACCTCCTTTCAGCTGAGCCCGGAAGCAGAAGTATCACGTTACCATGAGAGAAGCGAGCTTTGTGGTATTTCCATCCCATCCAGAGCCAGGAAACACAGACAATTTTGCAAGACAGCTTGTACTCAGTAAATTTCCAGCTCAGTTTATATTTCTGTATTTATTTGGATTTGTGCTAACCGTGTAAAAGAGCACTCATCCCAAGTGAGGTGCTGTGGGCAAACTTCTGAAAAAACAGACTTTGTAGACGAAGGGCCCTGTGCAACAGTCCTTTCATTGGACTGCAAGGTGCTGGATACGTCCTGTCATTTGGAAAGGCAACTGAGATTTACAACGAGAAGCCAGTCACCTTCTGATAACAGCAGCTCTCCACGATAACTCTGCAGCAGCCTCCTTGTAATGCCCACCAGTCCAAACACCATTCCTGACAACATTTTCCTGTACCCTTGGGACCTTCCCTTGAACTCTCATTCCTTTCCTTTTCTGCCCTGTGTGATGTTATACCTGCAGCACAGCATAGTTACAGTTCTCCCAGCATCTCCCCACCCCCCTTCAGAGCAGCCATGGACCCAGACATATGTTTGTGCTGGCATAGGAAGGGCAGGATGGCTCCAGGGACCTTGCTCTCCTCTCTTGACTCCTTCTCCTTTAGCAGCGAAGCCCTGCCACAGGCACAAAAATCTGCATCTCCCATGGGACAGCAGTGCTCACAGCACCAGCTGCACTGCTTGTTTAGGTCTGCAGCCAGCCCACCCTTGTTTCTGCGTGCCAGTGTTCCCAAATACCCTCAAATGGAGTTGTGTGTGTGAAAACCACACACGATCACACACAACGCATACAGCCTCCCTTTTAAAACAGAGAGATGAAGGCTTGGAAGGGTTTTTTGGAGGCACCATGAATTCTGCTGTCTTTATCAAATTAGGGTGAACGCTTCAAAGCCAGAAAAAGCCACTGACGTAGCTCCCTGGTGGGCTGCAAATGGGCCAGAGCCACCCTCAAAAGCTAGCAGAAGCTGACCTGAAAAAATACAAGCTCTCAGCCAGCTGCCAGCATCCAAGACTGACCGAGGACTGAAAATGTTTTTGAGCCCTGTTGCAAAATTGCCCTGTGCTGGGCTGAACGCTAATGCGGCTCCCAGACGTCCCACGCTATAACACTGATGCAGCAGGCAAGGGAGGGCAGCAAATGCACCCTTACAGCTGTGGAGAGAGGGCAAATGTTTCTCACAGAGGATTGCAAAATGCAGGTTGTCATATCACAGTTGAAGGCCATTGCACTGAGTTATGATGAGGTGACAGAGAGTCCATGGTTCACATGGCAGCTTGGTGTCACGCGGAACACAGCCCACGCAGCACACTGCAAACTCCAGGGTCCAGGAGGGAGGATTTTGTAGAGGAATTTGGAGCCTTCACGCTGTAGCTGACCCCAAACCACTACTCCCATCTGGGTGAATTCACAGGCTTTTGAATGGGGGTGGTGGTGGCAGCAGCCCTGCTGTGACAATGTCCTCATCCCTCGCTACCACAATCCACAGCTGGACTGAGGCTGAGCTGGATTTGGGCAACGGATCTGATCTGGGTCCCAGTGGTGGCACACATTTTGCCCATAGATGAGGTTAAAAGGTGGAGCAAAAGGCGCTCATCTCTTTGGATGACCCACAGTTGGTGAAGTTATGGGTGAGTTGGTCAAAGCTTGTGCAATAATTTGCCACAGTAAGTTCTGTTAAAAAAAAATAGCACTTGTACCAAGTTAAATAACATGCCAGTTGACAATCTGCAACATTTAAATGGAGTCATTAGAGCAGTAAGGGCAGACACTGTCAGCTCAGCTGTGTTCCCACAGGCTGAGGTTCGTGGCGTGGCTTCCAGCCCTGCTAGGATGTGCAGGACGTGCCCAGGTCTCGCTCTCAGCACAGTAGCACAGGGGCACGGTGCAGACATGATAACATAAAGGTGAGAGACGAGGGGTAAGAAATTCACTGTGCAAAAAAGAAACAAACAAATAAATAAATAATAGAGGTAACTGCTGTCTGTTTGCAGCAACAGAAATGCTTTAAAATAGCCAGGTTCTAAAGGCTATTTGTCTTGTGCCTCGCGACTTCCTGCTTCACTCTAAAAAGTAGAGCATATAAATAGAGCAGGCAAGTGTGAACTGATGATAGCAGTATGAGTTGCATTTTAAATTCCTGGAGCTCAAATTCCTTTTTCGGCACTTCAGGCCTGTTTGGGACAATTTTATGCCAATAGGGACAGTTCAGTCCGAGCGCCTCCAACCAGGAGCCGCACTGCTGGCTGTGCCGGTGGGCATCCCGGGACAGCAGCAAGGTTAGCAGACTGAAATCTCAGCTTTCTCAGCTTAAAAATAAACTTGGCAGCCCTCCCCAGAAAACAAGCAGGCTCATTCCAAAGCAAACATCCTCGCCTGCAGATGCTTTTGTCACAACAGCAGTGACTGTGGAAGCTAATGAGCCTGATTCACTCTCGGGGCACACCGGTGTGCACCCACTGAGCTGCGTGCTGCTGCTGAGGGAGCCGTCAGCTCCCCGCAATGCCTTTTGAACCAGGAAGGCGCCGAAAAACAGAAGCCTCAGCCATCAGTTCTGAGATTTGTGTGTGAAATGGCTGCCACTTCGGCAGAGGTGCTTAATTCTAGGTCGGGGGCTTTTCTTTTGGTATTCCTGTAATCTTAGGTTGAAAGCCGACTGTATGAAAGTGCATTTTCTCTCAGGACATCCCTTTTGCAGAGCGATCTGAGAAGCCTTGCAGTAAACAAGCTCCTTCGATTTAACATTGCAGTCATAGCAAAGAATGCTAAAGAAAGTTGCTTCCATTCAAAAACTCAGCAGGTTGGGATCATGAGTGCACAGAAATGCTCTGTTTGATGGGATTTCCCTCATTTAACAGCCTTTTTTTTCTCACTGAGACCTCATTCCCTTACTAATAAATACTGACTCTCTGTAATAAACATCATTGGAAAAATAATGCTTCTGTGCTGTATTTATTCTCCTGTCCCAGGTTGGTAGGGCACTTCCTTTTTTTACAAGACCACGGATTTCCTCAGCCCGAGATACAAGGGTTCAGAGAGGCGATGGCCTTTGACTCTTTGCCTTCCTCGCACCTCCCACCTAGAAGAGAAGGGAAACCCCCCAGTCTCTCTCTCAACATCCTATTTGAAACAGTTACACTGAAAACATGAGAAAAACCCCCACCAAACCACCAAAGTAAAGTATCACATGCACAAAAGCCCCGCCCTAGCAGAAGTCACACAGAGCCTTTAAGCCTTTAACCTGTGCGCTGCCATTCATTACTTGAGGTCTGGATTTCCAAAATCAGTGGTTGGAATTGGCACGACAATGTGTAACAACATTGATGGGCTTCTCAGCACCACTGGAACCCTGTCCTGAAGGGACAGTGGCTGCTGGGATGGCCTACACGAGGTGCGCAGGAGGTGCCTGTCATGCTGCTACAGGTGCTGTCGGATGCTGGTCCCATGGGATTGCCCTCATCGGGGGCACAAGGACATGGCCTCACCCTGGCCCTGCTGGTGCTCAAAGCCTCACTGTGCTGCCTGCTCAAGCCAGGCCCAAGTGGGTAGACAGAGCTTCCCCGTGAGCCAAGGCCATGTGCAGTGGTGTTTAGCACTCAGGTGTTCAGCATGCCAGTGGCACTTGCATCCATCACTGTGACTGCTACCAACCCGCCTCCTAGGGACTGAGCATAAAGCACTCAGCCAATCACACACCTGTCTGCCACGAGGCCTTTGGCAGTCCATCCCCTTCACCTGAGTGGAATAAGCTGTGCCTGAAGTAAAATAAATCCTCAGGTCTATTGCTGAACTGGGCCTCTCCATCCAAGATCGAACTGCTGTCACTCAATTTGTCACTCAGAAAAAAAACTGATGCATACAGAGGACACATTTATTGCAACAACTTGGTCTCCTGTGCAGGCCCTGGGTTTCCAGTGAAGTCAGTGATTCATAGAATCATAGATTATAAAATCACAGAATGAGTTTGGCTGGAAGGGACCTTAAAGCCCATTCAGTTCCAACCCCCTGCCATGGGCAGGGCTGCCACCAACCAGATCAGGCTGCCCAGGACCCCATCCAACCTCCAAATTCAGCAACAACTCTTCCCCCACATCTCTGCACCAAGAAGAAGTGAAGCAAACATATGTAAAATGACACACTTTATTAAAAGTTACATTCAGCATCAATGGACACGTTTACTTAAGATTTTAACTGTCAAGGAGCTTATAATTATAAATCCCTCTAAGGCATTAAAAGCTCTTAGATGTTTTAACTTCTTTGCAATCATTTCATATAAATAGGATATGCAAGTGATGATGCTTGCCTAAGAGGATACCCCTGCTGCACTAAGCAAAGATATAAATATATGTATAAAACAATGAATTTTTCCCTTGTTATAAACTCTCCGATGGGGGGTATTTCACAATCCTTAAGGCTTGAGCTCTGGCCCTGCAACCGCTATTCACGTAAGAAGCCTCCTGTTTAGGTACAGATTGCTCACATGGATGAGAGCTGCAGGACAGGCATCAGCTTTCGCAGAATCAGCAAGAACATCAAAATGTTCAGTGAAATATATTTACCATCTGTGCAAGCACCATCACTTACTTGCTTCGCTTAGAGAGGTCTCTCTCTGAAGCAACAAAGAGAGGACAGGCACTGTGGCAAAGGCTAACTGGCATCTATTAGTTTCTAGTTTTTGAAGGGTTTGCTCCTCCTCAGGCTCTGGAACTGGGGGACGTCGGTCGCACTGCAGGGCAGAGCACTGCCCATGTGCCACTGCAGGCATGAGCTCAAGGCACGGGCGTGTTGAGTTGCAGCTCAAGCAGCACAAACCTCCCGCGATGCACAGTGGCTCAGCTGCTTTTCCAAGCATAAACAGCAAAAGAAGTGTCAACCACGTCCAGCTGTAGCCAACCCCTCAGTAAGTAGCAAATAATTCATCTTTGTTCCAGTCAACCATGCTCTACACCTACGACATCGGTACATGTGTGTGGGGATGAAGAAAATGACTACTGAAACACAGGCTGTGACAAACAGATGAACTGCAGAAACTAATTTGAATCAATACAGCTGCTGGGTCTGATTCTCCACAACCTCAGCAAGTTGATGTTTGTGCACAACTCCTTTGGCTTGGTGCTTTACAATAGGCCCAGTCAGAGAGGCTGACCTGGCCTTACTTTACACGGGAGTTGGTTACTGCACGGCATGTGGCTGATGCAAGCTCCCAGAATAAAGTCACTGTAAGCCACTTAGTGCCGGACACTAATTGCTACATGGAGCCCATCCCCACAGACAGACAGCCTCACTGAGGGGTTTCACCAGCACAGCCCAGCTGCAGCAGCAGCAAGGCCTCAGTCACATGAAGGCACACTCCACGACTTATTCCTAAAAGGTCACAGTTGTCCACTGAAGACAACTGCACTTCTGCATTCTGCTTCGAGTTCTCCTCTTGCACAGCTGGTTGGGAAGCACCAAGGTGACAGAGGAGCTGTCGAGGGTTTAGTTTCTCACTCTCCACATTTTCTGCCCCGGTCCTGGTTGTGATAACCACCACCTGCTCCTCATCTCAGCACATGAGGGCAGAGTGCTGGCTGAGTCACGGTTTCTGGGACCCAACAGAAGCCAGAGTGAAATGTGCTGGCAGTAGAAGGATCAGACCCTAAAGTACATTATTTTTATCCCATTCACCTCATGGACACAAAAAAAGAGAGAGGTTCCAAGAACAGGCTTGGATTTGGGATGAAGGGAGGGAAATGCTCCTCCCTTCCTTTTATTCTGTGTCTGCTGGTTTGAATTGTGTCTTAATAACAAGACAGTATTTTTTCAGGGAGATACTAAAAATGCTGGAGTCAATAGTATTTCCACCCTTGATCAAAACGGGTTCTGTAACAAAATGGAAATATTACAGGGGGAAATCATTGCAAAAATATTTTAGTTTACAAAGTGACTCCACTTTAATGGAGCCATTTTCCAATGCGACCAAGGACAGCTAGGGATCCAAAATCCTCTGAAGATGAAAGTGACCTGGGACCACAGCTCCCATTTGTGCCCTGAAAATCTTCATCTAAAAGCCTGCTGGGCTCTGTGGATACCCAGCAACTTCTCTTCTAAAACCATCTCAGGAAATTGAGAATACATCAGAAACCCGTACAGACGGTTCAGCTGCTGCCCTTCCTAGAGCCTAGATCTGGAAGAGAGCTCCTCCAGCATCACTGCTGTGCCCCATCACCTGTGCTTGTCCTGCAAGCCCCTTCAGCAAGGAAGCTGACAGAGGAAGGAAGGTTAAGGCCACACTCCTCTGCTCAGAAGAACGCTGGCAGAATATGGCACAGATTTACTCAGGTCCACCTCTGGCTGATGGTGTTTGTGGAAGGTAATGACACCATTACAGCTCCATGTAGAAAGTCATTTTTAAGCTTCAAAAGATAAAGATAAAAAAATACACACATGCACACTTCAAACTACAGATCTCATGTTGTTCCTGAATCCTTCACTGGAATCTGAATTTTAAGCACAGTTTAACTCCTCGGTATGTGAAGTCTCACAGCCACATTAATCGAGAACATGTGAATCCAGGAGAAAGAAATCACTTCCAGTTATGTTGTCAGTGTTGTGTGCATAACATTCCCACAGCTGTAGATCCATTGTGCTCCATGTTATAAATAAGAAATTGCATGGTGACAGCTAAAATTCAAAAGCGTTAATGTTTCTCTTTGCAACTTTTTTTCTCTTTTTTCTTCCTTTTTTTCTTCCAGTCTTTTGAGGTTTCTCCCCTTTCCCTCCTCGCAGAAGTTACTTGAAGCAACAATATTGCTTACCCAACTGACATATTTACCGTAATTAAAAAATAGTAGACGCCAAGCAAAAATGACTAATGTTGCTATCTGACAAATAAGACAAGGAGCAGCTTCTATTGATTCTGAACCAGGCTGTATTGCATTTGTGCTCATACACGTTTCTCCCGCCTCGATTTCGTTGGTGCTTTAAGGAGAAAGCTGAAGGCAGCACAAAGGACGCGGCCGGGCGCTGCCCTGATTCCCTGGCAGGCAGCAGCCACTGCCGAAGCCACTGAGTCGCAGAGCATAAACGCAGAGAGTCGGGCCCCCTGAATGAATACAAACGGACTGCCTTGTATCACTTGTGTTCTAGGTCCCTTTCAACCATGAAAAACAGCTACAAATTGTTCCCAGAGCTAAACCACTTAACATCTTGGCACTTGGTTGTTTTTAACTTCGTAACAATAGGCACTGTTCACTCCTCTCAATCTCAGTTTTTTATTCGGTAATAAAGCAGGAATACTGATGAAAGGCCAGTCACGGCTTCTCCCCATGGTATCAGGGTGGTGGCATGTGATGATTCACATGGGGTGTGTTTGATCCAAGAAAGCCCAGCCTCTGCTTATTCTTCCTTTGTTCTGTCATCTAAGGTGGAAAGGCAGAGAGAGACGAGATTTATTTTTTTGCTTTTTACTGTTATTTAGCAGTCACAGAACAAGATACATATAAGCAAAACAACAGGGAGCGAAATTCTATTCTTCAGCATTAAAAATTACAAGTAAGAGATGCCTTTGAAGTGGGAGATCTGTCTCCTGCAAAGTATGGACATTTGATTCTCATTTGCGCACGATTCTTCTCCAGTGGCAGGTTTTACAGCGCATCCTTTGCTCTGCTATCGTGTTGTGCAGCCCTGCAGAGGGTCAGCATCCGCACCTGGTGCTTTACTATGACAGAATTAAAGGGTGGTCCCAGCCCCAAAGAATTTAAATTTGAGCCAGGAGAAGGCAAGGTCAGTCACAGGGAGATGTAAAACCAACCAGGGCAGTGTAGATAACTGCAATGGGAGCAGCACATCCAGCCTAAATCTCTGTCCAGTTTTTCTCAGGGAGAAAGAGTTTTAAGGACGGATTTGAAGGGGAATGATGGGATAATGGCTGATACCACTGGAAGGGCGTTCCATACAGAAAACAGAATGCTGTCTTTCTGAGACCGTAACGAACAAACCTAAGGTGACGGGCATCTTAGGTTACAAGGGAGCTGAGCTTGTGGTCCTGAAGTGAGGAGGAGGTAAGGCAGAAGCAGGGCTGAGAGAGAGGTGGTACCTGGTGCCCATATGCCAGGGGAGAGGAGCTGAGAGGCACAAGGCGACACAAGCAGAGCGACAGGCTCAGGAAATTGTTTTCAGCACAGTGCTGCTGGTATTCTCAGTGAGGGAAACTCCTGTGTGTCAGATTGAGAAAGCTTTCCTGCTGACTCCCATGATGTCTGATGCTGCCCCAGCCCTACGGCTAGGCTGTGCAGTGCCTCCCTGTGCAAAGACCACCTCTGTCCTCACACACCCACAGGGGGATATCGTAACTCACTCCCCTTACCATTCTCTGCTTCTGCTAACAGGGTACAATTTCACCGCAAACCCCTATCACTGCATCTACTCAGAAAGCTTACTGGAAGAAAGACGAAACCTTTCTCAGACAAAAGTCTCTTTTGTTACACTGTCCTGACCATGACCTGAGGGGAGTGAGTGTGCCTACTGCACATGTTCAGGTTGCGGCTGGGGTAGGGCACCCACCTGCTCCTTCAGCTCAGCCAGCTGGCTGGAGAGCTGCTTCACAAGGCTCATGGTTGACTCCAGCCTCTCCTGCAGGTTCCTGATTTCGTTTTGCTCGCTGTCGCCTTCATTGCTGACCAGAGACATGGCTCTCATCCGAGGGAACCAGTCCAAATTCTTCTCCTACACAGGTATCAGAAAAACAGCAGCGTTAGTAGGGGGTTTCTGCAATGCTACTAGTTGAGACCAGAGAATGTAGACTCAGGTACTTCTCAGTAGACGACACTCAGCAAGTGAGCTTCACAGTCACTGCACGGAGCAGACATTTTACACAGGCCTTTCTCTGTCTACACAGAAAGCATCAAGCGCAAAATCCTGTTTTCCCACAGTTGCTCCTATCCCATCTGCAGACATGGTATGAAGAGACACACACAAGGAGGCCTCTCTGGGACCTCACGTGCTCCTGGGCTTTGCTTTGAAGCACTCACAGGGACACATTTCCTGCTGTACACTCATCTGTCAGGGCCCTGCCTGACTCCCTGCAGGAGTACCAGCAAACCAACAGGAAGACAAGGCAAGCCACAGCCCTTGCCAGGCTGGCCTGCAGCCTGCCTGCTGCAGAAGTAGCGGTCTCGGGGCCAGTTGAGCTGCCCACAGTGGAAGATTTGGGATCCCAGGAATGGCTTGGGCTTCAGCATGCAGTTCAGACTGTGTATCTCAGCACAGCCCCATGGCGAAGCACTGACTGGTGAAGGACTGGGCACTGCAAGGATATTCATGGTCTCAGGCTATGAATCTGGTCATTATGGAAGTGCTGCAGACAGCTGATACAAATTGGGAATGTGGTGCAGCAGCATGAGGCTCCATCTCCTCCCTGACCCAGGGGCACAGATATTTGTGTGTAACCTGTAACAGGGTGGAGGGTGCAAGACTGGGAGGAGTGCCAACCATGTGGCAAGTGATGCGATTTGCCCTAATGCATGATACAAAGGAAGTAGGTCCTGCACCCAGTGATGCATGACATCAACGCACCTCTGCCTTCCCACCCTGGGGGATTTGGAGGATGTGGTTAATCATACATACAGTGTTTTGCAACAGGCCTCCACAGACACGTGCACTTGATAACTTTAAAACAGAAACAGCGTGAGCTGGAGTGTGTTTCTTCCAGTGCCCTGCATGACTGAGTGCACTTTCAGTAAGTTTTCAGATGACACCAAGTTTGGAGGAAGTGTTGATATGCTTGAGGGTAGAAAGGCCCTACAGAGGGATTTGGATAAGCTGGACTGATGGGCTGAGGCCAACTGCATGAGCTTCAAGTAGACCAAGTGCAAGGTCCTACACTTCAGTCACAACAACCCCATGCATCCCTGCAGGCTTGGGGCAGAGTGGCTGGAAAGCTGCACAGAGGAAAAGGATCTGAGGGTGTTAGTTGACCACCAGCTGCACAAGAGTCAGCAGTGTGCCCAAGTGGCCAAAAAGGCCAATGGCATCCTGGCCTATATCAGAAATAGTGTAGTTTGCAGGATTAGGGAGGTGATCATCCCTCTGCACTTGGCACTGGTGAGGCTGCATCTTGAGTTCCACGTTCACTTTTGGGCCACTCACTACAAGAAAGACATAGAGGACCTGAAGCATGTCCAGAGAAGGACAACGAAACAGGTGAGGGGTCTGGAGCACATCTCTTATGGGGAGTGGCTGAGGGAACTGGGATAGTTGAGTCTGGATGCTCAGGGGAGACCTTATTGCACCCTACAACTCTCTGAAAGGAGGTAGTGGCTATGTGGAGACTGGCCTCTTCTCCCACATAACTCATGATAGGACTAGAGGGGAAGGCCTCAAGCTGCGCCAGGGGAGGTTCAGGTTGGATATTAGGAAAAATTTCTTCTCGGAAAGAGCGGTGATGCATTGGCACAGGCTGTGCAGGGAGGTGGTGGAGTCACCATCCCTCAAGGTGTTCAAGAAATGTGCAGATGTGGCACTGAGGGATGTGGTTTAGTGGGCATGGTGGTGGTGGGTCGATGACTGGACTTCACAATCCTAAAGGTCTTTTCCAACCTTAATACTTCTACGATTCTATGGTGGACGGCTCTGAACAAATATCACTTTCCCTCCAGCTCCCCCAAACAGGAGTACTTTCTGGAATTTCACCTACAAGACTTCTGGCAGCCAACAGCTGTGCTACTTATGTTGTCTGGACTTAGTATCTGGTAAAATCTCAGGTGCATTACCCCTGCTGCAGTCTTAGAGTTCGCCTTTCAGCTTTTTTGTTTGGAGACAAAAATACAAAAGTCAGAGCTGGTTCTGCATTATTTGTAGCTGAGCATCCAGTGGCGGCCTTATGTGAGCAGATCCACATGGGCTGGCTTGTGTCTATGAGTTTATGAGCCCGTGAATACAATGTTATTGTGCTACCAGAGGGAGATGACTACTTTCAGCTATGTCATGCTCTACCCTGACCATCAAGCCCTCTGACAGGAATATGTTTCGAAACCACCAAGCTAACTCAAAAAGCTGCCGTGAGACTGGAAGCACTTACGGTGTTTATATTTTTCCATTACTTGGGTTAGCCCGATCCCCTGTTACCCTGTACGAGACTAAACGCAAAGCCACAAGAGTGTTGGGTTGTTTCCTTCTTTTTAACTCAACACTTCTAACGAGTTTTTGCCCCACTGTGCAACCTCGGGTGCTGTCACTGCAATGACAGGATGCCCGGGGAAGGAGACGGCGAGTCCCTTTGCTGTGTTCTGCAGCCCACAGCTCGGTCAGCCGTGTGCACTGGTGGAATGAAGCCTTTCCTCTCTGCCCACTTCTTCGAGCCTCGTGATCTCATTACGACAATTTACTGTGGTTACGCATGATGCCATTTTCAATGGGTCATAACTCATTCAAATCAAAACCTGTTTTCACCAGCTCTGCTGGTGGAAATCACGTGTGCCCCCTCCCTGCTGGATATCCCCACAGACACATGCAGCTGTAGGCTCTGATTTCAGCTGCAACCAGGTACGCTTACAAGACCTGCATTCATTTTCCACGAGCACGCTCCGGTATTTATTTTAGATTTATTTTGGCTAGGATCTAGCAGAGCATTCATCACGTGCCTAGCATTAAGCACAGGTGTAGTCATCTACACTAAGCTTAGTTTGTGCACAACACTTTGCTGGCTCAATGCTTTTTTTTTTTTTTCACTTGCAAAATGTTTGCCAGCAAATTTATCTGCCACTGTGGTCATGGAAAGCGAATTCAAAGGAGCTACAGCGAACAGAGCTGCAGTTGTATCCGAATATTTCCTGGAAAGCTCTGGTGTCTGCACCCATCGCAGCTTCTCTTGCTTGACACACCTGGATGTACCCGGCTCAAGGACACGTTGCCGCGGGAGCCAACTGAGGGCTGGGAGCACCTCTTGGAAAGGCTCGCTGCAATGCTGAAGCTTCCAATGCCAGGCTGCAGAGGGAGAGCAATCTGAGACTCCATCACTGTGGTTCTCATGTTTGCCGGGCACTGCTGCCAGGACTGTGAAATGCACTTTGCTAGTTTTGTTTTCCATCTGCCACTCCCTCGCTTCTCCAGGACGTGAGGCAGAGACTGCCAGCTGCCCGGGAAAGGCTTTGCAGATTGACCCTCCACCGCACTGAGGTAACGCAACACGCACCCGTGTGGCCGCTGGGCAGCCCAGTGCAGTTGGCCTGCCCCAAGGCTCCCAGCGTCACCTGCTGCCCTCTCCTCTGCACAAGGTTAAACCTTCTGGGGAGAGAGGTGGCCAGGAGTGGGTGAGGACAGGGATAAGGCACACAGCACCTCACCGCTGCCATACAATGCACAGCTGTTTGGCTGGGACAGCTCTGCACCATGTGCCTGTCCATCTTGGCCACCACAACCCCAGAGCCACAGAGCTCTGTCACTCTCACATCCGCATGTGCCCAACTCTATGGTTTTTCTGTCACTATTTTGCCAGAAGGTTGTAGAGGATCAAGCAAGGGCTTGAGCCAAGTTCTAAGAGAAGTCGATGGGACCGCATGGGTGGAAGATCTCATCAAAAGAAGCAACTGACTTTTGTAGCCAGGTCTAACAGCTGACTGCAAGGCTCTCACTTGGTAGTCCCAAGTGCTATGGTGGGTAATGGCAGGACTTTGCCTCTTGGTTCTTGACAGCACATACATACAGAAACCCAATCCAACTGTGTGATTATGTCACACGAGACGCCAGCCAAGCTGTCTTTAGGTTAAAAATATTTATCTGGCCTTCATCAGTAGTCCCACTGTAACGTACGTGCTAGTTATATTCCCTTGCTGAATGGCATGCATTTGCCAGTCAATACCATCTTTTTTTTTTTTTTTTCCCAAGTATTGTGAACTGCAAAACTCTAATAATATTAAAGGGCAGCATGAAAATGAGCTCCGTTGCACAGCCCTGTTTGCTGAGTCTGTACCTCAAGCAATCTGCAATTGCCTCTGGGGACGAAACCTTTCAATCACAAACCTGTGAGGTTTCACAAGACAAATCGGAAAAGGTTCTTCAGCAGAATGTTTTAGTGAACTGGAGGTGTTCATGGGGGGACAGGCACTCTGTGACTGCTCAGCCGCAGGAAAGCTATTTTTACTTCAAGGTAATTGCTTGCCAATTAACTTGAGGTAGCTAACATGTTTGTACAACACCAAACATTTGTTCTGGGACTTAAAACGTTTATGGGCTCAGCCCAGGGTTCACCTTGACCAGCTCATACATGTTAAAGCTGCAGTGTGCCTCCGCCATGCTGCAGGTGCTACTTCCCTGGCCGCTGTGGAGATGGGACCCGGGAGTGTGTCGTCTGCCATGCCTTAGCCATTCTTCTTAGAAATCCAGCTGTATTCCCAGGGTTTAGGCAGACATTTTGAGCCAACAACCTGCATGAACGAGGCGGGCTGGTATGTTGGTAGGGAGCAGGGCAAACCTCTGCCAGCAGCTGTCACAGCCTATAAGCAGTAACCAGGTTAGCGCAAGGTGACATAGGTCAAGCAGAAATGAACGCACAGAGGTTGAGTTATGCGGACGCAGCACTCTAAAACGAAGCAGACACAAAATGAATGGCTAAAATGTACAGAAACCTTCTTTCTGAACAGCTGGGGCTGAGTGCGGTGTGTTGTTACTGTTACTTCATTCTTGCATCAGACAGCAGCTATCCTCAGCCCAACCGCAGCAGCCCACCTACGGATCACAGGACCTACTCGCTGCACCCTCCCTCCTCGAGCATGATGTGTGCCTCGCAGAATTCATATTTAAGCATACGTCTGTGTCTAGGGCAGAGAGTCAGCCAGACAGGAAGGCTGCAGGGACAGAAGGGAGCCGCAGCCTCCTCTCTGCCAGCTCAGCTGGACGGAAAAAAATAAAAGGGCAGGTGGGGCTAGCCAAAAGGCTGCGGGCCAAAGAGACTGCACACGAGCTGAGCAGACATTTCGTGCGGTGATCCAGCATGCTCGCTCCCGCCTGCCTCCCTGGCAGCAAATCCCACTGGCAGGACCCCAGCAGCAGCGAGGCCCGGGAGGGCACGCGCTTCCCCGTGAGGTCCCCTGCATGTGCACGGTGCCAGGTGCCGACGGCAGGGCACACGCTGAGCAGTCGCAGGGCTTAGGGGATTTGCTCCTTGCATTTGCTGAGAAACCTCAGAGCCTTATTCTCAGAGAGGAATGCTTAGAGCGAGAGCCTGCATTTGCCTCTAAGCGACTTTCTCCTTTCTTCCTGCAGGCTTTCCGGGGCAGGGCAGAGCTAAGAGCCGAGTACTCCCTTCAGTCAAATACTTCCATTTTTCTGACTCTGATAGATCTGTCTGAGCTTGGAGGGAGGAAAGAGTGAAAAAAAAAATTGTTTGGAGTTTCTGTACTTTGTAAAAAGTCTTTCTTGAGCCGTCCCTGTCCTGTTGGCATGGCCAACTGGCTTCAATTGAACTCTCACGCTGAGCTGAATCCATGTCTTCAGAGTAATTGGCAGGGGATGCTCCTTCAGGAGGTGCCGGTTTCACAGGCAGCAGAGAGATGGATCAGCTGCAACCAGCGGGAGAGGCTGGGCTGAGCCTTTTAAAAAACAGATTACTAGATAACAATGAGAGAAAATAGGTCAAAGAGTAGGACAAGGGGGATGAGGTAGAGGAGCAAAGGCAGCCTAATGCAGACTTTTTGCCAGTGCCATCCCCACAGGCTCAGTCTGAGGCCACGCTGCTGCCAGCTATGCAGTGCTTTCATTTCCTTAGCAGGCACTGCCCAGCGTGGCGACACTCAGCCCTTGCTACCCCGTGACCCCCTGTTGCAACATGAAAACAAGCAGTCTGGGGACTTCCCTCCCACCTACTCAAAAAGAAGAGGAGGTATGACTGCTTGGTGACCTCTCAGCTTCCCCCGCCTTCCCCAGCCCACCACTCCCATGTCCGGCACAAGCCACTCACTCCTTGGTGACTCAGAGCTGGCGTGTGCTGGATGGGAACAGTGATGGCAGCCTGGAAAAGCCTCCTACAGCTTTAGAGAGGTGAGAAGTGCATATGCGGGTGGTAAGGCCCAATTCGGGGACATCCAAGGTAGCCACTACTGGTCACGCGGTAGCCTCCAAGTCTAACAAGTGCCACCACTCAGCCCCTCTGACTCCACTGTGCCCTAAGACTTGTGTTTCCACGTGAATGCTAACAAACTGCAGATGTTACTGCTCGTGTCCTTTCAGGTACAAGAACCAGCAGGGCCATTCACTCCTCTTTCCTGAGCCAGCACCTTGAAAAAATACTTCAGCTCCAGGTACAGAGAGGTCTATTTACTAAAAAATGATTCTGTGTGTCTGAGGTGTAAATAAGGCCATCCATTTCTTTCCTAGATTAGCTGCCCATATAAGCAGAGAGCGATCAGACCAAGCTACCTTCTGAAAGCTGCTTTTTTTTTTCTGCCTGGGGATGCAGTCTGGTCATAAAAGTCTGCATCGACGCAGCTCCTATAGCCACCTTAAAAAAGGGATTTTGAAGATTTAAACTATCTTGTGCTTTAGATGACATGGGGCAATAACCACTTTGTGATTTAATCACAGACAATAATAATTTGGTTCAGTGCATGATTCAGCTAATCCGCAATTTGATAAACGTTCATCCCAAACTACAAATCCAAATAGCTTTCTGCAAATCCTGTTTGACACTTTAATGTTAAGACTGTATTTGATAAGCAATCTGTGCCATACAAGAATATAGGGCGGGAAATTAGGAATCGTTATGCAGCCATATGCAACCACAACAGTAATTCAAGGAAAAGAAAAATAAACCTTGGCAATTACAGATAAATCTTTATGCAGTGAGAAAATTAATATATCTGACTGGGCCTATACCAGATTGAAACGTTCTACGACTTCCATGGTGCATTGGAAAATACAGGAATCTGTTTCCCACTAAAAGAAGGTTGGAAGTGTAACACAGCCTCACAGTCTGCTTTAGCAGCACCGCTGGTGCATTTACTTTCACTTTAATTGGAATGAATGTTTTTGAGTTGTTTGCAAAAGAATCTATCACCTTAATTCCACGTAACTGTGAGCTCTGATATCTAGGCCAGTCACTCATGAGTGTCTTGCAGCGCTTCGTTATTGGTGTTCCAGTTTGTGAAATCCCCCAAAAAGCCATGGGGAGGAATGATAATAAATCTCAAACCTCTGGTGCTGTGTGTGGCAGTTTTGGCACTCAGCTTGAGAGTATAAAGAAGGATCTTGCTTTTCCAGGGAAGAGCCCCCCAGAGTTCCTGCTCGGAGAACACACGGGTCTGGCATTTAGCTCCAAGAGATGAAAACAATCACAAAAATATGTTTTCACAGTCCAGCCCATAAGTTTGAGTGTGATCTCGCACTACTTCTGTGGGCAAGCCCGTACGTAAGTGCTAAGCACAAGAGGCAGCAGTGTGCCCTTAGCGTGAAAAAGGCCAAGCACACCCCAGGCTGCATTAGCCAGAGTGCAGCCAGCACACAGAGGGAAGCAATTCTTGCCCTCCCACTGGCATGCATAAGGCTGCATCCGGTGCACCAGGTCTGACAGACACTGACAAACTGGAGCAAGTGAAGGGCCTTTGCTTTAGGTAGGTGCTGGATCACCATGCAAATGGACATGGCCCTGAGCAATCTGCTTCATCTGGACTTGCTCTGAGCAGCGGGTTGAACTGGGGGGTCTCTGGAGGTATCTCCCAGCCTGAATTCTTCCGCAGTCTCATGCTGTGACAGGCACAGTGACTATTTTCCTGCCTCGAGGGAGGAGGGCCTGAGCTTCTACCTCAGCCCGGCACCTCTCTGAAGCTTCGCTGCCTTCCCGTGCTTTCCTCTGCCTGTGGCAAGTGTCCATTTCTCAGCTGTTGCTTTCTGACGCTGCCTCAGTCATTCTCTGCCACCTTATCTCTATCGTAACTCTGAGAATTGATATTTTTCTCTGCAAATCCTCAAGAATCCCAGCACTACCACCACGGGCTGGGATTTCGTTCTTTATATTTGTGCCCTTAAAATAGATATAATTATAGATCTGTGCAAAATATGAATTTACTTTTCCACATTCCTATGTTTTGATGTTGTTAGTGGTTACAGAGCAAGCTTTAGGAAAAACACTTCAGATTATTCATTTAAAATAATTAAGTTATTTCTGATATAATCCCTGGATCCTGTGCATAAAGAAACAACATCTGGTACAGAGATTAGAAAATAAATGTTCTTGGCTTTTTTTTTTTCCTTTTGTTAAACAGATGTTGTTGATACAAAACACAGAACTGTAAATCATGGCTTGCATGTGGACACAGACTGTCACTACTGAGCAGAAATTTACTGTGGCTAGATAGAGATTTGAAACAGCAATGAATCACTGGCTTGCTAACTTTATTCACGTGGGTATGGTTTCAATATTCTGACATTAAGTGCACATGTCCTTAAAAAAAGAACCTTTTAATGGCAGCATGAGAGGCTCTGTTTTAGTTCCAGCTGTCTCTGTAGGGGAAGAACAGCGTAAAGCAATGGCCGTATGGCCATCCTCACACAGAGGCACCTGGCTGCTCTCCATCCCCTCCACAGCTCATTGTGGTGCTGCTATCGAGCTGCACAGGCACCCTGCTGCCGGGTGGCACCTTGCCTGGCACACCGCATGGGGCACCCAGTGACAGGAGAGGGTCTGTGCTGCCCACGAGCTCCACCGCTGCTGCCAGAGTGCCTCCAGCCCTGGCTCCGCTCTCCCTCTCCTTCCCCAACTGCTCCCAACATCATTTCAGCAAACTCACTGCTCGTTTGCTGTGCTGGCTCATGTGTAGCTGAATGGCTGTGTCTTCCAACGATAGTTCTGTTGACTGCACTTAAAGTGAACAGAATTCAGGTGCTTATTCAGCCCCACGTCATTCCTACCCACGCACCACCAACCAGCCTGAAGTCTATCTCACTGAAGTCTCCATTCTTCGATCCTCTTCTAGCATTGATTTTCCTTTTGCAAGGCATGCTGGTGGGAGCACTCCAGGCACTAACTCCAGACACAAGCCTGTGCCACTAACACCACTGCAGCGTAAACATACCCTACAGTGCCACAAAGCCACTAGGGACAGGCAGGTTGTCTTCTCCTTAGATACACACCTGCTGTTCAGCCGGTGAGGACAGCACACATTTTGACCTGTTTTTGGCAACGTAAGAGCTGGTTTGATACAGTGGATCAGGGTCTAACCCCCTTGTTAACCTCCCAGCCATGACCTTTACTTCATACCTTTTGTAGCATGGGATTCAGGCTTGTGCTTGTGGAAATGCATGCATTCTTTGACATTTAGATTTAATTCTCTGGCCCTGTCACCTTGCTTTTCGCAAGTACTGTCCGTTTTCTAGCTTTAGCTTCAATTTGGTGTAACAGAATCTTTGGGAAATACAAAGACTCAGCTGGAGACTCATTTTTCAGAGGCTCAGGACTTGACCTTGTTCTCAGCTTTGCACAGGCATAGCTTCACTGATTGCAGTGCGATTGTTCTGGTTTAGGATACTCCCTGAATCCTGATCTGAATGGTCTGCTTTGGGCCCATTCTGACTCTGATGTATTCTGCACACGGTGCGATATGAAAGGACAACTTAAAGTACATTTTCTTTTAAAATTAATCAGAATTATTACCTGTCCCTAATGGGCTATAGGGAACAACTGTCCTTTTAAACAAAGATGTGACTTGCTCGTATACCATGCATTTGTGTAAATGCACATACTCAAGCATCAGTCAGAGAAGAAAGAGCTCCAGTTTTCTCTTTGAAGTGTCTCCTGACAAAACACCACGGGGCCACGGCCGCCTTTCAGCCATATGGGCCTGAGCACCACCAACAAGCTCTCCAAGCTGTCTGCAGACCACTCACTGTGTTCAACTGCTTGCCCAGGGTCCTCACCTAAGCACGCACTGAGAGGCTCCTGAGAGGCTCTCACCGTGGCTGCACCCCACCAGGCCCCACAAACCCCACTGGGAAGCACAGAGCACTTTTGTTCCCAGGGCCTTCGGGGAAGAGGTGGAAAACAACAAAACTGGGCCTGCAAAGTGAAACGTCTGCTCCTCAGGTTCATGGCTACTGCACACTGTTTTCAGAGGCTGCAGGCACAGATCGATAAAGGAAAAAATGTCTTGCTATAATGCGAACCTCTGTCTGCCTGTACTAGATTTTCATTTAGCTCTCTTGCTCGCATTGCTAGGAAAATACTGAAACGGATCCTCTGTGCACATCTGCTTTTTCCTGTTTTGTTTGTTTTTTTTTCTTCCTTTTCATATATTTTTTTTCAGCCCAGCATTTAAATATGGTTTGTTCTGTTCAATTAAAATGCATTTTCTGTTGAGAACAAGCAGATGATCAGTTTCACAAACCCAGAGTTACAATTTTCCTTCAGCAGCACCCGGCAAAATGAAAAACAGAGACAAAACATTTTAATCACATGTGTATAAAATACACAGCGTTCATTAAACATGATTTAAACTCGCCTGTTTGTTTTGGAGACTCTTTGAGGCTACTACTACCCCGACCCCAAAGAACTGTAATGTGATTCCTGATCTATTGAATTTTGTAGGATGGCTGTAGTGGGTTCCATTATATATAAATTGGATGCAGCCAATTTACAATCTCCTATACACACTTTTATCTCAAAATGCCCTGTGAGGCAATTGTGTAAAGTACTTTATCAGGGATTGTTGTTGGTAATATTGCAAGATTTCATGATGTAAAAAATACATCAATGTCATTTAAACTGAACGAAATGGTTCCTGTTTTGGCTTTTTTTTTCCCTCTGTATAGCACTTTTAACCATCTTCTCAACAAATTTGTTCAATAAATACTGTATGAAATACAAACATTTTGCACATTGTCCCACAGATACAATTTGCCAACCTGATTGATTTCTTTCTCTATAACTAATCTGATTCCTTTAGGCTATATATCTTCTCTTTTATTAAAGATGATGCAATCTTTGCTTTTTATCATACACACAACCACAGAACTGAAAAGAGAGAAGATTCTAGGAACAAGACTTGAAAAACCCGAAAACAAATCTCATAAAACGGATCCCAAAAGATAAGTTGCACAATGAAACCAAAGTTACACAAATTCAGAAACTTATCCATACAGAACAGTTCAGACCTGCACGTTTTTCTTCCCACGACAGATACAGAAAACAAGGAACTTCATCGCGTCCACAACACCTTGTAAAACGAGCTCATGCCACTGGTGCACGCAATCCTCACAGCTCTCACTGTCTCTCAAATGTGAGAACTCAGAAGCAGTACTATATTACATCTTTCCCCTGCTTTGCTTTTTGCAGAACGTCATCTCAGTGACTTGAGTTCTTTTAACTTTTAAATGGTGTCCTTGATAAGACAACTGTCTCAGACTCATCTCCCTGTTCTTTTACTAATTGCTCTTCTGTCTTTGGGAAACCCACAGTCCTTCCTTTCCTCAGCATCTGCAGCTATCTGTCTTAGCTGTGGACAATTTTGGAGTGTCTTCCTCATTCAAGAAGCCAGAAGCTTAGTAACACTGTAATACAAAGAACAATAATGGTTTTCAAATGTTGCAATAATATTCTCAAGTAACGCTGAAGACTTCCTGTGTTTGTTGCTTCTCCTAGAGTGCAAAATCAAATGAATTCAGTTTATACGCTCTGGGATCTGAACATGACATTATCCCTTTGGGAATGAACTTATCAGCATCCGTGACTCTAGTTAAGGCTCAGGTCTCATTGGGCAAAGACACATGCTTCCATTCCTGGGAGAATCGAGCCTCTGCTTCTGCCAG
Source organism: Alectoris magna (assembly GCA_030625065.1). NCBI lineage: Eukaryota > Metazoa > Chordata > Aves > Galliformes > Phasianidae > Alectoris > Alectoris magna. The sequence continues at coordinate 130,507,678 of CM060560.1, read as the reverse complement.
GCTTTCAAGCACAAGTAGGTGCCTATCCAATGTCTTGGACAGCCTTTCCATCATTTGAAATCACAGAATAAAGGTCTGCCCACACACAGATCCATCTCAGCCACATGCTTCTTAACAAAGGGATAAAAGGTGGTTTTTGCAAGCTGCCTGGAAAGTTAACAGCTCCAGCCTCTGGCAGGTCGAGGCGGGAGTGGATTCCAGCAGGGAACCGCAGCCCCGTGTCCTGCCAGCAGCGCTGCTCAGCTCCAGGGCGCTCCAGCTGGAACACCTCCCCTGGATGTTTGTGGGGATGTGCAAGTTTCAAGGAACACTGCCTCATGTCCAGACCCCTCCTTGAGATTTTAAGGCCAACAGCAAACAAAGAAACAGGAATCCAACTCAGCTCATTTATTTTAATTAGCAAATTGAATGAACTGGAGTTGGAAGAAGGACAAGGAGACTGTGACTACACTGTACTATCAAGGCAGAACACAACTTTATAGCAAATCCAGTCATCAAAGCCTGAATATTGTTCAGCAGACAAATCCTTCAAATGCAGAAGGAACTAAGCAGAGCTTACAACAGAGCTACACCACCACAAGATCCAAGAAGAGCAGTGCTAGGTATTATCAACTCACTGCCCCCAGGCCTCAGGGGAAAAAAAAACACCAAATCTCAGGATGAACATACTGTTGGAGAGTTTTAGGTTTTACTATGTAACTTTCAATTACATTACAGCTTTTTATTCAAAAGTAATATCAAAGGAGAGGCAAAAAAAAAATATCAACCAGGATTGTGCTGGTCTTGGGACCTGTCCCTTTAGGAGTGTACAGTGAGCAGCGATGCAGCAGGGAAAATGGCACTGCACAGTTGCATGGCTACCCCCTCACTGAGTCAGCTGGAGGGATGAAGCTTATCTCCATGCCCTCACCGCATGCACCAAAACTGCCTGTGCTGTAGCATCTGCGGTTGATGCTGATCTTTCTCTTACTCCAGCTAATGGCATCATTTCTAAGGAAGCAGGATCAGATCTGTGGTTTCCTGTTCAAACAGCAACAGTAGAAGTAATTTTTCTTGTCTTTGAAAGAATGTATATAAGCTTAAGCCACTAAAACCTCAAGCTTTTAAACGAGGTCCCAAACGAAGCTCACCTTTCCTTTTATTTCCCCCTACCTCACACATCACCTAGCCAAGAAGGCGAACCAAATTATTTATGGTGGACCAGAAAGAGCCCATATCTGAAAGAGGCACAGCCCTTGAAGTGAAAGAGAAGACGCTCTGCTCTCTTGTAGAACAGGAGCTTCATGCAGAGATGCAAAGTCCTCATGTGATACCGACTTTTCACGCTCCGAGAAACTCACAAATGGGAAGGAAATCAGCTAATTAGGCATGTTACTGTAATTGCTTATTTTATGAAGTGGAGAGGGAGGTGTTCAGCACTCTTGTGAGATAATAATATAGAGGCAAAATTATACGGAGTAGGAAAACAGTAATGGATTACCTAAAGAAATGAACGTTATTTTTTAGCAGTAGGAAAAGCGACAACAGAAAAATAATGCAATACCTAGCAGAAAGAAAAGCAACAACACCTCAGCGTGCTCTTTAAAGGTAAAACTGAGTCACGCTCATGTATATGAGGGAGAGGGTCAAAAGCAGTGGTTGAACCTGTACTAAGTAGATTTCCAGCTTTGTTCAATGATTCCTTATCACCCCTCAACAGCTCTGAGATGCTCTGTTAATTTTAGTGAGGCCTTGATGCACAAAAATGACTGTTTCTGGGACTTGGTGTGCCTAATCTGAATGCCAGGAGGTCTGCTTCCATGTGGAAGGACACAGAGAGCTGACTGCTCACACTCTTCCTCTCCCCCACATTGAGCATAACAAAAATGGGAGCAGTAAATCATCTATTTAGGCACACTTCTTTAATTGCTTCTTTTATGAAAACACAACTACAGACAAAACCGACATTGTATTTCCTAGGAAATTAGCCTGTCAGTGAGACCTCAGATCTTACTTAGCATCTAGCTTTTGTGCTATTGGTCTAACTGCCACAGTAAGTAATTACTCATAATGTGACATGCATTGTATCAGTCTTTTAAAAGTAATTAAGGAAAAGTTGCATAGCTTAATGCTATGTACATACATCTCATCCTTGCAGGCTTTGCTTTGATAACATCTGCTCCTCTTTGGAGGAAGGCCAGTTTTTAACAGCAAAATAAATCAGTCCTAACAATGGGAGCATTATTAGCTTCCCGAAAGTTATAAAGTCTATGCCCCACTCCAGTGGAGCATTTGGATGCGTAAGTCCTGTGAGCATTTTGAATTCTGTGAGTTGCCAGATCAGAAACTTAGTGTTGAACTAGAATTTATGATAATGAAGAAACCTCAAAAATACAAGTTTATTTATAGCGAGCCAGTTTAAGAATCACAGCTCACAGCCCCTGGCAGATTTAGCTGGAGCAGTTGACAGGGTCACCCCTAACAGCTATGTGCCCTTTCTCCCTGCTGACTATTTTCCTATCTCTGGAGAAGCAGCAGAATTAGTGGTGTGTCCTCTCCTCAACATGCGCAGTTCAGACTGGCTTGTCTTAAGTAGCCATCGATACATTGGTACACAGGGCTATGAACTGCAGAAGCTCTGGTGTGAGCAAACACATTGCTTGTCCTGCCAGAGAGGCTGTGGATGCCCCATCCCTGGAGGTGTTCAAGGCCAGGTTGGATGGGGCCCTGGGGCAGCCTGGCCTAGTACCAGATCTGGAGGCTGGTGGCCCTGCCTCTGGCAGGGGGGTTGGAACACAATGATTCTTGGGGTCCCTTCCGACCCAAGTCATTCTGCAATTCTATGATTCTGTGATTCTGCCCCCTCTGCTATTGTTCTGGTAAATTGCAACAGAAGGGTCTGTTAGACATCTGGATGAGGAAACTTCTCAAACTGTCTAGCACGAATCACCAGAGTGCAAGTGAGAAACACCCAATGCATCTTCTTGTCAACCAGAGTGTTCCTTTTGCAGTATTAATGCTACCTTACATTGACATTTCTATGGTCTAGGCCATCCTTAGACACTACCTCAACAGCAATCTTTGGCTGTAATAAGAGTGTCACAGAATCAGAGCATCTACAGACCAGAAAGAAAAATCAGCGGGGAAAATTTTTGCCTCCAAAATTCATAAAACAAAGGATAACAGAATAGAAAAAATCCTGGATGCCAGAACATTTTTTTTTCTTCTACAAAGAAGTTATATTTTAAGACCTGAGGTCAACACCCCTTTTAGTACATATTATTTTATTACATTCTTTGAAAAACATTGACAGCAGAAAAGAACAGCTTGTTCTACAAACCCTGCTTCTGCTTGCTGGCCCACTGTCAGGATATTCTTCTCCTTCCTTTGTGCTTTTCCATTGCCTTCACCTCACCTGCTTCTTTTCCTTCAGACCTGCCTCCTCCAGATCTGGAGATCCCTGATTTGCTTGGGGATGGCCACTGAACAGGCTGGATGTCAGGCTCATGGCCTCATGATGCCAAAGGCTGAGATTTCACTGTGATACCCGACAGCTCCACATGGGTCACAGTTGCCCATGAGCCTCAAAGGCTCACTCTGGCCAGGACCTCACAGTGATTGCAGCCAAGATCTGAGCCTGGACAGCATCAAGGCAGCAGAGGGCAGGAAACCAACAGAAAATGGTACACAGTGAGGGCAGAATGACAGCTATCATGAGGCTCCTTGATGGCTCACTTGGCATTATTCCCAGTGCTGCTTTCGAATGTAATACCCACTTCTGGGTATCTAACAAAAAAGAAGGCAAAAGTATGAGACTGGAGGGAGGAAGAAAAGATATAGCAGCACCAGCTCATGGGAGAACTGAGTTCAGCTTGATTTTCAAACTTCAGCACTTAAATCACAGCAAACACCGCCCAAAGAACTAGAATTTTTTCCTTGTGAAATGGAAATTGCCAAGTCATTTTGCCAAATACTTATTTTATTTAATAATGTTAGTGAAACTAAGCTGACGCCTTCTCAACGTTTAGAACGAAGTAGCTAAAATATTTTGTTACACTATCAATGAAAAGGCAAAGAAGTGCCTTTAAAAAAACCTGAATAAGTAATGAAACTCATTGTTCAGAATTTCAGACTCAAGCTGTCTCTTCTGCCTAATGCTTATAACACTGATGGGAATTTTGCCGTGGATTTCAGTGGGAATACTGGGTGTCCTGAAGTGTAGCCTGAACAGATGCTTAAGATTGTGAATTTGCCATTCGGGGACGATATATTTACAGATGAAACAAAATGTTAAATAACATTTTTAAGATATTCTCACAATATAAAAGGCTCAATGTCCTCCATGGCAAGAGGGCTGAACCATTAATTTCCTACTGAAGATCGCCTTGCTTTAGGGACATAGCCAAATGCATCACAGAATCCTTTACTCTTACGAACATAGGCTGGTTTTAGAGCAGTTTTCAGCTGGTTGAGGAGCTATGTAATTGCACCAATTACATCCAATTACATAATTAGAGTAAATAAGTAATAATATAATTAGGTGTTGTAATTATGTAGTTACGACAGGTAGCACTAATGCTGATAAAATCCATTATGAAACTTGCTAAGAACTGTGGACAGGGCACGCGAGAACAAAACTTTTAGGGCTTCGTTTGCTAGAGTCTGTCATTCTTCCAATGGGCGAAATAATTAATTCAATTACCATACCCATAGCCTTTTATGTTTGCAAATGAAAGGAGGAATAAGCCATAGGCTAATTCATTTCTCCCTCCGAGTTGCTGCAGAAAATGCAGTAATTAATCAACAACATTTTTGCCTCCATTTATCTATCTGCAGCTACCAAAACTGCAAATAGAAATCTTAATGTATACATTGCATCACTGAAAAGAGAATCGAAAAATTTGGATGTTGACCTTCACTGCTCCAGTCATTACATTAAACTGTCTCCTCTGACAAATGGACACAAGGAACATTCAAATACTGCTGTATTGATGCAATACAAGTTATGTGCATCTTTGTGGGTTTGCAAAGGATGGAATTTCTGGTCAAATGAGTTAGACACGAAGCTTTTCTTCAGGAGTGAAAATTTAATAGGGGAATAATTCATGCAGTTTCTCGGTGCAAATACAAGCCATGTATCCGGCTTTTCAAAGTTTCTGTCTTCTTGGATGTGGAATAATCATGTCTGACTTCATAAAAGAGGGCTGGATAACCAACAGATAATAAAACCTACCGCCTCGATTTAATATTCATTAGTGTTTCACACAAGAACTGATAGAAGATACTGTGCCAGAAGAATGGGCATCACCAAAAGATTTGAAGTGCTTTACTCCCACAGCATCTCCACACAATCACTGACCGAAAATCCAGAAGCGTATAAACTACGTGTTGTTTTACAATCCATTCTATAGCTACCGATTACTTCAGCCACTGCTCAGTGCTAAGTGCTCAAGCAAATACAGAGCTGCTGGGAAAACCGAAATCCCAGGAACTTGCAGCCTATGTCTGTGGTCCAGAGGAAGAAAGCAGAAGAAGGCTCAGCCCTAAGGACTTTTGAGGCTAGAGACTTAACAGACTGCAAGCTATTACAAATGCCTTGAAACAAGCCATGCCTGGGATAGAAATACAGGCGAATGTGGGGACTTGCAAAAGTATTGCCTTTGAGTGAGGAGTGTGTAGAAGACTACCTGCAAGTTTCTTTTTTGAACTTGAAAATCGGGAAAGTGAAGTTACACGGGGAAGTAATTTCTGTCCCTTTTGACAGGAATTTTGTTGTCTTTCAAAAAGTATTATAAAACAGTGTAAGAAAAAATTTAGAGCTGCTGGAATGGGTCCAGAGGAGACCGCAAAGATGCTCAGAGAGCTGAAGCACCTTTCTTATGAAGTAAGGTTGAGGGAGCTGAACTTATTTAGCTTGGAGAAGAGAAGGCTCTGGGGAGACCTCACTGTGGCCTTCCAGTACTTAAAAGGAGCTTATAAGCAGGAGGGAAATCGGCTATCAGACTAGACACGGTCTTATAGTGACAGGGCTACAGGGAACAGTTTTAAACTAAAAGAGGGTAGATGTAGGTTAGCTGCGAGGAGAAAATTCTTTACTCAGAAGGCAGTGAGGCACTGAACAGGCTGCCCGGAGAATGGGACCCTGGGCAGCCTGATCTTGTGAGCGGCAGCCCTGACCACGGCAGGAGGTGGGAACTGGATGGTCTTTAGGGTCCTTTCCAACCCAAGACATGCTGCGATTCTATGATGAGAACAAGAAAATCAGAGCATTCCAGTTTCTTCCAGTTATGCTATCAATATACCTTCAAACCAGAAACTTCACTTTTTGATGGACATACAAATCATGACCAAGACAGAGCTGTACCACAGTCAGTCATATTTTGGGGTCCTGATGGGAAATGGAGAAAAGAGACTACCATAAAATGTAGGCATTTCCCCTGGTGCTTAGTTATACTGTAAACCATGCCAATGCTGGTTGTTGTTGTTGTTGGTTTTTTTTGCAGTACAGTAGTACAGAAGTACAATTAACAGTTGGTTAACCATAGTTGTAGGGGTAATGAGGACGATATGTGGAGCTAACCTCCACTTTCTATTTAAAGAAGTTACTGAAGAATACTTCAAAATTTGACTTACATTTATTTAAGGTTCTGAGCCTTGAAGCTTAGGTTTAACTAAAAATTCTTTCTTAAGTAATTAAGATTTCTTTGCTGAAATTAAGATTGTGAAAAGACCGAATTTGGGTTTGACTCATTAAAGCTACAGAAACAGACATGGAGGTCTACCTAATTGTAATAAAAACTAGTAAAATTAGGAAAGCTTTTCCAGGAGTACTATTCATAGAGTTCTTCCACATTCTGTATCACCCTAAACACTGAATATCATTCCTTTTGGTCCCCTTCAAAAAAGTCCTGAGAATGCCCTGCTCTAGAAACTAGCCTTAACCATCTCCAGTGTATTAACTGGATCCTGCTGGCACATTCTATGGTAAATTCAGACATCTACGAGGTTTATCTATCTTCCACTGCCTGCAGTGCTAGCCACACTGTCTCCACCAACCTTCCAGCTTAACAAGCAGCACCCACGTTAAAAATAATAACTTCTCCTCATTTGATGGCTTGATGGCCAGTCCATCTTCTGCCACAGTGCTATCCACTGTTCAGCGAAAAAGCCTTCTGAACAAGAATGCTGCCATCCTCCCCCTTGTCTATTTCGTGCTTTTCCTTATCAGATACTGTAATCCACTGTATTTCTTGCATCTTTCCTGGTATGCTAGAAATTACCTTCTTCAGGTTCACTGAGAAAAGGAAACTGCGTACTCTTTTCTCACTTTTGACTTTGAATGCTGCATTCCCTTCTGTCTTGAGCCTCTTTATGTATTTTGGATTCCCATTTGAACTACAGTGTCACATCCCCATACACTCACCATCAGCCTCATTTGGTAATGAATCTGTTTCATTGGCAAGCCTCGGTTCCCTTGTGGAAGGTTCATTTGAAGTCTGCCTCTCTTGTGCCAGATTGTAACCAGAATCTAAGCCCCTTATCAGGGACTTTGTTACTTGTCCCAGAATTGCAAGAGCAGTTCTTCAGCTTCCAGTCACCCAAAAAGTCTTAATCAGTTTTTCTCCCTGTCTTCAGGTAAAAAAAAATTATCTCACGTTTAATTTCTCCATGGGAGGTAGTACATCCCACATACGTGCAACATTATTCCATTGGTATCATGCTGGGTTTGAAGCACACAAAACACATAACCTCCATCAGCACCAATGGCTTCTGACACTTTCGGTCATAAGCAAAGTTCTGTCTCTCAACTTTTTCCAGCTGAATATCATACTTCCAGAACACTCCATTCTTCCAGTCAGATTATTTTCTTTCATTTCTTAATAGCCCTTCTACCATGTGGTATCAAGTAATCTCTGGCTCCAAGAGAACGAGCCCCTTTTTATTCACTTAAACAGTTCCAATTGTTTTTGCTTCACACAACCAGTATTTCTGCAGCACACCTTCCCTAGATTTTGTACTGGGGCATTTTAACTACACAAAGATACAAATACTAATCCCACAACAGCCGCACATAGTTTGTTCAAACATTTGTTTTTCTTTCTTTCTTTCCATTCCTACATTCCCTCCTTCAATTCCTTGTAAGCATTATGTTACATTTCTAGGCCCATACGCAACTCTCTCATCATCTAGAACGACTGTTTTCATATGGAAAAAAAACCCACCAAGCCCTCACTCAGAGGGTTTAATAATTCCAAACTCCCGATGACTGTTAACCACTCAAACTATCAGCATTCTGCCCCAGAGGAGCTTTGAGAAATAGGTTCAGTGCTTGAGGCCACACACGTTTTGGTGCTTTTCTGTTAATATTTTAGATATTCAAACAGGAGTTCCGACTATTAATGCAAACGTAAAATACACTAGTGAATCGCATCAGAAAATTCAAACCACTGCTGCCACAGGATGAATATACTTACTATGAATATTGATGCACCCCTTGGAATTAAACATTAATACTTAACATACACACTTTCAAAGTTTAAAGCCATATAAACATCTCAGGGAGAGGGAAGAAGGGGAGAGTAAGGAAGGACCAGACAAAGGAGACAGGCCGCAGAGTCTGGAAATATTCTGCGAATTAAAGAGCATTTCTGAGATAAGCTAGAAATGTTTTCAGGTATTAGAGGACAACTTGACACTATGAATAATTTCCTGCAATGGAACATAGGGTGCAAGCTTTTGTTTTAGCTTTTCTACTTCACCCATTACACAGCAGAAGATCCATTACTGCCTAACAGAATAAATGCACTGAGCTGGTCAACAGGATTGGCAGTTCCAAGTTCCATGGATATAAGCCATTCCTCTGTACCTGAACACTGAATTCCCATGACCCTCCACACTGCCTTCCACGTAGCAGTAACAGCACTCACAGAAGTGTGCCGTGTGAGTCCTCTCCTCTAGCTTCAGCCAACTCCCAGTTCGGTGCCTTGTCTAAACTGATCATTTAGACCCTCTGTTGAGTGAGAAAGGCGTTGCTATGGTGTGTCACCGCTACCATCCTAAACACCTTTCTTAAGGCAGAGTAAACGATCCAGCTTTCTTCACTGACAGGGCAGGGAGCTGTCACCAATATAAGCCAGGTGCCTGATTTTCAGACAGCTGAAATTAAAGGATATTTATCTCTCCTCCCCTTGGCTGGGCTGAGGACTGCACGAGCACCCAGAATTTCACTTGTGAGGTTGGGCAGTATGTATAATCAAAGGCTCAATGAAGGATAACAGAGTAGATACTCTCAATAAGAAATGTGGCCACAGAAATGCATAAACAGTAGCCTGATGTGTATTTGTTTACACTCCCCTCAGAGATTCAGACATATGCCAGCTCTGCAACCACAGATCCTGGCAAGAGCCCCTGGCAGTGCAATAACTGCCAGGAAATCCACAGGAACAAAATGGTGCACGAGAATATCACAACAAGTAAGAAGGCCACCTGAATACTGCTCTTTATGGGGATGTTGTGGAAGTTACTAAAAAATGAAGCCCAAACACTGGTACCAGCCCTCTCTCTCACAGGAATGCACCCTCTGGCAGCAAGCTAGAAATGAAATGTAATTGAACATCCGTGTGCTCCCATGTCACCAAATTTCTCTCTCTGAATCCAAGTCATACTCACTGCATCATGATGCAGTTTCTGCAGCTCTTAAAATCCCCGCAGAAGCTCATCTTGGTCTTTTCAATAGCTTGTTCAGAGCAGCCGTAGGAGAAAATGCTAGCCCTCAACACTGACCCTGTGCTCCGCTGTTCAGCAGGAGACATTATTTTTCTGGACAGCAGCCCAGAGATCCTGGACAAAGCAGTAGCAGATGTTATGATGCATGCTCCTCTGCCTCTGGTTTGGCTAATGAGGGAGCGGAAACCACAGAGCATGAGAGCACGAAAGCCAAACTAGAGACTGTGGCCTCCGCTTTCATCTTTTTCATTATGTTTAAGACTGGGCTTTGTTGCAGACTGTCTAAGACACGTGAAAAGATCTTTAAAAACACAGATCGATGCCTCCCATTGTTCAGGCGGAGGGAAAAAGACAGATACGCTCTGCTCATGCTGCAAGGAACATTCAGCCATTGCATAAAGCATGTGCCCAAATTGACTTACCACAATCATTTGTGCCACATAGCTCTCTGGACCAGTGTATTCTGTTGGATCTTTCACTTTGACAAGAACTATAAAGTACAAATAATGCCACATGTTGTGTTCTGACTTTATATGCTCCTCAAATGAAACTGTCTTGTTATCAAATTTGTCTCTCTCCAGTCCTGCAAAAGACGTGAACATAGTTTAAAACAACAACAACAACAAAATTAATATAAAAATACTGGCTAAATATGTTAGAGAAAGGAACCTAACTTAATTTAAAGGATTATAAATTTGAAGGATCTTAATTTAAAAGCTATAACCACATACAGTAACTGCCAGGCAAGAAATACCAGGCCAGAAGGCATTCCTGACAGAATTCTTTCAGCACAACGTTTATTCTCTTTTGTGATATTTCCCCTTAATAACAATAACAGTATAATAAATAAGTTACAGTTTTACAGTGCCTTCTGTGCTGAAGGCTATAAAGTGCTTTACAAGTGTTGACTCTGATCCTTTCTAAATGTATACTGGTTAGCACACAGCATGCAATCTCACTCCTGATCTTGCAAAGATTTATGCACGTGCTTAGCACCAAGCATGTGAGTAGTCCCACTTAAGCTGCGGTGGGATTGCTGTGCACTTAAACCTACCAGCGAAGGTGAGTCTGAAGCTCTGCAGAAATATAGTCTCTACAGAGATGCAATTGTAAGAATTTCATTCTATCTTTCATTCTATCTGCTCAAATCTCTGAAGAAGAATGCCACAGTAAGAAAAGAGAGGATTCACCAACATTTTTCTCCATGTTACAGCTTTCCTCCTTGGATCTCTTGTAGGGGCTCCCACTGACAAACTCTGCACAGTGTTCATCCTTGTCAGTACAACCATGGAAACAACACCCAGCTTACTAAAAAGAAGGTATTTCTAACGTCCCCTGGGGGAGTGAAGGTCTGCCCCTCTTTGTGGCTGCACCTCAAAATAAGTGCAATTCACCCATGGACTTTGTGAGGACGATTTTCATTTAATTTTTTGGTTCCCCGTTTCAAGTCATCTTCTGAAAAAGGCAGATTTTCCTGTTGTTACCCTTCTGGAATCCACTGCACTGTGAAATAGCAAGCTGTACTTTCATCTGCATCATGCTACATGTGAAATAAAGCCAGCAGCTGCACCATCTCCATCAGTAGTGACGATGTGAGCGTGAAACACAGTTCTCCCTCAGACCCCAAGCGGAGACTGTGAAGCTACCTCCTAGCAAAGCTATCTTTTGACTCCTAAACCAAATCTGTTTCCTGCGGAGAGAGAACAAATTTGGAACCAAATTCTGACATTTTTACAGACTTTCCTCTCAGAAGATAACCACCCCTTATTTCACTCTTTATTAATTGATAAATACTTCATTTTATTCCTTTACCCATAAAATGTCTCAATAGCTCACAAACTTACCACAGATGAAACATGTTGTTTTCAGTATTTCCTCCTTTTTCTGCTTTTCACTCCTGAGATCAGCAAATGTATCAATGATGACTCCAAAGATTAGGTTCAGAACAATAATTATGACAATGAAATAAAACAGAAGATCATAAACAACTCGAGCAGCAAATAAGGGCTCCTGCAACAATAATAAGGTTGCAATAAGATACAAAAATAGCAAACGTCTAAAATATTAAACAACATTTTCACATTAACTCGAGCAAAGCTATGCATCTTTCTTCTCATATGCCAAATTCTGCTAGTCTTACTTGCATAGAGAAGGACTGGCTATATGAGTAAGCAAAGATTTGGCTGCATGTACTCCTGTCTCTCTGGGACTCCTGTTGTCCTTTATGCTGTTTCCCAAATCAAGGAGAGACTGGCTTGTGTTCCAGGTGCAGTGTAGATGCCTTAGTGTAGTGCTCTATTGAAGGTAATTATCTGGCCAGCACACTAACAATGATAAGCACTTTCTAGTACCAATTGAGATCTACAATAACCCTTAATGCTACATTGTGGCATATAGGAATATGCTTAAGGAAACATGCTTATGGAATGTCCTTGTGGAATTTTCTGGACTGTTGCCAAATTCGCACACTGGAAACACAAGGAGCATGCTCATGTGATGCCAAGGCTGAAGTAGCCTACCATGCTCTGCCCAAACATGGTGCATTAATGGCTTTAACACTATACTAAACCAGTCAGCTGGCTATAAGCTGGCTCAGAGTGGGCAGACCAAGCCTGTGTCTTTCTGGAGTAGAACATGTACATGCACACGCATTGCTCTGAGGCGCTCATATCCCCCATTTCATCACAGTTTTGTATTTTCATGTCTTTGCTATTTTCCTTCTTGCAAAGTCTGGACTGCATTCTCATCAACATTCCTAATAGCAAAGTTGTTCTGCGGCAAACAGGAGACACCACTCAGTGTAAGAAGGAGAAACATAAAATCCAGATCCTGTTCACCATGATGCTGTCTTGGAAGTCACTGATTTTCTCAGTTTCCCACGCATTCATTTGGATAACTTCTTTGTACTTTTTATGACATGCTTTAATGCTGTTAGTTAGCACCACATTACTGCTAGGTGGCAAGGGTCATTTTCCACGTTTCTAAGCATCCAAAGACTTCATGTGGATGGACTGTGGTGCCTGCGGAATCTCCTAGCCTATAAGCAAGGATCTGGATTCCTATTACCTCCAAAAGGAGCTCTTCCATCTAGATCTGAGTTATTTTTCTCCGGACTCTTGCACATCCTGCTGAGGGACTACTTGTGAGTTTCATCCTTCTGTTAGGATGTGGTCCACTGGGCAAAGATCTGCTACACTGCCTTTATTTATGCCGTTCTTTTTGAATGTAAATCAAAATGCATAAAACCCAAATATTGTGAGTAGTTTTCAAATGAACTGCATTTTGGAAAAAACTTCTGGAAAAGGACTTGCACCCTGATATATGAAATTCTGTTTTGACTCTGATGTTGGTTCAGTACAGATAAACAACAGCGTCTATTCCAGGGCAGATGCCAAGCTGAATTTCAGTTAAAAATACACCTGATGTACTAGAATGGAGTCTTGACATAAACTTATCAGTCAATCCTTTTCAAAAGTTTGCTTTTATAATTCCTAATGTAACAGTAAACTGATCCAATCCAGCAACGCTTCCTAGCAGTGCTTGGTTAGTGCTTGAAAGGTTACAATACGTTCCAGTTTTCCAGAAGGGATAAACTACTGCCTAAAGTTCCTTTCCTCAAGTAACATCATCACAACAAGCTTAGCTCTTCCCACTAAGTATTCCATCTGAGATGTAAAAATTACACAGATAAATCAACTGTGTGACACTAGAGCAGGCCAGATAAAAATACTGTCTATAACCTCCAAAATTGACTTTGGCATTCATGAGATGCACAGGGAGTAATGCATCTCTTCAGCCAAAACACTTACATCTTTGGAAGGCTTTCTGAGCACGTCTCCCACGCCACCACCGTTTCGCAGGCCTTGGTTTAATACTGTCACAATACACATGAGCAGGGTGTCACAGGTCCTTTCAATTCCATCCTCCTCTTCCTCACCTATAAAAAGGAGAAGAGAGCCTTTATGAATCAGAATATCGAATGATCACTCATCAAACAAAGCCACAATTCTCAATGAGAGAAAGTAACTGCCATACATCTGCCTTTTGTATCCTCTAGCTAGAATTTCAACGATCATCCCTATCCATTTGCATGTCACTGCCGGTGACATTCTTAGGCGAAGCAGCCACATTTACCCTGAAGAGAGACAGCAAAAATCCGGAGCAGTAACTGTTAATGACCAGAGTTGTCATCTCTAGTCATGGGAGTATCCCTTCCCTTACAAATACTCCCACTGGTTTCAGTATGACTGCTTTTTCAGTGGGCCTCCAAAGTGCACAGCTGACGTGCAAAAGAGAAGCAACATAAACACAGAATTAGAAGCACATTCACAGAAGCATTGTCTTCCTGTGAAATCATTCCTCTACCTACTTATGTACAAGCCAAGTCATGTTAGCATTTCAAATTGTTCAGGAGGTACTGGCTTTTGTACCAGTAAATCTGTCCGTGATCTCTCCCTGGCGCACCAGCGCACGTGCCTAAGCACAGGTCTGATATACGTTAAATGAAAGACTCTCACTGACCTCAGCCTGAAAACTTGGATTCTATTCTTATCGCCGCTGCTGAGCTGCCGCATGGTTTTGGCTGAGCCACAGAGGATACTGTTGTGCAGGAGGTATTTGAACGTGCAGAGGAGCTGGGCTGGAACACAAGTCCCAGAGGGACTCCCTCTGCCTTGGCCAGAATTCCTCCCACCACGCACTCTCAAGCTGTGGCTGCATCAGCAGCCTCCTTTTGAAGAGCCCCGCTTGAGCTTTTCCCTGTGTCCTGCTAGTTTGTGCTGAAGGGTCGGGGCTATAACTGCTGCTTATCCTGCCTCTCTCCCCCTTTCTCTTTAGGGATACATTTGATTAAGCGGTGAAGGCAGCAATTTTCACTTGGTTTGCCTCACGCACTTACTTACTGTAATACAATTTAATAAATAACAACAGCCTGCTGGGATAGTTAACTGAAACAGCATATTTAACAGCCCCCAAACCACCACATCTGAGGTGCCGAGATAGACTTTGATACACCAAACTGACTGAAAGCATTCGCATTACAGACAAGCAATTTGGATTTAAAACCTGGGTTCCTCAATTGCGGTTTCTGTGAAAGATACATGCAGAACAGAGATGGAATCCTGCAAATTAAGCAAATTAAATGGAAAGGAATTCCTGATTGAAGGGACACCGAGCAAAAAAGAAAAGCAAAAGCAGATCCTGGGACAGACTTCCTTGTTGATCTATATAGTCACTGCAGACACTGCTACCACTAAGAATGCCAGATGTAAAAAAAACAGAAACAAAGAAAAGCTCCCAGAAAACTGCTCAAATATTGAAATTGAAAGGATTGAAACAATGAATCCTTTTTTTTTTTTTTTTTTTCCCCCTCTTCTGCATCTGGCTAATTTTTACTCACACTGTGACCTTAGTCATATCAATTTGTCTCCTCTACTTTTGTATCCTGTCCCGATTTCCTTTTTCCAAATATTACTCCATGAATGTTTTGGGAACTAAACTCTGTGCTTGAGAAGATGACTATTCACAAGAGAAATAGAAAATAAAAAACAACACCCAAATACTTTATAAAAGCCACAGTTTCTATTTCCTTCATGTGCCTAGAGAACACGATTTTTGCTGCTCACAAAACTAGGGTCAGGTGCTGGAAGCAGCAGATGTGGGAGCTGGGTAACCCTGCAAGCCCCAGCTGGCTTGCCCTAGTGCTCAGCAGTGCTCACAGCTCAGACTCAGCTCCTGTCTACACACGTACACACAGACTATGCCTATGTTACCAACAGGAATGGATCTGGAGCTTGTAATGGTGCTATGGACCCAACTCAAAGCTGAATGTGGTTCAGAGAGCTTTAACTTGCAACCAGCTCCAGCCTGGTGAGTGACCTACTAATGGCTGGACAACATTAAGGTAGGCTGTCTTCTGATCAGGTTTAATTCAAAAGTAAAGCTGAATGAGCACTGAGATCACCCCGTGATGTCAACTGTAGGGCGGTAAAGTGGGATGACAGGGAGATTCACTTCAACAATTGGCATCTAGTGGCCCACAGCCACCTGGCTTCTGGGCCAGGGCTGTAACACAAGCAGAGGCAAGAGAGACTCACATGCCCACATAGACCTAACTGAACTTGTCTGAAGTAGTACCAGGCATGTGAGTGGTATGAGTTAAGATATCTCCCTTTAAAAAAAGGTGTCTGCATTTTTCCAGCATTGGCCTGTGTGGGCTAAAGAGCACAAAGTGCATAAGGCCAAGACCACATACTTGGGATGTAAAGATCCTTTAAGTGGATTAAGCACTTCACCAGGTAAAGACTTAAGTAAGTGATATGGGAATGCCTTTGGAGTAAAGAGTGGGAGACTCCATAGGAGAATGAGAAAAAATATTTTTAGGCTGACAGATCAATGCAGTGGGGAGGAAGCAGGCTGTAGAGAGGGGATGCTCCCCGAGCAGAGACGACTGGCTCTTAGTTAACTCCATCACCAATATAAGCAATGATTGAGCACAGGCTCAGCCGGTGACACTTCAGGTAGAGGCATGGCCTCATCAGAACAAATGATTTGCTGTGGTCTGATTTAAAAAGCAACATATCTACATCTCCACTGTGGACCTGAGATGTCACTGAAAACACTTTATGTATCCTACGGACAGCAGCGAACTTCTTTATGCTGCTACACTGAATTCCACCAACTCCCAGGCTGACTTGCCTTTGCATTCTACTGCACTCACATCTTTGCCAGAAGGCAGAACTGTCCAAGGAGGGGACAGAAGGCAGATTTCCAGTAAACTCACAGTACTTCTGAGTTTATCCATTGGCCAAAATGAGCAAAATGGTTCTTCCTGAATGTTGTTTCTTCAGTATTACTGAATGAATAAAAGTAGTCCAAGATTAAATGAGAGGGTATTTAGATGTTTCATATAGCCCTCTTCCATTATTGTTTAATTTTTAAAGAAACAGTAATCAGAGAGTAAGAAATGTGAGATTTCTGTCATTTAAAGAACTTGGCAAAAGCTAAGCTGCATCACTTTTGACCGATTGATAACTTTTTGAATGTAGCAGCCTTCTCAATAGCTCTTAGACTATTTTCACTATCTAGTCAGACAGCTTCCCATTTCGTTTATGAGGCCTGTTCACACACTTGTTTATAAATCTGCTGGGGAGAAAAAGCCTGCTTTTATAGCCCTCTCCCGCACACCCTTCACCCTCCTTAATATATAAGTAAATAAACAAAAAGTTCAAAATCAGTAGGGGAAGAAGGAAGCATGTGAAATTGTTATACTGGAACACAGGATAGGAAGGGAGCACTCAAGTCCTCAGCTTCAGCCCCCGGCAACCACGGGCAAGTGCAGCAGGAAGAGGTTTAAGACTGTAGACCAGGCATATCCAACCTGTGGGCCACATGCAGCCTGGGACACTTTGTAATGTGGCCTGCTGCCTGTCGCTGTGCCATCACCAGTTGGCCCAGCCTGGCCCCAGGCACTCAGCTACCACTCAGCAACAATGAAAACTTTTCACTCAGAGGGTGGTGATGCACTGGAACAGGTTGCCCAAAGAGGTTGTGGATGCCCCATCCCTGCAGGCATTCAAGGCCAGGCTGGATGTGGCTCTGGGCAGCCTGGTCTGGTGGCTGGCGACCCTGCACAGCAGGGGGTGGAAACTAGATGATCTTTGAGGTCCTTTTCAACCCAGACCATTCTATGATTCATTCTATGATTCAAAACACTGGCCCAAGACAATTCCTTTTCACTCAATGCAGCACAGGCAAGTCAAAAGGCTGGACACCCATACAGACCATCCAACGCACACTCACACTGCAAAGGCCACACTCACACTAAAACAAATGCAACAATTGCACTGCAAGACCGAATGCCACAACTACACTGTGTCAGGGGAAGAGAGTAGGAGAGATGGACTTGCACCAACGTTAACAGGTCCTGAGTGATCCTGTAGCCTCAAACAATAAAAGAGGGCAGAGCACGTTGTCAGCTTGATCTACAGCAAATTCCTTCCCCATCCTATCTCTGGTAATTGGCTTGATCCCAGTAGGACACAGTGTACAGACCTTTTATTCTAACTGAGCATACTTACAGCTGACAGGGTCCTTCAGATCAGCTTCGTAATGCAGGTATCAAAGTAAAGACCAGACCAACTCACCTGCTGAACTACAGCAATTAACTTGCCACAAACATAAAGAAACAGAACTTGCCTATAACAGCTTCATTTCCTTGCATTTTCCACGAACTGGGAACAAATAAATGGACTGCTACTCATGCTAAACTGAGCCACGGTAACTCATTAAGACATAGCTCGTCCTGGATCTGAGCTCTTAGGTTTTCTGCCTACACTACAACCTCAGTCTAGACACATGGGAAAAGTAGAAACAAAAGCTTGCCGTCAAATGCTACACCATTAAAATAAACTCAAGCAGCCCTAAATGGATCTAATTGTGGCTCACTCTGTGCAGGTGAGAATGCTGCAAGTAAGCAGCAAGCTTTTTCTCTCAGCAAAGCCAGAACAACAAAAAAAGATACCTGTATGTTGATGCATAATGATTCAGCATGCTATTTTAATAACAAAACTCATGTTGTTGCAATAGTAATCAGGTGTGGGAAGCACTTCAATTATAGGTGAGTTGCCAGCTAAGCTCCAAGCATTCCAGAAGTTGAGTGCTTCTGACTTACAACAATCACTTTTCTCACACAGTCTCCATAATAATAACACACAGATCCCTCAGTTCCAATTGATTATCAATTTTGAGAAACTTTTGTACTAACCTGAGTTAATAATAGGGATGCTTTTGGAACAATTCTCTTTTGCGCAGGCCCCCATCATTGATGTAAGGGTTGTAGTGGGGACTTCACCAATACCTGAGGAAATAGCAGAATATTGACAAAAATACAGATACTGAACTGATAAAAAGACTTAAGTCAATATTTTTCTAGAAGCAAGTCACCAATTTGAAAAGTTGAGAAGAAAAAGCAGAACAAATTATACCACCAGTTCCTCCTTCCTCAAACATTCCGCACCAACAGCTCGAAGCAATCACAAGGAACAAAAACACAGTTTTATATTTACTGTGTACCACAGCTATTCCTATTTCATCTTCTGAAATTAATGAATCTACATCAAATGCTGCTTCCTCTGGTTAAAACAAAATATATTCAAAGCAAGGAACAACTGTCAGATATAAAAATAATGTCAGTTTTAAAACCATTAGATAAATTATTCACAAAAGCTGACAAGAAGGACACCAAGCTGATGTTCAGTTATCCTGAACGTAGAATATTTAAGAGTTTTCAAGGATTATAACACAGTTTGGTACTCATTTGTAAATAAGTACGGGTTTGAGTAAAACACTAATTTAACATTCCCAAAGTGGGTAAATGTGTACATTCACTTGATTTTATCAAACCAATTTTGTCTTGTGCATCTTCACCAATCTTCTGCACTTCAAATCAGAGGTACAAAAAGGTTTACAGAGAAAAAAATGAAGGCAAAATTATGCAACAAAGGTAGAAATCTAAGAAAATCTCTGGAACACAGAAAACACATCCACTCTGACTCTGTGTTACTTTATAAGGAACAAATTTAAAGCGCTTCTCTTGGGATGCAAGATGTTCTATCAGTATACCATCATCATATTTGCTTGGTCTGTTTTTGATCAGAAGTGGCAATGCATTAAGCCGAAAAGAATACACATACACGTACCACTAAAACCCGCGAAGAACCCAACTGAAAAAACATAATCACACAGTAGCTTCTGCACTGGATCAGACCAGTGTTCCATGTAACCTAGCCTCCTTCCTTCTAAGATAGCTGCAATTATTTTTCTAAATGAATCTTCAGATTATAAGTTCCGACCCCAAATGAATGGTAAATCATTTTTATTTACATGGTAAATAAGTCATCTTAGCCCTTTGAAGATGATCAGTGACAAAAAGCAAGGTCTGTTAAAGAAATCTGTCAAGTTCCTTTTCTTACATGGTACCAATTATATTTTTGAGTATATCATACTCCCCTATGCCCACAAGTCATGAATGAGCTATGCCTCATTTGTGTACAGCAGGTCCTGAAGTATGAGTTAGGAGAAGGCTGGAAAAAGAAGAGTGCACACAATCTGGGCTGGCTCCTACTAGTTGTTCTGTGCTTACATACATGTCTCGAGAGCTCAGCATTGGGAAAAACATCCCTCTAGGAACTAAACCAAAAGTTATTCTCGGGTATTTCTATGCAGACATTTACCTCTCTGCCCTTGCTCCCAGTAGACTGGTTGGTAGCATGTACATAGATCTCAACACATCAGACCAAGCTTTTTTTCTATCAAACTGAGCTTGCAATTCTCTTTCCATATTGCTAAAATCTCTCACTCAAAGAAGTTGAAATCCTGGCATTTTAAAAACTGGCTAACAACCTTCTGATTATTTTATTGAAACTATGATTATACTCTAAGTGCGTATTTTCTAAAATATATGCTGAATTTACAAGACGCTCTCAGGAAATCTCTTATCAGTGGAAACGTAGGTTTTGTAATACATTTCTTCTGGATGAAGCTTAAATAGTAATCAGGGGAACACACCTACTGAACATGCTAAGACTACATGCCTCATGCAGTACAGAGAAAAAAATAAGCACTGATTTTGAGGTGGAATGAGAACAAACAGAACCCACTTTGAGTTGCTCTTCATAATACTTACGAAATGTAGATGTATATCTTTTTAACGCTAGCAGAAGTTAGAAAAGACAGCGCAGCAAATCAACCGTGTTAGATTTTAGTATTTCAACAGGAAAACCTCAAAAACAACTAAGCGTGAAATTTTACCTAGAGTCTTAATTTAGTCCCAAGATATATGGAGTTAGTTCGGCTTCCACAAGATACAAACATACCATTAAAATTTCCTTTGAGCAAAGTTAAGTTAATCAGACAGAGAGGTGTATTTTGGAAGCAAATTTTAATATGAAAAGCAATACCTGCAACAGGGGTCCTGATTTTCAACCTGTCGACCTCCATGATGAAGTCATCCTTTAGGAAGAGGAACCCAATGATGGAGAAGAGATAAACCAGGATGAGTGCTAGCACTGCGGTGAGGATGATGGAACGACCATTCCGGGTAACGCTTTTTATCACGTTTAGCAAAGTCTCCTCTCTGTACACTAGATCAAACAGCTGGAAATATAATAATGTAGAGGAACAAAATGAATACAAATGAGGCTACATACAGAGTACATATAGATCCTACACAGGAACACAATTTGAACTATTGAAACATACATCTACCCATGTTCTGAAGTCTTAACTTCATAAACACACAATCCACCTTGATTTCAATAAGAGCTGGATGCATATACAGGAGGAGAGAATCAAGCACAAAACCTGAAATTTTAATATAGATTATAGCAAAATCAAAAGCTAAAAGGTATACTTCATATAGGAGCCTGATTCAGACTCAGGTAGTGGTTACCAACGAGAGTCATTGTTTACTCATATTCAAACCCAAGCTAGATTAAAATTCAAAAACAGCGTCTCCATACTATCAATCTACATCCACAAATTTATTTTTCATGTTATGCCCCATGTGATGAACACGCATGGGCTGCATCTGAAAAACATACTTGTGCAAGCAAGTAATTACATGTCTGTAAACTGTTTCTTTGAGCTCATGGGATCGTTTAAAAATGACTCACACATGCAAGGATTTGGGCCATCTTTTTTTAGGACAAACTTAAATTCCTTGCACTGTTTGTACAAAAGCCCAAACTTTCATTCTTATTTACCCTGCACTGTGTGTGTTCCTGGTATTTAAAGAAAAGTATACATGAAGACAACATCGTTTTAAATGTCAGAGGCCTAAAAACAGCAATTAAATGTGATAAGTGCTTTCCAAGAACCTACAGCTTTTTCCTCTCTTACAATTCTATTGATTTGTTATAGTGCTTTGGACCTTATCTATAATATATGTATTTCCACTTCAAATCACACTGATTACAGATAAAAAGTGACAGACTGCGATTGATCAAAATGGTCCACAGAAGAAGGTATTAGTCACAATTCACAAGACCTGAAATCCACAGCTTTGTGAAAGGATAAATAATAGAGGAAGACAGAGGAAAGACAGTTATCATTCATTCCAAGAATGAATACAAGACAAAGCTTAAGATGAGGAACAAACATCAGAGTTTGGAATATTTCCACTACAAAGTGAACACCTGTAAGTAACTTGGGAATGTGGATAATTATAACATCCACGAATCATGAACATTTGTTCACAGATGTCGCTGTCAAAAAGTAAGTATATAAAATGTTTCCTAAACTATATGGCACATCAGTACTTCACAATAAAGAATCCCTTACTCACTGAAGGAGTAATACGATTTGCTGTGCATTTTTGAAGGCAGGCATTAATTAGCAGGAGAGATGTATACAGTTCAAAAGGGCCCTGCAGCTAAAGCTTCAAAATCTTGGCTACTCTGAAGTCTGTCCAGTCCTGAAGCTGACTTTACTGTCAAGGTATTTACCTGGAAAATTTGACTCCAGCAGGAGAGAGTAAGGGTTGAGCCCCTAAATTCTGGAGTGCTTAACACACCCCTGTGAGATGTTAGTTTACCCCTATTCAGGAAGCTGAGAAAAATGTAACGGTGGGATAGTGAATACATATAAATGACCACAATTTATTCTGTCTCCCTAAAAGCTTCACGTTTCAGTATAGAGCAAAAGGATGAGAAAACAAGAGCAGCGAAACCCCTTTTACTGCCATTCAGCATGAAGGGAGCAGTTAGCTGAGTTTAGCATAATTCTGTATGATTCATTTTCACTGCACCTGTATCATATTATAAAAAGGCATTCTATTCGGGTAATGGCAACAAAAGAAAATTGAAGTGGCATACATTTAATGTGATGAATCTTCCTGCTACCCCAGAGGCATACCATACCTATTCCCCAAGTAGTTTTTTTGTTTATTGGACTGGAACAAGTACAGAGGGATGGGATATTTAGCATAATACCAGTGGCCAATTCCTGCCCCAGACAGAGCACAGCCTGAAGACACAACTGACACAAGATACAGGAACAACATACACCACATAAAGGTATGCTGGGGAAGGACAGAAGAAAGGAGTGGACTGTATGATAATTTTATGAAAAGAAACAGAAAACTGTCACCTCTAAAACAGATAAAGTAACTCCTAACAGAAGCAGGTTCTAATGAAAACAGCAGCTCCTATGGGGCAGCAACACAACGGCACGCTAAAAATACACGATTTGGCTTGATTGTCAGGAAGAAATTGAAGACAGCTGCATATGTGTAACGGCATTTTCTATTTTTGCAAATTTTTCCCCTCCACAGAAGCACACACTTACCAGGAAACTGTAGAAGAATTCGTGCACACAGAGGCCCAGCATGCAGACCAGGACATACGCCACGTGATAGAGAAAAGCCATGTCCATGACGACCGCTCTGTAGCCACGAGTAAAAGTTCCCCGGTTTCCAACAAAGCTCACCAGAAACACTATTTTGTTGCAAAGCTGTGGGGAGTAAAGAAAGGCTAGGCTTACTCTGTCAGAAAAAATGCTGTTATTTATTGCTTGCATTGCTGTAGAATGAAAAATTCCGGATAGGCTACTTTGAACAAACACTCAACTTCTAGATGGCTAAAGTTCAAATGAGACAAATCCAACTCCAAGACACACTGGGTGCAAATCTGTCAGAGTAACTGGAAGTGTATCACCCCTTCACCAGTGCACTGAGCGTCATTACAGTGGGATAGATCTCTACAACGCTCACGAGAAGGCAGGATGGGATTAACATCGTAAGGCATTAAACAACAACTGCGGAGTGAATCCCTGAGAATTCTGAGTTCAGATGTGAGACCATGCAGGAGCAGCTATTGCAATCGCAAAGAGAACAATACTAACACAACAGCATGTGTGGAGGTGGGAAGATATCCCGTTTCCTTCAGATCACATTTTTTCAGAATAAAATCCCTTTTAAAAGTACTGGTGTCGTTTCTGAAGAATGGTTTTTAAGCACCAGCAACAGATTTGCCATTGCTCCCAAGCTTTTTCTGCACCTGAGAAGTACTGCAGAAGTACATAAGAAAGGGGTGTTTGGTAGTCCAGGACAAGCAATAAGGACTCAACATGTTTCTTCTTTCACAGATTTGACATGGACAAGCACTGCTTGCTTGCCTTTACCTCAGACTACATGTCTGGGTATTTTTGAGCATGCAAAATTTTCTTAGATTCTAATAACCTGATACTTTGCTGCCTGGCGCTAAGCTGAATTAGGGCTGCAGCAGTCAGGCAGAAATCTAAAATGATGACTTACGAGCATGGCTGCCTATCCAACAAAGCTCAGTAAACATGCAAACATAGCCATGAATAAATTAAGAGATCTGGGAAAGGGCTGAGAGAATTTTTAATTTTGAAAACCTTTTTCAAAAATACAGATTTAGGCTCACAGAAACACCTGACAAATCTGTGCCAATTCTGCTGAGCATATTTGTAGAGAAAAATTTTCTTTTAATGCAAGGAACTGTAAATTTGATTCCTTTTATTCAGCAATATTTCTTTGAAATTTAACGTTGCTTTTATTTTTAAAATATTTGCATGTGAACAAAACCAAACCTCCTTTTTTCTCAGCTTTTCTGTTTGCTGACATCACTGTTTCAGGATGACTGGAAATTCTTTTTTTTGTTTGCCTTAACCAGTGAGCCTGAAGAAATTCTTTGCACAGTTCTAATTGAGGACCTTAATATCTCCGCCTCTGCCGGAAGGGAAAATTCTTGCTTTTTAAGTACTTACATTAGCAGCACCAAGAAGTATCAAGGTAGGACCGAGCCCTATTGTATATATAGACCTGAGAATAACAGACACCAGAAAAGGTCGAATGCCAACAGGCTTGGAGATGAAAAACAGCATTGCTGTACAAAGTGCCACAGCTATCCAGAGGAGGACTGAAATCAACGGAGAAAGCGTGCCTGTATGGAGGAGAATGGGAGAGTTGAGAAACGCATCTTTGGAGACTCAGTTTTTCACCACAAAACAGATCCAGAAGATCAATTCCTTGGCCCACATAGCTAAGACAAAGTGTGACTCATGCATCCCAACTGCTGACCACGACTTACCCTAACTAGAGTAAGAACTATTATTATCATAGTATTGTTGATTTGCACAGGTAATATAATAAGAGCAGCTAATGAAATTTCCATTAAAATCTGTGTAGTGCTCAGGGATGAAACAGTTTACCCTGTTCCTGGAGCAGGCTACTAATCATCTCCCTTTTGCAGGGATCATTAGGGCTCCTTCGGTCTAATTCGGTGACTGCTCGGTCCTTGGGGCGGCACAGCAGTGGTGCCATGCCACAGTGTCTCATTCCTAACCCAAAGGGCACAAAAGTACCCTGCTTTTAGAGAAGCCGCTTTCTGCCCAAGGGCTGCAGACATTCAGCAGGAGGCAGCTCTGCCTCTGCACAAAAGCCAGCCGCTTGCCACAGTGGGGGGTGGCCATGGGGACTTGGGCAGAAGCAGCAGCATCTGCACTGCCAAGAGCTGCCAAACCACTGCACCTTGCACCCAGCGGGTGGCAGGCCCCTGCTCTTGCTAAGCTCCTGCAGGCACATAAACCTTCAGAGTCAGGCTGGGCGAGGTGATGGCTCCCAGACACTCCATGAGATTTGAGTGAAGCCCGTGCTTTCCCTTTCTCCTATGCTTAAAGCCCTGGAAACACACCATGTTGCCCTGATGCAAAAAGCACATTCAGATCTCGGGGTGCTGTCACATTCACTGACTTCTGCTGCTATCTGATAAACTGAGAGGTCAGTGGCAGGGGAGAACAGAATAGAGAATTTAGCTGGGATCACAATAGGAATAATGGTATCTCTTTGGCAGCAGATACACAGCTAAGCAGCATCAGTGGGATTAGAAAATATTAAGGTGAGGCCTTGTCCTCAAAATTCAGATGGCATTCAAACTTTTCCAAAGTTCAGGAGTGTTTATACCCTTGGCAAGAGATTCAAGGGCAGCTCCGCTGGATAGTTTCTTTGCCAACAAGATCTGGAAATTTATAATGGATCCTAAAAAATAGCTTGAAAGTGGAGCTGAAATGTAAGAGCAAAGCACTCGGTGTTTCTTTAATAAATTTTTCCTTCTTCCCTACTGCAGGTCAAATGATTTTGTGTCATGTAACGCATGCAGATATGCACAAGGCAAAGAAACTTCATCTGGAGTGCAATTTCGCTTATGCCATATGATGTAAGAAGTGCAGAAATCCATCAGAAGGCAGCAGCATTCCTGAGATGATTAGATCAGCCCAAGCACCTCGGACATGTGAGTATGGATTTGCACAAGGTGAAGGGGGAAAATATGAGACAAACTCCAGCTCCGAGATCAGTTTTTGGTGGAGACTGGAAGTAAGGAGTTTACCTCGTGACCGTGCTTATCCCATTGGGCCACACCTATTGTTTATTGTTCAGAAATCTCTTCTACTGCTGCAAGCACTAGGAATTGGAATCCTGAAATGCACTATCACTGAAATCACTGGATTACTGAGGCCACTTTAACTAATACCGTATAAATCTGCAGTTCCAAGTATTAATGCCTACTGACTGCAGACCAGAGGATTTCCTTGAGTATAAATTAGCTAAAAATTCAGTAGCTTAAAAGGTTTATTTTTAACTCTTCATTTCTTCTCTTACACTCTGGCATGTGTGCACTCTGAGTGACTCTTCAGCTTACAGGCAAGAAAGCACTACGTACAAATGCTTCCCATTTCCACAGCTGAACCCTGCAGACATGAGGCTGTGGAGCTCTCTGCGCTGTGACCTGCGGAGCCCACCCTGCAGGGTGAAAGTGCAATGTGGTCTCCATGCCAATATAATTTAATCTGCTGCTTTCTGTTTAGCCAGCCAACAGGAATGCTGGATGGTGCCAATTCTTGTATTTGTGAAAAACACATGTATCTACTAGAAGCTGGCCCATTTCCAGTAGTGCAGTTCACATGCCATCAGACAGAAGTGACTTTTCAGTCGCATTACTGGCTGGACCGGACATGAATCAAAGACCCAGAGGTGAATGGATCTACCCCCATTACCAGTCTCCTTTATCCCAATTAAGCTTGTTTGGGATTCAAAGAGGCCACCTGCTGCTCTGCTGCATTTATTTAAGGAAATTTATTATTTGCTGTATTTCTGTGACATGTGATGAAGCAGAGACAGAATCACTTATTTTAAGCGTATTTTATATAATGCCTTTGTCCTCTGCATTAGTGGCTGTTTTATCCCAACAAAATCATCAAATGTCAATGAGCTAGTTTTCATATCATTATATTCCACGTTTTAACACTGCAAGTCACTAAAATTGGTCAGTTTTAAGGAATCTCAGCCCCTCTGCTGCCAGGTACCCTTCCTCAGCTCAGAAACTGTAACTGAAAAGGAATGTGTGCATTAATGCACTGCAAACTGACAAAAAATAAGCAAAAAAGAAAAGAATTAGCTCAGATAATCTACACGATCTTCAGATCAGCTCCTGTGTTCTGTCTATTTTGTTTTTGTCACACAGGACATGACACACTGAAGATGTGCGTCAGGACACAGGACAAGGGGAAATGGCCAGAAACTGGAGCATAGGAAGATCCGCACGAATGTGCGCAAGAACTTCTTTATGGTGAGGGTGACGGAGCACTGGAACAGGCAGCCCAGAGGGGTTGTGGAGTCTCCTTCTCTGGAGATATTCAAGACCCGCCTGGACACCTACCTGTGCGACCTGCTGTAGGGAACCGGCTTTGGCAGGGGGGTTGGACTCCATGATCTCTGGAGGTCCCTTCCAACCCCTACGTTACTGTGATTCTGTGATTCTGTGAAGATCAACTAGTGCATCTCAGACAACCTCTGGTTCCTATCTAGGAGATACAACATGGCTTCTGCAGAAACGAGCACACCTGAAGATGCAGTTTTACATAACTACATTACCTTAGAATGAAAAGCCTCTAAAATCAAAAGGAAAAATAAAACCAAATTCCACTTGCCTTCATCTCCATCATCTCCAAAGGGATAGAACAGAGCAACTGCTAAGTTGATGAATACAGCAAGGTTGAAGGAAATGCTTCCCCAGAGAGAGATGTGTCTTGAGAACCAAAATAGGAGTGGATTATCTAGAAAAGGGAGAAAAAAAGCAATGAATGGGAAGAAAGCAGGCATCAATCCAGTCAGTAATAGCCTTGGGGGAGTTAAACAATACAGATTAATGAAGAAAACTGAGGTAAACAAAACAAACACGCAGAACTTTAAAATTAACATAAACAAACAATTAAAATAATTAAAATAAACATAGGCTAGCCATAAAATACTGTTTTCAAGCAGGATTTTTCATCCAAAATCTCCATAGGGTTCATTATATATGAAAGTTTTGCCTCAGCTGAGGTTTTACAACTGGACCTTGTGTGAAGGATTCTTTTCACCTTGCTCTGAAACTCCAGCCTCTGTATGGGGAAATATGGAGTCCAGTGAACAGCTGGATTTCAGGCACCCTGCAAGCCAGGCAACCAGGAGACCCAGCACAGGTCATCCAGGTGACCCATTTGTACCAGTTATGCAGATATTATTCAAAGAAAAATGGAATAGGCAAAGCTTCTGAACTGCAGTACTTTCCCCACCTCTATCAAACATATCTTGATCTACTTTGAGAAGGAGATAAAATTTGGTCTGAGTGGAGTATGGTTCCATGAAAGCTATTTCCTGTACACTACTCAGATATCCAAGATTACCCGTTAAGCAACAGCTCTGTACTATCAAAATCATTTGAAGATTTAAAAGGAAGCCAGAACCTTCAAATGTGAAGTACTGTGTGAACACACAGAAGCAGATTATATTCCAAAGGACATATAACCAAGTTAGAAAACACAAAAGAGGGAAGTAAGGAAAAAAAGGGTTAAGAATTTGTGTACAGAGTCACATAAACGATCCAGCAAAAAGCCCAGGAACAAGATGAGAGGGTACTAAGACCCAGGCAAACACTTCATATTTGAGACTGCATTATTGTATGTTTAAATGAACATTTAAAGCGTGCAGTGGTGTGAGAAAACCCTTAGTCAGATTAGTTCAGCTAAGATGATGTATTCCTATCAATTAGATTTTAAAGTACTGAGAGTCTCTTGCAAGTATGAAAAGCATACTCTTGACTTGCCTGCACGCAGCTAACTTCTCATATAGACTCCTTCAACTGAAAATGACAGTCTCAGTCTAAATAAATTTTAATAGTGATTAGGTGAATAATTAGGTTAAATGTGATTAGGTGATAACCTTGTGCTGCTCACTACTGGGATTTAAGCATTTGGAGCCATTGCAAATGACATCTGTCAATTACAGCAATAGAGACTGCCTGGTAACAGACACTTGGCTAAGCAATGAACCAAGCCTAAACTTTCATTATCTTTTCAAATAACAACAAAAAAACAACATGGAGACTTATGGGCTGTTCCACTGATGAAAGGAATTGAGGAACTTCTGTTCTGAATAAAAATAAACCAGTTTTCTTTGCTTATACCATCAGGCAGGTCTGGTTTATGTAAGTACAAGGTCGGGCTTTTTTAATTTGTGTTTCTCAAGCAAGACACACTTTCATCAGTGGAGTAATTTTTCTACAATATGATGAATTTTATTCCCAAACAGACTGCAGAATTAGGGAGTTATTCTAGAATCATCTATTTTGCAACTTTACTCTGCTCAGATTGTCAGTACAGACAACTTTTCACAGTGCCACCAAGGAAAGTGGATCTGGGCCAGTAGGACTCACACTGAAAACTTTCAACTGCTTCTGAAAATTGTAACTTGAGAATTGACATTTTAAGAAACTGTATCCAACACTTTTGTTTCTTTCACATTAAGGATGTTGCATTAAGGCATATTGCCTTAAGTATCCAAACTCCCTGCTGTTCTGACCATAGATCCTGCTCTTCACTTCCTTCCTAATCAATTGCATAATGCTGCTGTGAGCTGCTAAACAGCTGATGTCTGCCACCCCAGCAGCATCTGCATTTTAGCAGTGAGCAAAGCGATATACCCTATGTATTTATATACATATATACACACATAAGATATACATTTCCTTTCTATCTGTCAAGAATACTGTAGACATTAAATTAGTTTGTAGCCTTGATTCTCTGCTCCAAATTCATATGGCACAGCTGACAGTTGCTGAACTGGCAGGAGCTCCCCATCCCTGGGACGCTGGCAGGAGCAGCAGCAGCCCCATTCCTGGTGAGGGCCAGCAGCTGTAATGCCCACCAGTGAACAAAAGGAGAAACTCATGTTACCTGGCTAGGTCTCCCTTGCAGCTTGAGCAAGTATATATACCTCTCCCACTACCACAGTACATATACCAGGATGGGCTTACAGATGGGGATGTACTGCAGCCTAGTCAAGCAAGGCTGATGTGAACTTGCGAAGGGGAACGGACTCCACGGCAGTCACGCAGATTTAAAGCAGCTGAAATTCTGCTGAGAGATGTTTTTAAGTGACATTAACGAATTTTTAATGGTCTTGTAGGAATCTGCAAATCTCAAACCTGCAGTTACACATGCTTTTGTTAAATATTAGAGGTCTTGGCTTAATTAGGTGCCACTCTACCGAGTTTAGTGGAGCTACACCCTGTTCATCCATTCTTCCATTTAACTTTTGCAGTCCAGAACAGCATCTTGAACACATTATTTACATTAGTAGCTGCTCCATATTATGACTTTATTTATGGTGGAATGCAAGTGTCTCAGCTGACCTACGTGTTCTCTCAAGTTCTGAGAAGCTTTGTCTGTTGCAATATCAGGGTGAACAGTGAAAAGTGTATTATTAAAATTGAAAATATTTGAAGACTTAAAAATGAGGTTTTAACATAATTGAGGTATTTTTCAAAATAGCAATACTTACTCCTAATTTTCTTTTGCCATTTCATCTCATTGTAGAGATCTTCAGTCTGTTGGAAAAAGTCATTGACTTTGCTCCCTTGTTCATCTCTCTCTGTTGTATTGAATACCCGACTTTTGGATTCCCGAGTGAGAAATTCACAAATATTGGGGACAGGGAAGACAATCTGTTCCATTGTTCTATCATGACGAACAATCTATAAAAAAAATGTATATATATTTTTCCTCAGGATCAGTGACTTTTCAACCATTTTGTCACAGCTCTTTTTGTTCACAGCTTCCTTATAATTTATAAATGAACGCATAAATTATTTGAACATTACCAAAAATGTCCACTAATCCTAAAACATAAATTAAAATCGCATTTCTATCTTCAAAAATCTGCTTGAAAATACAGTGACAAATTATATACCTCAACTGAAACCTAGGCCCAAACCTCCTGCAAACATAAAAAATTTTCCAGTTTAGAATGCTTCAGTTTTGCAGTGGACTGAAATGAAACTTCTCTACTAAACACTGCAGAAGTTCAGAAGCTTTCTGATGGATTTTGGAACTCTTCTCTCACCTTGAATTTATTTCTATGATGACAGAAGTCGCAAAGGTGAACACGCAAATAAAGCACCTTGCTACTCAGAGAGAACCCATATCTTGTCAGTCTTTCTCTGTTTACTTGGCAAGAAACAATTACTTGCATTATTTGTATTTTAGAGTCTACTGAGTGTTCAATGAGCAAGTTAGACTTTACTCCATCTCACTACACCGTCATCCAAATGGCTTTCCTTTTCTTATCACGGAGTCTGCATTACTACTCAATGGAAAAATGCGTAGAATCCTCATTTTTACTTCTAGACCCATGTCTCTGTAGAGGTAGCATTATGGGAATAAATAAGACTATATCACTTTCAAATCAAACAAATGAGATATCCCAACATCGGGGAGCTATATCTGAAATGTCTAACAGGTCAAGGAGTGCTTTCATCAAAAGAACAAACAACATCCGTTTGATTTAGGAGCATTGCTGGGCTGAGTTTCAGTTTTCCAATCACAATCCTGCATATCAGGACCTTCTTTTCTCTTTTCTAATTCATATTTATTAGATGAACATACTAAAAATCAAACTCATCCTAAGCCATTTTTAAGCATAACATATTCAAGCAAATTTGCGTTGGAGATGAAGGATAATTATATGTCTACCCAAGGGCAAGCACGTCATATGAAATTGAATAGGCTACTTTGAAGTATCCTGGGTAAAGCAGTTACTTCTCAGGCCAGTGGTTGCACTTTGGGACTGTGTGGTAAGTGAAAGATCCTGACAGCACATCTTCAGTTTGGTCAGGGACTCGAAGAGGTAGGCTGCATATGCTGCTCCACATTTAAAAAGCCTCCCAGATAACAGAGGCCCACAAAACAGAGCCTTGGCCAGAAAAATAGGTTTTGTCAGTTAAAATAGTCATGATGTTTTAAGAGATCTTAGAAATTACTCTTGTAAGAATCCACTGGTCAGGTAGAAGCAGATCACAGCCCTTCTTTTGATGCCCACATTTGCAGCCTACCCAGACAACTTACTCACCTGATATTTGCTAAGCAATATCTTAAGAGCCCCTAAAACATTAAAACATGTTAAAAGGAGCACTTGACTGCCCTCTGAACAACCACCACAGCCACAGAGACAGCCATGTTTCTTCCACCTACTGTGTCACCATGCCATGGAGGTGTTCAAGAAACGTGTAGATGTGATACTCAAGAACATGGTTTATTGGGCAATATTGGTGGTAAGCAGATGGTTGGACTAGATAATCTTCAAGATCTTTTCCAGCCTTGGTGATTCTACAATGTGAGCAGCAAAAAGACTGGCAGCTAGCACAGATAGGGACTTCAGCAGTAGCCTACCTCAATGGCAGCCAGGACAATATGGACTTAAGGTACTTGCATCAGATAGAACCATGCTGTTTTAAACAAAAGACATACTGAATATCTACATCTCTTCAAAACCTCTTTGTACTGCAGCCAAGCTTTTAATTTGATCACTTAGCATCACTGGCTCACAACTCAAGAGTATTTATTTGAGTGATGTACCATACAAGATTATTCTTGACTTCATGACACAGGTACTATCCACAGCCATTATTCCCCTAACAAAACATGTTCGATAACACAAAAGAAAGCTTTTGTAAAATGATTACTTGGAGCTACTTTTAATATGGGTACATTTCTTTTTCTCCCACAGCCAAAAGAACAGCACTTAACTTTCTTCTTCTCATAAATAATCTATACATTTGATTAAGCCTTGCTTTTCAGAAGTCTAAAGGGAGTTGACATGCCCTGTACAAGATGCAAACTTGTTTCATACTCAATCTTTTAGATAGCAATTCTTTACCTCTATCTGTGCTGTATGATTGGCGTAATAGCTCAAGGCTTCATCTCCTTCGTCTGGATCTGACCCTGGCTTCAGCATCTGTTGCAATGTTTTATTGTGACGAGCCAACTAGAAAAAGAATAAAAATCTGATTTATGCCCTGCTGCTATGTTTTCAGCTTTATCATCTCCACTTAACTAACACAAATCCTCCTCCCCTCATTCCCATGTACTTATATACTCAACTCACTGGGGCACTATCCACAGATAACAACAAAAAATGTAATCACTTGAGAACAATAGAAATAATTTAGTTTTAAAAACTTAGCAGCAAGTCTTTGGCTGAGATTTATAGATGGCAGTTTTGCCAGCAGCCTAGATGGGTTTTGGAGGGTGTCTGACAAATAAAAAAACTAGATTGAATATTTCTTTTGACTTAAGTTTAGACATAAAATGTGCATACTTCCAAATAGGTAATTACACATACAATTAATTTTTTTTCTGTTATTTCATGTGGCTAAGCTAGTCTTCACCATGTTCTGGCATGGCATTTCAGGGCTGCCATGATAACACAGGTAACTATTTCAGAAGCAGCTGGACTTCAACAGCAGGCAGATATATTATTAGTGTACAGCTTATGTTATATTATTCTTAGTATACAGCTTATTATATACTTAGCACATATGCACACATAAATAGGCAACTCCTCATAAAAACTTTTACAAAATTGATACATTATATGATCCATAAAAGATATCCAATCTTGTTGAATTGCAAGTATTTTTAATACTCAAAACTGCATAAAGTTTAATACTGACAGTATCAGCAAACGCACTCATGATGTCTCTTAGGTCAGCAAGAAACAAAGACTTAATCAGGAGGCATAAGGAAATGTCCTAAACATGCAGTTTTCTCTACATAGGAGAGTGGATTTCACATAGAAACTCTTAAATTTTTCACCCAGATTATGTGTTTTCCCATTTTAAGTTGGGGGAAACGGAGACGTGAAAATAAAAGGCTTACAAGCCATGATCTAGGTCATAAGCATAACACAAACATTAGTACAACAGACTAGACAAGGACAGTGGAAATGACTGCAAGAACAAAGGCTTAGACTGATGAACAACACATGTGGCTAAGAATCATAGTAAGTGAAATAAAGCAGTATGCTGAGGAATAATAAAGTAATTATAAATGTACAAGAAGAGTGTCAGAGATCAAGTCTGAAAGTTACAACGGAGCTAAACAGATGTCATAATGATTTAACCAAAATATGATCACACTCGTTCCTAAGCCGTTCGCAAATTTCACCATCCTCTTTTTACCCAAGAATGGTGGGAGTGAGGCACACACACAATTTATTCTATTTAATAAAACTGGTCAAAATACATTTTCTTCTGAATTTTGATACATACTGATATATTTGATATATTAAATGAAACGTCCAAAAAAAAGAGAATACCTGAAAAGAATGTTCCGGAAGTATAAATGTATTTGCTACCAATTACTCATGGACAGAAATCTGCTTGGACCTTCCAGTAAAGCACTGAGCCAATGTGGCAGAATATCAGTCTTTTAAAAAGGGTCATGAGCAGATACTTCAGGGACACATGTAAAAATCACAGGGAGGACAACTGTAGAGCAATGTTCTGTCCATTACCAACAGATGTCTGTTTTGAATGCCTACTTCTTGCTTTATTTAGTGAATATATAGATAGTCTCATTACCTGTACTTTGTCTTACACATCTTCCACTTATTTTAAAGGCTAAAAGGAATCAGGCATATAGGCTGAACTAGTCTTTGCAATATGTCCACAACCGTTTAGAAGGAAAACCTGAATTAATTTTCTACAGGCATCTTGCATTCCCCTCGACACATGCACCAACATCACGAAGAAACAAGATGAGCTTGTGAAAACAAGGTAATTACTGCTTAAAAACTGCTCTTAAATAGTGCTACTACTTCTGCCTTTCAGCTTTATTGAATGTCCCTCCGCTTCTGTACTGAAGAAAGGGCAAGCAAGAGCACCCATTCACATTCTCTGTATCATTCATCATTCTGTACACTAATGCCATGTCCTCTCTTACTTGTGCCTTCCTTAAATTAAAAAAATCCCTATCTTTTACATCCTTTCTCAAACAGACGACTCTCTATTACTCAATTATTTTAATTGTCTACCTCCAAATGCCATTTACTTTGGCTATAATTCCTAAGATACAAAAAAAAAGAACAGTCTAGACAAAATGCAGTCACACCATGCTTGGAGCAAAGGATTAGCACAAATAGAAGCACATATATTCCCTTATTTTATTTTTTATATATTGCAACACAGAGGAATTTTGCTTGCACACTGATCCCTTTTCTTTAATGTCAACCATTTAGATTATGAACCTTCTAGTAAACGGTAAATTAAGGATGTATCAATAATTCTTCTCATATTAAAAAGACTACCAGTTTGGAGAAAGGGACATATATAGATTCATAAATTCACATTAGCAGTACAAAACCCTTCATTTCTAAATATATTTGAGTGTGTACAAAGAATTGGAAATACCACTTATAGGACATATGAAATCTTAAGATACCAATTCTTGATCTGCTTTTAAGTGCCTATAACTCTTAATGTAAAAGTGTGTCTTGAAAAATGTCAATAACAAAAGTTCCCTTACCACATGTGGTAGAAGGGAAAATCATCTCAGCCCTCTCGTGACCTAGTGGGACTGACCAGTACAGCACATCGACTTAACAGATTGCTGGTGATCTGGAACGGAACTGATGCAGTACATATTTCACTCTCAGGTTTTAAGTGAACAATAACTATGTATTTAAAAACCACGGGACTGTCCTGGGCCGATGTGTGCACAGAGTCTAGCACCATATATAGCTAGGGCTTCCTGACAATAGCATTAGACAAAATGATCTGAAGAACAGATCAGAAACTCCTGCTCTGGAGTTGCTGGCCATGCTGGAGGAGATACAGCAGATTTTAGAAGTGAAATCTATCTAAATCTGTCAACAGTAGTGCTAGACCACAAGTGCTCCTAACATCGTTTCTTTCTACTTCCCATCTCTTTGTATCCACTGACGTCCTGCAGTCTACCTACACCTTCAGAGAGTAGTCTCAGGGCAAAGGTTAGCTCTCTATTTTCTTCTTGCATTGCAGTTCTAATGTGTGATGGATTCTTCCACGTTGCCACAACAGTAAGTGCTGATAATATTTGCGAATTGTCAAACATCAATGAAAGAATGGTGTGAATAGCAATATTTGAAAACTCAGACATAAAGCAGTGGCCCACAGTAAGACACAGAAATGCTTAATAAATGCTATATTATTTGGCAACTACAGTGTTTTCTGAAGTGGTAATTTCACATTTTTCCTTAGTCTTGGAATGAACTCAAAGGCAGACATGGGCAAATAGGACAGTGTCAGCAGACTTCCTGACCACTGCAGAACTTTTTCTGAGATCAAAGAAGCAGCAGTGAAAATAGCAATGTCGTGACAAACTGTAACGTAAAACATGAACAGCTTATCCAGGCTGGTAGTACGCTCAAGGTGACAGTCTGTAACTGGCACATAAAGACTGCACAAGCTCTGACTGACATTTTTTCACATTTAACTCCTATGATGTGGTTGTGTTGCTCCTGAAGTGCTGCGCAAACCTTTTGGGGCAGCTAATGGACAAGACACTAGATAGGCATGGACTACAGTGACTGCAGGAAAAACCACAGCCCCATTCAGGTATGCAAAGCAAAGCTAAAAAACATGCAGTAAGCATAACTGAT
This sequence comes from Alectoris magna, assembly GCA_030625065.1. Lineage (NCBI taxonomy): Eukaryota > Metazoa > Chordata > Aves > Galliformes > Phasianidae > Alectoris > Alectoris magna. The sequence continues at coordinate 130,470,939 of CM060560.1, read as the reverse complement.
ACAAAACATAACCTTTGCTAGAGCCTGAATCTGCAGAGAGCCTGAAAAAAATCACCTCTGAGGAGGGAACTCTCTCAGTCATTCACTCATCTATCAACCATGCCAGTGATGATATTTTAAATGTCAACACTGTACTTTACTACTCACAAAGGCATTTAAGGAAGAGGAAGCAATAACATATAATGGAGCAGTGATTTCCAAAGAGGGGAAGTGTAAGGCAATATCTATATCAATAAAGATCATTTGGCTTTCCAGCCAGTTCCCAGGGAAGAACTGTTCTTCATCTAGAAAGATCTGTGCTTCAAAAACATGGAAAATACTGTAATAAACACCAGAACAAAATGCAAAAGACTTAGAACAGATCAAGAACACTGGTGTCATTAATAAAGAGAGACTAGAGAGGAATGTAATACAAGCAATACTCAGTCTGAACTCCTCATACGAAATGATCATAAAATCTCATCAGATGGTCATTTGGGATTACACATATGACCAGCAGCATGGAAAAAGACAGCAGACATTTTTTTTTGCCATCAACAATATATGCATTTATTGCAAGCGTTTTATTTGAAAGATTTCCTGAAACATAAATGCAGTTATTTTAATGTTCTCAATGAAAAAGTGATTTAAAGCCACGAACTTTTATGTCATGAGACTCTCAATAACTCATTGACTTGGCTACTAGATCAGTGTGCCAAAATATGTAGGTATATACGTATGTGTCAGTAGAAAAATTGCTGGGATAAGACAAAGTAACTTTCCATTTTTCGTTATCTCTTTAAAACACGGACCCCTTCTGTATTTTTATGCGGACAGGTCAGTCCCTGGTTCTTACTCAAATGCTGTAGCATAGTCTGCACTGGAGGCTGACCCAGTACACAGCTGAGAGAGTTGCCAAAATCCCTGTCAGTTTCACCAGGTTTGGTTTGGGCTCCCAAAAGGACAGGACTCCTATAAATACGAGCAAGAAACAGCAAGCTGAAAACTGTGAGATCTGTTTATATCAATTTCACTCTCTAGCACTTTGAGACTACCAAATGTGTGGAATAAAAATGATATTTATGACTAGAACAGCACAAAGAGATGTAAATGGGTGAAGCTTAGTGCCTTGTAAACAGGTATCATTTTCGTGGAAGAATCAGTTTACTGGTAAAGCGTGACATTCATTCTCTAGAAAAGGCCAAAGAAGTATTACTATAAGCTCTGGATAACTACCTGAGAAACACAAACGAAGGCACAAGTAGCTTCTGTGTCATGAAACACTTCATAATTAAAGCAGTCCTCTTCAGAAGTATTACAAAAATCTTAAAACTAGAGAAGAAAAATTCACCTCTGTATACATTATGCTTGCCACTATTTCTCTTGAACTTCTCCTCATGCCCGTGAAGGCAGCAGCACAACCTGCTCTATGCTGGGGACACTCCTGGCACTCAGGCAGGCCTGGAAGGGCAGGGCAGAAGCTAGAGAGAGTGCTGACTGCTAGGGCTCACAGCAGCGAGAGAACTGGTCAGGCTTGCAAGCTGCAGCACTCCACAATGCCCTCTCTTCCCCCACCCCAGGCTCCAACTTCAGCTCACTATCTGAGCCAGTCAGCCTTACCTGGCATGCCAGTGCACAGAGAGGCCGCTGGACAGTCCTAGAAGTTCATGACCTGTAGACCTTGGAGAAAGTGAGGCAAGAGCTGTTTGCAAAGACCTGATATGCAATGAATGAGATCAGATGGATAGATTTGTTGTAAATTATCTTCATACCTATTCGGTAATGAGACATACCATAGCAGAATTAACAAGCCTACAGGCCACTGCTCTTTCACCAGGGAGAAAATAGACAGAATCTAACTTGCAGCAAGAGCAGAATATCATACCTATTCAGACTGGTTTCACCTTGCTGTGCACCGACTTGTGCTCATTTACAGCTGCAGTCCCTTCCTCTTTTCCCTGAGTCCCTTGGCTCCCAGAGCCAGGCAGTGTGAGACGTGGCACCATCAAACCCCCTCAGTGGGGGAAACCCCAGCCAACCCACCAAACACTTCATTTTCTACTTAGAGAAAAAGAATGGTTAAAAATCAGCCTGAGGACTGACAAGAAAACCCCCGAGGACTGAGAAACAATGCAAAGAGAGAGTCAAGGGAGTAGCAAACAGAATGGGCAAAACCCATGACTGGACAGGAGACAGAAAATGAGATACTCTTCCTCTGAGTGTCAGGGCCTTACCACACTCCAGCTCCCTGCCCAGGGCAAACGAAAACGCTCATATTCCAGTGGTAAACAAGGAGAGAGAGAGAAAGCAAAAAAAAAAAAGGAAATGTCATTTTAACTATAGCTGAGCAGAAATTTTTATTCCAGCTGGCTGTACTAACAGTAGTAACAACTTCTCAACTCCCCATGTTCCAATCAAAATTGAATGGTGCTTTCTGCAATACATAGGGCAACTTCCTTTCCAGAAGTCATTACAGTTTTATAGAGCGGCACCTTTGCACTCTACCACAAAGCAATCTGTTAACAAACATTAGGAACAGCAGGGATGGAGCAACGGGAGACTCTCAAATCAAGTATTCATTGATTTCATTTAGATGATTATACTGTACAGAGCAACCAAAAGGGTTTCAAGTTAATCTTCCCCTGATGATTTGCGGTGCATGAATAGGGCCCTGGGTGGTCCAGACTCTGGATTCTGTTGCTGGGTCTTCCACAGCCTCGTGTAACTTCCAAGGCATCACCTCTCCTTGCTGGCCTCCATGTGGCATGCACTAAAATTTGTGGATAACAGTGAACTACCTCACAGGGTAAGAAGAAATAAAACACCTTGACATTATCGTGTGAGAGAAACCATCACAGTTAAGTGATCTCTATCACTATTATGTTTGCAGCCCCCACAGTAATTTTATTGCTATTTCTGATGTGGTTTTGCTGTTCTTTTATCCTTGATGAAAGCAAACAGAAGACAAAATGACTTGCAAAAATTTCAACGAGCTTTACTTCCATTTGTCTTCTTTACAACTTCTTTCAAAGGCAAAGCTTACTTGCAAAAAAAAGGAAAAGAAAACGAGAGAGAGAGAGAGAGAGAGAGAGAGAGAGAAAGTACTATGCATGTGGGGAAAGGTCAGATCTGCTGACAAAATGTGTTGAAACAAAACAAAATTAACCTGGAGGAGGGGGCGTACAACACCTCTTAAAGATACAGGTAGACTGTCATGGACAACAGTGTCAAAATGAGCCAAATTGGCTCAATGCATACATGGGCCACATCTGTTTTTTAGTGTATGCTGACTGCGCTGAACATAAGATGTGGACAGAAGTGCATGATTCAGTGTTCCATCAGGATGAGACAACTGTACTTGTAGACAGCCTCCTGCAAAGACTGTAAGCAAAATTTGGGGGAGTACAGGAAGGAAGGACATATGGAGATAACGGATGCATCAGACGTGATTATGGGAAGATAACATAACAGTTGAATGGAAAAGGAAGAAAAATAGAGCTTTAACTTATAATGAAAAAACAAGACTTCAGCCACATGCAAACTGTATGAAAGGCTGACAACACTGCACACAAAATAAGACCTTATTAATATGCTCATCAACATGGTACAAATTCAGTCTGACAAAGACTTAGAACAACAACAAAGCAGCAAGTATATGGATCCCAAATCCATATAGCAAGAGAATACTCACCTCTGAAAGCCACCAACACTTTACACACATAGAAAATAAATACATAAACTTGAGATAAGGGAGCTGCGAATGACATGGCCTTTGAGGAACTCTCAAAAATCCTTTTTGCTTGCTCTCAAGCACTCCATTATTTCCAGATTCTCTTCTTAGTCAGAACAGTGATTTTCTGCAAAATATCCATCTACTGCTGTCTAACACATGGCTTCTAAAGAAAGGAAGGCTAGCTATTCACACAAGCAAAAGGAGAAACTGATTATGACAGGTGTCTTTAAGCCCTAGAAATGACAATATTTCCTTATTTCAGCCATAAGAACCGAATTTGACTGCCAGACAACTTCCCTTCCTCTAGCACCAAGTGCAGAGGAGAAAGTAACTCATGGTTTAACACTTTCAGAATGGGCTCAAACTTTTCTCCAGAGACTAACCAAACTGATCAGCCTTTGACTTGAAGCATGAAACTTGCACCACCTCCAGGTCCCTCCTCATGTTTTCCCACCCTTAAACTTCAATTTCATGCACTTGCAGAACAGTTCTATTGTGTACTTTGTACACTGTGACTCCCTGATCTGGATGCAGCTCATCGGCCCAGTCTGTGGCATACCGGCCAGCTCTGTTTCATGCTCTTACCTCTTTGAAGAGTGGCACTGTGCATGTACAAGCAGTTCTACAAGCTCAGAGAAGTCAGCTACCAATCTTTGTGGCAGCTCAAAACAGCGGTGTGAGTCCTCGGTCAGCCTCCCCAATTAAAACGTTTGAGATATGGTCATTATGTGGCCCTCATACTTGTTGCATCTGTAGTGAAGTAGTAAGTCTGTTCATAGACAATCCTGTTAGTATCCCTCTCTTGGACAGGTATTTCCATAACACAAAGAAAACTATAACCTTGTCGTTCAGAGTCAAAACCATATCAGACTAAAGTAGCATGTAAGCAGCTGAAGCTACAAGCTCTCTAATTCACAAAAGACATGCATTTCCCAGTCTTTACAGTGGTCTTCATATCTTTTTGGGTACGAAACAGGACAGTTGCCAAGTATGGAGATGGACCATGAATGAGAGATGTCTCCCCTCATATAATTACAGTGGTGAGATTTTCCAGTTTTTCCAATCATGCTGTTGAACATTTGCCCAATCTTCCAATTAGCAGGGAAAAATGTCTTTAAAAATAAGTTAGGGCATAGGAATAAAGAGAAGAGAAACTAAAATAGCAAAGTCCTCTTTCCAACCCTGTATTATGGCTACTATTCTGTTCGGGAGAACAGTTTCACCTGGTGCTTATGAAACAACAGATCAAGGTGGGAGATAAAAAAGAGGGAAAAAATCTACCTAAGTCCTCATGAAATGCTCACAAATGTTGCTCTACCCAACCAACTAGCAGCTAAATGGTGCTCTGCAGGCAAACTCACAGAAAGAAAACTCTGGAAAGTCCAAGTTCATTTAAGGCTACCACAAACCATTCATAAAACAAATTTTGAAACTCACTGCCCATACATAACATAGCAGAGAAACTGTTTTGTTTCTGGACACTTTTAATCAGTAACTCCTACAGTTGCCCCAGAAAAAGTGCAAAGTGGACCTCATTTTTATTCTTCTGTGCTGTGTTAAATAAGTGAAACAAAGAGGAAGGCAACTAAGGTAGCAAATTCAGATCCTGTCTACTCTGGAAAACTCTACGATGACAGAGATATCTAATTAAATTATGACATCAGAGGAGATGAGAATTAAGACTAAACAACTGTGAGGAACAGACATATCTTGATATTCTGATTAATGCCCTTTATTTTTGTTAGCCTATAATTATGTCAGTGACTATCGAACAATTTAGAGGGGTAAAAAAAGTATGTCTTTCTCAGAGAAGACATCTCCCTCTGTTTTTAATTAAGGTGTAGGATTTCACCATGCAGATATCTGAGCTTTATTAAAACTACTCTGATAATATTAAGTAAGAACAGACTTCACTTTTATGATATTTCCAAGGCTACCCTCACTTCCCTTCAAAACAAACAAACAAAGCAAGTTCCTCCTTGCTCTGAGTAAAATGCTTTAGCTGTGCTTTATGTATTAGAAAAAGAGCACTTTGGTTCATTTGAAGGTCACCTCTAATGGAAAAGTCCCAGTTCCGTGCCCAGAGTAAGCCTTCACCTACAGTAGATGACTACAATTCAACACTTCGTGTAAGACAGCTTTCTTAATAAGGGGTGTTTGCTGCAATTGGAACAAAGAAAGTAGCTATATTACATACATTTCTGAGCAGACAACATGTAAGCACTGCAGCTGAGGGCAACCGAAAGTGCAGTTCGCTTTGAAGAGTGATTTTGTAAAGATGGCACCGTGTGGCTCTACATTTATCGTCTCAGTGGCTTCCGGATTGAGTTTACTCTTTACAAATTAAATGATTTTTATTTCAGCATAATTATCCTGTATGTAAACACAATTGAGAAGCTTTTAGTCAAGCTAAGCTTTCTTTTGGCCCATATATCATCACTATAACGAAGACTATGTATACAAGATGCAGAGCGGGGAGCTCGAAGGCTAGGTGTAAAGTTTGAGAACAACAGGTTAAGTTCTCTACCAGTGTAAATGAGCATCATTTCCCACCTTCAGCGGAGATATTCCCACACAGACCAGCTGAGGATAAAGTTAAATGAAGACTCCTCAAAATTGGAAGCTAAGTAACTGTCCTGCTGATGATAAAGAACCAAGGGAGAATTAAAGTCATTCTCTCCAGTCCATGCTGTTTCAGAGAGTAATAAAAAGATATGTTTGTTACTAATGCAGGATTGTAAATGGAGCCTGAGAGCAGAAAATATCTTAAATAAGACTATGTCATTCTCCCACAGCCAATTTTCAGGGTAAAACCACAGACTAATGTGAAGATTTCACAATGCAGACATTTGACAAAGAAAAGATATTTCTTCTGGTCTAACGTTTGGGCCTCAACACCAATACAACATATTTCCCAATGACAAAAAAATCTTGTAAACCACAAAGCACGAGGACACAGGATTACGGAAGTTAAAGATAGAAGAAGAAACCCACAAAACAGAAATATTAGGACCACCTGTGCATTAGTGAAACGTTCAGCCACCACAGCCAAACAGGATACATCTCTCATTAATATTACACATAATAAAACGCACATATACGTATAATATTCACTTGATCTTACTCTAGAGCTGTAGAAATAAAGCTAGTGGCCAGCCTGCAGTAAAAAGCTCTAGCCTGAATCCCAGCAGCTCCTTGCAATCCAAGTCAACAGAACTCCAATGGGAAACAGAGGTCCCTGCGTAGATCTGTGTCAAAGTCATGGCAGTGTTCTGAGGAAAACGCTTCCAAGGAGAAGGGAAGAAAAAGAAAATATCGAAGGACAAGTTGCCAAGGCTTTAGCCTGAGACCTAACAACGAAGGACAAGTTGCCAAGGTTTTAACCTGAGACCTAACAACAGCCACAGACATTTGTTTAATGTTTCAGTTGCTCATTAGTGTCAAGCCCCTGCAGCAGCCTCCATATTGTCTCAGTATATTGCAGCTGGCTAAAGGTAGAGTTATATACCATCCTAATGAGCCGCAAGGAGGGTGATGTGCGTCATTGGTTTCTGTTTCAATCTTGGCAATCTAAGTGTAAAAGCCCTGCAACAGATTCTGATTCTGCTGACATTTAATTAGCCAGTGTCATTTTGATGCCATAGCCTGTCTCATCAGGATGATAACTACAAAACAACATGTGGAGCATAGAAGTTCTATAAGAAGTTTCAGGTCTGGCAGCCAGGGATACGAGTCCCCTGACAGTCACGATTCCTGGGACTGGTCCCCATTAGCCCATTGTTTTGGCACTGCTATCAGTAAGAGTTTCGTTGTTAAAAGAAAGACAGAAAACAACAAAAAGAAAACAAAAAAGCTGCAAATCTCAGCAAAGGCTTAAAAAAAAAAAGCATCCTCGAGCTCCAGAAATTTCACCTGTCCTGTGAAAGTGAGTGTCCTTATTGCACAAACTCAGAGCTGTTTATTCTGAAAGATAGATTTATCATGAGGGATAGGTTTGATCACTCACTGAGCTCAAAAGGTAGCCCTATTTAGTTAGGTATATTTAGTATTTTTCATCAGGTGCCATCAGGTGCTTGGGAATATTATCTCCAAGAATGCTCGAAAACTGCTGCTGCAAAGATCATTCAGATCAGCTACAAAATTCAGAAATGGTCATTGTGATATAAAATGTGACTGGATCTATATTTTCACTCCAAATAACCAGCAATACTGGTACAGTAACATCCGTTTATACCAAACAAGCTCAGACCTTTTTTGCACTTGGGTCTTTTTTTCCAAAATCCTTATTTCTCTCACTGCAGACGTCATTGTTTTAAAGTTCACCAATGAGAAGTTTATAAAAATCCAAATGAATTAAGCCATAATGTTCATGGAACAGAATCAACTTAAAATGTTTGTCGGTAGAGCCTAATGCTTTTTGAAGACAGAACCTTATGGGGCTAATGGGTCCCATTTTTGAGCGAGGCATCTACCACAGGATTGGCAGAAGGAAGCATTGTTGGTCAGCAGGTCTAAAAATTCACATAACAGTGCAGTTGTAGGATCTCAGGTCTTGCTGGAGCTGAAAGCTGCTTCTCAACTACCTTTCAGAGTGAAGTGCTCTGGGAGCTCACAGTTCCAATGAGGAAGGGGAGATCTCTTTTAGATAAATGTTACAGGCTGCAAACGAACATACAAACACACAGGGGAAAGGGGAAAGACTGTTCATGCAAGACTTTTGTACTTGGCTCCTGATCATATATTTTCCAAGGTATAACAATAATGCTATTGTTTTAGTCATCTAATGCCCACTGTGGACTACTGGGATTGTAACTGTTTCCAGCCATTCTCTATCCTGAACAGCCTTCCAGCTGTTTCTTTGCTTTTTGCTTATGGAAGATGCTAGTAAATGCACACCATTAAGTAATTTGTTTCTGCTTTCTTCATCATTCATTCTTTTTGAATAGTCAAATGTCACCTCAAATTTATCCCCGACTGCAGCCAGATTTCCTTCATGTAGAATACTGTTTTTCAGCTTGGGACAACCCTGTCAGTTCAGAAAGCTTTGGAGTCTCACACCAAAGGACAAGCTACAGGCAGTGATCCTATCTATCTCATACCTGGAGGAACATATTCACAGTGATACTTCTCATGTTCCCCAGATATTAAACCACAGAAAATCTGCTCATATCATTTTAACTAAGTTCTTGCAAAGGAATCTTTTGTCCTGACTTGAATTGCATGCCAATCAAGACAAATGGATGTGTATGAGAAATTACATTTATCTTATAGTATATATTTTAATAAATACATTCTATTCTATGTGCAGACATAAAAGAGAAAAGGAGGAACAAGGGTCTAAGGTCATCTGTCTAAATGTTAAAATACAGCCCACTGAAGGAAAGCCAGCAGCTGCTCCATGCTACAACACCAAAAATAACTACCCACAAAAAAAAAACAAACAGAAGCCAATCAGTATCCCTCAGCCCCTCTCACACTTACTTATATATGTTATACTGTGAAAACTCTCCCTGCCTTAACAATCCGTAATATTAGCAGCACATAAAAGTTTATTTGAAAAATATATTTTACAGTGATTTCTTTCAAAGACTCTTGGAGTATTAATGTGCTCAGTGATTATGCACTTCTCAACTGTCAACTGTACTAGCTATTAAATGCCAATTTTCCTCATTAGTAACATAGCTGGGATCAAGTGAGCATAAGAGGAAACCCAGTGTAGCAGTTAAAGCAAGGCACTGGGGATCAAGCAAGCTGTCTTCTCTTCCCATGATGGCTAATGACTTGCTGTCTACACCTCCTTCTGGCTTGGTGTCTTTATCTGTAAGACTGGATAATACTACCTACACTATGAGAGGGGGAAACAAAATTAACTTAAGCTTTTAACTCCTTCAAAATCCGTGAAAGGCAAAGCTAATTCTTCCAGAATTACTATTATTATTGTAATCTCTCTGTTCTGTTGTAGAGAGCACAAGAACTATGTGGATCCAGGCACAACACTGATGCAGAAAATAAAGTGGAAGACACAGATAGCGTGACAAACAGAAAACCACAGAAACAAAGGCTTTGTGCTTTTGAGAATTTTACATATCTGGATGGCAACATTTTTAAAAAATTGCCTCAAGTTTCTCCTATGTGAATGTGCTATATCCAGGCCTCAATATCAAATGATTTCAGGTGTCAAAAATATAAACCTGTAAAAAAATAGCCTGTAGTGCACCCCTACTCCTGAGCTTAAATTGATGTCACCATTGTTATCAATAACATCACCTATTAAAAAAAGCCAAGTTAGTAAAGATTCCTCTTGTGCCTACACCAATATGTAGTATACTACATGAAGTAAAATGGCAGTAAGATTACTTTGATAAAGTTTGCAATATTTGATAAAGAAGTACTGATTATGTTATTAACGTTCTTTATACAGACAAATCTATTTGGCTGAATGACTTATTTTGCTCAGTTCGTTTAAAATTAGCCCCTGAAGGAAAGGTGCATGACTTAATACCTCCAGCTGGTACTGTATGCTTAGTACAATTCACAGCCAAATCCTGCTTCTTTTACATTTATTTTAAGAATTTATTAATGAAAGGGAACTTCTAACTACACCAGTCAACAAGAATATAGGCTCAATCGAGTTCACGTTCATTTATTCTGTATACCCATGTTGATATCAAGCAGTGTTAACTTCTTTTAATCTTACAGGTAGGAGGAAACGGTTTTTCACAAAGTTTCAGTGCCATCAGGAAATTATCATATTTACCTAAGTAGTTTTGGTACTCGCTTGGGATTTAAATAAAACTTCAGCTTAATCTCATAGAGATCCCTCCTACTCACCTGGAGGGTTACAAACGGACAAAGGTGGAATGTCAAGACCTATGCTCCTTCTCCAGCAAGACACTAAAGTATGTGCTTAAAATTAAGTAACATTTTGCTTGTCTGAGAGCCTCAGAACATGCATCATAAAAGGGATGCCACGCTAGGTTACTACCTCCATACTCCTGCAAAAGCTTTGGGAACAAGATGGAAGGAGTCACAAGGCACTGAAAATTTTGTTGTAGTACTACAGTTTGCTTCCCTACCTCCTACCCACTCACATCCTTTTAGGTCAAGGATATGTCTACACAGTTCTACAGCAGATGACAGTGCATTTTTTGCAAGCTGACTAGAAGCTATGTAAATTTATATAATATTCTCTGAGACTCATGAATAAACTCGTTCTGAAAGGCACAGTGTATTTGTTAGGGCTTTGTGCTTGATTTAGAGTTTGCAACTAGCTGAAAAACAGAGAAGCACTCCAAAGTATTTGCAGTTAAGAGAAGTACATAAATACGTGCATGCAAACTATAGAAACCTGTGGTTATAACCAGTGCATTTTCTTGTTTTATAGTAAATGTAAAGGGGTCACAAACTTCACAGAAATACTGTTAACTCTAATACAGCATTTTTAGTTTACAAACTACTGAAATACTTTTCTATAACTAAAAGCTAGGAAGCTCAGGCAGTCACCAGAAAAGTTAATTTTTTGTCCTTCTATGATTTAATTTTTTTTTGTAGCCATATAAAAACTTAATTCTCCTATTCACCTCTCAGTTGCAGAGGCATTAGTGTAAGTATTGAACTATTGTGCACAACCATGTCAAAAAGCTTTTGTAAACTCTACAGAGACTTCACATAAAGATGAAGACTCTTTGAGGATGGCCTTACTAGCTTTGCAAAACAAAGTATAACCTGCTTTAACAGGATCTTTTGAAAAGGACAGTAATAAAAACACCACACCAATCTTTTTTGACTGAAGCTTGAAAAGAACTGATGGAACTATCTGTAGCACACCACTGGTATTCACCCGAGACACTATTGTAAGAAATTAGCACTGTCAAGTTCAAGGCTTTGCTCTGAACATGACATTTGAACAAGACACAGAAAAAAAGAATCTTCTCCATGGATTTTTAAGATAATTGTGACCTGTCTTCATCCAGGAATAATAGGCTTATTTTTAAAGGATGAAACCTCAAGCACCAGTTTGTGTCTCATCCACAATTGGCTGCAGAAGAGCTACATCTGGAATGAGTCCCTATCCCAAAGCCAGGCTGCAGAGTATGAGTGCAAATCAGGGTAGTTCCTCATGGCTAATTCAGTTCTGTTTTCTCTCAGTAGTGCTCCATTCTCCCCTCTGCTCATAATATGTTGAACAGAAAAAGTAGAGAGTAGCAGTTTCCAATACTGCCCCGAAGTCAGTGCAGGGGATGCAGCACAACTATTGCACATGGCAGGCTGGATGAGGATGAAAATGTAAAGGGAAGAAACAAAGACAGAGAAACACGAGGAAGTGAAGTGGTAACTGTCATGACACAGCATATTTAACAGCCAATATCTTACCACCATGTCCCAGGCTCTCTGTATGTGTGTTTTTGTGTGTGTGCATGCACACGCATATGCATGCCTGCATGTGCATTTGAGGTAGAAGCTGGGTGATTTAATAACAGAAATCTCAGCTTTGCTTGCAACATATTTAAAAGTTTCTATGCACTGCAGGTGAAGCATTTACAAGAATGCCTTTTGCTTCTGGTAAAATCAGCCACAGGAAGGGCAAGGAAGGATGTAGGGGTGGCAAAATGCAGAACCCATCAGAGTCCTGAAAAGTGCAACGACAAAAACTGAAAGTCTGGGCTCCCCAAAATAAACTGTCTCTGTTTGAAGGCTCTAACAGCAAAAAGAGGAACTCTTGGTCTTGATTCTGCTATTACAGAGGCACCAAAAGGCTGTAACTAAAGCAAGTAGTCACATGCAAGTGTCAGGAGAGTGATGGACGAGACATGTTGGTTGTAGGAAAAAAACAACATCAGGTGGACTGTGAAACCGTAAGGAGTACAGCAAAGAAACACTATGTAAATTAGGTTGGCTAAGCCAAGTGGAAGGCCCAGCTGTCAATAAGCACCTTAGACACAGCAAAGTAGAAACGGGTATTCAGAGCGGAGCCAGAAAAGGAACCCTGAAACAATGGCTTTACTGAGGAGGGACCAAGTTCATATCCTGCCCATCCCAGAGTGAGTGAAAGGGCACAAAGAGAAAGAGTTTGGGGTCAAGAACCAGCAGTCCTGTGCCAAGCTTTTCGTCAGCAGAGGAGAAGGAAAGGCCCCAAGCTGCCTGTCCTTTCATCGCTCTGTTTTGATAGTGGGCTTGACATGGCTGCAAAGCTATTGTAAACAGGCACGTGCATAGTTACAGAAATGTGAGAAAATTTTTGTGAAAAGATAGTTGTTTTTACAATGTACAGAGCCAATCATGTCATTTCATTCTATGCAGTTGGATGGAGAACAGTAAATTGCTGCCATAAGCCTTATGTGACCAAAATACCCACAACATACGAGGCATTTGGAACAGCTATGGAGGGGTTTTGTGGGCCTCATATGAGGCATTTGGAACAGCTATGGAGGGGTTTTGTGGGCCTCCCCAGCACATGAATAGAGTCAGAACTTATTCTACACCTCAGCTAACTCATGTACCCTTAGGAGTGACCCCTCTGCTAAAATGATCCCAGCAGTTACTACATATATAGTTTTAGACTTGTATTCTACTCCAAAAAGGTTATTTCCCATTGTCGTGAACACTGTAAGGTCATTTAATGTGAGGTGACATAAAATACCAACATTTTGATTTGTCAGATTTGTAAATTTTCATTACAAGCTTTGATACTAGGAGTAAATAGTCATACAAGGTAAGAAGCTAAATTTCCTTTCAAAAATTGTCCAATCTTTGACAAGTACCTTGTGTACAGTCCCACAAACAGCACAAGAGTACAGTATGGTCATCCATAACAACATAATAACAAGACTTACTTACTTAAATATGCTGCAAGCGTATGAGCACAATTCAGTACCTGTTTTTCCATTCCTTGCTTGAAAAAAACATTGCATTTAAATCTTTACACTTAACAAGTATAATCAATAAAGAATATTCCCTTATCTCCCTTAAGAGATAGATAAGAATCTGTCTCTTAGTAAAATCATTTTTAAAAGCACGGCCCTTTCTGAAACAAAAAATGCTATCATTTATGATACAATAAGATTCATGTGGTCTTCATTTTGTTTTCAATATTCTTAACACGATTGAAAAATAATGTAAATTTGATAGTAAAGGAGAAAAGAGTAAAAAGGCTTAACTATTCTTATTAGCTGAGTAAAGAATACATCTAAAATCATCTGAATATTTTCAACCAAGTTCACTTGATATCCCAAGTGAAGTTACTAATTAATATGTAGAAATAATAACTCAATTTATACAAATGAGATGTTAAAGAAAGACAAAACTAAGTGTACATTAATTGCTTTGCTCTACATTGTTATTTCACACAAATAGTGCCTACCAAATTACTCAGAGTGCCTCCTCTTACACTGATGCTGCTTACTTGTCCTGCTATCAGCAGCACTCCAATTAAGGTCGTGTTGTACACAAATATAAGACAGAAATCATAAGAAGGGATATTGGATCAGACAGGTTTTGAGTGGAGTTTAAGCATGCAATGCTTTTCTGGAAGCAATTGTACAACAAATACTGAATACCTGATGTGCCAAAATATAAATATTATGGCCAACATCTTTTGGGGAGATGCCATCGTCTCCGTTTTCCTCCTCATGGTCACATTCTAGGCCTTGGTTATATGCATTCTTCATCACATCCACCTGCAACACAAACCAAATCGAGATGAAATAACTGACATTCTCAGGGAAAAAAGCACACGATGTTCGAACACTTTGCTCAGCCCAAGCTTGGATGGGTGCCCTGTAGTCCTGCGAGAAAAGCAAGCAGTCTGAGGTACACTTTTTGAATAAAGAAGAGCGTGAAGTATTTATGAAGCTCCGAAGTGCCACACTTCTTGTCAGCAAAACTTCTTTAACCATGAGAAAGGAACAAGAACACTGAGTCTTTGTGAGCAGGTATTTTCACAAACAGTTCCAAAGACAGATTAACAGATATCACAGGCAGTGTCTTTAGGCACTTACAGTTCAGACACAATCCTTGTCTGGCTATAGCAGGCAGCACTGTAACTCAGAGCTCTCCATGTAGTGCAACAGGAAAGAAATACTTAAACCAAAAAGAAAAGCGAGGCACAGATCTGGGCAGTGTGCTGGTGTAATTCCAAAATACACAAAAGTCTCTTGCAGGACAAAAAGACAAAAGTCCTCAGTTGCCCATGCAGGGCCTGATCTTGCAGTTGTACGTTAGGGATGACCTCAGTGTGCTGACATGCCACTGCAGCGTTGACTCCCAGAAGCCAGAAGATCACTGGGCTCTGTCTAAGTGCAGGGACTGATACCCACATATTTCCCCACAAAACAGGTTTTCCAGTCACTCTTTGACTAGAAACTATTTCTCCAAACTTCCAATCGATTCAAAATTCCCAGATACCTAAACAAGTACCATGCTTGTTCCATAACACAGCAACAGCTGTTGGTAACTTTGTTTGTTTGTTTGTTCATGAGACGTGTAAATACACACACAGACAGAGACACACACATGCATTTCTGTTAGCACTGTTTCACAAACTGCTCAAGCTTAATTTCCCAGCCCCTGACAAAGCTTACTTGAAGACAGCTTACCAGGGTAGGATAATTTTGTTAGGAAACAATTAGAGAAAAGTGCTTGGAATGGATAAAAATAATGAAGTCGTAAAGACTGAAATCATGCGTGCTTGATCCTTTTAAAGCACTTTTCTGTGAATTAGTACTATCTTGATACATTGTGTCACTGGATGCTGCCAACACTCTTCAGTTCAGATGCAGACCATTCTAAAATGTTTTAATGACGCTTTTTTTTTTTTTCAGCCAGAAGATTTATGAATATTCAGAAGTTTTCTCACCAGTTCCTTTGGTCTCATGTTGAAAAGGATTCTTTCCGCATTCTCACTGTCTTGCCTGCTTTCCATAATAGCCAGCAAAAGCTTGGAGGCATTGTTCTAGAGATACAAAACCAAATTAATGCAAATTTAAAATCTATTTCATGGATTAACGATCCTTGCATTTGATTTAATTGAAATTACTAGGACCACTTTTTTTAGTGGATACGAGTTTGAACCACTTGCATCTTTTCTTTTACTGGCATATTTAATAGGGCTTTTCTCCCATTTTAACATCAGCATACTGTAAAGCTAACAAATCCTGCATGCTATGTGGGAAGAAGCATTTTAAATATTGAAAAATTCTGACTCAAATATAGAGCTTTGTTCTAAAGAACTAGAAATGAAAACCCATTTCCCTCTCTTTTTGCTCACCTAGCAATTTTTACCATGGCATTCTGTTAAAACAACGCTCAGCAGAGGTAATTACAAAATGCATTGCACAAAAGGCTTCATCATTCAGGCAGTTTTCCTTCCCCTCTGGTTTTTATAAACGCTAACTGATTATTATTTAAAAGACTCTAAAACAAACTGTTTTCACACATGCCTGAGACTTTGTTTCACTATAAAATATTCCAGGGGGAATGTATAAAGATACCCTTTGCACTGTCAACCGTCCACTTCTGTCTGAGATCTCTCCCACTGATTAAATACTATGAACTTCAGCAGACATAACTCAGTAGCACCCTAGACTTTGAAGACCTGTCTTACTTGCAGTTACATCAATTGTGAACAGGAAAGAAAGAATGATTTGAGAGGTTTAAGCATCTTAACCTAACAGGCCTCAGTGCACAACAGTTCAGTTCCTAGCTCTGCCAGAAGCTTCCTGTGCGATTCTGGGTAAGTTTGTTTCACTTCTCTGTAACTCAACATCTTGGCGGAGGTGGCAGTACAACAGCTAAACCTGACAGAACTCATAAATTGAGAAGGCACCATGCCCACACTCACCTGCTTGCTGGGGCTTCCTACCTACCTCAGCTTTAAGCAGGGTTTGTATACCCAAGTTTTGTTAGCAGAGCTGAAAATGTGAACATCAGATGCCAAGAAAAGAAAAGAATGTATGGAAACCCAGCCAAATTTGTAGAATTCTTAAGTATTTTGAAACTATGATTTGAATATTGTACTGCAGAAACTTGCCAGTTTCACAGCTAAAATCCCATAGGTTTTCTTCTCATTTGGCACAGAATCACAAAATCATGTAGGTTGTACAATGAAGTCATGCATTCAAGGCTCTTCTCTGCACTGATCTTTCAGCAGTCCCAATCCCTGCTCAAAGCCCCTGCTCAGGGCTGAGTCAAGCTGAGGTCCAAAGATCATAGACTCATAGAATGGCCTGGGTTGAAAAGGACCACAGTGATCATCTAATTTCAACCCCCTGCTATGTGCAGGGTTGCCAACCACCAGACCAGGCTGTCCAGAGCCACATCCAGCCTGGCCTTGAATGCCTCCAGGGATGGGGCATCCACAACCTCCTTGGGCAACCTGTTCCAGTGAGTCACCACCCTCTGCGTGAAAAACTTCCTCCTAATATCTAACCTAAACTTCCCCACCTCAGTTTAAAACCATTCCCCCTTGTCCTATCACTATCCACCCTCGTAAACAGCTGTTCCCTCTCCTGTTGATATGCTCCCTTCAGGTATTGGAAGGCCACAATGAACCCCAGAACCTTCTTGGGCACCAGTTCCCAGCTTTATCAACTGGTGCAGAAAAATAAGTTTTCATTGTATCTAACCAGAATTTCCCAAACTCCAGCTTGTGTTCACTGTTTCTTATCTTTCCACTATGCAACTCCAAGAGAATGCTGGCTCCATCTTCTCCTGGGGTCATTGCAGACAGCAAGAGGACTCCTTGAAGCTAACGCTTGTGCAAGCTGAACCTCACTCCATGCATCATTTTAATAGCACTCCACTGGAATCACTCCAGTACATCAATGCCTTTCCTGCTCCAGAGAGCTCCAAAATGGGCAAGATACTCCAGATGCAGACTAACAAGCATCAAACAGATGGGAAAGATCACTTCTCTAAACCTATTACCTACACTCTTCCTAATACAGTCCAAGACATGGTTGGGTTTCTCTGCTGTGAGGGGGTACTGCTGACTGATGTTCAACTTCTCTACCAGGACAGCCACATCCTTCTACAAAGCTACTTCTCAGTTAGCCAGCACCCAGCCTGTACTACTGTGTTGGTTAATCCACTCCAAATGCAGGACTTTCCTTTTTTCAAGTTCATGAGTTCTTGTCAGAGTATTTATCCAGCCTGCCAAGGTATCTCTGAACTGTATGCTCCAGCACAGGGAACAACAAACACATTCAAGCAATTTACAGTCTGCGCTTGCTCTTAGGTATTTGCCTAGGCTTGTGGGACATGAAGAGAAGGACTGCCTACTTTGAAAGGGACTGAAAGAGGAACTTGGTCAAAAGGGAGACTGAAAAGGGACTCAAGCTTATTGTAGGAAAAGACAAAATGAAAGCAGCAAGAGTGAGGATGAAGTTAGAACTGGCAAGGAAAAGACCCAAAGCCTGGGAACCAAACAGAATTATAAACTATTTCCTATGTCACAGCTCCAAGCCCTAGGTGGGCTTCCGAAATAGGGTGGGTTTCCCCTACTCTACTGCAGCAACACCTGGAAGCGAGGCAAGATGTACACACGCAATTCAAATGGTGCAATTGAGATATGTATGGAGTACCTCATAGGATGTGGAAATGGAAACATTTGCTATTGAAATTCAGAAAACATGAGGAAATGAAATAAAGATTTGAAAACGCACAAGGAGAACTCAAAGCAATTATATTAAGACGTGGATTGAGAACTGGAGGACTGTAGGATTTAAAGTCAGAAGGAGAAGGAAAGGAAAGGTGGAAAGAAGGAAGATTCATACATGACTGTAGAACTGGGGCCTTCTAGGAGAGGAGACTGGAAGTTGAGTGAGAAGTCAGAAAAGAGAAGACTGGGTTTGCCTGTACAGTGACGAGATGAGGACCAAGAACAATGGATAAGAAGATCAGACCGGCATAACCGAGGGTGAATAAGACTCCATACGTATTTTTCTACAGTTGCTCTTCTCTTTCTGAAATAAAATTAGGACCACTCACTGGAAAAGCCTAGCCAGACTCTAGCTCAACTCTTTCATTGCAAAAGTTGAGTGTGCACAGTGAATGGGATCAGATGCTGGGACCAGAGTCCTGTTCTGAAGAACTGGGTGGTTCTACTTCTGCTGAAGAGTTCCCTTACAATGGCAAGCAACCCAGGTGTGGCAGCATTGGTAGGATCTCAAAATGAGAGAAGAAGGGGACAAGACAGACTACCAGGTAGCTTGAGAAAGTAGAAGTGGAAACAGTGGAGGAAAGCCCCAGTCTACTCACTCACGGCTGACAAGGGCTTTGGAGCTGTTACCAGTGCAGTCAATCCTAGGAGTAGAGAGAAGTCTGCTGCAGCTTGTAGTAATAAAGAAAGATAGAGGGTGGATAGGACTTGCTGTAGTTAACAGCCAACTTCTTGCTACTGACTCAGAAAAAGTCGTGTGCCTAGAAGTTTATCAGGCAGGCACACCCTTTCATTTTTTGGCCCAAAGAAGGAAATTTCTTACTCATAAGTCACTTTCTCCTTCTCCTTTCCTATCTGATCACTTACACCTGAGTTTGAGATGCTAATTTAACTCCTTGTTCCTCATTTTTGGTATACTTTGAGATTCTGACATCACGATTTCAATTCCCAGATATCAATAATGAAAAGAGGTCAAATATTTCGAAAATACAGTTTAAAGTTCTTTGTAACATACGTGTTTCACAAAACAACAGTTTTGTGAAAAATCAGTCCCTAGGTGCTATAAAATGAATATCCCAAATGCTTTTGGCCTTCATTTCTCTTTTCGTGGGTTCTCATCTCACGCAGTACTATGAGAAAAACAAAAAAAAACCACACGACACCATTCATATTAGTCTCTCCACCCTTTTCCAATGAATTACATGGGTTACTAGAATGACAACATCTCTTCATCCTTCCACTACATACAGTGACAGATATTGAGGTCATACTCTGTGCCAGGGCTTAATACTAGTCACTAAGGAAGGCTGGGGTGCCATATTCAAAATAATAAAAGACAGAACAGAACATTGTCCATCTGTTCACTCAGTGAACACTGTCTATCCTGCTCACCAAATGATTCAGGAATCCAATGGAAAATATAATCCATGAAGATGTAATTAAATACCACATCACAAAGTGTGTGCAAAACAAGCCAAATTAAGATGGTATGGGAAAATATAATTCTTCATGGCCTTTGCTTTGGTTGTGGGGTATGCGCTCAGCATACAATGTTCTCTGAAAACAGTGTCTGAGTTTGTTTGTATATGTAAGTGTGTGCGGCTTTATACTTAAAATTTTGTATTTTCGCTGTAAAACTTATGTATTTGCAACTTCAGAGTTGCCTATAAGCACTGACAGACCGTCAATGTTAAACATTAATAATCTAATTCTTGATATCACATCCGGCTCAGTACTGCATCCAGTTCGGTCCAGAATAATATGGACTTACTGTCCAGCATACGGCTGCACCAATAAGTGAATGGAGCATTTTTCATTAGAAGCAGCTGAAAGAGCTGGAACTGCTTGGCCTAGAGAATAGAAGGCTCATCAGAATCCTATCAGTGTGTTTAAATACTTGATGAGAGAGAATAAAGAAGAGGGATCCATACTAAGTGAGAGACAGGAGGTAATGGGTACAAATTAAAATACACATGAAATTCTGTCTAACAAAAGAAAATACTTTTTTCCTCTGAGGTCAGGCAAGTACTGGAAGTTTGTCCAGAGAGTTTGTGACATCTCCAAATGGCCACCTGCTCCAGCTGACCTTGCTTGGCGCTGGACTGTGTGTCCTTCAGATGTACCTTCTAACCTAAACGACCCTGATTCTGTCAAATTAATATCACTTCCACAGTTTGACCCGTTGGTATCGTTCATTACAACTTTTGCTATTTAAGTAACAGTGTGGCATACCGTGTTCTGTGAATATGGCCAAACTGGTCCTTGCAGCAATGGCCAGTAAACACCATTAATGGCAATTGCATAGAAAAGATGTTTAACAAACATTTTCTAGCTTCACAACAACAGCAAACTGAACTGGCACTAGTCTTTACAAGGATTGAAATTTGGACTTGAGAGAACTATCTGTGAGTTTAAAGTTAAACGTCTGCTTAAGCGTTTTTCTTGAGGGGGGCCTGAATTATACTGCCATTCAATCATGTAATTACAGTTATTAAAATCATCTGTAAAACACTGTTGATTCAATGTTTCATTTTACATGATATACGGCTGTATTAATTATTTTATTAGACATTCATAATATTGCCAGTATGATGCAATGCAGCTACCGCAAAGTATTTGCTGGTTTGGGAGAGGAAACGAACCATCTGCAATGGAAATTCTTCATTCAGAAGGCAAGAAACAACATTAAATCATGGCTCCTCCTGGACATATTCTACCCTACTTGTCAAACAGTAGAGCTGCAAAGCTCCTCTTAGCATGCAATGGCATACAGACCAGACAAACTTATCTAACTCTCCAGAGAATGCAAAACAAAATACAGCTCCCCCCCCCCACTCTACACTTCACCTTTCTCTTCAGAGGATACTGCAAAGGGTAATAAAACACACTTTAACTGCATTGCCAAATTTATTTGACATTTTAATTGCAGGTCATCTGATATATTACTTTTTTTCACAACATATCCTTGTCAAATGTTTTTAAAAGTTCACAGAATCACAGAATTCAGTATACACAGAGAATGAATGTTCCTTCCCCTTAATAGGATAGCTATTTATTAGAGACTTTATGTCCACCATGTAGACTCTTCATGCTAGCTATATTGTATCTATTTGATAGGATTCTTTAAAAAGAAAAGCTGTGGATATACTCCCAAACACAACAGTGGGTCAAAAGGCCCATGGTAGAGGATCTCATGCACATTAAGCTGAGCTGAATTCATGTGCACCATTTGTCTTCCAGGGCTGCCGAGTATATTGCACTATGGCAAGACTAAGTAAATGTCAGGCTGCCTGGCGCTCTTGCATAGGTATGTCTTCTACTATTACTCAAATTTAAATAAACAAATTTACATTTACCGTACCTTTAGCTGAAGTACCAAGTCCATGCAGTATTTGCCAAGAGGGTTTATGTCATTCAAGATGAGCGCAATTATAATATCAATCCCATTCGATTCATGAGTAGCTATGCAGGTCTACAAAATAAAAGAAGAGAGTCAGAAGAGAGGGAAGGGAGGAAAACAAAGAGACTGAGAATTGGGGGGGAGGGGGAGAAGAAAGAGAGAGTATAAGCAGCAAATTTCCAAAGAAAGGGGCCAGAACTTGGACGACCCTGCGACTGCTAAAACCTGAAAACGTGCTACAAATGGTGTTGGGGAAATACGTGGTACAAAGCTAATCCCAACATTGTCAATAGTGAAGTATACAAGTGAGGAAAAAGCTGTGCAAGCTAAAATTTGCTTGCAGTGAAACACGCAGGATTAGGCACGATGTGATACAAGCTACAGGCAACAGTCCACAGGAGCACTGCCAGATTTGGCTGAACACACAGACATAGAATCTTAAAAGTCATACTGGAATGTATGTAAAATAAATGACAGTTGTATAAGTCTATGGTATTTTTTTTTTTTTAATAGATTTATTGGACAATATGAAAGGAAATTTTTCAAGAGAGACAGAGGGGAGAAAACAAACAAGCACAAAACAAACAGATGAAAATGACAGTGCGGAGCATTTGACTCCAAAATTCACTGCATTAGATTTGCAGATGGTTTGAACAAGTATAACTCTAATCCTGAGCAACTTCCCAGCAGGTAAGCCTAAGTAATTAAGCCTTAATAATCATTCCCTTCCATTATCAGTAAAGTTAGTGAAGAAGTTAACCCTGAAAACATAGGGTTTTTTTAATTTCCATTGAAATCATTCTTTTTTACAAATATTTTTTTCCCATTCATTAATGGATCAAATATGACTGTTTAAAAATTTGCCTACTCAAGGATTTTTGTTTGCTTGTTTTTTAAGTTTTAAGTGATGTCAATTGATAACCAACAACAGTAACAGAAGCACTTTGCACTTCATTTATGCATGTTAACGAAGGAACATTAATACTGTATGCATTTCTTCAGCTGTCCTTAGTATCAATAACAGATTGCGTCTTTATAATTTTGCCCACTGATATTTCCCCATTATTAAACCATATTGAAAATTCTGAAATTTCATCCACTGTGACAACTTTACTACAGTTCTCTTCAGATCAAATACAGCAGCATGTAAGTACACTCTGCATTTCTATATTGCCTCAGAATAGCACTGAAGAGACAGCTACCAACAGCCACAACTCAAAAGGCTGCTTCAGTGAAGGCAAAGAACCATGTATTTGACAACAAGCATGGTCTTTACCCTCACTCATTTTCCTATTGATATCCTAATTAAAGATGTATACAGGTAGCGCAGCAGAACAGTAAGTTAAATTTTGTGGCAGTTAGGTTAAATTGGGAAAGTAAAAATCAGCATCCTATATGAAAACCTGAAAAGGCAAAATGCATGAAAATGGGGGGAAAAAAACACCCAACAAACAACATTATTATATAGGTAATGTAATTCCACAGCTGTGACTTGAAATCCAAAGTCTTGTGAAGTGAGGTTCAAACTACAGACCCAATTATATGACATTAAACTCTCTCCAAAAGGACTGGAAACCCTGTATGTAAACTGACAGGCTAAAGAAAGAGGCTGTTTTCTGTTCTGGGTTGAAAGGATTTCTCAGGCCTGATGCAGGTGCGGTATGTGTTCAGCTTAATCACAGTAATTGCACATGGTCTTACGTTATTATCAACACTGAAGAGTGTATGATAAGCACAAAGATACGATACGTTCAGGTAGATGAGACTGCATCTATTCAAGCCCTACCTGATTTTCATGGCATGGTCCTTGGCAATACTCAGTCAAGCTTTCCAATGTCTGGTTCACCAGAGCTACGTTCCTCTCATTGATGTAAAGCCCCAGTAAGCCTAGTCCACCTGTTGTGCTTCCGCAGATACAGTCCAAAAACTGAAGTGTCTCACAAACAAGGTTGTAATTTGTTTTATTGTTCTGATGTCTTAAAAAATTCTGGTGGATGGAGAAAAGGAACAAAAAAGATAAGGAGAAAGAAAGAGTAGGAATCATGTTGAACACACAATCTTTTTCATAAAACTGACAGGTTCAATTTATGACCATTTGATTGCCCTACCTTAGTTACTGAAGTACGCTACACTGTAGAAAATAAATTGTCTTAGTGCAGCAGTGGAGGACTATTATTTGATTAAACCAGTAGGGAAAGGAGGGCTTAGAAACATGAGCTTTGCAAACATCTGCAAACATCTGTCCTACAGATGTCCTACCCCATCTGTTTATTATGGTCCTTTACTTGGGAGGGTCTCGTCCCACAGTTGAACAGGTATAGCCACACGTTTAGACTGCTCCACAGAAGTGCCAATGCACAACAGCAGCTCAGTTCAAGCTACCCCCAACCCTGCTTTCAAGGAGGCTACTGGACTCTGCACTGAAGCATATTTGCAGAAAACTCATTTTGAAAAAGTTTCTACAGTGGTAGTAATATCTACCAGAGCAATTGATAGCAGAGACACATTACATCTTCCAGCCTTCAATCATAACACGTAGGGAAAAGAGCAGTACCCAAACTTTGTCCAGAAGCCTCTTGTGGTTTTCAAACATGGTAACTGATCCGCTATTGGTGCACAGAAATTACACTAACTGGAACATTTAGGAAATTCTCAATTCCATATGGCTATGCTGTGGTTCCCACACCGCTCTGAGGGCATAAACATAACTTAAACTGAGCATGCAGGTAGTTCTTGAAAAGGGTTATTTTATCACATGGACCAAAAGAATAACAACATTTCAGACACCCTTATTCTGTAACAGAAGCCAAGCACAGGCATGTTCTTCCTCCTTCATGAAGTTCCAGCTCTTGTCATACTTCCTTTGAAGCCTGGCTCAAAAACACTTTACCTGGAGCTCTCGGTTGTGGTTCTCACACAGAAGCTGGAGAAATCTCAGTATTGGCTGCATGATTGCAATAGCAGGACTCATTACTGCTTCTTCTGTGGACTTTTCCTCCGCATTTGCAGCATCTGTTCCTGAGCCCATAAGATCTACTTCCGGGTCCATTTCTCTTCTATACACAGAGTAAGCCTTGGATGTTGCAGAAGACGCTTCTGTTAACTGAACTTTCATACCCTCTTTCAGATGCAGTGTTGAATCCTTCACTGAAAAGAAGATAATTTTCCTTAATTTTTGAAACAGTTTTTGCTTGTTTAATTAAACAATAAGAAAACAACAACAATGAATGCAACTTTTTCTTTTTTGGTGCCTAACTTTTCAAAGACCTCTAGGCAAATTACAAAGAATATCAAAGCAACATTCATGCAGGGATAGCATGTTCCAAATTAACCACAAGCCAGAGCAAAGCAGAACATTAAAACAAAAAGCCCTACTATTTCTCTTCCATATACAATAAATGATGAGAACAATGGAAGGACCACAGGGTGGGCATTCTTTCCTGTGCTTGCTCATGTGAAATAGCCCCACTAGCAGCAGCCTGTATTTTAGCTTCTCTAAAAACATGGCTCTATATCTTCTATTGGTGCAAGCTGGCATAGCTTCACTGACTTCATCAATGCTAATTCCATGCAACCAACTTAAGTTATGGTCTGTAATTTGGAGTAAAACAGACAAATAAGGCGGTACAGCAATGATTAATATTAAAACTTACTGATCAATGCAGCATAGCATCAGTGGTGCAATACACGCAACTTGAACACAATGCACTATGGGTGCATTACATGATTGCCTCCTTACCTCTCTTTTTGGGTACAGATATGGTTAGGTCACTATCATCATCTTTCTTTTTGCTCCCCAAATCAATAGTGTTCACTGTCACTGTTGATCGTATCTCTTGCTGAGCAGCTTTCATACGGTCATACAGGACTTTAAAGAATTTTTCTGACTTTTTTTGCTCCTTCAGTTGCTGGTAAGTTGAATACTGCAAGGAAAAAAAAAGAGGATACTCATTAGCTATCAGTCTTCCAAGGAAGAAAAAATACAGAAACAGAAAAAAAGATAATCGCACAGAAAAAAAAATGATGACCGCTGCACAACCAATTATTTTACAAAGTGGTATAAAAGATTGGTAACAAATATTGATCATTGTTTTTAAATTAGGATAAAATGGTAAGCAATGCTACTTGCAATCTTCCAAATGTCACAAAGTTACCCAGTTAAGTTAAATTATTCTGTGACACTCCCCATTTCTCTCCAGGTATTCTAGAGATACAGTATTCAATCTGCAAGTAATAGTGAAAGTAATTGTCATTATGTGGCTACAACAGGAAACAGGAAACTCCCAGATTTACATTTAATGTTACAGCTCAGCCTATACACATTCCTGGTTCTTTGTAACTCCAGAATTGGAATTAATATTTTAGGTTGTTAAGTAGCATTACTGTCAAGTAGGCTGAGTACCATTTTCAACAGTTTAAAAACTGTCCCAGAAGTGAAGTCCTTATACAAGCCCTTGCTAATTAATTTTAGAAAGCTGCAGCAGTACCTCGCTTCTTTAATACTTTGTAGACACTCTCTAAGCATGACAGTTTGCATTATCTTTTTTACAGAATAAAGATACAGGATCGGATTCCTCTCATTTAACTTTTACAGTCTTGCAATGAAGTATATGTTGCTTATTTAGGTTCCTGTCAAAGACAATGACGAGAAATGGGGAAAAGCTGGGACTGGTTTACACCATCTCTCCTCTCTGCGGATCACAGAGTAAGAACAAACAACTATCTTACTTGGCTAAAGCTGGGTGAGAGCAATACCCCTAGTCTTTGTGAAAAGACCAGAATCCACAGTTTAAAGCATTTATTTCCTTTGGAACAGATATTGGCAGTTTCAAACAACCAGTTTTTACCTCCAGAAATTTAGAAAAATGTCCCTACATGTTTCCAGAAAACAATTTCACGTATTTATTTATTTATTTATTTATTTTGGTCATCACAAAACTGAAAGCATGGTAATTATTAAATTTACAAGAAGAGTGAAATAACTGGAGATAATGCTCAGCTGGCAAAGAACAACTGTACAACACTGAAAGGGACAGCAGAAAAATGTTTTCTTCTAGTGAAGACTTTACTGTATGACGTACTGCATAATAACATGGAATGTTTACAATTGTTTTTTAGGGAGACATATTGTAGTGATAATCTCTCTACAGAAATCACTGCAAAAAGGCTCTTTTTATTTGACTCCACACTACATGCATTTGAAAAGCAGTATGTGAATAAGTAAATAAGTACCTGTGTTTGTGCATTTCCACCTTCAAGCAATGCAATACCAAGCAAAATGCCTTCTGAGAAAATTCTGTCATTTTTGGTGCTGACTATAACATCTATGACAAGTTCTGATGCACCTTCTTTATCCAGAAGGCACTGAATATCAAACATGGACACTCCAGACTTATCTGAGTCTTGTCCTACAAATCCACCTGCAAGTCAGAGAAATACATACCATTCATGTTTGTTTCATGTATGTATATTGAAATAAATCTGTTAGTAAAAACAGTCTTTTGCATCCAGCAGCAATGTAATTCATTTGACCTTGAAATTCTGTTTCAGGCAGAATTTCTCTTGAAACAAACAAGATGTTTGTGTGAAAGTTCAATGCTGGTCCCCAAGCATAAGAAACAAAACAAAAACTCAAGCCACTGTTCTGTTAACAGCATTCAGACAATAAAGAAGATCAAAATGAAACTGATCTGTCCGCAGAATCCTGTTTTTAATTCCATTATACTGCATACACTAATATATACGCATGGCCAGAGGTATGAAAAAGCTTTTAAATCTGCTCTTCTCAGGTCTAATCTAAACAAAGATTGTATACTCTTAAATCCATTCTGGTTATGGGTATGACCTTCTAGCTAAACGTTTTTGCCAGTCTGATTCCTAGATCAGTAACATCATGATGTTCTTAAAAATACCAATTCCGTATTCTGTTGCTTGCTAGGGAAAAAACTGATGTGCAAAATACTCAGACTCTGAATTTTTCCAGTATCAACACTGAAACAGACATAGAGGATCAGTCGAATGACATTTGGAAAAGCCCACAAATCTGGACATGTCTTTAATAAATGCTGATAATGCAATGGCCAGCTTTATTATGACGTAGCTCTGCACTTAATTCTATCATATTTCCTACAACATACATTATTTTTGGCTTCATTAGAAAGCATTTTATTGTAATCTACCTTGGCTTCTATAAGAGAATCCTACAAAAATGAGGTTATAAGGAACACCCACTCAAACTTCCTGCTCACAGTAGTTACAGTGGGTCCTCACAGCCTTGTTTTGAAAGAACTGACATCATTATACAGACTCTCTGGGAAATTTATTTCATTGCTTGACTGATACATTTGTGAAAAGCTTTTCCTTATATCTTATTTTTCTAATGTGCTAGTGAAGGATTGGGAATTTTAAAAAGTTGTTTGGTTTCCAGAGACAGCAGTGGCTTTGTTCAAATGCTGCATGCTTTGCTGGATTCCTGGATGTGGATTTATCAGCAAATGGTGTTACCAATCAGAATTGAACCGAAGGACTGACTTGGGGGCATGGAGAGATTCGCTTTTTTAGTGCTGGCAAATGCACACCAGCCATCTGAGACAGGTGCACACAACTTCTCTTCTAGCTGATTACAGAACTTGTTCCATTTATTTACCAATTAAATCCCTGGAGCACATTCAACATGCCTTTAAAAAAAACGGTGCTGCTAGTTTTGTTTTTCTTAAATGATGTGTGTTGATTTACCTCCCACTTGTGCAGTTTTGCTGTAGCTGGTAGACAGAGGCCCATTCATACCACTTCCATATTCTCCTTTAAAGTAGCGATACAGGAGTATTTTCCTTAAAGTGTTGCCCTTTAAGAGAAATATAAAAATAGCATAAGAAACTTCAGTAGTGGCCAATTTCCTTTGTTTGAAAAGCAAGCTGTTTATCATAGATACACAATTTATTAGGTCTTTCCTTTATAATTAGTAAGCATACAAATAGAAAAGTTGTCCATAAAACAAGCTTCTAATGGTCTTATCTAACATACTTTGTGGCAAGAATTCTAAAATACTATTGTACAAGCTTTCTCTGAAGATTATTTTAAACTTACTGATAATAAATCAAATATCTCTACCTCAACAATTTCCACTGACTACCTGGAAGATGTGTATTTTGAAACAAGTTCTACAAAGAATCAATGCACTGAAGTCTGTGTGTGTGCTCTACCCTGCCACGGCAGTACTTTCTTCCTATTTTCTGCATCTGAGTAGTATCACTCCTTTTTCTCTGATCTCATATAATCCAACTGATCATCTGAAAGAAGCCACATCACATGAAATATTAAAACAGAGAGATGACATCTGATAGAAGAGCTTAAAAAGCATTCTCTGTATCTCCTTGTTCCTTTACTTCCAAAACCAAAACCAGTCAATATTTGCATGCATCTCTCTGAAGAGCTTCCCTTTCATTTTGCATATGTTCTGCAAAACAAGATGCACCGAATTAAGAGTGGGGGTACCAATCACTTGGCATTTTCCTGTTGCCTTTGGTCTGCTGGGAACACCTGCAGTCAACACTCGTCAGAGTGGCAGAGGCAGCAGGTGACAATGACTGCAGGCATAAATATAAAATACTCAAGATTTTATTTGGAAATAAGTATGGCAAGGCTTCCTATGTTTAGCAAAGAAGGAGAAAAAATATTCATTTCAACAGTTAGGCAGCAAAACAACATGATTTCTTCTTTGCATTTACTCACCTAATGGTTTTAATGAAAAACAGGTCTTAAAAATATGTGTACCAGAAGCATTCTCTGTACTTACGGGGAATGTACAGGTCACCAACACCTGCCTGTTAGTCTAGCCATAAGCTTTTCAGTCTATACATCTCTGTAACCACCAGAGGCAGCAAGAAGAGAGGAAGCAAGACGCAAAAATATCAGGCACTATCCATACTCATATGTCTCTGTTAACTTTGCAATATTTCTGAAAGCATCCAAAGGCCAGCAAGGGGCTTCATTGCTTCATGCATCTCAAAAAGCAATGGGCTTGTCCATCTCAAACAGGGGTCAGAATGCAGTAATCTGTGTATGTAGGCTGACAATGCAAAACAGAAGTTCCTTCCTACTTCTCGTATTCTGATGTTTTCATAGAGTCTACACAATCTATAGAGTTCACTCAATTAGCTAAGAAAATTGCAAGATCTATACTAAAATATCAAAATCCATAAACACAATGGCTGCAAGAAAAACAAAAGCATCACCTACACATCTGTAGCGACAAGGAATTTATTACATGAATTTTTCAGGTGGACTTAAGCCAGCTGTGGTCTACACTACAGAATTAGACCAAGGACAATCAATCTCTGAACCACACATGGAGGCAGACTCTATCCCAGCCTGGTTTGCAGTGGAGATTAATCCTGCATGCACGGGCAAGATACAGCTCATAAGAAATTTCGAGATTGCTAAGTGCACCAGCTCCTCCTGCTCAGCATCCTGCCATTACTTGTGAGCTCCAGAAGAGCTCTCCAGAAGAAAGTGAGTCTCATTTCCACATCTCCTGAAGAAGCCAAACATATCACCAAAGGATTGAGAAACATGGACTAAGAACAGAATAAGTCTCTTCAAGTCATATATATCACAGACCATAGAGCTTCGTCACACAAACAGGATCACAGAGGAGAAATCCTTCCTATCACCCGACTAGGACCCAGCTCAGAATGAGAGCTGCATCAAGACACGCCTTTAATAAGAAAGGTTGGCATTTGCCATACCATTTGATTAACCACAAAGCTTGGGGGAACATCCTTAACTGGCTATCTGTGTAGTCTGCTGATGACGAACAGAGCGCCATGGTAAATTATATAAACAGTCACAGTGCAGTCACGGGAAGAAACACCAAAAGGCATCTATATGTAGTTAGAAATAATACCCACAGTCACAAGTTATATTGTTCAATCAAAACAGCCTTTATCTTATCAGGAAGAACGCTGAGGACCATGAAATAGCATTTGACTAATAACCTGAACAATTTAGCACTTGGTCTAGTTGTCTGTAAAAAAAAAAAATTAACTGTTTGCATATCTCAGATCATTTTTCCTGCCTTGTTACCTTCAAAAGACAACAGGAGGAGCAGTGATATGAATACGCTTCTCCAACTGGCTATAGAATGAGGAGTCTTTCCCTGACTGTATGCAAACTAAGACACAAACATTACCTCTTGCCCCAAGGATTAAGTTTTCATTATTAGGATTTTTGCTCTCGCTCCCTCCCTCTCTTAACCTCTCATGAATCCAAAAACACACAGTTCTTAGAAGACTAACTGCCAAAAGTCAAGAGCATCGTGTTTGAAAAGCAGGAACGCAATGGAACTCTGCTTTGCCAAAGAGACAATGCGCCCTCAGACTCAGCCCCACATGATGCAGGCTTCTGATCTTCAGGCCCTTTGTGATGACCTTGGGAAGCCATGTGACTTCCCCAGGTCATTTAGTTTCTTGTGAAATTAACAGCCACTACAAAGAGAAGAAACTGCTCTCTGCAGCCCAGCAGCACATACTGGAGCTGAGGAATGCACAGATGCTAATGCAATATATCAGAAATTCCTGTCACCTCCAGTGTATGACTGTGTGAGGTATCGTACAGAAGAACGCTGAAAAGACCCTGCTCCCAGAAAAAGAAGTGCTGATCTTGCTGGCGTGTCTGCATATGTTTTTGCGGGAATGCCAAAAAAACAAAGTCAAGAATTGTCCCATCATCTGGACGAGACAATCCTCTGCCAGGGCAAGTAAGACAGTCATGCCATTGGTGTCCTTGTGAACGATTTCCCAACTTAGCACAGCCACAAAATTAATATTGCCCAAAAGCAAATGAGCACAGCAGTGGTATGAATAAGCAGTTTGCAGCAACCATTACTGACACTCATACTGCTGAAGCACAGACCAAAAATAAAAGCACACTAGGCAGCAGAGTGTTGTCTTCCCTTGACTATGTTTCTTCATGCAGCAGAAATCCCAGCCTTCCAAGTCAAATCTCTCCCCTGCTGGCTACAATAAACTTTCCTTTATACCTCTTATTAGGGTATGGAAATGGTATGTAAACATCAGTCAGCTGACTGTAATCCTTCCATAATGGCTAGAACATTGTATAGCCCTGACAAAAAAAAAACACAAAAAAACACACCACAATAAAACATAATAGTCTTATTGTTACCCATGAATACCACTGCATTGTGTCTAACAAAAGCTAGGATAAAGACTGAGGACACAAGAAAGCAACAACTGGTTATTGTTCTTGCAGTTTTAAATAGCTTGAGATTGACAGACAAAAGTTTCCAATAGGGAAGAATTATTCCAATAGGAACATGTAGACACAAACAAATTACAATTTTCTCAGTATTTCATTACACTAGTTGGTCTTTAAACTTGATTTAAATACCTTAATAAAATGGTATATTCACTTTCTTTCTTTGAGACTGCAACACGCTGGTTCCATGTTGGGATAGGATGTTCCATGTGGAGAAGAAATTCCTGAGAGTGTTTGGAAGGTTTATAGTGGGTACTTGATTCAGCATGAGCTCCCCAGCACCGAAATTATTTATACTGTCTCACATAACTCTGCACACTGCATAAGGAATTTGAATATTTTAAAGTTGATGATGTTCCAAAGTTTGAAATGGTGGATCTGGTTGTCTCTTCTGGCTTTCACTTGCAATAAAGCAATGAGGTAGAAATGTTCACATTATCAGTGATAGCACAGAAAAGGCAGTCATGTTCAACAAATATTTCTGATATACAGTGGATGATG
Source organism: Alectoris magna (assembly GCA_030625065.1). NCBI lineage: Eukaryota > Metazoa > Chordata > Aves > Galliformes > Phasianidae > Alectoris > Alectoris magna. The sequence continues at coordinate 130,438,395 of CM060560.1, read as the reverse complement.
TGACTATAGCCCCATACTAATCCACGTGAGTGCATGAATGTTATATTTCAGTAATTTCCACCTAAATATTACAGAGGAGCTGACTGGGACATCTGCTCTACTAATATACATTTTTGGTAGGTTGAAATGGAAACAAAATCCCAGAGAACTACGAGAAATCTTACGTGCAATGACACTGTCAAAAACGTAAATATGATGATATTGATAAAATACAAGCTCTGAGTTTTATATCATTTCTGGGCAAAATAAAGTAACGGATGATTTTAAGCCCCATTAATGCAAAATTAAAGGAAGCTACTATAAATCAGCAGTAGTTATAGTATTAGCATTGTGTTGCAATAATTGTCTCAATATGGGGTTTAAAAAAATAGACCTTCTCTAGGTTCTGATTATTATCTTCTCTGGTCTCACTCATGATGAAAACATCACTTTGGTAAAGTCTGATAAAGTGGTGGTATGACACACTCCTATAAGGCAAAAATTGTGATTGAAAATCTACAGTGCTATAACCCCACAATGATACTTGCTAAATGGCTTAACAGCTAAGACAGAATTCAACTTGAAACTTAGACCAAGAAATTATAAATGAGTGCACCGGCTTCTAATAGGGAACCTCAGGAAATACCTATTGTCTGCCTGATATTTTTTTTTCAAGCAAATGGAAGAACACAGAAGAATAAGATAATTTATAAAGGACATACAAAGAAAACAGGATGAGGTCAGAACATTTATAACAGTTTAGAATCATTTATTCTACTGAGAAGAAGCAAACAATTTGTGTCTCAGTATGTCCAGATACTTCTACTTTGAGTTAGAGATGTAATAACAATAAACAAGACCATAAAATGTAGGCCTTCATTCTAGGGAAGATCTGAAGGTCTTGGACAAAAATCAGCAGAACGACATTTTGAAAAATCATGTCATTCTGGAAATTATAACCAGAGTTACAGTGTAGGATTCATAAAACCATCTTACTTATCTATGTGTAGAGGCATGTTTCTGAAGGAATACTGCATCAAAAGCTGGTGTCCACAATTCAAGAAGAATTCTGATAAATTGGATTAGATTTGGAGAAGTTCTACAAGAGTTGTTAGAAAATAAAACACGCTTTCTCATCAGAAATTCAAGATTTTCAATCTACTGAGCTTACCAATCTAAACACGAAAGATACGAACTCTGTTTCTGGCTATCTGCATGAGAAATTATAATGGATGACTTCAGCCTGCAAGATAAAGATGTAAGACACAATGCTTAGACGCTGAAGACAAATTTAGCTAGGAAAGGGATAGAAGGGGTTGAACTTTTTCATTTGTGGTTTATGATTTTGCCTTTTGCTCTTGCTAATACATGAGGGCTGCTCCAAAACTAATGCCTCCTATCTTATTATAATGGCCCATGATGGCAAAAGCAGATGTCAGTGGTATAGCAGTAGTGGTTGAACCTTTCTGCTAACGTGCCATTGTATTTTATTGCCCTGTGACAGATGGCAGCAGAGGGGCAGTCTGACAAAACGGCATCTGACACAGAAGTATGTATGAAGCAGCGGTGTGTTACTGAACTCCTCCATGCAGAAAAAGTTGCATTCACTGACATTCATTGACGCTTGTTGAGTGTTTATGGAGAAGCGGCAACAGTGACAGTGTGTCATCTCCACTGGTGCAGATTTTTATGGCTGCACTGTGCAGGTTTTTGTTCACCACTGGTGAAAACGCATAGCTAATACTGGTGACTGTGTTGAAAAAATAGTGTTTTGTAGCTGAGAATTTGCTATATGAAACAGTGTTATTGTGCACTTTGTACCTGTTGTAGTTCCCATGGAAATAAATAGGAGGCATTACTGCCAGAGCAACTTATGTACAGAAGTAAAGCCACTGGAATGTTTTAGGAAGAGGTGCACAGAGCTGCTCCCAGATACTAAATGATCACTAGATGGGTTCCCAAACAGAAAGTATCAGAAGATCTTTGGGTCTATATTAGGAGAACAAGAGGGTGACAAAAAACAAGTCATCTCAATCTATGAAGATATCATGCCCCTTTTTCCCCACTGTAAATACAGATGAAATTTAAAGCCAGACTTTCAATGAAAGCTGTTAAAAAAAAACACCCACAAATTTTTTCTCATCATTTGTAAATGAAATTTCTGTTTTGCTTGATCTGAGTGTCTGCTTGAAGATGATTTTTTTTTGTTGTTGTTTTCCACCTGTTTTTACACTATTTTGTTCTTTGATTTCCACTGGAGATGAAACAGGGCGGGGGAAGGATGAGTTTTGTGCAAGTGTCCCCGGTGAAGTTACTAAGTACAAAAGTTGTACGGTTCCTCATTAATTTATGGTTCAACCTGATCATGAAATGGAAGATGGCATCGGTATTACTGTTTCATCTCCAAAATGGATTAACTGAGGCACGTAGCTACCAGGCGCACAGAGTTGCGCAAGGAGAAGCTTGGAACAGATCTTCTGAACCCTGACTCCTACTGCCTCAAAGTGGAAAAATGCTGTCCTCGTGCTGCCAGAAAGTTCCAGGGAGCTTAGAGAGTGAGGGAGGTTGTCTGCTTTGGGGTGATGTTTGTTTATTTTTACAGAGTGAGCTTTTTCCTGATTTTGAACTTTTACAACAAGATGTACAATAGCCAACTAATAGTTGACACTGATACATTTTGACCAGCAAAATATGACATCCAAGAGCAAAGTTATTAGCACACCGGGGCATTTATTCACTCCTACGAAAAAGTACTTATAAAAACGAAGTCAGGTCCAGCTGTTGTCCAGCTCTGCTTTCACTAAAATCAATGGGAGCCTTGCCAGCAGCTTGAGGAGAAGGAGCAGACATGTACTTCGCCTGGCAAAAGTTTTAATACGATTCTAAAAAGAAAAAAAAAGAAGCCCACAACAAAATATGTACCAGACTCCATGACACAGTTTTCCTAGGAGAGCAGAACTGGCCACCCACACCTCTCAGCTGTCTCTCATTAGGCAGAGACGCCTCACATTTTAAATGTGCCATTGTTCAATTCTACACGAATCTGGTATTAATCCCACTTGTCTTAATACAGCTTGCCTAAATCACCAACGCTAACTGATAAACCCGAGGTTGTGACTTCTGCAGAGACTCATTAACAGCTATAGACAAAAAAGAACGGCAAGCATGACCCCTCTCTAAAACCAAATGACAATGGTTGAAAAAAGTAGCTAACTTCTTAACAGTCTCTTAATTCTTCCCTTTACACATCCAGGTTTCACATAAAGCTTCAAGATAAAGCGCTGAAATACTGCAAAACAAATGCTATTACCAGTCTACTTTCAATATCGATAGGAAAAAGAATAGTGGATACATTGCAAGAAAAACAGTTTTTGCCTGCTAACTGTCAATTTCACACCCTGAAGAAGCTCAGGAAAATATCATACTAAAAGATTTTTTTTTCTTTTTTTCTTTTTTTTTCTTTTTTTTCGGTATTGCCACAAAAACAGCAGCAGAAGAAAACCGGATTAGTGAAAACTTCAGCACTGGTGTATTCAGAATACAGTTTGATTTTGTAAAAGATTTTACTACTGAGCCATAAAATATTACTCAAAGGTCCATTCTTTTTTTTTTTTCCTGTCCAAATATAGGACATCTACAGTCAAAACATTTGTGTACATAGAACGGGTCTTTGTTATGGCAAATATTACTGTTAAAATCTCTCGCTTTTCCTGTTGCTCACTCAGTCACATGGTTTCCATCTTTGCTGATAACACGCACTCACAAAACTGATTTTTTATTTTTATTTTTACGCCTATGTAATTTTGCCTTTGCAACTTTGTCTTGTACAAGGAAAAGCATTGAGATGCACAATAACCCAAGTTCTCCACCACTGAAAGAAAACAATGTAATATTTGACCATGCTTATTCAGAAGCATGTATCACTGTCCCATCGGTAACATACTGTAGAAAAAGATCAGTTCTGAAAAGCGTAATTTTCAACAATTACAATCATTTAAATCTTATGTTGCTGGGGGTAAACCTTCCAAGTGATGCACTAGGAGTTACGCACAAAAATCCTATTATTTGTTAAAAAAGATTTCTGTATGGAGGTCCCTGTGCTCTCCAAGGAAAATTTACTCCTAAATGTTCTAATGTGAACATTTACAAAAATAGACAATTTCTAGATGTACACTTATGAGTACCAGCACGCTTTGACATTTTAAGAGCAATTTGAAACAGGTAGCTGGAGAAAAATAACAAAAGTAGCCAAATAGTATTTTCATTACATTGCTTTGTTTCACTGTCTTGCTGTTGGGTTGAACTTCAAAGCCTAAGCACTACAGATACCTGATTTACTAGATAAAAGATGTATTGCAGAGGTATTGCTTATGCTATTTTGAATTAGATACACTAGGTTCTTCACTGTTGATTTAGGATTAGCAAAGTGGCTCAGGAGGCACTTCAGGCACTTCAGGAATTCACCTACTCATTTTTACCCATCACCAGCTCCACTGATTTCTCAATTTCATCCTTTTCTACTAGCTAAGATTGATGAAAAGGCTCCTGAAATATATGCAGAATTTGTGCTAAGGCATTCCAGATAGTCACATCATCGCTTATGTAATATGAAGGAACCTAAACATTTGCTAAAATACATTATGTTCTAATTCAGATTAGCAAAACTCAGGAAATCTTTCAGAGGATTTGCCAGGAGTTCCAGATTGAATAAACAACAAAAATGTACCTTCTGGTTTTATCATAGATATGCCATTAAACCATGATATGTACCACCTTCTCAAAAAGGTAAACGCGTTCCCCGTTCATCTGAGCTACTTAGTGAGAGCTGCTTTTTATATCCATTGGTTGGCTTGTTCTTAAGACCATGACAGAAAAAGGAAGTAAGTCTCAGCATTAATTTACTACTTTCCACAAGCTCCCGCTCTTCTCTGCACTGATGGAGCAGCCACGTCTCAAGTTGTGTGAACAGTTTTGGTGCGATAATAAGAAAGAGATAAAACTATTAGAAAGCATCCAAAGGAGGGCTGCTAAGATGGGGAAGGGCCCAGAGGGCAAGACATGTGAGGAGCAGCTGAGGTCCCTTGGTGTGCTCAGCACAGAGCAGAGGGGCTGAGGGGAGGCCTGATGGCGGCTGCATCACAGGCAGTGGAGGGGCAGCACTGAGCTCTGCTCTCTGTGACAGCGACAGGGCCCAAGGGAAGGGAAGTGTGTGTGAGCATGCACATCTACTTCCAAGTATACTTGCATTTTTAGGTGCCTAAAGACTGTATAAATTCAGGTCTTCAACAACCCAAAAGAAAAGGTCTGAACTGGCTACTGTAAAGGTCAACATACAAAATTGGGCCAAGGGAGTTCACAGTCCTACAGTCTGGCACAGACTGTGGCCACTGAAAACAGCTGGTCAAAGGAGATCCATGCAGCTCCTACCCAATCAGCAAAACTGGAGCAGCTAAAGGAGATCAACCTTAGGGCAGTCCAGACAGCAGCAATATTTAAATGGCCAGCATTATCAATGACATACAGAAACACAGTCTTAGCACTTGCCTTGATGGAAAATGAGCACATACCAGCTCAAAAGCATAGTTTGGATGGGGTCAAGATGCAGCACAAGATGGCCTAGTGTTATTTGCAGTGATAGGCAGATTCCTCCTTTGCTACACTGCTCAGCATTGCAAACAAAACAAAACATCTTCCTCCGTTTCTATACAGAGGAGAACAATTTCCACCTGGAGCAAAGGCAGCTCTTGCACTGACTGCACTGTCTCTCTTCAGACAAACAGAAAAGCAGAGCTGTGCTAGAGAATACTACAAATCTAGCACGTGGTCATTACTAACTATCCATTTTGACACGGATGATTTAGAAATACCTATAATTAAAGTTCCCTGAATTAAAACAAAACAAAACTACAGCAGTTTGAACAATTTTCCAGTAAACTTAATTGGGAATTATCCATAACTGTTAACTCTCTCAACTGTGTTATCATTTCCATTATGGTTGGTACTTTAAGTTCTGCACCTAGATTCCTATGCTTCTATGAGAATTCCTATTCTCATCTTTTGAAAAAAGAAACCCACACACAAAACAAAACCACACACACACACCATGAAATGTCTACTGCTCCAGGTCCCAGAAAAAGTACTTGAAAATGTGAAATCTGTGTGGTCAGAGACAGAAGGCCCAAAAGAACAAGAACTAAAAAACCCAAAATATGCTGCTGGGTTTTTGATCATTAAGAAACCAAACCAAAGTAGTTTCATCATCTTCAGGAGTCTGACTGATGACTTTGACCGCCAGAGGTTGTAAATACCAAGTAAATATTTTAAGCAACCTTCTTCAGCAGTTTTGATTCTGTGTGTTCAGAGGGACTCAGATTCTTGCTACTGACATTCAGCAAATACAGTTGCTGACACTTGGCTGTAGTTGCAAAGCACCCAGTATCTTCTTCCTCACAGAACAGATCAGCATACCAGCACAGCCACTGGCAGCAAAGGAGCACAAGTAAATAGGAATTAATAATGATCCAGGATTACAAGATAAGGCCACCAGAAAAGAAAAGGATCCCCCCCGAAAGTATGAGAAATAGTAATTTCACAACTAAAATAAACTTCATTAAGATCTGTTGCTGTTCTCACAAGGGCTATGCTGCCACTAGAAATAACTGGGCTCTAGGATGACCTGAACACTGAATTCCTTGGGAGGCAGGAAAAAAAGCATTTGGTAAGTTTATTCTCCAAGAAAGAGGAAGCAGTTGCTCATTTTTGTTCAGACACTATACTATACCAACCTACTTCAACTTCCATTAATGTCATTAACAAGATAAGCACCTATCTGGAGGCAATCAGGATATATCCTGGCTTTAACTATGGATTCACAAAACTGAAGTGACTGGACCTTGAAGTTGGTCTTTCTTGACGTGTCTGAAGTTTCTGTAACAGAACTTTCCTTCCAAATGACAGACATTCTGAATTTTGAAGGCATCTCTTACTAGGAAAAGCTCTCAATTTTCAAAGCAGTTCTCAATCTTCCCTTTTAAATTAGAAGCTGATATTAGCTTTCCACTCTTGGAGCCTAAGATTTCATCAGCTCAAACAAATAAACCTAATAATGTCCTTTGAAGAGTACTGTGAAATGACTCTGATTTTGTGTTAACACTGCAGCAGAAGTTTCATAAACCTTTTCTGTTAGCCAAAGCCGTTGAATGAAACTGAAACATAGTTAACAGAGTACCATTTTGTTTTTAATAACTTTCAGAGGTGTATTAGCTGTCAAACCAGAGCTCAATAGTTTCTTGGCTGTCTCTGTATTTTAGGAGCAACAGTCATTTCTAAATGCTAAGTTTCACAAGACCGGGGAAAAAGTTCTCTACTGGTTTGAACAGAAAAAATACACCACCACCACACAGTCAAGCAGCTCTAGAATTGGTTGAAAAAATGACCAAAACTTTCCAGAAATTAAATCAGCTGTTCCAAGTTAGAGACAAAGGAGAGACAGAGACACATTTTCAAGAGACCATCTCAGCTCACCACATTCCCACTAGTAAAAGACAGATTCATGTTTATATAAAATTTAATATGCAAGCTGTTCACTCATAATATTAAATTTCCCCTTTATATTTAATATTTGCTAAAATTGCTGAGTTATTTATGACAGAGATTAGATTGCTGCACATGTGCAGAGGCTGTTTCATCATAATACATTTTAGTACACATTTATTACGAAGCTGTTGTCATTATAATGCCTACATTTCCATTGCTTCTACGAAGAAATATATTATCACTGGAATGTTCCTACATGCATAGCACGTAACTATGGCAATACAAAGTCATGTGCATCTTTAGAGCTGTTAAGGATCGCATACACTGATGGTGTGCCTACAAAAAACCAGCTCTGGAAATCCTACAACTGACTGCAATTTTTCTACTATGTTTCAAGAGTGACGGTATCCTCACTAATGACATCTCTTAGATAAATAGCATGCCAGCATCCCAATACTAGGTCTCAACTGTGTTATGAAAACGAAGATGAACTTTGCAGTTGCAATGACTGGAAATTTGACTACACATGCATGTCAACCAGTCAGTGCTTTGAAAGAATTACTAAACCAAACCCAACAATCCTAGAGGCTACATAATTTGCAGCTCAGACTATTCTAACTATTAGTAAAAATCTCTATTCTGAATGCAGCATTGCTGCTCCACTTAATTAGCATATCTCTGTGGAAACCTTGATAAAGCTCAAATGGGATAGGAAACAGCATAGATAAAGTTACTGCTCTAAATTAGGTCAATGGTACAGTTTTATCTGAAGTTCCGTGTCCACACGAAGTTGCCATTTCCCAGCATGATCAGACGAGTGCTACAAGCACGTAAGAGTTGTGGAAAACATGTCATACTAAAGACTGAGATCGCTCACCTTGGAAAAAAGATGCAACAGTAGAACAGAATAATATGAACGCTAAGGAGACAGAAGGTAAACATTTCTATATTTCCTCTCTTACATAAGAAGGTGTCTTTAATGGAAATCAGAGATGGCCAATAAAAAAGTGATACAGAAACGCTTTTTAACCCACACATAATTAGATGGCAGAACTCATTACCATGGAAAGTCACAGAGGCCAAGAATTCAGCAAGGCTCAAAGAGAATTTGTGCGTTTCTATAGACAACAAGAAAAAACAGCTACAATAGCAAATGTTAAAAAAACAGCTATGGGAAAGAAGACAAAATCTCATGCTTTAGGGGCAACAGATTTATGATCTTACTGTTAAGGATTATCCCAAGACATCAGGAAGAATAGAAAACTTCAATTCTGCCTACAGTGGGGATTCTTAGACTTTCTTCTGAAGCATCTGGTGATGGCCACACAGAGAGACAGCACTCTAATCCTCTGGTCTGATCCTCTTTGGCAATCCTCATGTGTTTAAAAGAGAACATGAAGTATAACAAGTCTATTTGTACTAGATCCAAAAACCAGTGCAGTGCAACCTAGATTCAAGAGAAGAATTGTTTTTATTAAATCTCCAATGAGGAGACACCCAGAGCTGAGCATTATAGTCACTCAAAATATCAGCTGGAACTCTACATCGTACAGGGAAAAAAACCAACACAGAATTGCCATGCACTGGAGTATATTAACAAAGTCCTCACATGTACAAGGTCTGCATTTCATCTATCTGTCTTCATCTTTGCTTAGGAAGATAATACAGCTGTGTATAAAAATGATGACAGGTAGAAACCACTTCAGTGTTTGAACAAAAGGCAGATTCTTAGAGGGAAGCTCCAGGCTTCACTATTCAGGGAGGCATTCTGCTGGTGTTGACCTGGGTACCTGACTTCATTTGCTCAGCCAGGTAACTCTCCAAAGTTGTCTTCCTACCTCTCACTGCTCATTTTTCTGTTCTTGTACTAACAAAGTCCAAAATACTCCATCCTCTTAAACACTAAAGAATGCCTTTGCATGGCAGAGACACTCACAGCATCAGACTTCTCAGTCCTGATGACAGCCTATGAACACCAGATCCCTCATTTAGCCCTAAATAACATTGCCCAGAATGTCACCATTATTTAGTTCCTTTGATTAATTACAACTTTGCAATGACTTTGTTGCATAAATTGGTTTCCTATACATATTAAGTGCCTTTCTGTCTCTCTGTGACTCCATCTGATGATGAAATGGCTTTTTGGCTGCTAAAGATCAAGTGTCACCTATGCAGATGCCTCTGCCTACATACCTAATGCTCTTCTCTGATGTAAAATCCACTATATGTAGGAAGAAGTATTAGTATTCGAACTGTGGCACCCAGAGCTGCCAAAACGCAGCCAAAAGCTTGACAGATTTATGTGGTGCAAAAGGCACGATGTACAAGACTGAAAGAGGGTCTGGATTTTGTCTCTCCTGCTTTGCTGTCTTCCATCTTTTTTTCTTCCTTCTTGTCTCTCTGCATTTGCTTTTTTCCTCCCTGCCTCCTGGCTAAACCAACAACGTTATAATGCCGCATATGTGACCCTTGATGTGTAGCTTCTCCCCCTCAGTAACTGGTATTCATGTCTCCCTGTTTCACAAAACAGCCCTGCAGGGGATTGGAAAAGGGCATCTGGATATTAGTCGGACCTGTTCTTCCACCTTCACATTCAAATCACTAACCAGAACAATAAGAAGAAACATACTCGATGATTCATTATAGCAAAGACATTGGAACTGACAGGACAGACAAAGATGAAGCAAAATGGTGTCAAAAAAATGATGGGACAAACTCAAGATGGCAGGTGAAACAGTTTTACCAAAGATTTTGCTCATACTTTCTTATATATAGTTAAGTACCTCTGCCAACTGCAACAATTCATTATAGATTAGAAGAGGAACAAACCATCAGTGAAGATGCATCTTATGAAGATTTCTCAATGAACGTGTATTTTGCACATCAACAAGAAGATGAGGAAGGAAAAGGATAGCCTTCAACTGCAAGGAAAGCCGAAGGATGCTGAGTATCCTGAGTATCTGGTAGAGGACCAAGATGAAATGGTGCGGTTTTAAGCTTTACACTAGGATGATTCTTCAGTGGTAAAGCAGAAATTTTAATATGGAATTCCCTTGTAGAGAAGCCCTCAACATTTTTAGTGAAAGACTTAAAGTCTGGGCAACAGACTTATATACAGTGATAAAAGCTTTATACATTGTTTCCATTAGCAGAATGAAGAGGCTCACATTGCTAATTAAATATGAAATTCTATTTAAAAAAAAAAGCCTGAGCCAGTGTCTCTTTAAAAACACCAGATGTTTAAGGAGCACTGAACTGAGGCAGGATCTGGGAAGGTGCGTGCTCTGACCCACCCACCAAGGCAGGCTGGGGCCCTGTGTATAGGCCAGTCAGTTACCATGGCTACCTCCGTGCTTTAGGTGTAGGAGCTAAACACTGCAAACAACTTTGCAGCATTAGGCTACCAGCCTCATAAAAATACTGCAAGATAACAATGAACTCCGAGATCAACACTGTCATCTGCTTCTTGATATGTGAATAAAATTTTATATCATAACGTAAAAGCCAGAACCAGAACTGGAAGGAAATTGCTGGCTCCTGGTGGCCTTAATCCTGAGAGATGCTACAGTCCTGAGCCATGCTGACAATAAAGGGACTGCAGGTAGGTGTGGCAATAAAAGGACTGCAGGCAAGCAACTTGCCTCCAAATACTGTCCTCCTGCCTCAAGTTTTACTCAAATTACACAGCATAGGCAGAAAGACTTAGAACAACTTAATTATCGATTAGAAAAAGCTTTCCCTGGGAGCATGGTACTCTGTATATAACTACCATGAGGTTTCTGGCATGGTTTGGCTTTATGAGGCTTACACTTGTTGAGTAAACTATAGGACAGGTATTTCACATGAAATGTTATAATGTATTCCCACACCTTAAACAGATCACTGGGTCTTTTCACGGAGATGCTAAATGTGCCTGGTGGGCAGCGAGTCGCATGCCTACTGAATGCCTTTGGGAATCAAGAAATGCTGGAGATTTCATGGCTGGACACTCAAGGCTTCACCATTGTAAGTCCATCCCTCAGCCTAAATATCACTCCAACTGGTAGATAGCCACTCTCAATAGGAAAGAAAATTTGCATCTTACTTCTATGTTTAATTGTTGCAAAGGATTGTCTCCCCTGTCCACCCAGCTATCTGACCTCAGTAATCGAATAGCCAGCTGATTTTGAGATGGTGAATGCATCAGTTTCCTCTCACACCTAGAGAAAATATTCACAAGAAATCACTTGTGAGACTTTTTTCTACTTTAGGCATTAAATTGAAGACACAAGCAGCTCAGGTGCAAGCGAGGCCAGTGAAATGTTTCAGGTGTTGAAAAATTCATCTTAAGGAGATTTATGATAACATAAACCATGTGTGTCCAACCTTTTGGCCACACTGCACAAAGAGGAATTGTCTCGAGTTGCATATGAAACATGTAAGATAGTTCGCTTATATAAGTAATAATTGATAAATATTTTTTTTAATTAAGGCAATAAGAAATGAGAACAACAAAAACATAACATTAGTGGGATATCTGACCTTGTTTTTGTGAAACTAACGCATCAGTCTAGCTCAGTGGCAGCGGTTGCAATTCTTGATGAGTTCTTAAGGTGTCTGTTGGAGATCTTTGATGAAATTTTACTCTTCCTGTGATTCATCCTCAAAAATAGCTGTTCACAAATATACATATTGCTGAAAAGTGCTGACATGAATAAGGTGTGACTGTGAGCTTTCTCTGGTAATAGAGGCCTTATATAACTCTAGTAAAGAGACTTATTGAGTTGAATGTCTGATTGCAACTCTATACAATCAATTTGAAAATTCATAGGTAATATATTTACGTGGACCAAAAATGAAGTTGCAAATTAATGATTTCTTTGTCAATCTTGAGACATATTCTCAAATCCCCTTATCAAAAAGGAAATCAAGGCTGTGTATTTTTCACTGTTCACAAGGCTGTGTTTAGCCAAGACACCAAAATGCTTAAAGTTATTTGCCATAACTTGAACTTGCCATAATTTAAGTTTCATTTTGAATGTTGTTACTGTTCAAAACATAACACAGATAAGTTGATTTTCACCTTGAAGAAGCATGTCTAACTCATCCAAATGAGTGGTCAAATCCACCAAAAATGGTAAATCTGTGAGCCATTTTTCATCTTCATGTTGTGGCACAAAATTTTCCTTTTGATTCCATAAATGACTTGATTTCATTTTGCAAATCATAAAATCTTTTTAGCACTTTATCCCAACTTAGCCACCTTCCTTCAAAAAACTAAATGATGCTCCCATAATCAGCATCCATTCTTCATACTTTTAAGGAACTCCTTCCTGGAACTGGTGATGATATAAACGCTTGGACTTTATGAAATTCACCGCGCTGCTGATAATTTGCACATCAGGCATTTTTAATGCTTTCTTACCGGAGTTTTCTTGATGTACGACGCAATGATATTTCACCAAATATGAGTTGCCACTGGCAATTGCATCATCATCTATTAATGTTGTAAGTCCCTCTTTTTTACCAACCATCACCAGGGCTCAATGAGTAGCTATACCAGATATGTTGACAAAGGTTAAAGAAAATCACTTTAATGCGATTTTTAATGCTTCATCCAAACCAAGAGATTTAGTTGTGTCAGTTAATGGCACCAAAGAAGCCATTTCTTCAGTGACATTATATTCACTAGCAATACCTCTAATAGAAATTGCAAGTTGAGCTTATCTGTAGCATCAGTATCTTCATCTATCAGCAAAGCATAACATTTGAAACTAGCAAAATTACTCTCCAAATTTCTTTAGATAGATTTTTCTATTTCTTCAATTCACCTGGCTACAGCCTGATGAGATAAACTGATTTTAGAAAAATCAGGGTTTTTTTTTTATTAATCAGGACAAATAATATCTGCCATGCTTTCCATACATTGCTTAATAAACTCACCATCAGCTTTGCTCACCGAGCAGAACAAGTGCATGCCATGTGCTATACACGCAGGTTTCAATTCGACTGAGTGTGTGTGGCAGGTGCAAGAGGTGGAGTCAGCCCTGCAAGGCTGTGGGTTGGACATGCCTGATATAAACTATTACCCAACTAGGAACTCACACGGATTGAATGCAGCTCTCATAGTTGTTACTTACATCACTAATTAAGATGCTTCTCCAACTAGATTACAGATGGATTTATTGCGAAACTAATAGCTGAACCCTTTAGGCTGCCAATGTGCTGGAGCAGTTGCTAGTTACAAGCTAAGAAGAATACAGAGAAGTTTGAGCTGATATCATATTCAGACAGGTGTATCTGTCAGGTACATTCAGCTCAGAAGACCTGATTAAACACAGATGTTCACCGCTAGAATGTTTCATAATCAGATAACATGCATTCCTCCCACTTTTTGTATTCCTCTCTAGCAGGAGAAAGTGGACTCCTACCATATTTTGTACAGTGTATTTGGCAGTCAGTGAGTTTCAATACTGTAATACATTTTTCACTGAAGGCACCCTAAGGTTGTGCTACACCAGAATGATCTTTCAGCCTCAGTGGCATGTACTGTACAAACACAAAAGGTTCATGAGCAAAGCTAAACTCTCTTCATCCAAATGATTGATACACTGTATCTGCCTCACAAGAATCACTTTTTTAATATCCACCTCTCTGCATGCTCATAATTACAAGAAGGAATAATACAGATCTCATAAATACCAAAGTAATTGATCCTATATGCATGCTAAGCAGGCAGATGTGAGAGCCGCACAGCACCACAGGTCCATTTAGCTTATCTGAAGGGAGTGTGGGTGCTTAGGTCCCCACACTCAGAGCTACTGGCAAAAAGAATCCTCCGTTTTGATCCGAGCTCTCCTCATCCACCATTCTACTATAGCTTCCTTTGTTTTGTAGCAGCAAGGAGCAGTTGCAGTGACTGAGAAACCCCTAAACCAATAAAGACAACCAGTTTTTCCATGGACGGGCATTGAAAACTTCCTAGTTGGTTATGAGTAATCTTTCTTATGCAGCTCAGTTAGCACAAAGGAGGAGAATCCAGTCACTGGCCTAAAGTGAACACAGAGCAGGCAGTGCTAGCAGCAAGGGTGAGAGGAAAGTATGGCCAGAGTGATCCCACTATTGTTCTGATTTCATGAGAAATCTTTCCACCGGCTTCAAGAGTACCTGGATCAGGTGCAAAGGTCACCACCTTGTAGCTCCCTGATCCGTTCCTATCTAACCCTGACTGTCTGTTTCTGCACATTTGCACTCCGTGAAGGACAAAAAAACCTCAAATCCACATAAAAGCAACCACAATTAATATAGTAATGAGAGGAATTAGTCAGGTAGGCAGGAAAAATAAATGAAGAATTTAAATATGACATTTTAAACTTGGTGTTTTCCCCTCTAACAATGTTCCTTGATATTTGAAGTAAACAAACATTCAAATAAAAGCCTGTAAATAACTACGGTTATAATTATAGTAATAATAATCTTAGCATCCAAAGAGAGGGAAAGCAAGGTAATGAAAATGCACGTTAAAGCTTTGCTTGTAACACAGAATATACTGCAAGTCTACATCCACCACATAACGCTGTGCGAGTTCTAAGAAGCGCCACCTGATTTTCTGGATTTCTGCCTGTGCTACAGTTTAGCATCAAAGAGAGCAGTTAAAAATATTTCATTATGTGCGGCGTTGGCTGAGATTTGTTGCTATTCCTTGCCCTTCTAATGAAGAGATTAGGTTGATTTACAGAAAGACTTAAACTCAGTGTTTTCTTAGAGAAAGAATCCCACTCCTCCTCATTTAAAAGCTGCTAGCTTTGCTGTAGGTGGTAATTATGTTGAGGGTGAATTGCTGTGGTTTCTGTCTGGCAACATGCAGCACTGGCACACGCAATCCCCGCACTGTCTGGAAACAGCATTACATCAAACCATCGCTAGTGTCTTACACAACCAGCTACAGCTCTTTGAAATCTGTCAGCTCCAGTGACTTGCTATGGCTCTCAGGCTTCCCAGACATCAGCTTTATCACATTCACACAGAGGTACTGGACTCCTTTAAAAAAAAAAAAAAGGAAGCTTCAACCCTTAACGCAATTTAATATCTTACGCAGAAAAAAACATACAGATATATGTCAAACAGCAAACGACTGCTTGGTTTTAACACCAAACCTGAACTCAATTCACGGCAGTCTGTGGCACAGCCATGCAGTGCTATGGACAGGAACATCAGAAAACATGAAACAAAACAGCATCAGAAAAGGAAACTATACAGCGCTGCTAGGGAAATTAGCTGGTGAATTAATCTGAAGCTAGCCTAGGGATCCCTAACACAGGGCAGGACTGCACACTGTAAACAGGCACATCTCATAGTTAAATCTAAAAGCTACGGATCAGATTCTTATCTAATGCAGTTCTGTTGGAATCCCTGCACCAAAATTAAAAAATCACTGAGAAATCTCAAATCAAGGCTAGCACTCAGCTTCGTGTCTCCAGTTGTCAGGTAGTAATCCCATGTTCCATGAAGACCCACGCATTAGTAGTTTCTTCTGAAATCAGTGGGACCAGACATCCAGTAGAGAACTGCTCAGCCCAGAGCAACTGCATCTGCTCCGGCATCATAGCTGCATCTTAAGAAAGCAATAGCCTAAGCCACAGAATCACTGCATTTTCTACACCATTTGAAAACAAACATGTTGTACTTTAACAAAAAATGCTGTAACTACGTCCTTGGAGGATTGTTGTTCTGTACCAAAGAATTATTCTCCTTCCCTCCCCTCCCATCCCCCACTTCCCTCCTCTATGAATTAGTAAATGAATTTCTGCCACAAGCCCTCAAACCATATTCTTCCCAATCAAAGAGTAAAACGATACCCAAGAGAGCGAGGCAGCACAGAACCAGTGAGATCCTGCAGACAGCTAGACTGGATGGAAAGCTCCTGCCACTGCCACACACAGATGGGCACACAGAAAGCCTATGGGGGTAAAACAGGACAATACCAGAAAAGGGTATTGCATCCAAATGACACTGCTGGAAAATGTTCCCCTGGAACTGGACAGCTGAATCATTTGCAACCAGACGAAAAAGGACGATACACAACAAAAGACAGAACATGTAATTTAATAAGTAAGCGCAGATTTTTTTTTCTGACCCTGCACTATGAGTTTGGAAGCCATCCCTTAAGGGTAGGGTCCGTATTATGGGAGAACCCAGTGTACGCACTTTTGGGTGAATACATTACAATCTGCATGTATTTGCTGGGGAAACGAAGCCTGCAGTTTTGCTCAGTGTCTGCATTTCAGTGTTTTGGCAAATGGGGGGTGTAATACATGCCTGCAAACTCAGCCAGAATACAAATCCAAGACGACAGGATTCTTATACTGGTGGGTTTTTTTTTTGTTGTTGTTGCTTTTCTTTTCTTTTTTGTTTTTTTTTTTGTTTTGTTTTTTGTTTTGTTTTGTTTTGTTTTTTGGGTTTTTTTGTAAGATGCAGTGCTACAGGGCCTAAATAAAAAGCTTTTCAAAAAGTCATTGCACATAGCACAAGAATAAAGTGCTAGTCCCAGCAGTAGCCGCACAGCCGGTATCCACATTGTACAACAATTGCACAGCTCAAATCGTGACTATGAAAGGACGGCCTGAGCAGCAGGTGGGATGGGGGGATGGCAGGGGAGCCCATACCTGAACACCTCTCTAGCCAATCCATCTGTTCATCAGTCGTGTCACACGAGCTGTTCCCCTGCAAGGAACATCCAGAGGAACAGAGAAGCTAGAAATGCAGGTCCCAGGCAGAGAAAGCAGCTGGCAGGCATCTGTAATTGAATTCCAGGAGGACTTGGTCTATTTTTAAAATTCTCTGTAGGTTGGCTTTTTCACTTTTTTTTTCTCTTTTCCCCCCACAGGTGAACATTTCCAAAACTCGACACAATTTTAAAGTTTCATTACATACGTCTATGAGTTCCAGCACCATGTAAAATCCTGCGAGAGCAGCAACGCACGAGTTGTCAAGAGCCTGATTTTAAAACTCTGCACTAGGGAGGGAGAAAATGAATCAGTTCTACCTTTAATTATATACTGTAAGGGTAAAGAGCTTTTGTTCTAAAGTGCATACACATAAACCTCTCATACTGTACTTACAGCATAAGCCAGAGTGACACTGATTTTCTATCAGCTCAAAAATAAAACAAATTCCACTGCTGTTACTGACATGCCGTGTTTCAGCAGTATCTACTAGCCCATGGCTTTTAGGGCATATTGATAGCCAAGGAATGAAGTCCTATAAGCCATCAAGATGTGAAGAATCTCTTTATGTTCCTTCCATAAGTGGTATCTGAAGGACATGTTTTCACTCGACCAGTCTAATGTCATACAAAGCCACAAGCAGAGCTAACCAGGACTTGTGACTTGCTTTTGTTTGTAAGCACTCTAACCTGTTCAAGTTGCCTTTAGAGCTTTCTGCATCTTTAGAGCTCCTCTACCTGCTATAGTGCCTGTTAAACAAAAACTGGAGCCCCAGTATTCTCGTACAGCTTTCAAGAGCAGCTGCCATCATTTCTGAGAGGGAGCATGCTGTCAGACTTGACAGACAAAGATTTCTGTCTCTTCTCACCTTCTTGAGCACTGCCTCAGCTCCTTAGCCCTGCAAGCAGGTGATGATGCAGGGTCTAGGACCACTTCCTTACCTTTCATTGGATGGATTAGTGATGTATGGGTAAAAAGATCCTAAATGCAGCTTGGAATGGTTGCTGTGGAGTACTATGAGCTACTACTAGAGCTGCAGAGGAGTTCTCAATTCAATCACAGCACACACCAGTCTGAGCTATACTCATTTATTTTCTGAGTTGCTGCAGCAAGTTAAATTCTGTGATGATAATGAGCAGACACCGACCGCACCACCAACTCATTAAATCAATTCAGTATCCACTCGTTAGCAAACACATTTGTGCAGCCTGGATTTAAGACTCGCTGGCTATCAAAAATGTAGCATATGATATTTGTTGCAGTATAATTTGTACTATTTTCTTCCCATTTGTGTAAAACGATCGTTATCTAGCTGCAGCATGCCTCCCTCTGCCTTCTCATAGTGGTAGATTATTCAGAAAAACTGTTAGTTTTAGAAGAAGAGCCGAAAGATAAAGTTCACCTCGTTGCAGGGCAGGGTTATGTAACTACACATCACAATGTATATTTAAACATCAGTATGTTAACTGTGTATATAGAGATGAGGGGAAACAACAGAGAAAGACAAATAGAAAGGAGGATAAAAATCTGCACTAGACACCAGGAGAGAAAAAATCGTGATGCTTACCACTAAAAACGTGACTTCAACAATAATTTCCTCTTGGAAATATAATAAATATAGGATAATAGAGCATGTGTCATATAAAGTGGTATTACTCGCTGAGTATTCCCCAAATGTACAACCAATGTACCTGATCTTATCAAGCAGCATTGAATTTTGTTGCAAGCACAGCTCTATAGAACGACTATTTTCTTACTATACTGGTGGCAGGGGAAATGTTTAAGAAGAAAATGTTTTGACTGCCACGCAATCAGACTGCCTGTGAACAGTATATCGCGGCCCTAAGAAAACAGAGAAGATTTAATGCAGCTGACTGTTTCAGAGGGTTTGACTTCTTACCAGTTCCTGGGCAACAATGCTATTCCTGTCAGAGGTAAGACAACAAGCAGCAGGTTCTAGTAGAGGGGAACAACGAAATACCTAAAGGCATTTTGGGAGCAAAGATGGGGTGAAGACCACAGGCTGGGGATGGGGGATCACTTCTTTGCCCTTCTGTTCTGTTTCGCAATTTGTTCTTCAACTGCTCATTAATGAAAATCGTTGCTTAAATTTTAAGCCGCTCGACTTCCTCCCAGGCTTCCCACCCTTGCAGTCACAGGACCTTCTTTTTGCAGAGGACTGAATAAAAGGCAGGAGGTTTATGGCAGGAACACGCACAACTTCATACAGACACCCCTATGTAACGCCTCTAGGGAGTCTCTCGTAGAAAATAATTTATGAGAAGTATGCAGAGGCCACCTGCATGCACCAACTTCAGCGTCTGCAAAGCCGCAGCCTCTGCCAGAGCTGTCAGCCTCCCCACAACCGACCTGTCCGTCACACCGAAACCTGACGAGTCAGCTCTGCTGCTGTGAGGCTGCTTGCCGAGGCAGGCAAGACAAGGAGCAAAGCCCTCCACAAAACAGCAACAAAACCTTTTTCTGTGATCTTTTGGCAATGGGAGGGCAGGGGAGAATGAGGAGAGATCGCTGTTTGTTCCCTTGTGTTGCTGCTGTTGCTGTTGTTGTTGCTGCGCGAGCCAGGTTACATAACGCTTAATTTCAGGCTCTTTTCGGTGGCATGATGATGTATACGCAATGCAAATATCCTCGCTGGAATTACAGGAGCAATTTATCAATTCATGTGCGGCTAATCAACCCATTTGCTTTCTAGTGTGTAACAGCGACAGCTTATCTCATGCAGACTCACGATCGTTCGGCGCAGTCTAATTGAATTTCAGGGCCAGGAGCGTTGCACGCCACGTGACGGCCCACCGAGTGGTGCCAGACACTGCAGGCGTTACATAATCACGCGCGGCGGCTGCCCGGGGAGGGCCGTGCTCCCTTGCCTCATCGCTTTGGCGGGCAGCCTCTCCTCACTCATGCCCCGCAGCCCCAGCCCGCACACACCGCTCACATGGACGGTCACATGTTTCGGAGACGGGAAGGGGACCGCTCCCCCCGCCAGTCAAAACTGTTCGTTAAATCGGCAAAGGAGATTAGAGTGGGTGAAGAGACGTGCGGCATCCAAGGGAGCACCTGGCTCCCTGCCGCCTCGTGACGGGGAAGCTGCAGGAGATGGGCACCCCGCGTTAACAGGGGTGCCCCCGTGGTGCGCAGGATGAAGCCTCTGTGTTGGTCTGGGAGCTGGCAAGCCTCTGTGAAGGCCAACAGCTGACTGGCTGAGCCTTGCCCCTGGCAGCCGGCAGCCAGGCCCCTGCTCCATCCAGCCCCTGAGCACGTGCAGGGAAGTCAGGGTAACTGCCCTCCTCTGCCTGGCACGTACTGATCACACTGGGTATGACTCACCTGAAGGGATTTTCCGCACACAAGGCGGGCGCTGTGTAATAAGGGATATACATTAACTGCAGGGGATCAAAATGTGTGTTCCTCCCCACATCAGAGACATGGGCTAGATGCACTTCAGGCAATGGGATTCCGACCAGTTTCACCATCTGCAGATCTGCGTTGCCAAATACAAAAGCCGCAGATCACAGCTGAGGGCTGGAAGAGCACGGGGTTAGCACGCATCCCAGCTCGCGCCGGCCCCATGTCGACATCCAGCTTACTGAGTTGGAAGCTGCTGACCATCCCACCCACCTGCATCTTCAGTGCCTTGACACCACAGGGTGGTCTGTGAGGGATGGTACTGCGCACAGGTCTCTGTGCTTTGTCTACCCTTGGACTGCAAGTTTTTAGAGCCACCTTGACCCAGAATTCTTTCTTCGGGAGAACAGGCACTGCAATTGCAGCTAGCCAGCACAGCAGGACAGGGCTTTGAAATCCGTATGACACAAGCAGTGACTCTTTTCATGTATGCCAACATTTCAGCAAATAAAAAAGGCATGCCTTTTCCCAGTAGAAGCCAACTTCAGAACAAGAATTTATGCAGATAATCCGGAGCCAAGCTTACTAAATCAGTGTTTGTTAAGACATTTGTTCAACAAATCTTTCATTCACAAAGCCCAGGAGCATGTTGTCTGCTTGATTTAAGGAGGAGAGAAAACGGGCACCAAGCCAATTGCTATGTTCTGCACTGTCATACAGAAAGTCCAGGTTATACTTTCAGATAGACCTTTGGAGGTGAGTCATTTGGTCCTCTGGAGAGAAGCCCAGAACAGGAGATAGCCTGTGATAACTTCAAAGTACCCTTTACTGCCCTGACACATTCCACTGCATCAAGACAATGTGAGGAGTGCATGGGCCAGGCAGTGGCTCAGCATAAAAAGCAATGCCATATTCAAGTAGCCCGTCAGGGAGGAGATCAGTTCCCCCACATTGTCCTTCAGCATCCCATCTCATAGCAGAAAAATCTAGACTGAAGTCAGTCCTAGACCCAAACACACAGCGTCTACCAAGTCAGAAACAGGCGTTAATGCAATATATATAATCACCAATTTCAGAAAAAAATAAGGCAGTTTCCCCAGGGTGGCTCATGCTCAAGTCAGATGGGCACTGTAACTTGTTGTAGCTGCACATGTGCTTTTCTAGCAAGAACGTGTCTGAAAGAGCCCCTTTGTGCACAGCTGCAGCTGCCCAGCGGCTGGTTTGCCACCTCCTGTGGCTTTGGAGGCCCCTACTGGAAGATGGAGATGTACGTGCACTGTGCAGTCCAGGGCAATAAAGCAGCTCCTTTTTGTCTGGCAAAGCTGCAGCATGAAATTAATAGTTCAGGATTGTGCAGAGGGCTTGAGAAAACACGTTTAATTTACCCTTACAGTTTTCAAGTGGGGCAATGCCCCAGCCGGCTGAACAGTAAAATCACACTGCACAGGGCAGAGCTGCAAAACAGACAGATAGTGATCAAAGTGCTGAACTCAAGACTCAGAAGCCATAAACTGTTGGCTAGTTCAAAAGAAAACATTACCCCAGCAACGCTTCCTTTCCTGCACTCAAATAAAGCCTGTCTTCAGCTAAAAATCAGAATGAAACAGAGAAAAGGAAGACGTGTGCGAAAAAAATGGGAAAGACAGAGATGGTTTAAGAAATCTAGGGAACTATTTTTTCCAGTCTCAAACCATTTAGAGTTTTAAAAGTGGTTTAAATATACGCTGAACTTAATTCAACGTATATTTAATTCAAAGTATATATCAACTACTTTACTACTTCGATAAGTTTACTTCTCATTTTTTAAACAGGAACTAAAATTCCCTGTTTTTAGATTACCTGGTGCTCTAGAATTTGTTACTGAAATAAAACAAGCTCTTTCAGTACCATAAGTATTGAAAAAAAATCTATTTATATGTAAATAAACAGCTTCATTTTAGTCAAGTGCCTATCTGTAGACCACACTCTGCACAGCCAGCCCTTCTAACCGAAAACCTCCCAGTGCATGAGGTGAGACCCCAGAAAGAGCCAGTTCATCCGCGCCCTCCTAATCCTAGTTCAACACGTGTGCTATGTATGCTAAAATGCAGCCAGCACTGCTCTCATTTGACTCCCTTTCCCCTGGCTCTGTGGCATAGCAGGTTATTTGCACACACAAGCAGAAATAGGTAGCGCTCTGCCCAGACTTCTGCAATACAAATTACTTGTTTCTGACTAATCACATCACAGACCAAAGTAATCTCTTAAACTTGTTACTCTGGCTGTTGTTGCTTTTTTTTTTTTTTTTTTTTTTTTTCCTTTTCCTACCACACAGCCATTTCCACACACAGCAGCAGAACAAAAATCCAAACCCAAATAACAAAACCTGAGTTTTCCCCATGCGTAACGTTTCTCACCATAAGAATACTTGAATGTGAAGAAAGAGCAGGCAAATATATAGCTTAAACTGCTCAAATCACATTTTTTTTTTTAAAGGGCTGTCCGAGTCCTTACGGTCAGTCTTATCTTCAGAGTTAAAATTACTATTTGACCAAAATGCAACAGGCAGGACAAATTTAATAAAGACTGCGACATAACCACAACAATCCTCTGTGCAACACCGAGTAAAATTTACTGACCATTGCCCACTTTACTGCCAGCAGGGAATTACCGCTGTTATTTCTTCTGCCTCACAAAAGCAACCTAATTAATAAGGGTTTCTTCACAAAAATCTAGGAAACTCAGGCTGAGTATTCTCTGTTCCTCGGCAACATTTCCAGCCGCTTCGAAAAGCCTGCTCTGATTAATAAAAGAGGAAGAATTTCACAAGTATGTCTAGCATTTGTTTAAATGCAAAGAACTTTATTTTTAGAGAGCCACAGTCAAACTTTGTATATTTAAAACAGCTTGATTTTCAGAAAGGTTAAACTGAACCCAGAAGAGTAGCCTGGAGAAACCCTACAGCTGAGAACTTCTCGTTTGTTGTAGCTGAGAAAATTCCTATTTCGTGCAAGGTTTAGTCCTTATGGTTTCTTAGGGTTCAGCTAGGAACGCTATGCATGATCAGGGTCCCTCATGTCACACTTTTCTGCATGGCTTAGATTGGCAACAAGTATTTCTCCTCTGTCTTGCCTCCAACTCCAAGTTGTTTCACTGGTGTCAGTAAGATATCGTCATACTAGACAGCCTTAGAACTCAAGGTTACAGACATGTCTTTGGCACCTGAGACTGGCTGGCACTCAGTTCTACTGGACGTGGGGCTAATAAGACACAAACTGCTACTATATACAGCCAAAGAGTCCACAAATCAGCTTTTAGTTTTCTGCAAGAAAGAAGAGAAAGGTAGCAAAAAAGAAACAAAAGGGGGGAGAGGGATAAAAGTCTTGCAGGAGAAAGGAATATTAGGAGACATCACTCAAGTAACTCCTCAATACTTAGATATAAAATGATTTGGGGCAACTCTGTCAAGTGGGATTTCTAGTGTGGTAAGGTCCTCACCCCCACCTCAAGTGACAGCTCTGCATCTGGAGTTATCAATACTAGTCCAAATGTTAAGAGTCAGCCTCTTTGTCTCACGGCTGAGCCAGAGAGCCAGTACAGCCTCTCCCTGGCATCCACACAACGTCAGCACATTATGCTTGTGACCGTTCACAGCAGAAGGCATTCACACATGTGCCCTCCGAATGAGACCTGAGTGATGGCAAAAATGCGGTGGGAAGAAAATGGATTAATCAGACTTCACTGTCAAGGTGTCATGTGCTGCCTGTGGAAAGCTGCTGCGCAGTAAACAAGGAAAACAAGGCACAGCCTACAGAGGGTATTCATTGCTGCAGACTGAAAGAACACTTTCAGGCTCTGCCCAACAAAAAGCTCTCTGCAAAAAGCCTGAGGGTCAAAGTGACACCAAGATAATTAAGCTCATAATCCTCAAGGTAATCACCAACTCCAAAACAGGTCCCTCATTGAACAGCCTGGTCAACACAGATCATTTAGATATTCTTGTCTTTTCCCTGGGAACTCCAAAGGTCAGGTAACCAAAGATGAACCTGGCTTTCATTTAAGTAAACAAACACATGCATAATTCAGTAAAGCATATTTCAAGCTTCGGGATTTGTAGAATCAAAACTTGAAGAACTGATACTCTAGAGGCTCAAAGAAATCCCAAATTAACTACTTGTAATTAAAAAATCTTGTGATTTTCAAGCCAGATCTCGTGATTTGTTTGCAGCCTGACTCAGGGTTTTCAGTGCTTAGAGTTGGCAACTCTGACTAAGCAGGGACATGAAATAAGAGCGAGAGTGACTACCCGCCAGGCTTCTGTTTTCCTGGGACAGAAGACAAAGCAGCTCTGACAATTCCAGCTGGCAATACCATCCAGGCACTCCTCCAAGGCCAAACACGCTGGATAAAATCCTCATCAGACAAAAAAAAAAACCGTATCAGAAGCAGTTGCTGTTGTTGCTTAATAGCTGTTTTCTTAAGTTCAATATAGCATATATTTTGTTTTCCTTGAAAGGATGAAGGGGTTGGAAGGGAAGAGTTGGGCCACAGTATCGACAAATTCCTTGCCAGATGTCATTAGCAATGAAGTCCCTTACAAATTACATCAGTATGAACCAAATCAGAAAACAGTGAGTTTCCATTTCCTCCTCACGTCTGGCTAGACAGAGACTTCAAGATCAGCTTTCATCTATAGTTTGGAATCAACCCTCCTGTGCTTCTTGCTTAGTGTGGCAGGGGTGTTGAGAAAGTAATTGCTATCATTAAAAAGAAAAATAGCTCGATCACTCCTGCTCCCCATCCCTGTCAAATACTGACTCCTTAATTAGGCTTCCCCAGAGCCATTTCAGTACATTGCACTCATCTGCTCCCTGCTCCAGATAGAAGTAGGAGGCTCCAGATGGGGCATGTCTTCAGCCACGGCCCTTGCACCTTCCTGAGTGACACCTAACCCTGAGCCAATAACCCCAAGCATCCCCACCAAGCTGATATCTGACAAGATGGTTTGGACTGTAATGGGACTCAAATGTCCACCTTCTAGTAGCGCTCAGCCCTCCCCACCTGCTCATGGGTGAAACAAGAAGAGGGCAAGTGCAGCAAGAGGCTATGAAGAAGAGCCTTTCTGGTTCTCACTGCTTTTGATTCCCCTAGAAAGGCAAGAGCGTATCTGAAAGAAATGTGTCCTTAGTTCTTCGTGTTTTGACTGACAAAACCAAATAATACCATAAACAGAGTTTTCCTATAGAAACTCAGCTCCTGAAACACTTTACTGAGCTGTAAATCTTTGACTAAAGCATTTATGTAACACCATCTATTCACACTGCCCTAACTAACCTTAACTAACCATTCCATTATAATGAGTCCATTATCCCCCGCTTTATTGTATTTTTTCTTAAAACAGAGATCAAAGATTTGGATCTAGTGGCATCGTGCCGATTTCATTTTTATTACTGGCTCCCTAGGTCTATCATAAATATTCATTGGCCATCCTTAATACAATGCATTGAATTCTGCTCACTGCTATCACTGGTGCAATTGCAAACTACAAACAGGGTTGTTGCTCAAACATATTAAATAAAGCAATGGCAAATTTCTGTCAGTCAACAACAACAACAACAAAATCCACCACAAAACAAAACAACCCTTCCCCCTTCCAAGGAAATTCAAGGCTGAAGGAGACATTTTCTCTCGCCCCCTCCATGACTGCAGACATTTGACTGCTGTGGGAGGTTGTCTGTGCAGCAGCAGCAGCAGCAGCAGCAGCAGCTGACCTGCTCCCACAGACAGGAGGCATTTTTGAGAAGTCCACAGTTGCCACACAGTGGTCTCTGTGATAATGCAGCATTACACTGTATTCATCAGGATAAACAAAAAATGTTCCTCAGCAGAGGCATAAAAACTGCTCACAAATGCGGACTTGTTGCATAACAGCTAATACTTTTAAATACTAGTTAACAGGGGTGGGGATAGAAACATCCCACAACTCAGTCAGCAAACAGTTTTATAGATTTTTTTTCTTATAATACCCAAGAACAACTGCAGATATCCCAAACTTCAGGATGCCGCAATTCGTTTCTCCTCCCATACTCATCACTCCCACATCCCATGGAACTCCTCACCACAGTGCAGCTCACTCAACGTGATGCAGGCAGGTGAGGGAAACATGAATCGTGCCTGTGTGCTTTGCTCCTGGTCTATGCATAAACAGACACAGGCTTGGGGTGTCATCTGGACAGTTTAAGCAATCACCAATTGCTAAAATTTGGTTGGCAGTAGGAATTACATTTCTCCTCATGTTAAGCAACTAAGCAATGCGATCATTAATGCATATAGAAACATAGAATCATAGAATCCTTAGAGTTGGAAGGGACCACTGAAGGCCATTAAGTCCAACTCCCCTGCAATGAGCGGGGATACCACAGTTAGATCAGGTTGCCTGGGACCTTATCCAGCCTCACCTTTAAAGTCTCCACAGATGGGGCATCCACCACATCTGTGGGTAACCTGTTCCAGTGCCTCACCACCCTCACTGTAAAAGATTTTTTTCCTTATATCTAACCTAAATCTATGCTCTTTGAGCTAGAAGCCAATTACCCTTGTGCTATCACCACAGATATCTGCTAAATAGTCTGTCCCTTTCTTTCCTGCAACTCCCCTTTAGATACTGAAAGGTTGCTATCAGGTCACCTTGCAGCCTTCTCTCCTCCAGGCTGAACAGCCCCAGCTCTCTCAGCCTGTCCTCACAGGAGAGGTGTTCCATCCCTTGGATCATTTTTATGGCCCTCCTCTGGATGCACTCCAGCAGGTCCATGTCTCTCCTGTACTGAGGACTCCACATCTGGATGCAGTACTCCGGATGAGGCCTCACCAGCACAGAGAAGAGAGGCAGTCCCTTGACCTGCTGGCCACACTTCTTTTGATGCAGCCCAGGACACAGCTGGCTTTCTGGGCTGCAAGGGCGTATCAGACACTCTATATTCTTTTAAAAACAAAGCAACGTGGTAGGACATGGAATGCACATTCAGATATTTATCTTCTAATGGGACTCCACCACAGAGGTAATATACTGCTCATTGCAAAATAAGATGCCACAGGAATAAATCATCTAGAATAACTATTTATATTTATGCATAGGAATATATTCTCAAACAAAACTCCACAAATCTGAAGATGAGAACCATACGATAAAACTGCTGACTCAGTTTATTTATTAATCTACAACATACCTTTGGTCATTTATCTACTCCCTTGCCAATCTCATATCTGCTAGTAACTTGTATCAAATTCCTAAAAATCTTTTACTGCTTTAGTCATGATTTAAAATACATAAATAAAACCAGAATAAATACAGAAATAAAGCCTTGATTCTGATGCCTTCATGATGTAGAATTTGATTCAAGTATGTATAGTGAAATATTCAGTGAAATCCATCCCACAATAAAAAAAATCTATTGTAGTTCTTTACATATAGGATCCTGACAAGTTTCAGCAATTTTGTGCCTGAGTAAGGTGACATGAATCATATTCAGAGGTCTGTGAAGGTTTCATTTGTCAAAAGCTTCCTTCCCCTGCACTCTTTTCTGTTTGTTTTTAACTAAAACCAATATTAATAGAAAAGGATGCCTAACAGTTCACAGTTGGTTAGGATCTCCTTGCTGGTTTCGCTGTTCTTCAGACCAGACCCATAGAAAAGAATTCATATGAAAAAAGAAGGAGAAAACAAGGAGTATCCTTTTGTCACAAACACTACACAGACAGGAAATTACAGAGCAGAAGTTGGACATCTGAAGTTCAGAGCAAGGTTTGTTATTGTTTTCCTCGTTGCCGTATCTACAGAAAAGAAAATACTGTATGGTATCAGATGCTCCTTTAGAGGAAATATATTGTATGCAAGAAGGACAGATGATACAAGTTCAAGAACAATTTATCAATCAGGATGTGGGGCTTAATATTTCTGAAACAAACCTGGAGAACAACATATCATATTCTGAGAAAATGAAAAATAATGTGTGCTACTGGGAGGCTGAGATCTTTAGAAAGAAATGTATTTACAACTGTGTTTTCTCAGCCTTGGTATCCACCACTGGATTTGTTTATGACTTGGAGAAGGATAAATAAAAAATATATGAAACAAAGAAAAATAAGTGCCAGTGAGCTGAGTTACAAGCACCTTTAAGTCTCCAGAGGTAACACATTTGGATGGCGGTGACAGTTAACAATTACATACTAAACAGAGGGCAACGTCATGAAAGCACCCAGTACTGTAAAACAGTTAGGGATATGCTTCACTCCCTTCGCAGCATACTTAAGAGCTCATCTTTCACTGAATCAGGCCTTTACTCCTCAGCAGAGGTCAGAAATTCTGTCTCCTTCCTGTGTTTGACAGATGATCCTGTCCAGGTGACCAAGAGCCACTAGCTTTGCCTCAGGCTATGCCTGACAGAGACCACAACAAGCGCCTCACAACTGGCCCAGCCCATTGGCTTTGAACATCCCTCCAAACACAAGCAGATGATACTAAAAGTCTGGATCAAATGTTTGGGGCCTGTGGCTTAAGAAAAAAAATGTTTCCTCTTAAAAGGAAGCCATGCTTTTCACAGACCGAAGTAGCTGCAGTTGCAGGTTTTTGCAATAGAAGCAAAATAAATCTCCCTATAAAGTGATTAGAAACCCAGCAGAATATCAGGGAATGGTCCAAAGCAATGTGTATTGCAGAAGGGGTACTATGAAGATCAGAGAAGTTACTTCAGAACAGTCTATTTCATGTTGTGTGTCAAAGCACCAGAAACACGCAGCAGTAACAACATGCCTTAGTGGCTGATGGCCTGAAGCACTAAACACCACGGCTAATAATCCCTGGCTGGTACAAACAACGGTATCATGAGCTCTGTGATATCTTCCTGCTTAATTATTCCAGCTTGAAGCTGAGAAGGAGGGGAAAGTGAAACTGCATTGGTTTGTTTCATTGTAGGTTTTACTGTTTTGGCTTGTAAAATGTCAGCATATGTGTATAATGAGAAATTACCACATTTTAAGGGTCTGACCACATTTAGTGTTTAGTCTTGCGTATCTGAGTGCTCTGACTCTCCTTCTGTTGCAATTACTGGCTCAGAGAATACACAGCAATAGCAAAGCTTGAATACTCCACTACAATGAATCAGTGCCGCACACCCACACCTTCATGAAAACCCTCATACAGATGGAGACTTTGTCCCAGCAGTGTCTGAACTTCCTGCCATGCTTGGTCACTTGACTGTTGTGACAAATTCACAACACTGCTTCCCTGCCCGTACCAATGCATGTACCAATGCTGATTGCAGCAACCAGTTTGGCACTGCTAAAGGCAATCAAACACTCTTCTTTTGTGAACCACCACTTCCGCCCAGACTGCACTTATTTTCCTACGGTAAGAGGTTTAATGCAGGATATTGCAAAAATCTCCTTTACCATCTGAAACTGATGGGTGGTTTTAAATAAATAAATAAATAAATAATGACCATAAACAGCATTGAGCTTAAACATTTTCCTACAGTATTTCGAACCTCACATTACTCTACAAACTCACTGAGCTTAGTGAGGAGAACAACCTATTGGCAATAGGAAAAAAAAAACAGCCTAGTGCATAGTCATTTTTCCCTATGAACAGAAATAAAGCAGACAGCAAAACTGTTGAAAAAGTAAATCTGATTCTTCAGAATGTCTGCAGAGTCACTAATCCAAAACGTAACAGAAATAAAGAAATTTCACGTTCTTTCTCTGACACAAAATAAACGTCCTTTTAAATTACAATACATTCAGAAAATCCCCACGTGTTCAGAATTATTCCCTTTCATCTCCACTTATTATTACCTATATATGTTATTTATCTGCATACTGCCTAATTCAGAGATGCACTGAAAAGAAAATAATCTTGAGATGTAAAACAGAAGGCAATAGCTACACCTTCAATTACAAAAGCTGCAACACTGGGACATTGCAGTGGCTCCTGGCAACATCACCCAGCTTCTAAGGCACACTGAGATCATTTTTCCCTGCACAAAAAGACCTGCAGTTCCACTGGTTTCAGCTTGACTGGTAGATCAATATATTTACAAACTGGGACAGTTCCTTTTGAGAAAGTCATTTGAGTTTTCTCAACAGCTGCATGTGAAAAGACTCAGGTTTTCTGGGATAAAATGACCAACAGCCAACAGTGGCTGTATCATGGATGTCTGCAGTGAAAAAGAAGCTGCATCGAATTTCACATGCATGTTGGTGTTGTTGCTGAAAACAACAAGGAGAGGATAGCTTACATTTCATAACTAAAGCGGAATACAAAAATATTAACGTTCCAAAATGGAAGGCTACAAAGAACAAAGCTACCTCTACTGTTTTGAATGGTGAAGCTAGTGCAAAAGTATTAAGAGAAAGACAGTATCTTTCAGGGGCTTTTCCAAAATAAAGGTGAAAAGCACAAATACATACTTCTGACAATTAAGCAGCTTACATAGTCTTTGTTCTGCTGACACTTAAAAAATATTCAACGTTTTTAATTATTTATACTGCGATTCAACACCTAAAGCAGAAAGTAAGTATAAAGTCTGTTCCACATCACAAATAACCCTTACTGAAGCATTCAGCCAATTGTGCTTTTTCTAGAAACTACCATTTGGCAGGTTATACGGTCTTGGACTCTACAACATTCTGTAATACAATATGATTCATTAGCACTCTGACCAGCCAATAATATTATAGTAAACTTGTCAAATATACATGTTATCATGTATAAAACTGTATGTTTTTCTGAGAGATGTTGACCTCATTAAGAACAACCGGTAAATCTGAAGGCTGTACATGCTCAAGGCACTGACAGGTCAGCAGCCAAAGTGGGTTGAAATGTTGCCATATGAGCACAATCCAACAGAATCCAGCAACTTCATCCAAGTTACTGAGGGTGGGCTTAAGTTTAGCTTCTGACCTCCCTTTGAAGCAGCTGGGAGTGCTCACCCCTCCGGGCCCACCTGCCCTGTTGCATGGACAGTCACTTTCACAAGGGCAGCAAGGTAATTTTAAGATTTCAGTTAGCTCCAGTCAGTTGCAAAGTGCATCGCTGGCAATGGCCTGCATCTCTCAGGTGCTTCTGAAAACGTTCTCCATATTCTGTGACATGTAAGGATGTCTGGAGTCAGCACTCACAAAGAAGTTAAACTGAAATCAAGCACTATGGCAAAGAAGAAGTAAAAGACTTGACGAAAAACTTTAGAAATACTAGACCGAACTGTGGTATAAAAACCACCAGCAATAACAAACAAACACAGATGGGGCAGACCTAGTCCAAGGGCAGTCCTTTCACTATCTTCCGTTCCCCTTCTTAAACAGTCAATATAAAGTGTGCTTTTATCTATACCACAGTAATTGTCTGGGCACCGCTTCACCCAAGTGCCTTAATGCTGTTCTGAAAGATCTTTCTGTAGGAGAGGGGCTGTAGATCAAGTTTCATTCCAGTCAGTTACCTAATCAATACAAATAGGACTAGGACTTAACACAGAACTCCAGGGAGATTGTGATAATCACCTGCAATTACTTATGAAAGCCAATCAATGACCAGGAGGTCTTATGTGTCATTTATATACCTTAAATCAAACTTCTGAAATTAAACTTTGATTCCTAACACAATTAGATGTTGCAGCACTAAGCAAAACAATGTACAAGTAAGCACTGCCTCAAAGGCGGACTGCAAGCGCCACTGACAATGAAGCCAGGAGAGCATGAGCAGCACAGACCAGAAACATGCAACAAGAGAAGCCTCAACCATAGAGTTGGGTGTAGGCAATGGATAAGGGACAGATTGGAAATAGTCATGAAAACAGTGAAATATGCTCCTACAGCTATCTTTTTCTCCCATTACTTCATCAATACAGACTACTTTACAGAAGTAAAATGAAAGAAAAGACAACAGAATGCCCAGGTCCCATACCTGGATCTTAACTATGGGAAGAAAGAGAGAGGATGATATTTGATTTCATTTTTTTTTCTTGTTTCTAACTGCAGAAGGTCTGCAGAAAGTGGAAGTTTACCATTTCTGTCAATTGTATAGCAAAAAAATATGATGAATGATTAAGAAACTGAGGCTTTCTGTCAGAATTTCATGCATCCCTCTGTGGCTTTGCACTTATGTTACTGTTAAATCACAGAATACCAATATCCCATAACATTAGCAAGAGACAGAATTAAGGGGATATTAGATATAGAATATCCCAAATTGGAAGGGACCCATAAGGATCATGGAGTCCAACTCCTGGCTCCACATGGGACCACCCAAAAATCTGACCATATGTCTGAGATCGTTGTCCAGACACTTCTTGAACTCCGGATAACATTCCAGACAGTGACAAAACCATTCACTAGAAGTTGGGAAAATGCACAAAAGGCTATTCATTGTTCTATTTTTACTGTTCTGAAGTCTTTACTACAAACAGTGACTTCTAAGAATATAAAGCCAGATATGTACTTGCAAATCATACAGGCTTGTTTACTCATTTATTTGCTTGCACTGATTCATTATGTTTCTCGCGTGTAAAATCTGTGGGATTTAAGAGAAAGCATGAAGAAGAAATTCTGTTTCCTGAAAATCTCTTCCACCTGCCTTGCCTTTGCCACTCCTGAGATGGTGGAGGTCACGAGAGGGATCTGGGCTTACACCCCTTGATGTCCACTGCTGAGGACCAGAGGCTGGGCTGGCAGGGTGCAGAGCCCCTACAAACCAATGGAGTACGCTCCCCCTGGTGGCTTGACTCAGTCTTGATTTACAGCATCCATTCAAAGGCACCAAAAGCAATTAAAACAGACAAGGTTTTTTGGTTTGTTTGGAATACTGTCCCACTGTTTTTTTCATCTAAGATTAAGTTAACTTTTGGTGGGTCAGTGTAACTATTTTGGAGAAGTTTGGCACTTTTCTTCATAACATGCAGTTAGAAAAGGAAGGAAATTTTTCCATGTGATGCAGCAGGATTATGGACCTAGACAGCTAATAGAGTAAGTAAGAATAATAATAAAGAATAATATCTGCTTCATGTGTGAAACTTGTTAGGACATGAAAAAAAAACAACTGCTCAGGCCTAACCACATTCTTCTTTTAGCTAGATTCTTTACAGAAGGTGAAGAGGAGATTGATTAGCTCTGCTTGCGCTGGTTTGGTTGTTTCTGTATACAGAAAGGTTGATTTGCTATTACTTCCTTTGTCTTCATTTCACTGTTCTGCACGGAGAGTTTTTTAATCCTGTTGGCAGACTGCTTAGAAGCTTGGGCAACATGCTCTCATATTCATATGTTGAAATCAAAATAAAGAGTATGCAGTCAAAACAGACACATTGAATATTCCCCATTTGTAATATATGGCTCATTTATCATAAAAGAGTTTCTGCCTTCTCACATTGTTTGACAGTACAAAAACACTTAACTGTAAAACTAAAGTTTCAAACATTCAGAAATAAGCACGCATATCTTAGTTACCAAAACACATGTCCTAAGGTTAGATTAGGAGTAAGACTGAATCTCATAGCTATCATATCTGAATGGTGGATAAGTCTGCCAGGTACAATAACATGAATGAGCGCTGTTACTTTGATACGTGAGAATATTTGGGTGTAAAAGCCTAAGATGGTGAAATGGCGTGACTTTTCTCAAAGTGAAGTGAAACCAATGAACACACTTGACTAAACATGTCAGCTGTGATCAAATGAAAATAATGGCAGTGAAAGATTAGATAATAGCTGTATGATTCATCTTTAAGAGTGAATAATACTGAAGGAATTTGGGGAATACTCAGAAATACAGATAAGGAAACACAGAAAAGGTACACAAAAGGCTTATAACCTTTAGGAAGGGAAGGTTGAGATGCAAGTTGGAATCTAGCTACCAACACCCAAAGCTGCAAGCAAAATAAAATTGACATTTGGAAAAGTAGTTTTTGCTGCTTTTGAGAAAAAAAAACGGGGCAATAAGGGGAAGGAAAGACAGAACAAATGTTAATGGGTTCAAGAAAAATTAAGACATTCTGCAGACTGTGTCATTTCTCCAAAAACAGGCAACTCTACTTAAAGATTACATATTCCTGTCACACATTTATAAAAACATTAAAATGTTTATGGAGTACAAAAGTCTGGCACCACAGGCAGCGGAGAAAAACGTACAATTGCAATTAAAAAACCCAATCTTTCTAATTGATTGTCTGCTAGATAAAGTCAGATGTCAGACCTAAGGACTAGTTTCTAAAAACACGTACCTCCAATACATAAGAATTAAATGTAGCAATACTAGCTAGTGCAAATTTATTTAGTCCTTCTTGCTTTGACTCCTGTAAAGTCCCTGATACAGAACTGTCTATGCAAGGCAAGTAGTTTCCTTTCTTTAAATCTTACTTTCTGTCATGCCACGTTGTTTCTGAAAAACCCCATCATCTTTACAATGCGTGAGAAATTGAAATCATGACATACACTGTTACTGTTCTAGAACCCACTTTCTAATATCATTCTATTAGTTCTATATTTAATAATGAAATGGTAGCAGTACCTCTTCTGCAAAGTTAGTTTTCTTGTCAAGCATTTCTCGTAATGTCTGAAGAATTTTAATGCAGAGCTTTTCTTCTTTCTCCATCAGCTTCTTTGTGTGATTAATCAACCTTAAAGTAAAATATTAAACCTTAAAGAGCATTGCACGTTGTTACTAAGCCATGCTAAAATTTCTTCATGCAAAAATTACTCATCATTATATTTTTCCTTGAGGAAAGGAAATAAAAGTAGACAAAAGAAATCATAAT
This sequence comes from Alectoris magna, assembly GCA_030625065.1. NCBI lineage: Eukaryota > Metazoa > Chordata > Aves > Galliformes > Phasianidae > Alectoris > Alectoris magna. Next base: position 130,403,034 of record CM060560.1, on the reverse strand, counting down.
TAAAAAGGAAAAGGGGCTTTCAAGGTATTGTGAGTTTTTTATTACAATTTGTGCATCTTCTTGCCCACACAGAAGGCAGCATTCTACACCTACTTTTTCTGAATGCTTCCAGATTAAGAACGTGCTTCTTACAAACTTTAAAAGCTACAGCCTTTGTACACCTTCCAATCTCAATAGTGGTTATCATAAATTATATGAGCAAATTTATTTTACAATGAGCCAAATGGATCCAAAAGGATCTCCAAAGCATTCCTAAAAACTTTACACGGAAACATTCAGTTATTTGGCTGAAGTACAGCCATTGTTTACACTCACACAACTTCATGAGACTGTCTGAAGTCAGAAAGCAAGGTGCATATTTGCCTCTAGCTAAAACTGCCAAGAGTCTGGGTTTAGTATCCTTAAGCCAATGCCAGAAGAAGCCTTTTTATGCCTGTACAGAACAAGTCCTTGCATAGCTGCTGTGAAAACAGAAGAAAGGAGGAAATCTGATGGCGGTGGACAGGTTTCCTTTCTTCAATACCAGTGTTGGCTTATGGTTAATGGAACAGCGCTTGAATTAAAGTGTACGATGAACACACAGCAAAGGCACCGTGGCCACCAATTTACACAGACACATTACTGGTCATAAAGCACAGGAAGTCACCCAAAATAGGGTTGAGAGGGACGAAACGGCATCATCTAAATCTCTGCTCTGTAACACAATGTAACTGCTTATATTTAAAGCACTGCTAACTTTGTGTGCTAAAGGCATCTTGGACTCAATAAAAACACCATGCAGGACTTTCCTAATGTCATGTTAACCAAATTCATGAATTATGAGTCCAAAAAGATACAGATTTCAGGTCTGCGGTACTAACAATATTTTTTGAAGTTACATATTTATATCAGGGTTCTTACATTGCTCTGCAAAACATTCCTTGCTGTGCAAGTTAATTAAATACAACAAACAGAAACCTGCTTATTGCATTATATGGGCCACACTCAGCAGACCTCAACTTGATTTGATACTGACTTTGAACAGGAGTTTGAGCGGAGGGAACAAGATGGAACAAGCTCCAAATTTGACTTCACTTTTCCAAACATATGAAGTATATTGTTACAGTGCTACCTCTGCAGAATATGCAAAAAGCCAAGGAACCAGGAGAGCTTCCAAATGTGTCAATTTCCTCCACATTAAGCCAGTTGAAATTGAAGTTTCTCAAGGGCAGTGAGGGCAACTCACTCGAGGGTTAATAAAAAGTATCAAACAACTCTATTCCAATGCACAAACTACAAATAAAGCATCTGACAATTCAGGATCAGGTGGGGTGCCAGTGAAATGTATCTTAAAAAGAGCCAATGCAGTTTAAAATAAAAAGTGAATGGTTTATTTGCTTCATTAAAAAAAAAAATATATATATATATATAGCCCTAAGTACCCTTCTCCATTACGAAATCCTGCAAATTCTACCATGGAAAGTCTTAAGTTTCTGCTGTCAGTTTGGGGAAACTTAATAGCAAAAGTAGTCCATTAAGAAAACAGAAGTAGGTTGTTCCTGTCAAAATTTTAACAAGCTACTAACATTCAATTTCTAGGCAGACAAGGCAAGCAATGCTCTCTCTCTACTCCTCTCCAGACTTCTAAATCTCTGAAAAACATAAAACATGCAGCAAAAGATCTCAATTTAAGCTTTCAGTTTGAACTCAGACTCCTACATGCTTAAGTCACTACTGAAAATTAGAGGGGAGTGCTACTGAAAAGTTTAACTTCCTGTCATCATTTCAAAAGAAGCAAATAGGCCTCTCCTTACACCACTTACTTGGACATGAAAGCACCGCATCTTATTCTGGCATCGCTCCCTTCAGGAAAAAGAAGCTCTGGACTGTGCAACACATCAACCAGCACTGAGAATTCAGCCTGCATCATCGGAGTGAACTGCTGCTCCAAGGAAGACACTACATCCTAGGAAATAAAGATGAGTATAATTTACAACTAAAGCCAGCCACGAAAACTAGAAGAATATTGCTGCGGAGCTGCACAATACTGTGGGCTATCTGACCCAGCACTTCTTAACCCATGCTACAGTAAAGCAACCTCCTTCTCCATGGCTGCTCCTCAAGCCGGATGAGGAGAGGAGGGTGCCCATTACTATCCATCTTGCTCTTTTCTATTTCTCCCCTGCAATAATGCCTCCAAAACACTCAGGAACATTCAGAATGAGAGGAGGGCCACGAAGATGATCAGAGAACTGGAGCACCTCCCCTAAGGAAAAGGCTGAGAGAGATGGGGATGTTCAGCCTGGAGAAGGCTCCAGGGGGGCCTTATAGCAGCCTCCCAGTACCTAAAGGGGACCTACAGGAAAACTGAGGAGGGACTTTTTATAGGGGATATAAAGGAATATATAAGGGAGATATATATAAGGAATATATTATAGTGACAGGATGAGGAAAAATGGCTTTAAACTGGAAGAGGGTAGATTTAGACTAAATATGAGGAAGAAATTCTTTACTGTGAGGGTGGTGAGATACTGGAACAGGTTGCCCAGTGAGGCTGCGGATGCCTCCCCCCTGAAAGCATTCAAGTCCAGGCTGCATGGAGCTTTGAGCAATCTGGTCTAGAGGGAGGTGTCCCTGCCTATAGCAGGGGGTTGGAACCAGGTGATCTTGAAACGTTCCTTTTAACCCAAACCGCTCTATGATTCTATAATGTTTCTATGATGGTGTGCTGGAAATGCACTGCATTCTGTATTAGCGTATCACCTAAAATGTTGCTTCCTCAGTATATAGGGCCTCTCTATTTATTTGAGTCCTGCTGGTTTTCATAAACACCTGATGTCATTTAACCACTACGTGCACAAGATGATTTCCATGTTTTAAGTAATCTCTAGTGAAAGAAACCTGACATAATGGTTCCCATAAACTGGAGGGCCTCCCTCCATATTGCAAAAAGAACATGTGACTGTGACAGGGCAGAAAGGAGATCCTTCTCTGTGGATCACTTTGAGGAACAAAAACAAACCTCCAACCCCACTCTACTGACTTCTGTATGAGCTGAATTCAGATCATGGATCAAAAGTCCCTCAGTGTTGACTTTACTTTGAGCAGGTACCAAACAGGAGCTGAGCCCTCTGCTTCCATCACCTAGATGTTCAAGGTTTACTGTATTCCAACACTAAAATGGAAATGAGACTCTCTGTGGTGTTTGCCACAGCTGACACATCACAGATAAATGCACGGCTACTACCAGCGCAAGCCATGTGCTATTTTGTACCTGAAGTTTTTCTATTATATTCCTGTAATCCCAGGCAGGCCCACCAAGAGCTTCTTTAAAACGCGGTCCGCTGCGAGCTGACATTCTCCACCCCATGGCTGCCCTCTGCACCATGTTGGAGTGACTCTTCATGAACAAGGTGTTGACCTGGCTGTCCAAATCCACCGGAATTGCAATCCCACGGTTCTTTGCTGTAAGAGACAGAAAGAAGAAATCTAGAGTGAAGAAAACTTCATCGTTTTCTGCAAGCCATGGCATGCAAAATCCTGATACTCTAGAAGCTGTGAGGGACTGAGAGTGGGATTTCACTTCAGTAAGTTTTAAAAATAAGGAACAAAACCTAAGCTGGTAGAAATCAGCTGTTATCTAGTTAAAGGCAGAGAGCTGAACCACTTAAAATGAGCTGCGAATGGTTTCCAGTATACAGTTTCATAGGCACAGACACTTATTTTTTAAAGATTTTTTTTTTTACCAACTCAATAAACAAAACAACAACAACAACAAAAAACAACAACAAAAACCAGATCCAGAGATACCAATAAGAGTAACAAAAAGAACATGGAGCAAAGCTATTTTTTCTGTATTCAGGAGTAAATTCAAAAGTTTTCCTTCTAGCAGACATATGCACAACTTGCTAATTTATCCCAAGTGCTGCTTGTTGCTTTTCTGACTATTTTTTCTTCCAAAGACCTTGAGAAACCAAGTGTATACAAATTAAATTCTAAAGACCTTCTTTTCTCTTCCTTCCGTTTCCTATACGGACAGAGTTGTTAAGTCATGAGATTCGTGGACACCACTGCAATATAACTGATAAGCAGACACAATTGGCAAATACACATCAATAATTCGTCTTTTTAAAAAATTTTTTTAGGCTTTGGTGTAAGGTGGGAAGTGATAAAAGAGAGAATAACAGAGGAAAAAAAAAAACTGGGGGAAGACTTGCTTCAAATTTTACAGAGCATCCACTGTTGAACTCTCACTGCATACTGAGCTGTCATTTGAAAAGGAAGTCCAAAAGACAATGCTAGAAGGTAGCTGCCCTTTCCTTTCTGAATATGTTTCCATTAGCTGTATCTCTATTTCACTGGAGATCAGAGCGATATTCTTCTAAGGCTCGACATGAGTCGTCTGAAATTCAACAAACAAACAAGCGATTGATGCAGCAATACTTCTGTTTGAAAGATTAGGTCACATTTAAATGACTAGGTTTTATATTCTATGTCATTACATTTAATTTCCATGGCACAATTTTTTGCTTAGTAAAAACTGAGAAATAGTCCTAGCCCATTTGTGGTTCTCTACCATAAGCTGGCAGAAACTAATTTATTTTCTTCCTTATTGAAATGAGGTGGATTTTTTTTAAAGCCCACATTAGAGTTCTGCACAGCATGTCATTACTCTGAGGCATTTCCCCCCTTCTGCACTAACACGCATGCTTTGCACAGAAGAGGAAGGCATCAGAAACATCCCACCTCTCCCTCCCATTTCCTAAAACATATACAACTTCAGGTCCTGAACTTATGATGTCAGCAGATGCCCTTCTTTCCTAAACAGACTGTGCATCTAACCCAACAGGAGTACTTGCAAGCACAAAGTTATGCACAGAGCTCTGATGAATGAAGGCTCATGTCTTGCCAAGCACAGTGAGTCATGGATCACAGGCAGAAACTTTCTCTTCCTCTAAACACTATACTGTAATGGCAGCATTTATAATAAACCTAAAAGTGGCTGTGACACCTCAACCCTCAGCTTCAGAGACTATAGCAAATGCGCTGTCATGTGCATCCTCATTCCCTCAGTACCTCTCAACTGGCGCACTCTACTCTCTTTCCCTTGGCTCCCATAAGGGTGTATCCTGCAGCAGGACCAGGGCCTCCACCTGCTGATCAAGCTGAACTGCAACATCCCAGGTCATTTAGATCAGATGGAAGAGAGCTCTCATACTCTATTTCTAGCTGGTACTTTCTTTTAAATAGTCTGCAGTAGGAAATTAAAAAAATTTTTGCTTAGGTCAAGATAGGAAGACATTTCCCAATAACCATATGCAAATCGTCGTCACCAGAAATATGGCAGTTTCAACACCGGCAATTGACTTTTCATTCCCACTCTCCATTTGTTTTGAAGGCAAGGTTCTCGATTACCATGAGGAAAATGCTACGTATGGCTGGTCATTATTTCTAATAACTGTTTTTCCATGTTACTTTCACGGGTTATTTTTCAAAACACATCTGTCCAGTTGGCGCTTACGTTATTAAAGAAGTCCATTAAAGTTCTGCCAGTGTGGTTAGGGTGCTGTTGCCTATTAATCCAATTTATTGTGTCCTAATGTCAATCACTAGAATGTTATCGGACAATGCATACTTCTCAATTAAGTGGTATGTATGCAGGATTCTGATACATCCAGAAGTAAATTTAGCAATGGGGAGCACACTGTTCAGAGGAAAACCCAGACTTCTGTAGTCCTACAGATGCCATTTGAAGTTAACAGCTTCCATCAATGTCTGAGCTGCAGTCAAGGACTACGACTGTTCAAAGCGTTGCAGCTAATTAAAACTATCACAAAGAAAACCAGAGAGAGAGAAAAAATATTCCTTTGTTTTGAACAGTTCTTATATGTATAATTCCATTTGTAATTAAGATCCGTATTAGTTGTCAAAGGGCACCGTTGAAGTCTAAGCTGTAAACAAAGCCTTTGTCTTCTTACTTCTTTGCAGCTTGTAGAAAGTTTATCTTTCATTTGTTTCACATTTCATTATTTAAAACAACATGAAACATATTTTTACATTTTGGAAAGCTGATGAACAAATGTGAGCATAAATATTTATTTTTAATTTAGGTGTTGTAGGCTGCTTTCCTCTTCAAAATGTGTCAATCTCCCTTAAAGCATGAACATAAAATATTTAAAAGCATGTTTATTTTTGTTCCACTTAGAAATACTTTTGGACAGCACTCAAACTTGCAAAGTAGGGTTAGAGCTGGTAGAAAAACAAATGAGGAGGGGGTAAAATTCTGTCCTTCATTTGACTGGTGAACTTAGGGAAAAAAAATGCTACTTATCCATACGTAAACTGGTACCACAGGTATCTAGCAGCATACTTACCATGATGGACTAGCACATATCTTCAGCTCAGGCAAAAATCTGCCTTGCAGTGGAGGTCACAGTGCCTGCTTACACACTGCATCACTCCCAGCTAGGGCACTCTACGCAGGGCTATTCACACTCTAAATATACTACGCTGCTTTGCCAATGCCAGAATTACTGTGATTTGGTGAAGGTCACTCACAAGACTAGTGGCAATAACTGCACTTGAGCCAAGACAAGTGAACAAATGGCACCAGCAGAAATGGTAAGTAGCAGTGTCCCAAATTCAGCTAGGCCGTAGCAAAATGTTCTGCTCCATGCTGGGTGGTTTTGGGCATATTCAATGTCCCATCAGCTTTGCCTCTCCTTTCCTGTTTTAACTATGAAAAAAGTAGTGTAAAATGGGGACCCAAAAATGGGGAACAGTAATGATGAGAATCCAGCAGCTTAATTCAGCCCTCTCTCTACAAGCAAGCTGGGCTCCACAGAAGTCCCGATAGCACGCTCCAGCTGCTGAGAGAGGGGCTGAAACAGGCTGAACACAATGTATTTTGTTAAATTACCTGCATGTACACTTCTTCATAGAATCACAGAACATGGAAGCAAAAGGGGAATCCTTACTGCTGTCCTTTCACCATGCTGTCTGCCTGAGAGTAGGATTGATTTAATACTAAGGATTTCCAGGAAGTGTTCCTTACCTGTAATTTTCCTTGGAAAACTATTCTTCAGAGTAATATATCTTGCCATAAGGAAGCTTCTAATTCTCCTTGATATTCCCACCTTGTGCTTTCTAATTTTAAATTTTGCTCCATGAGCTTGGAAGTATTACAAAATGATACAGTATTTAATAGCTTCTCAGTGTTTAGTGCATTTTGTGCTAGGTAAAGCAATCCCTAATGTAGGTTTTGGGACACACTCACCAGGGTTTCACGGCCTTAGAATTCCTCAAGGAGGAGTGGGACATAGAATTTGGGTCACAAAACCACCACGGCTGCTCCTAGCTGTGAGTCCCTTACTCTCCTTGCATTTTACACCCCTCTTCTACTTGCAGACAGCTATCTCATGTTCTGCCATCTTCCCCAGTTGTCACTTAACAGAGAGATGCATATTTAGTTCAATTAATTTGGCTCCATAAATCAGTCCCTGCAGCTCCTTAATCATTTACTGACTGCTTAACAAATGCATCTGGATGGAGAGACGCTAATGCTAGCAACAGCATGACTTTGTAAGGAAAATAAAAGCTTTGTGTAGACAAGACACGAGCCTGCCAGTCTTGCACCCTTCACTCAGATGTTTTTTTCCAGCGGAAAATCTACATTAAAATATTTATCAGTCTGTAAAAAGATCATCATTGAATTTTTCTTGCAATTAGGGAAACACAAACAGTTAAAATAGAATAAAATATGTGTTTCTTCTGAAATGTACTCTTCTTGCTGTCAAAAAAGTAACAACAGGATAATTATCTTATTTGAACTAAAAACTGAAAGTGAAGGTCTAGCTTTTATAAAATGGAAAACTGAAATAGGAAGAGGAACAAAGTATTTTCGAGGCTAAAAACACTGTTTAAGGGAAGTTCATCAGCATGGACATTAAAACAGGTGCAGTAATTCCTCAGAAGCAAGAAACTGTATCCTAGATTTTACGTTTAATGTTTCCTATTTGTGATCTGACAGGAAAATTGTTAAGGTTGTTAGAACACATATAAGCATGGTCAAGAAGCATCACGGGAAGTTATTTTTTTGATTCAGTACATCCTTAATGGGGTAACAGAGAGCTGAAAATGGAGAATAAACTTAACTACAAAGGACTCAACCAGTCCTTCAGACCATTTGTTCTCTTGTTAGACAACACACGTATTTTAATCTCTTTTCAAAATGCATCAAGCTCCATATAAAACAAAGCTGCATTTTCTGCCATCTCTCCTCCCTTTTTCTCTTGTTGATCATGAACAACCTTCCACAGTTAGTTCCAAATCTCTCACCTACGATCTAACTTAATTTAGGTTACTTACAGCCTCACGTATTTTAAATCCCATTTAAATCCCATTGGTTTCATATCAGCACTGTCCCTTAGCTTAAATGTCTCTTCTTTGCCATTGCTGATCTTCCTAAGTACTAACAATACAGGCCTTTATTTTGCAAGGGAAAATATGCAGAACTCTCATAAAGTCTCCTCTTGTCACATGGTTCTCCATTCCCCTGGTTATCACAATAGTACTTCCTCTGTACCTGTCAGAGTTTTGAACTTCTGAAAAAGTATTCTTACAAAATTTGCCTCCTGTTTTGAAGGATTCTCCTTTTGCTTTTCCAGCACAAAACCCTAGAGTTATGATCTGATAATGAGTAATGTGATTTGGCTTGCTATTAGATTTTTTATAAGGTTTGCCAAGAGAAATAGCCAAACAAAATGTGAGTTACTATCTGCCACTGTTTACTCACCTGGAAATTCTAATCATTTCGTTATTGGTGGTAATATAGCAGTCATGCAAATGCTACTTAAAATATCCTTTGCATGCACGAAGCATCAAAGGGAAGATGCAATTTGGAGAAAATACAAAGGATAAAGCTAATGAATACTACAACAAGAGTACAACACAACATGTAGCTTAATACACTGAGGTGCTTCAACCTTGTAACAAAAGCGAAAACTCATACTCAGGTGTGGAGGTCTAAGAATCACTACTTAATTAAGAGGTAAAGGCAGCCAGAGGGCCTGGAAGACTGGTCAGCCCTGGAAGAAAGAACCTGCTCCCATACCGTTTAAGATATACTCAAGATCTTCAGTAGTGAAGACATGTGACATTCCTTGGTATTACCATATGGAAACACAGCAGATGATTTACACAGCAATCCTTCTGGGCCTCAATCTTGAAAAGATTATAAGATTTAGGAACTGAAAGTCCTTTGATAATGAATTCACTCAAAACAAAATAAACTGTCAGTCTTAGCTCCTCTGCTCTCACAAGGATCGGGGACCTTCTAAACAATTTTCATTTGTAGCTTCACCTTGTTGTCAAAACAGCCATTTTAATCATTTATTTTTTGACTGTATTTTCAAGCATAAGATCAGTGCTATGTGATAACATAAAAATGCAGAAGTGATTTATTTATAAAGTATTAATTTTGTTAAAGTGATTATCAGCTTCAGAAATTCACACGAACAAGAAGTATTACTATATTATTTTGCAATAATTTTAACTCATGCCAGTGTAAGCAACTGTTCACTATGCAATAAAAATTCAAGTGTATTGTTATCTTTGTGTTCCAAATCTCTTGGAGTCACAGCAGGGTCTGCTGAAAAACTCAAGCAAGCCTGTATACTTCCTGCTGAACTGCAGGCAGAGAACTGCCTGGAGACAAATATGTAAGTGAAGCTTAAAAGCTTATGAAGTTTTTCCCTGGTGGTCAGGTGGAGTTGAAGTACCAAGGTTATAAGAAATTAGCTTCCACAACATATCCTCTTCTTGACCTGAAAGATAATGTACACTCTTAAAGCGCTCTGAAGACAGATCTTAAACTCCTAAGGCAATATTTATATCTACCTGCCAGCGATGTAACTAGTAAGCATTGAGCAGAATGTACGTTGCTTAAACTTGCTCTGAAATGGGTCTTTTAAAAGTGCATTATTATATGGATCTTTGATATCTTGGGAAATCTGTGTATGATCTCTCTACCTGCTGAGATTCATTTCTAAATCCTGGGCTACTACCAAAAATTTTTTTTTTAAATCATGTTTGTTCTTTCAACTCTATACCGCATTTATTTTCCATCAAAAGTCTTTGGTCTCTGCTGTAAATCTGTCCAGTACTCTCTCTGATATAGGAAAAATCTTTCTAGAGTGTTTTTTTTAAACCCTGCTGTGAAACATGAAGGCCCTGACATTAAAGCTGTCAGACTCTCAAGTTTAAAAAAAAAAAAGAAAAAGAAAAAGGAAAAAAAGAAAGAAAGAAAAAAATCAGAAGAGTGCTCACAGATGCCTAGCCAAAATTTCAAAATTCAAACCTGGTCCAAATACACAGCCAGAAAAAGAGGCAAAAAAAAAAAAAAAAAAAAAAAAAAAAAAAAAAGGAAAGGAAAGGCTGGCCTATTTTTATTGTGGAAGAAACCTATGCCTTCTCAAAAAGCCTCATTTTGTGCTGGTTGAACACTCAGTAGACAAGAAAACTTGGTACACAGAGTAATTACAAGGGCATTAATTTTAAAAGCCTTTAGTACCCCCAACTGGGGTAGTTTTTCCAAAACTTTCAGTAGAGCTTGAACAGGCCTACTCAATTAGAAAAGGCAAGCCATGTTTGGCACCATGCCTGAAAATGCCGAGTATCACACAAGGCTAAATTCTCATCTAGCTAGCAAAACTTTTATAGAAGTGTGCTTGTTAAAATACTCCATTTTCTACTCCACCTCTACCTTGCTCTTTTGGGAAATCCCCCTCAACAGCTGCTTTCTACTCCCTTTTGGTACTGACAGAATAAAATGCCAAATAAAAAAATGGTGGTAATTTGCTAATATGATACAATTGTACAGTGTTCACCATTGGTATCAGTAATGAATCCTTAAGCGGTTATAATACAGACAAGGAAATCAACAAACTGCATGCTAAAGCGTGCTTTCCAGGGCCAGCTCCATGGCTGCCAGACCCATGGCACACCAATGTCGCTCACAGGTTCCCAGTCCTACTGACGCTGCTGGTAGCATGAACGTCACAGAGGAGGGCATAGGGTGAGGCCCTTCAGTGGTAGCTCAGCTCTACTTCCACATCTGAGAATGCCCAAGACATGGGAGGGATTCCATGAGCGTGAAGCCAGAGAAGCATGAAAGCTGGTCGGCACAAAGGCATACTTTAAAAAATAAACAGATAAGCAAGAGCAAACCAACCAACCAACCCACACCATAGACCACTTCTATCAAGGTGATTCACATTTTTTCCCCCATCTGGCTGTTACGGGTACAAATTCGGGTTGGCTGTTTCAGCACTAGGCTCAGGTGACTCTACATACCCTTTTGTCTGTGACCCCTCTGAGCTAAACTTTGTTTTTAAGGTTTAGTTCCACAGAAATGTAGACATGGAGCTGTCTAGAAGTATCCATAGGGAATAGCTAGTTTCAGAAACTCTCATCTGCCTTACTTTCTTTCCTCTTTTCTCAGACTCCCAAAGAAAGTAATTTACTGATGACTCCTCCCAGAACTGCCAGAGGAAAGCGAAGAAGTAAGTGTTGAACACACAAAGGCAAGAGCATTACCTGAAACTGTGGTAGCTATGAGATAAAGGAAATAAAACGTCTCCAATTTTCCAAGTTCTCTTGCCAGATAGACCCATGATTAAACCATTTGCACAACAAACAAAACAACTGAAGGTTGATAAGTTTTTAGGTAACTGCTATTCTCACTCAGACAAAAGGTTAATGAGGTATTTTGACTAAAATGTTAAATTATACCCCTATAAAGCTATCTCAAAATCTAAATTTAGAGTTGATCATTGCAATGTCACAGATGATGCAGACAGTTAAGGGACCCTTCCATATTGTTTTATTACTATTTATTAAAACTTCTTAAAAATTGCATCAGCTACAACATTTAGCCAATTTCTATACAATTCTGCCACTGCTCAGTTTTAATTCATGCTGAGTGGAACCTTATTCTCTGAGTTCTATAGAAAATATTTTGAATAATCTTTTTTTCTTTTGTGGCAGACTTTAAAATTATATTCACAGAAATTTAACTTAAGAACGAACTTTTCCAGTCTTATCTATATACAGGTGAAGAATGGTTGTGGTTTTTTTGTTGGTTTTTTTTTTTTTATTATTTTTATTTTAGGATGGAATCACTCCTGAAGTAGTTCAAGTCTTTGACTTTAATGTAGTATTTGAATTCATTTCAAAGCATGTAACTTATTAGCTGCCCTTGGGACCAAGTATTATTTAAGTCTTCATGCCAGCGCAAGCCAATATGCATGTAACAGCAGTAAATGCATAGGCCTGACAGTGAAGAGGAAGCAGAGAAGCTATGGAGTTAGAGAATTTTGTTTTCCATCCCTGACTCACTGAGGGGATAAAAAAAAAAAGGGGGACTCACTGAGGGGACAAGCCCAGGGAAAAAAAAGATGGTGATCTCTGCTGCACAATTCCTAAGTGTCACTGCTTACAACAGTTCATCACAACTAGAAATACCCAGACATTCTCATACTCACTTAGAAGCTTTGGTTGTGTTTTGTGTATCTTGAGTAAATATAACTCATTTAGCAAACCCACTTCTCTGGCCAACAGGTTCACCTAACAGCCCTATCTGATGAAACAGATTTGAAAGCATTACAAAATGTGGCAGAATTTAACCTTAAAGGGGGACTTCTTAAATTACTACTGTCACAACTACACAGTGCTATAACCAAAGAACTAAAACAAAAATATAAACATTCGACCTCAAGTAAGTCAGATCTTAAAACACAGAGAACAACAATGAAGGTAGAACTTGGCACCTACCCACTTCAGCCAAAGTTTTGATACATGACTCCACTGAGGCTTTCTGAGTTGGGTTTGGCCAGGTACAGTTGTAAATTCTAAAAGCAGACTGCAGTAGCTGAATAAAAACGGGTTGATGCGTCTAAAAACAAAAAGATAAACATGGAAGTTTATACTTTAGAATGTCCTCACGACTGTCCTAAGGTTTGACACAACATAAATCTCACGCATGGGTTTTTTAGCTTGTACACTTAACCTACAGACCAATTAAATTCGCTTTGCTCTTCAGGACAGGAGGGAATGCAAACCAACTGTGCACCCCTACAGAGGCCAAAGCAAGTAATTTGCAATCAGATCGCCACTGATATCAAGCACAGTACAAAGCAGAAGGACTGAGGAGTCTTCCTGGTTCTCAGGTGTATGTTCCTTTTGTCACAGGACATTGCATTTTTTTCGTATAAGCAACTAGATAAACCTTCCTTCTGCAAAGATACCCCATCCAGTGAATCCACAAGAGCCAGCATAGAGTTGTCTGCTGGTCAGAGGTGTAAGGAGTAAAAATGAAAAGTAAGTGATTTAAAGTGAAATTAAGCTGCCAGCCAGTGGCATGAGAAGGGTCAGAGAAATTAGAGGAGGATACAAAGTTACAGGATTCCTATGCCGTTAGCGGAAGGTCTCTCATTATTGAGCTGAATTACATATTGGTCTGTCTCTCTTTTTTTTACCTGGAGGCTGGTGCTGTTATCTGAAAACGGAGAATTGAAGAAGCCACTCACAATGCTCATTACAGGCTCAGTGACATATTTCTCCAGAGATGTGTCTGCGTGTTTACGATCCGTGGTTGTGTTACAAACCTACAGGAAAGAAGGAGGAAACAATGAGATTTAGAACTTTTAAGTAAGCAAACTATGTTGTTTAGTATTTATTACATAATAATATTTATTCTTAGTACAGATTTTATAGAAAATCGATCCGAGATAACTGTCTGATGAGTTTGAGATGTATTTGTTATAGCTTATCTCTCTCCTCAAAGATCCACACTGTATTTTAAATCTCATTCTCTTCTGAACTATTTCTTTCTGGTTGGCTGCCTGTTCTTTCGATGAAAAAAAGATCCCCCTAAATCAGCACACTGCATACCACCTACATATTTAGACAGATTCAAGAAGAAAATGAACAGTGCCTTCTATTGTGGAGGTAAGTTGGAAGAGGCTTTTGAGACAGATGAAACAAACACATTAGGTTAGAAAGATTTCAGGTAATGCTTATCTTCTTGCCACATTCAACAAAAATGAGTGGCAAAGGTGAAGCTCATATGCAGAAAATAAATGTTTAAAAAAGAGGGAAAGAGAAGAAAATAGCACAGGAAGTACAGCCTTCCAGATTTTAAGCAGACAACATTAATTAAGAAAGCCACACGAGGAAAATAGAAAAGACAAGCTAAAAACAATGAAAGAAGAGAATGGATAGCACTGGGACAGTTTTGGAGCACAGAAAGATGATTAAATTGTAGGAGGATATGGGCAGATTTGTAGAATTGATTCCTAAAGACACTCTTTGGTACAATATTAAAAGTTTGTTGCTGCATAAAGATGTCAGGTTTAAAGAAAGGAAAACATTACTGGGATATACATGCTTTAGTATTTCTTCTGTGGTTTTTTTTCCCCTCAACATTTGTGAACATCTATACAGAGTTATTTATACTTTGCATATGTCAGTGGAAACTGTACTAAAAAGAGTCTACACAAAGCAAGTTGGGGTGAGAAAGGCAGGACTGGACAAACAAGGCATACAGATCGTACTCATCCTACCTCTTCACTAGCCTTCAAATAAGCAGTTCTAATCAGGTTTAAAAATAAATGAAAGGCAAAATTATTCTTTTTCACCTATGCAAGCCACGGACTTCTGCAACAATCTAGAGAATCTATGCAAGAACAGAATTTATTTTGTTTACAGACATCTGGGTAACCTTCAAACTACTACCTGAGCTTTTAACACATAATCATGAATCTGCACAGTACATACTTATCATTACATCACCTTATGGATGGGGAACGGAAGTCAAGAGAAGCTGAGTGAATTGCTTAAGGTCACAGAGAAAAGTGGGTGGCAGAACTACAGGCATTAATACACAGCACCTGAATCTCACACAGGGCAAATACACCCTCTAATTATGCTGTGACACTTGGACACCACAGGACAGCAATTTCACCAGAAGCACTTTAAGGAAGGTTACTGATGCGACATCTAAAAGCACCCATGTTCAGTGCAAGATACGGCACATGGGAACACAAAAGCAGCATCATATGACAGGCAGAGAAATAACCAATGATAACTTGAGAGCTGCAAGAATTAGGCACCTGGAGGAGCTTTGCTTGTCTGTTTTTCTAAAATGTGTCAGAAAAACAAGTCATGCCTCCATGTAGTGCAATCTTATCACTTCAGGAAAGGAAAGATTTTGGTCAGAGAACCAACAGTGGCTAAAATGGAACAGCAAGTATTTCAGCCCTCCAGTTTGGGAAGAGTATGACACCTCCTCTTCCACGGTCCTCATGGAGGTACAATGTTGAGATATATAATCAAAACTTAGTTGGGAAGAAAAAATAAAATACCATAGAACTGAAAACTTCTTGATGTTCTTCTGCTTTTAATTAATCTGCATGACAATTCTGACTAGAACCAGTAGCTCTGAGGCTGAGAAATTGTTATCCCACTGGGAAGACAGTGAGCTGTGCAGCACTAGCACGGTGAATTTAGAAATCACCAAACCTAAATTCCAAAATACTGTTAAGCTTTCCCCTTCAGTTGTCTAAAAGTAAATAAGCATGGCAGAACTTTGGAAATCCTCTCACCTGCTCTTATCCCTCTGCCATTCTGGGGACTGAAAGATGTTTCCCTATGGAAGAAGAAACCTGAAATGCATGAAATGGAGATGAAGACTGAGAAAGTGGTGTTTAAAAACCTCTTAAGAGACTTTGGGACCAAAACTCACATGAGTAATATTTCAAAAATTCTGCAGAAGAAAGTCACGATGACTTCACAGCTGTCAGATCTCAGCTCTGTTTTTAATCCTGCTCAGAATACAGCTGCTGACTTACAGAACAAGCCACCTGTGGAAAAGGGAAGCCTCTCTTGGAGCTGCACCCACCTGCTCGGTGATACGCTCTCAGTCATACATGGGAGAAAGTAGGTTGGCAGAAACTGCAGAAAAAGGTGTCTCTGAAAGAGCAATTGCTTTTGG
Source organism: Alectoris magna (assembly GCA_030625065.1). Lineage (NCBI taxonomy): Eukaryota > Metazoa > Chordata > Aves > Galliformes > Phasianidae > Alectoris > Alectoris magna. The sequence goes on along the minus strand of CM060560.1, from coordinate 130,387,004 downwards.
CAAATGGAATTTAATACACACATCTGCCGACTGCCTGTTTTGCAAGGTATCACAGTGTTGAAAAAGAATGACAGCTGAGGACTAAATATTTCCTTCTTTGGTGTTGCAACAGATAAAAAAAAATGGTTTCTTTTTTTCTTTTTCCTTTTTGTTCAGGTTGAAGGAATTCAACCTGAGGATAACACTCTCCATCTTTCACCTTAGTGCTCTCTAATGACAAACTCAGACTCAAAGCTCGCAAACTCACCCACTGACAGCCATTTGTAGCAGCTAAAAGGAAAGCATTTCCCCTTCCCCCACGCAAAAGCATCTCTTTTAGCTCACTGCAACACAGAGGATCAAAGGGCTCTTTTTCTAAATGCTTTGAAAGGTATTGTAACATCTTTCATGAAGCTGACAGCATTCTAACGGTCCTGATAGCTACATAAAGCTGATGTATTTATAACTCACAGGCTCTGCCTGGGACCCAGAAAACCAAATATACTCAATAACATAGAAGATACAGCTACCCATGGGGACTGGCAGAATAGCAGAACGTGCCAGAGCACTTTGGATATGTTCTTTTACTTTTTTTAGCTGATAACCTTAATGAAAAGGACTAATTAGGCACTTGGCCTAAGGACTTTGCAGGAGAGCAAAATAAAACTGCTTTTTTGCCATTTGGAGAAAATGGCGCATGCACAAAATACAGCATTAATGACACACTCACTATTCACCTCTGAAGAACTGGCATCAAATTTGTCCTATTATCAGAATACGTGAAAACAAGCTCAAGGCTCACTAGCATTAGAATAATTCCAAATCACCTGGCAGCATGTCTCCAGGCTCACAAAGAGAACAGTGGACAGAGACCCCTTTCTGAATATACCTGCTTTAAGCCAATGGGCAAGGAAAACTGATCATGTCAAACAGGGGGGAGGAGAGTCTGCTCAGAAGATCAGTACTGTGATAACATCAGGTGAGGACAACACAGAAAAGGATGTAAGCAAGAGGAAATACTTCTTGGGGGAAAAACAGCAAGGTTAAAAACAGAACTGCCCTCCAAGAAGGTTCCTGATCTTAATTTTCAAATGAAGCTGGTATGTCCAGAAGGGCTTTTCAGCCAAGCAACAAAGCAAACAGCAAGAAGACTGAATTTGTAGAGGTTTCATTACTGCTGAAAACATCTACCATCAAAAAAGAGCACAAATATTCCTACGTTAACCTGTGCCCAGAAAAAGGCAAAAACAAAAACATAAGTTTTCTGTTTCACAGAAAAATGAACAGGCCCCTGCGCCAATCACACAGCACAAGTCTTTGCACTCATTCTTCCTTTGGCCATAAATCATTGTGACTATGAGAGTATGGTATTTTCTCCCAATAGGTTTCAAGAAATGATTTTGTGGCACACTATTACTTTGGTGTAAATGTTTGCTGCAGGACCGAATTGAGATTCTTTTTCCTTCTCTAATTTCAACAAAATGAAGGATGCAAAGAGTGAGAACCTGATGGATTATGAAATGTAATGGACCATGGACAGGGAAAGGATAGGCATGCACTATGACAACAAGCTCTATAACACTTCCAAAATACTGTCCGACAGTCAAATACTGGCCACCAGCACAAAAAAAAAGCAGTGTTTCTACTTCTTGAGAAAGAGCAACTCCATTAACAGACATCAATATCAGGCTCTTACAAGAAATATTACCTGCTAGAAAAACGATACGTATTGCAAGCTGTACTCATTATGTCACACTAAATTCTCCTCCTGGTTCCACTACGGTATGCTACCTTTCCAGAAGTCATATGCTTCCCTGTTTTATTTCTTCCAAAATATCAGGAGAGGGAAGCTTAACATCACTTATGACTTGAAACCTGATGCAACTCTATCTGGTGACCACTGATGGAACCCAAGGCAACAGCATGGAGCTGCAACGAAAAAGGTCAGGTTGGATATCAGGAAAAGGCTCTTCATCTGAGGGGGCTGGACACTGGAAAAGCCTCTCCAGGGCAGTGGTCACAGCACCAAGCTGGCCAGAGTTCAAGAAGTGTCTGGGCAATGCTCTCAGACATATGGTCAGATTTTTGTGTAGTCCTGTGTGGAGCCTGGAGTTGCACTTTGGATATTCAATGATGCTGTGGTTCTAGAGAATTGAATGCCTACACTACCAACTATGTCCCATCACCTTGAAGCTGATAGTTTATACGCTAATTAGTATTCTGAAAAAGTAGAGCTCTGCACCTGCCTTTTGCAGCAGTGAGAATGTAGTGACGGCAGAATAAAAGACCAAAACAAAGGTCAAGGTCAAATTAAAGAGGAAACAAGAGACAAAGAATTTCTTTACCCTTGAACCCACTATACTAACAGTAAACCAAGGAGATTACAGATGTGGCTGTTTGTTTGTTTGTATTACCACCATAATGACAAGTAATGCACACTACCAGTAGAAGGACAGAACGTTTTCAACCCTATTTCTTGTGTGTCAAACCCACACATCCAATTTATTTTTCTGGAAGTAAAGAGAAAGGGACATGGGTTCCAAGGTGCCCTTTTAGACAATGAAGACTATTAGCAATTAGCAGGTTAAATGATGATAAATAAAATACAATAGAAATTATGATCTGTTAAAAAGATATTTATATTCAACTTCGAAAAAGCACTGGATAAAATAAATGAAATTCACACGAAGTTCAGTTGTCACCCCTGAGTATACTGCAGTATTTGATATCTCATGAAACTTACCCTTGCCATATCAACAAGGAAGTTCTCAAATAACTTCCAAATATGGTTACTGGCATAGATTTCTTTCATTTCCACCTCAGTGTCCACGTAACAGTGGTTAACAAAATTAACATAGGCAATTTTCACCTGCAGGATGAGCAAATATAGAAACAATATGAAACGGAACAACAGAAGCAATGAACATTCTGTTTTCTATATGTAAGAATACCGAATGAATGAGATCATCCTTCCGACTCTAAGAAATGCCAATAACAGTAATACTGCGTGTTTGCTTCTAAAGATTTAAGTGTGGCAACAAACACATTAATGTACTTACTGAAAGTCCACGTTAAGAAAAATAGAGATATTCTACAAAAACTCTAATACCAATTCCCCCACAAAGCAATAATAAAATTATTAATTTAACAGTTAATAACTGATATTAAAATGACATTCAGACTACAAGGGCCTGGCTAAAAAAACAGGAACTGTCAAAATGGAAGACACCCATGTATTAATCAGCTGATCCTTGTGGGCTGATGCCTTGTGACAGGCCTGCCAAATACCAAAAAAGGTCTTTAACAGAGATGAGACTGCAATCCCTGTTTTATGACAATCCTATGCAGCACTAATATTCAGAGAAGGTATAACTCAGACCTAAATGGAGGAGAAAGCTTTTGCAGCACTGTAACTACAGCCACAGCAGTGCAGGACTTAACAAGAGGATTGCATTTTCACTCCTTTCCTGTATTAAAAACCTGTGCCAGCACATCATAACAATGGATATCCAGTGACTGAAATGTATGTATTAAATACAGACTCTGTCATGGTCAAAGGAGAAGAGATGGCTGCAGTTTAAAGAGGTCAAGAGAAAACTCTTAGATGTGACAGACTCTTAGGTTTCGTTTGTTTGGGCTTTTTTAATTAGCAGCTGTTAACATCAATGTTAGGAGAAACCATTTGAGCAAAGCAAACATTCTACTTTATAAGAAAAGAATCAGTTGATCACAAGGTGACTTTCTCATGGGACAGAGGAATTATATACTTCAGCGAAGCCTAGCTGCATTGATATAAAACCCAAGCCTCCAACAGACAGCCTGTAGAAATCCTTCTGACCATTACGCAGGGCCAGAACAAGCTCCTGCAGAGACTGTAAGAAGATTTTTTTTGATCACATCAAATTTGATGCAAGTGTTTCCATTCTTATCAGCCCAAAGTATCACAGTTCTACTGAGCCATGACTGGTAGTATCTGCAGAATTAGGCCTCTATATGCAGAGAAAAAGAGTATTTACCAGACTGGAACTGAATTTAATAAAACAAGACTTCACCCAAAACTCCCAGTGACTTCAACATGGATAGAATGTTACTCTAGAATTTCCAACAGTTCAAAGCAGAGGAAAAACATTAGCCTGACAAGTCACTTCGCTTCCTCTTTGCAGCTAACAGCCAGAAGTTTAGCAGAGGACTAAATTCTGACAGTAGCTGGACAAACCCAGAAAAACAACGACAAGAAATTCTCCTGATCCAAAAACCTGACTATCAACAGGCAGCAAAAGGGACAGTTTCCTATTTTAAAAAATATTAACAGTCCTTTCTCATTTATTTACCTCCACAAGCAACACCTGTTTCCAGCCTCTTTTCTGTGTAAATGCTCAACTTTTCAGGATATTAGAAACAGCAAAATATTTCTGTGTTTCTAAAAATTGTAATTCTGCTTCATCGTTCAGTGAGTCTTACCTCAGGTATGCAATCATCATGGGTCACCACTCTCACTATATCATCCAGTGGCAGGAGTGAATTGCACTTGATCTCTGTATATACATTTTTTCCTTCCGTACAAGCTGCTAGCAATTCCACTAGAGTGACGTGATACGCTAAGGGTCCACTCTCATCTGCTCGATCTCGCTCTGAACACATCATTTGGAGTAGAACTGGAAATGATGCTCTATCATTGTAGAATATGAGCACATCTTCACCCCCATTTATCAGCTGAAAAAGATACCACAACACTGTAAGAAACCTGCACTGCGATCATTATCTTAATTATTTTGTTCTACCTTTAAGTACACAAAGATTCCCCAGGTAGAGAGCCCGCCAAAAATATATATATATTAGTCTGATGCTTACCAAATGCACATGTCAAAACAATAGCCAAGGTAAACTGCTCTTATCTACAGAAGTGTAAATCTGGAATAACTCACCAAGGAATGAGCTCATGCAAAGTGAACTTGAAGTTTAATCTCAATGTAGCTATGTGCTTACCTAAGACATTATGCTACCCTTGTTATTCCCACCATCTCAATGTCTGTTTGAAGTTAATTAATCACTTCTTACCTCCTATTATAAGGTCAGGATGCATTATTATCCCTATTCTACAGATAGGTACTTGAGGTACAGAGATATTAAATTTCATGTACTACCTTACAAAAAAAGCCTGTGGCTCTCCCAGAATTTAAACTCTTTTGCACCCCTGCTCAGAATCTGAAACAAAAGACAAGTCTTCCTAACCTGCGGAAATCTGGTAGATGGGTCCTGACACTGTCACTGTCATGCCAGCACTTCTATTTAACAGAGAACTGGTGTATGTGAAAAATATTTGATTTTACAACAAGTACATTGCTCATCTTAAGATGATCCAGAGCAGAGATGGATGCTGGCAGCTCCACCTCAGCAGATCTCATGGAAAAGTTCTGATATGGTTTTGAACATCCCCCCCAGACACATACATAGAATAGACCTACTGCCAGTGCTGCTCTGTGAGCTTGGGCAAGACAGCAGACCTGTCCTGTCTTCATCGCTTTCCTTTCAAGCATAATGCACTCTTACTGGAAGTGAAAATAAGTTCCCATAAACCCCTTCTAGCACAGAATACAACTTGGAGAACAACAGCCATATGTATTCTGTGAATAAGACATGTGACATGAAATCACAGCTTACTGAATTCAAGAGTAGAAGTAAAGGCTGGTGGAGCTGTAAAGAAATAGGAAAGCAGCAAGAGAAGGAATGAAAGCTAGTCTCCCAGAGGAGCTGAGAAGTAACAAAATTCAGGAAAATTTTCATTACATTTTTCCAGTGTTTCAAACTGTGATTTCCTCTCTGCTTGATTATTTTTCCTTTGACAACTGTGTAGATTGAATTGTGAATTCAGTCACTCCTTTATTTCCTATTCCTCCTTTTTACTCTTTGGTTTTTAAAATGTTTCCACTCGAACTTTTCAAAATAGATATTTTCTGGACACTGAACAGAGGAAACGTTTAAAAGGACAAATGCTTGCAAGGGAAGAATGAGACAATACGGCAATTCAGAAGTCAGACATTTCACTACTCTCAATGACAAAAAGGAAAATAGGGAAAATATGAGTATTCGAAATGTTGGAAAGTTGGCATTTTTAATGCTGATATCTGGAATACTACACTCTTAAGATACTTCAAATACAAAATAATAAAAAAGTCCACACCTAGCCTTCTGAGAAGGTATGTACTCTGTAATTTCCCATTAGGTTGACCACTACAGTCCCATAATTATTTTCTTCTTATGAATGTTCCGCAAAGATGAATGACAAGAAGATTTTTTTCTAGATTTCCTCAGTTACAATCTTATCTCAAATCCAGACAAATCTGTTCCAGTATTGCTGATAAAAGGGCAAGTCAAATGGAGCCCTTGTCCCTTTATGTACCTATCACTGATAAATGAGGAAGAAATACCACGAGGTATTGGATTTGTGAAAAGTGATTCTGTATGTCATGTTTGCTACATACTGACTGTGATGAACCACAAATCAAGGCAGATAATACTGCATAAGCATGGGAAGAACTAAGAGGACAAAGTAAATGCAAGACAAGAAGATACTAGTGTATTTCCCCAACTTATCCATTTTTAATTGTGACTTGCAAAGGAAATCCATTGACCTATACAGAGAATATGATTTCACTAAAAACAGAAAAGGAAGAGAACTATCTGGTGCTAACCAGATAACGTTCTTGCTGAGTTCAGTGAACAAACAAACAAAACAAATCAAAGTAGTAAAAATGTATTTTCTTCCACTGAAGTATATTTTACAGGAGTTAAGAATTCTATTAAAGTATAATGAATAGTGGACAGTATCAAAGGAGCTGCTGATGGTCTGCAATGTATCATTCCGAAATACTACAGATAATAGAAAATTCTGCTACCACATTGATTTGGTTCAAAAGTAAACTCTGCTTTCCCTTTTGCAATAATCTTTGCACTGGCAGACACTTGTTCTTCCAGGAACCTCAAACACACTTGTAACAAGAAAAAGTGCCATAAGGGACCTCTCAGGTAGGTGAAGTTAAGAAGCACTCTGTGGACATAGGGACCAAGATATGAGAACATGTGAATAAACCAGATTGGGAATGTTCTACGTATCTTACATTGAAAAGTACTCTTTCTAATGATCTGCCTGCATGTGCTAAAACATGTAAATATGATTAGTTTATCCCTTATGCCCATTAAACAGGAATAAGATATAATATAATTCCTGGGGGTAAAAGAAAACACAGGAGTAGCTGCAGGCATGCTGCATATTCACTCTATCTTGTCTTGTGGTAAATTGTTTACACACCCCATCTGGAGGCAGAGAAAAGTTACGTTGTTTGTTTATGGTCACAAAGTATGTCTCAACTGTTTGCTTACAAATAGTCCCGGCTTCATCTCAGTTTCAACCATTAGGCTACACTGTTTATTACATTGCAATGCCATTCATACACCATTTAAATTTGACTATTGGTATTCTTTTCTAACAAATCATACTTGTTAATCTGTAATTCCCTGCATTTTTTTTTAAGCAAGTTATCATTGCATACACAGGTTGGGGGCTGATCTTCTGAAATGGAGCTCTGCAGAGAAGGACCTGGGTGTCCTCCTGGACAACAGGTTGGCCATGAGCAAGCAGTGTGCCCTGGTGGCCAAGAAGGCCAAAGGGATTCTAGGGTGCATTAAAAAGAGTGTGGCCAGCAAGTCAAAGGAGGTGATCCTCTCCCTCTACTCTGCCCTGGTCAGGCCACATCTGAAGAACTGTGTAAAGGTCTGGGATCCTTGGTTCAAAAAAGCCAGGGATGTCCTAGAGAGAGTTTAGCGGGAGGCCATAAAGATTATTAGGAGCATGGAGCATCTCCCTTCTGAGGAAAGGCTGAGAGACCTAGGACAGTTCAAGATGAAAAGACAGAGGGGGGATCTCATTACTGTTTATAAACATTTAAATTGGAGAAGTCAAATGGATGGAGCCAGGCTCTTTTCTGTGGTGTGCAGCAACAGAACAAGGAGTAAATGACAAAAACTGCAACACAGGAAGTCCCATACAAACATGAGGAAGAACTTGTTTACTGTGTGGGTGACAGAGCACTGGAACGGGCTGCCCAAAAAGGTTGTGTAGCTTCCTTCTCTGGATATATTTAGAACCTGCTTGGACATTTTCCTGTGTAAACTACTGTAGGGAACCTGCTTTAGCTGGGGCTTGGACTTGATCTCCAGAGGCCCCTTCCAATCCCTACCATTCTGTGATTCTGCGATTTTACTCTCTTCAGTAAAAATAAGAGTGTTTCCTGTCCCAAATTCTTGCAGAAAACATGATTTAAATGTCATGCCCAAGTTCATTTCCTTTTTCATCATGCAGTCAATTTGAAAATGCAATATAACAATTTAAGTTTCTGCTCTTATGTATCAGTAACAACATGTATTTAAATTGAGGAATGTCTCAAAACTGTGTTTGATCAGAAAGTAAAAACCCATAAGAAGCTGCAGCAGATGGGGAAATATCTAAAAGCACTAAGACAAAAGAACAATTTGAATTATGTAAATCAAAGGCTTGTAATTGATATCACATTTAAAACACTTCAGTCAAATTGAAAAGGTTGAGGTAGATTTCATTAAAGGTTATCCATGTAAGCCAAAGTTTTATTTTCTCAATTAGAAGTTTTCCCTCTTTGTTGCTGCAGAATGAAATTTCTTCAGGTTTTAGTTCTGTTCATACCACAACTACAGCTTATTTCTGTGTTCTTTCTGAAGATGCACTTCAAAAAACATACATGAACATGGAAGTAAAGAAAAACATTCCTATGATCTTACCTGGGCTTTTGACCATATTCCATTTTACCCACTAATCTCATTGAGTTTTTAAAATAATTACAATTAAATGCATGAGTGTCTGCCAAGTCAAAGACCTCATTTATCATGCACACTTTACATGTAATTCTTCTTGCACAGAAGCCAATTAAGTATTTTATTAGTAACATTATTAGCATAAAAATACATCCACAAACTACTTTGTGGAATTTACCACCTCTAACTCCATGCTTATCTAGTTAGGGTAGCTCTACAAACTCTTAGCAGGAATGCTCAAGAATTACAGCCCTGTAAACAAAAGTAGAAAGTAGGAGGAAGGTTCTTTACATGGTTACATAGTTAAAAAAGTGGTCTACAACACTACTTAGATAAATCCACTGGGATAAGAGCATTCTATGTGGCAAAACCATACCAGAATATGCAAGATGGATTTGTACATGGGATCCTAAGGTACACCGCAGGAAAATAAAGGTTTATGTTACTCAGATTTATGTTACATCTTTTACATTCAGACATCTTGTTATCAATATGATAACAGCCATGTTTTCTTTCTAGTAGCTACACAAATGGCCCTATAAAATTAGACTAAATTCCCTAAAGGACTAAATTGCTAAAATATTACTTATGATACTATTTAAATTTCTAAAGCTACAATGCCATTGTATCCTATTGGTAACAAGAGTGGAGAAAGCAATCTCTGAACACTAGTGTGTTAAAAAGATGTGAACAACTAACATACAAACCATTAACTTACCTCTGTCATTACCATGTCCTGGCATTTTTTCACATATTTGCCATCTGCTTTTACAATGGTCTGAAGGAAACGCAGGTATTCCACATGACGGCCATGGGTCTCAATGCAGTGTACAAAGTGCTGTACCACTCTCTCACTAATTTCATTACAAAGAAGGTAATTATTCATGAAGATATGCCGCATGGTTTCAGCTTCCAGAAGCTAAACAGCATATAAAAATAAAAACAGCAGATTTATTTTGAGATTGAAAGATTCACAAGACTAGGCTAGAGAAAGGCACACCAGTAAATGACGACTGGAAGAATCCAGTGCCCAGAGATTAACAAGTAACCTTAAGGTTACTTCAGTTTCTGGATTTTACAATGGCATTTCTCTGCCTTTTCCTAGGACTACAAAATGGTCCTAAAGTAGACATAAACAAAATCTATGCTCATGAGAAAGGTGAAGACACACTCACAACGCACTGTACACGCCAAAGCACTCCGTAGGGACTTTGGTATTCACGACAACTGAGACCACATCGATACTATTCACCATTAAACTTGGCATAGAGATCCTCCAGAAAGATGCTTACCTACTTCTGGCACCCTCTATGGTTGATAGAGGAGGGCGTTTCTAGCACGTGAATTAATGCATACATAGCCTGATCCCTCTCTGACAGCATATCTCTTTCCACATTAATTACAGAGGAACCTTAAGGTTATTCTTGTATCGGTGAATAGAATTCTTCAATAGGAGCAGATCACTATTAAGAAAGAGATACTGCTAAGACCCCAGTAGCCAGACTGCATACATTCTGGGAGCTTCTCCTTCAAACTCAAGTGTGCTCCTGGAGCACACTTTTATGTTTAGCATCATTTGATAGGAAGTTTGTGCCACAATATGAACAAAAGCACAGTAACTGAGCTGACTGGAAGATCAGCTTCAAAAGAAAAAATGTGTAAGAGCAAATAGGCTCCATACTTGGCACTTGAACTAACCGTGAATGTTGGATAGGATAAAATCTGAGAACTAGTGCCCCCCATGGAAAAGTCTGCACCCTTCGCTAACTTCATAAATAAACAAATAAACAAACAAACACTTCCTTCAGTAATGTAGAGACATCAGAGGTCTTCAGTACTAATATTTGCACTTTCTAAAAAAAACATGTTCAGCTGTTCTGCCATTGAAAGAAGTGTCATTTTATACACCATAGTTGTAAACACAGACATTTAAATAAACAAATAAAGAGTAGTAAATAAATAAAGAGTTGGACTGTGACAAAGAGGTCTAATGCAAAGACAGTGATTAGTAAAGGAAAAAAATTTATATTAGTTGAACCAAATGGAAGCACCATTGACAAAAGCGTGTCAGGTTTTGCTATCACATGAGCTTCATGAAAGCATAATCACAGCATTTTCTTCCCTGACTTATAGTCCAGATGCAAGTGAGTTAGGATGAATGAGTTTTAACTCATCCTCATGAATTATCACAGTCAGGCTACACAAGATGTGATGATGTGACCCATGTTAATAGATACTACCAATAAATCCCATAGGTAATACTGTCTTATACTTTAAAAACAGCAGTATTAAGAGCAGTGACATAAAAGGCAATGATAAAGGAGAAAAGAAAGAAAAGAGAAAGCAGAGAAAGCATAATTTAATGAAATTATTTACTTAGCACTGTCATTTTTCAGTGATTCTACATTTTATTTAAAATGACATACTTACCCCCGGAGTCAGGAATAAATTGAGATTTTTATGGAGGAGAACTTGATTCTGAGGATTTCCTCGGCAGAAATTCTGAAGAAAAGTGTGGGCTAGATTCATAACTTCATTCATCTTTTCATCGCTCTGCAGAAAGAATTGATGAACGCTTCAGCTGGACATACCTAAACACACTTGATATATCTGCACTATATGAATTCAGGATGGAACAAACCCGAGCCTTTATAGGGTAAGAATTCTCCCTCTGGCAAAAGCAACTTATCCGGTTTCCTCTAGAGTCCATTAACACTGTACCGTACTGTGAAGCTACTTGACCATATGGAGACACAGGTAACACAGCATAGACACTAAAGTTTCTAATTTGCTCCATCCAGTTTTCTTAGCCTCAGGTCTCATGGCTTATTCTGCAGTTACAGTTCTTTTACGAATTTCTGAAGGAACTGTGGGTTTTTTTTAGTTCTACTACTAAAAATAAAGTATTAATTGCAAGACATTAAAGATACTGAACTCAAAGCATGGTTTCCTAGAGCAGGTTTACCATTTCCTAGTGTAAAAAAAAAGTGGTAAGTGGATTGATATTCAGAAGTGCTCACTAGTCTGTAATGACTCCAACTTCGGAAAAGCTTTGGCTGTTGTATAGTTATATATAAAATATGTGTGCATGTCTGTGTCAATCACACTAATGATCAAAGAACCTATAGACATCTAGACTCATTCGGATTTTATATTTCTCTCATATCATACTCAAACTATGACGTAATGAACCACCTATACGAACAAGCACTGATTATTATATTGAAGAGAGCTGAATCCAGTGTCTCTATCATAACATTTACTTATTACACTCAGGAAAATGCAGCCCAGAGATTTTATCTCCTTTCAGTGCTTCATGTAAGGTCTAAGAAGATACTCTACTTAAAAGCTCATCTAAATCATTCACTTATATGCTCACAGCCACTAAATCAATACAAATCACATTATTTTACGGAAAACCTACAAGTGGACCTAGGTTAGAGGCTTGCCATCTCAGAAATATTGAAATGACTTCAGAATTGGTCCCTGAAAGCTTGTTTGTCCATCGTACGTATCTACAATAGCTCTCATATCAGGACCTAATAAAGGAATTTAGATACTTTGCCAAGAGCTCCACTGAATCATCATTTACGAATGTACAGTGTGTCTGCAATTCTAAGGTTTACTCATTTTAGGAATGGGATGACAGCACAGTGATATACAGGAACCTTAAGCAGTCTATATTAACTCCTAATAAAACATAACGTATTTGTTTTATTAGGAGTTATTTGTTGTATTATTTGTTTATCAGGATCAGTCAAACTTGATCCTGATCTCATCAGTATCAAGGGACAGAAATCCATCATTATTTTTTATTTGTACCACAGTTCACAGAATTTAGCATGGAGAATTTTTCAAATTGATTCTTGGACCTTTTGAGATCTTCTTTTTGTTGAGTTTGTGTCCTTTACCATAAAAATTATTAGACTAACCTTTTCATAGGGTATCTGCAGAAGGTCCAAGACTACCAAGTGGGCACCCATATTCTTCAGCAACCGCTGCTGCTGATTTCGACACTTTTTGTTTTGAACACAAAGTTTGCTGAGTCGAACCAAAATCTGTAAACAAATAAACAAACATATAGGCAATGAAGGAAATAAAACATTAAATAAAAACATAAATAGAGTATTTAAAATAATTACACTAATAAATAAATCAATTTATTGCGCAAGTATTTCAAGCAAGTTTCTTGACAGATGCACCAACCTCTTTAACAATGTTGTAGTTATTGCTTTTATTGCTGTCTATCTGGGGTTTTTTGGTTCCATCCTGTATTGGACTCAAAATATTTGGCTCCTGTAACAAAGAACATATAACAAGAATAGATCTACTGCATTTTCCTCAATATCAACTAATTATGCAAGGCAACAAGTGGAGAAACAGCATTATAGCACCTCACAGGGAACAGACTTAACACAGATAATAAAGAAGATCCTTGAGTAACCATCCATATGTTACTGTCCAGTGATTTAAAAGATTCACATTCACATCCTTCGCTCATTTCAAATTGCCAACACGATTTGAAACAATTATTCTGTCCTCCATGCTTCTGATCCTCCTAGAAGACAGCATACCCTCAAAACATTGATCAGATATAGGAAAGAATCAACTAGGAACTCAGGTACTATGAAAACAAGGACCTTACCAGTAGCACGTTATCAAGTTTCATTTTGTCTTCAAATTTTCCTAATGTCTTAGGAAAGAGAATTGGGCTAAAACAGATGTGCACGCCAATTGGAATGTTGATTGTACCTGAAAACTCTCTCCGAACTTTCTTAGCTGATTGTGAAGATTAGAAGTTCTATAAATTCCATCTGGTCTTAATTTCCAGCAGGGCAAGAACAGCTAGCTGAACCACTTGGCCATGAAAGCTGTTTATAACAGTGTCAGCACTGCTGTTCAAGCATGGTCATGTTGATCTATGCAACAACAGTGGATTTTTACTTGTTTAGGTTTGTTAGTATGCATGCTGCCTTCTCTCTGCCTGTTTGAATCAATACCTCAGAAGATATTTCAGGCTCTTTGCTATAATTAACCACTCTCTCCTGTTCTGGGACTGCGGGTTAACCAAGATTAATCTACCTGTTCCTTTTATCAGACTTCTTCCTCAATCAAAGTAGTTTTATAATCCATGTGAACTATACATCTTATCTGGAAATGCTGATCAGCATTAAACTGCAGAATCTATCCCTATCTCCTAACAAAATAAAAACCTGTTTATTGAACCCATAAGAGTATTCCACAGATGTAGTTATCAAGAGCTAATCACACCACTGGGATACCACAGACACTCAGCTGCATATTTTGCCTTGTTATGCCCCATGATAGACATTCTCTGTCACGCTTTTCCATAAGGGATGGGAAGTCAGAGAGCTTGCGCTGAGAAAGGTTCTCCCTGAGTATTTCTCCCCACTTTTAGAATATGGGATTTAAACATTTCCACAACCAAAGCAAACTACCAAAGACCAGAATAGGAGAGCAAGAAAATAGTAAGCACTTGAGAGTGCTGAAAGTTTATACCACTTGAAACCTCTCCGAAATTGTGAAGATTAGAAATTCTTTAAGTTCTACTGTGCTGAATTCCACTTTCACCTATGAGTCCTTTTACTGAGACTGTACATTTCTCCTTCTCAGATGTGCATTTCTGGTGCTACATCATCAAAGCATCCTCAAGTGAGAGGACAATAAAGACACACTTCTCATAGTCCACACTAGTCCATAGTCCACCCTAGCTAGAGACAACCAAGAGTCTTTATCCACTTTTCCTACGTAAGGCTCAGTTACATGAGATCAGTTTCAACCTAATACTATGTGACACCTAATTCATGTCTGACTGAACTCCAACCATTCTCCTATAATTCTGAACTCTACTTCCTATCAAGATGATGATTATTGTTCCGTTGCAGAGAACTCTGGATACTTTGTTTATTAAAACTGGGCCACTCTCAGAACTTCTGTTTCTGAAGTCATGTGATTACATGTAAAACAAACAAACAAACAAACAAACAAAACAAACACCTCTAGCCCAAAGTTATTAAAAAGAAGAAGCTGAAAAAAATGACCCAAAAATACTTGGAAGCCCAAGGATAAAGAAATACATATGATTTTTTTTTTAAACACAGCTTGTCTTGCAATGTGAAGATGTGAAGACAGAAATGTGGGCTTAATATACTGTTCTGGAATGTAATTTAAGTCTTTGTGCACACTTCAGTGTTGTTTCGGAGAAATTAAGCACAAGCTAACAGAGCTTATTCCCGAGGGCCTACAGGTTTATCCACCTCAGTACTGAATATTCAGGACTCATTAAAAAAAAAACCCATGGAATTTCACATGGATATTTATCTGCTTGAAGCTAGTCACCTGCTTCATACATTGTAGATTATGAACAGCACCTTTTAAGTCTCGCTTAAGATATCAAAGAGAGAATTCACTATATAAAGTAGTTTTGCAAGGTAAAAACATTTCATGTCACTTAAAGAATAATTTATCCAGGATAAAAAGGACATTTATAAAGGACAGAATTCTGAGCTACTGTATATTGGTGCAGCTTTCATGGAATTATTATCAGATAAGCTAACCAGTTAAGCAGACTATATATTACTGTTCTGATACAATATGCTCACAGACCTGTCAGAGATATTACTGTACATCTACTGAAGTAGTGCTAATCCATACAGACCCGCTGATGCCCCATGGGAAAACATACTGAAAACATTTCACTTAGAGATGCTTTTGTCTAAAACACATTGCTTTGAATCCTCCTTCCTTGAGTTTCCTTAACATTAGAGCTATCTGTAGGAATAAAAGGATCTTATTACACTTCCAAAATGTACTGCTGCTTAAAAGAAACAAAAAAAAAAACAAAACACATTGTAATATCCTGCTGCAATTCTGTATCCTGTCTTCCCATTCTATTTTCCATTCATTAAATATATAAAGGACCATTTTCTTTCCTACTAGCGCTAATCTTGAAGAAAGTAGGAAATCACATCCACTTAAGTTCATAAAGTCTTTATTCCTCCCCAGTTCTGACACAACGAAATTCAGTTACTTTCTATCAGAGAAAGACTAGGACCTACACTGTTGCAAGAAATCAGGATTAGCCCTTGAAAGATTGGATTTCCCCCCTTCTGAAACCACATAAAATCTTCTTTCCCATCTGACAAGCCTAGAGTGTCTTCTAGGAATCTGTAACTATTCACTGTCTTCTCAATGGCTCCTACTCTTTCAAAATACACTGGCTTCACAATCCTGTATAATCTACACTTGGCTTCCTACATTTTTGCCAGTGGAAGAGAATCCGCTAGGGAAGAAAATAAGGAAAGTGATGTGTTAGAAAATCACACTGACGAAAGTGATGGAGCAGAAATAAATGTTGGGGGAAAAGCCTGCTCTGCCTACTATTATGTCACAAACCTCAACCAGAGCAAATCTTGTAAAACTTCAAATTTCCGTACAAACTCATAGTGCAGTTGGACAATTATTTAACAACTTCAGCTTTCACAGAAATACAAAAATTAAAACAAACAAACAAACTAATAAAATCAGGTATTAATGGTTCCAGATTCAAGTCCAAGAGTCTCTCAAAACACAAAATTCCCCAGGATCCAGAAAATCAAAGGTTAAAAAAACAAAAAATTGTTCACTTCAAAAATCTTGATTTTCTGAAGTCAATCTTCTGCTTGGTTGAGTGTCGGCTTGCTAAGGGTGTTTGAAAATGTGCACTCAATTGTGCTCCTCTCTCCTAGCTTCAAGAATAGATATTGCTCCTCCTAGCAAGAAAACACAACTCCCAAGATGTGATTCCTACATGACTTCCATTATGCCATACATTATGGCTTGCTTGCTGGACAGAAAGAAAGGCAGCTCTGTGAAGTAAGAATGCAGTTACCGAAAAAGCAGAAGTGAACACATTGATAATGTGATTCAACACACTGATTTAAAAAGTTTTATCTTCTATTCTGTCTAATCCTAAAGTCCCGACAGAATATTGGTCACTCTTGCTTTGCTATTTTGATTTACCAGATCATTAGTTTGCAGTTGCTCATCAAACTACACATTCATACTGAAACAATTCTAGCAGCAAAGGCATTAAACTCACCTCTATTGGCTCCTCTCCCCCTTTGGTTTGATTATCGCCCCCTTCTCCACTCTCATAATTACTGCTTTTTTCAACCCACAGCTCTGATTTTTCTACAGTCAGACGCAGTTGATCAAGATCAGCCTTGATTTGCTTGTAGTTATCAACATCTTGATTAGACACCAGCAACTGAACCTATAAATACAGTAAATCATAAGGCTATTACAGCACTAGCACTTAATCTGGGAAACTTGCTCAACAGTTTCCACTCTAGGACCCTGATTTCAGATGTTTTCTGTAACCCTCCCTAAGAAATTAAAATACAGCATATGTGGTGTTTATAGCATCTATTCAATAAGAACCTATAGCAGAGTTCTGGTTGCCCAAGGCAGGATAGCTATAATATTCACATCATTCTCCCTCCTTTCTTAATACACTGCAAACATTTTCAGCGCAAGTACACATTCACAAGGCCTTGAGCTCTCAACAGAGTAAGCTCTGATGCCATGATGATGATCTTCCTCATATTAAAACAATATAATTTGAAATACCTTAATCTATCAACATAGTACTAAGAAAAAGAAAGCAAAGAAAACAAAAAAGAAAAATAATGATATGTCAAGGAATCAGGAGATCCAAAGAAATGTCAGAATGTCCAGCAATTTAATGATCATCATCACAATCAAACAGTGAGAAATACAAGATATTAACACCATTAGTCCAGTTAAAAAAAAAAAAACCACCAAACTTGTTTGAATAGCTTATGAATCGTTGAGGCTTCATAACATAGTTCCCACTTTCTAAGCAGTTGCATCTTACTAAGATTAATCACACTTTAGTTTTCTTAAACTGCTCAAACTGTTCCTGCTTTTCACTGTTATTTCTAGTTTTTTATTTACCATGATTTATGCATTTCCTTTCTTTGTAATGCTCATTGCTCTCCCAAGATTGTTAATGAAGATGATATACCAAGAAATACAATAACCTTCATAGTAAATCAATAGGCACCATTAAGAAATCTTACTTATTTAAAAGAATACAGTCACATGGCAGACAGGAAAACTGATAGGAACACTGAAAAAAAATCACTATTTGCAGGCAAATATTCACTACCTTGTAATACAAAATTTTCATCTTCTTGTAGCTTAGTAAAACCTTGTTATTTAGCAGAATTCATGAATGTTGCTTACCCACAGATATTCATATTCCAGGTTCTCTATACTCTTTTTTGTGTATTTGCCAATTAGCCTTTTCCTTCCTTTATGGAAACATGTTACGCTACTCAAATCCTTGCTAACCTGGTAATAATAGCTATTTATGCACCTAATCTGCAAGGCCTAGCGTTAACATCCTGGTGGGAGGCTGTTATGCTACACAGCAAAAAACATTAAACAAAGGCTTTCCAGGTCTTTATCATTCGTCTGTTTTTAAACAAGAGAAGCCTCCACATCTTACATAACGACAAGACAATATGCTAGCAAACTCCTGAAATAAACATCAGATGGTCTTAACAACATATGCTATAGGGTTACGTAACAGAGATGTGTCTGTTATCAAGCCCCATGACATCAGATTTCCCAATACTAATCCCCTGACACATGGAGCATGCACATGCAATGCTATCAAGACAAAAGAGTAAAAGCTGAAGACAGATTTGGCCCTGTAACTGGCTTTCTGTTGTTTCGGCATATCTGTTTCATGCAGTGGATGCAAGAACTCCACGCAAGGACACCTGAATTACAGCTAGGACTGAAAACACCACATTTATAGCAGTACTGCTTCACATCCAGTTTAGGTAATCCTGGAGACAGGAAAGTCTTATTGCAGACACAAGTACACTGCTTGCAGAACATAAGATACTAGCTCTGTCTCTGAGGGATCACTACATCAAGTCTCACTGTGAGATGTCTGTGTCCCAGCTGTCACCATGGACATAGATTTTTCAGTTACAGATACACTTCTAGAATATGCACTAGCACACATGTTCACCTCTAATAAAAACAAAAAAAAACAAACCTCTCTGCTGATTTGGGACCCTTAAGAAAAGTCCCTTAAGCACTGTCAAACCATGAAGGATGCTCCAGAAGTAATGCCTCCTATTCTATTATGCTGGCCCACAACATCAGAAACAGATGTTGGTATGACAGCAGTAAAGGTTGAACCTTCCCACCAATATTCCATTATGTTTTGTTGCCACTTGACAGATGGCAGCAGAGGGGCAGTCTGACAAAATGGCGTCTGACATGGAAGTGTGCATGAAACAAAGGTGTATCACTGAACTCCTCCATGCAGAAAAAAATGACATCCATTGGCATTCATCAACACTTGCTGAATGTTTATGGAGACCAAAGAGTGTATGTGAGCACAGTCAGGTGGTGGGTGGTGCGTTTTAGCAATAGTGAGAACAACCTGAAAGGCAAGCCATGTTCCAGATGGCAATGCAGCTAGTGCAGATGTTTATGAACGGCATGCTGGCTACTGTTTCTCACTGGCAAAAATGCACAGCTAATGGTGGTGACTATGTTGAAAAACGGAGTTTTTTAGCTGAGAATCTGATCTGTCAAGTAGTGTTGTATTTTCCACAGAAACAAATAGGAGGTATTACTTTCAGAGCAACCTACGTACAAACAGTAAATCAGATAAAAATAAATAAATAAATCAGTCTTTGGAAAGACTTTCCCCACAGTTCTCTACAATAATTATATGCTCATTGATACCTGTTTAAATGCTTGCAGAACTTCTGCTCTCTGGCTGAAGTGCTTAAATAGTAGATGCAGAGCACCTGAGAGCAAAGGAGGGTAGTCATGCATGATGAGGTGAATGAGGACTCGTAAAAAGGTTCTGCCCCCTTCATCATCAAGTTGAACCGCATTCTTTTCTTTTCTTTAACAGATACGGGGGGAAAAAAGACCAAATAAAGTAAAATAATAAAATCTTTCGACAGAAATATGCGATAAAAGTACAATCTTAATTCAGTACAGCTCTCATGACCAAATCTAATATGCTGTGGTATATAAATTATAAATGACCTTTTAACATATTTTATAAGTATTTAAATCCTACAGTAATACGCTGTTTTGGCAATCTTGTAGCGGAAGAGATACTACAGAATGAAATAAATATGTATGAAATGTGTCAAACATTGTGATTAAAATCCAAATTGCAAAAACATTCATTTACATTTTAGATAAACTGCGACAAGTTCATTCACAGTTCAAACTAACTGAAGTCAATGGCATTTTATCAGAGATTAACTGGGCCATATCCTTTTTAATCTTTCCCTTTTCAGCCAATATTAACATTTCATTCAAGAAAAAATAAGTTCAAAAATTGTGGGAATTGAAAAAAGCATCGTATTTCTGGAATCATATTTACAATCTAGAGCCACAGAAATCAGAATTATATTTAACATATCAAAGCAGAAATAATGTTTCCAAGAAACCATTCAGTCTCTCTGTTCATTTTGAAGATGCAGATGCCAAGGGCTATGTGTTGTTTTACATTATGAGAGTTCAGGGAGAGGAAAGGAGGCATTGCTCTCACTGGTAAAGACTGAAAGCACATTAGGGACAGAGAGGAAAGATGAGAAATCCTATCTTGAGGATCTCTTGTCCCTAGCTCCAAGAAAACCTTTCAAGTCTGAGGCCTTGTCTAAATGGGAAACATTTTTACTGGTATAAATATAATTGTTCCAGAAAAGTTAAACCAGTATAGTAATAAGGGTAATAATTCTCCAGTGTGGATATTTTCTGTGCTTGTTTTTTGTTATTGTTTTTCACAGCATAGATGAAAACACTGCCAAAATTTTGCAAGCATCATTTGTGATCTACAGGCCTATGTTGTTCCATAGATTATGGCAAGTGGCCCACAGTTGATTTGTGGAGCCACATGAAATAGATTATTTTTTATAAAAGTTTGTTAGTAATTTCAAGACAAAATGCAACTGTAACCTACTGATCCAAGACATTTGGGTCGACAGCCATAAAATGTACTAGAAAAGGGTCTATCTCTAAAAGCATATTATGGAGAGGAAAAAATAGCGTGGTTAAGCCAAACACATCTGTACATCACTCTCCACCTGTCTTTGGGAACAAATTTTCTACCAACTCTCTTACAACTATAGATGATCAAGAGGGCTGTCAACCCAGTCGCTCAACAAGGCCCACCCACTGGCCAGCTGTTCAAAATCCAGGTCTTTTCTGGCACTTTTCTGTCCATGTGTAGGTTATGCAATAAGAATTAGCCAAGTGAAGAGAATGGGGTATGAAAACACATACAGAGTCAAGAGACATTGTTCAGAATAAGTATCAGTGCGAATAAAAGGATTAATATAGACAGGTAAAACTTCAGAGATTATACCTGCCAGCAAACATGGTTTCAGCCTGAGCTGCAATTTCATCTATATCTGGAACAATTGCTGGAAAACAATCAAAATAAAAATTTGTAAAGAACACTGATGTTTGTTTAACCTGCAAGTGAAAAAGAATTCCATCTTTAAAATTGGATGTTATCAACTTAAGGTCTAACTGCATCTCTCAGCTAGGTAAAATTCCTTGTATTTAATGGGAAAATGAAAGGGGAAGAACAGTAGGAAAGAACTAGAACATACGGCAGTTAAATTATGTTTTACTACTACTTTGGAAGAGACAAATTCTAGTGATAGACTGGTTTGAAGTGGCACTGTGTCACAAACGACACAGAATGTGAAAATTCTACATTTTTTGTTAGATCAGCCGACCTCTATAAAGCAGTAAAATGAGACGCATGACCTTTACAATATTTATCGTATACCAAATTATTTACCATACAATTATTCTTCTTTAGAATTACTTTAATATACCTTACTACTTAAGACTTCAGTATTTCTTAGCCACACCTTTGTTGCACAGCACCTCTAACTAAATTCTCCCTTACCTGTAGCTCATCACACATACAGCTGTCAGCCTTTTAAGTACCTCTGTGTGCACCAGAACGCACCCTTGGAAAGCCACACAATTCCCATGCTACATTCACCACTCTTAAGCTGTTCACATCCACTCTCAAACACGTTATTAAAATCTGTGTGCTCTGCTACACTTTTCATCTTCCAGCGTTTTGGGGAGTGTACAAATAAGAGAATAAATTTTCATAACAGGGAAAAGGAATTACACTTTAGTTAGCGGAGGACAAACCAGCAAACACCTCTTTTGTGGGATTTGTTAAGACTTTCATTTTATCACAAGCTTTTCAAATACACTGACACACATCTTTTTGGTGCAGTTCAGTTTATTGCTTACTAAAATATTTGGAACAATGCAGAAGTTTACATAGAATTATTTTACACTGCAATACAATAGCAATATTTACCTGAGGGAATCCCTGATGCGTCAGGCGGGGAGGTTGTAGAGCTATCAACGTTCTCATTGTTTTCCCCAAACTCCCTCTTATAGATAGACAGCATATAGGATATTCTGTAGTCCAGTCTAACACTGAGAATAAACTGCAAGAAGAAGTTTAAAATCAGACTTTTTTTTTAATAGCACGGGTTTAGGGTTGTGTGTGTGTATACAAGGATACATGGCTATTATTATCATAAATACATCCACTATGCAAAATGAATTAGTTATATTTATTTCAGTTTGCTGTGACTTCTTCCCCCCGCCTCTACCATCCTGAGGTGTATCAAACACTGTCCTGTCTACAGATGAATACTAAGAAACAGATTGACTTGTCTAGGGGCACCAGCATGCTGCCTTGTCCTCACTGCCTACAAGCCAGATCAATACATCCAAACCCAAGTTGAAACAGATTATTTAATACTTCAGTCAGACATCTAAGGCCTCATGGAGATAAGAAGTGGAGTGGGGCTGAGCGTAAAGATGACAGGCTCAAGACTCACCCACTCAGATGCCTGACAGATGTTTTCTTTTAATTGTTGGTGCCCTCAGCAGTGAAAACTGAAACTCATACAGGAAAAATCCTAAATCAAACCTGTAAGTGCTGCTTTTAAAATGGAAAAGTGAGAAAAATAAGTTGGCTGGAGACATAAGCACCGCCTGAAGGACTGACAGATTTCTACATTTCGACAACTGACTGCTCATCAGCTGAGTTGCAGTACTTCCCACACTTATGCTCCTATCCCACAGTAAATGTAAGCATACAATGGAAAAGGTTTACAATTATTTATTTAACATTTCCATTTCAGTGGGGATAAAAGTACATATACTAAGTTACCAAGACTCAGGTGACAGGTAATGACTTAGCAAATAGTGCCAACTTGTTTCTTTGATCTGTAACTAAAGTCATACAAGCTTCCCGGGCCCTGAGTATTGTAATGGGATTTCACTAATGTAACTAGTGCTATCTATGCCATCTCAAACCAAATAAAATGTTAGTTAAAGAAACAATATCTTTTCATAAAAATCTTCTAATAAAAAATAGGTAGGTTTACTGTGGTTCCATGATCAAATTACCCTGTCATTATAGAAGCAAGATTTTTGCAACTACACATTTCCGCAGTCCACGTGTCACCTAAGCCTATCAGGCCATTTGTTTAATTCTGGCTGATGGTAGTACAGAAGCTGTTAAGTAAAAATATGCTCTTACTTCAAATAAGAGGAACGATTACTATAAGCTTAATATTTCTTTAAATAGAATAGCCTTAATCATCATTGTACTAGCTATGCATAACAATACAATAAATCTAAAATATCCTTGCATTTTAGGTTAACAGCCCAGTAACAGAAGGTAATGTGATTTAACTTAATCCTTCTTCATTGTGTTTCAAATGAAACTGAACTACTCTGTATTCCTTATGAACTAAGGTTTTATATACGCACATTGGCTGTGGTTCACCCAACATGACAATATGCTTATTTGCAGTAATTTGACCACATGGCTAAAACATAACTAAATCACAGCTCAAGTAACAGCATAGGATTAAACACTCTCCAGTCTTGGGTCATCTTGCACTAGATATGCTGTGGAAGAGGAAAGGTTGAGACAAAAACGTGATTCTTTTTCCTGTGAGTAGACACGGAACCTACAGGAAGAGGCTTGTGTCCTGGAATCATTCTTCCATCCATCAACCAGTTCAGCAAGACACATGGAAGGAAACTTACACAGTCAGCAAATCAAAGGAAAATGACAAATAGGACACATGAATAATACCACTCATGATACCACCTTTAGGAGGTATCACTTCGTAACAATCTCATAAGCCTTAACATCCCACTTTTATACCATAAGACTTAAGCTAAAGCACATCTGAAATTAACAAATGCACCACTGAAGACCTAATAACTGGTAACCTTTCAGATGACAAGTAATTAAGGTAATCTAAATCATTTATAAGCCTCCAGAACAAATGGAATCCTTCAAAAGTGACAACGGTACCAACAGATCAGCAGGATTTACAGAAAATACTGAAAAACTCCTTCAGTCCTAAGTATTGCAAGAACTGGGATTTGATATGCAGAACAAATGTGTGCCACTTGACTCATTATTAGCACAAGATGAAAATCGTATCTCAGGAAGCATGCTAGTGTCATATGACCTGTCAGTTCAGCTGGGAAAAAAAACACAATTGAGAATAGTCTGTGGGCAGCTAACAGTGGAAATCTGAAAACAACTTCAATATTGTATGACCCTGCTTGACCTCAGCGGGTCTATGTTCACTCAAATACTAAAGTCAAATAAATAAGTTATATCAGGGTAAAATGAGTGCTAATGAAACTGGAAACACATACATTGTCTTCAGAAAACATTAGTGACGTAGCTTAACATACAAGTTATGTCTTATCACAGTTACAGTGATAGAGTTTCTATAGCACCTAGCTCCTTTGGAAGTATAATAGAGTGAGTGTACAACTGTTCACACAAAGTAGTGTTCTTCCTTATATCTAAGTGCTATTCGCATAATGAACAGCTCAGAGAATAGTAAGAATGCAGGTATTAGAGCCTGCCATTATGTAAGTAAATGAATAAATGTAAAATGATTGGCATTTAACATTCCATTAATCATTATTACCTGTAAAATCTCAATGATTTTCAATTTGGTGTCCATTACAATCACATCTTCATTCTCCGAGGTGGTGGCTTGCTTGCTTGGGTGAATGCTTGGCTGTACATCGGGGACACTGATGGGAAATATAGATCCTCTGCTTAGTACCATTTGGGTCATCATCTCTCCTACACCATGGATGGTTCTCATAACATTGTTTCCTATGTATTAAACACATACACATATATATTTGCCATCAGTGAAGCTCACTTGCAGAGATACATATGACACATAGACCCATGTTGTCAAACTCTTTTACGTTCTTAATTGGGCTAATGAAAAACAAATCCTCACAAAAAAATCAGGAGCATTCATTCATCCAGATTAGCCAATGGTTTTGGGACAATTTTCTTCATTGATTTTCCAGGGGATCGTTGCTTGCAGGTCAACAGATGGAAAAGATGTAAAAGCTTTCTACAGCCCTGTTAGTGTGTTCAATAAATCATAAAAAGCAGAGGAGGCACACTATCTATATCTAAAACCATTCCTGACAGAGGCTTTAGAGGTTACCTATCTGTAAGAATACTTAGGTGATACATAACTTGCATTTTAAAGCATCCCTATGCAAGCAATTCCAGTATTTGACAACATTTACTGTTAGAAAACATTTATTGATAGTTCATTTATGTCTTCCATTGCTGTAATTTATGATCTTGCTCTGTAGACACAGTGAAGGAGTTATTTGCCATGCCTACTCCCACCGATGTCTTCACCTTGATGACTGCTTATAAACACCAAAGCTTGATGGTAAAGATGCTTTTGGTACTACAGAAGCTTGAATTTCTTATATGTCACACTAACAGAGTAGAGAATTGAGGCTGTGCAAGTCTGATTAAGCTGTTTGGTTCAGATCTCTCTGTGGTCCAGATAACAGGACACACATCCAACAACTCACATAACTAGCAGGAAAAAGATTAATGTAACAAAAACAATAGAAGCATCTCAGCCAAGTCTGCAGCTGCTACTGGGTACGCAAGTACTGCCTTTAGACAGCAAGACATGCTTATGGATGCTTCCATGAGCTAAAGCTCATGATAAATATGATCAATCCCGTTACACATGATGACGACCTGGACAACTTGAAAATCTGTATACATTCACTTTTGCATATGTGTTTTCAAGTCTCTACATATTTATGTGCATGGAGTTAGATTCTGACTGTTTGTTGGTTGGGTTTTTTTTTTATTCTTCATTTTTGGTTTTGTTTGTGGCTTGATTTTTTTATTTTTTTAATAATTGTGTAAAAGCAAAGGAAATCATTCTTTGGCTCCCAGAACAGTCATTCCCTCAGTTTACAGGAACTCATCTGGGAAAAGCTATGCGATGGTTTACTTTTCCCATTCACTCTCACTCATATAAATGACCCCCTTCGAAAAAGTCCCAAGAGAAGGTCAGGGCCAAAGGTTGTCCGAAAAGTTAAACTAGTATCTGTAATCACAGTACCCTCTGTAAGTAGTACCTGGAAAAAAAATGAATTTTACACTAATTTGGCAAAAAACAAACTAGTCCAGACTGGTTGCAGCAGTACCTATCACTACCTAACTGATGCCAGTTTAACAAACTCTATCAAGAGATACTGTTTGTTCCCACAGATTATACTTGTCTTTTCCTGCAGTGAATTCCAATTGGAAAAGCATCTCAGGGAATCAATGACTACCTTCTTGCAAAGGCAGAGAGGAGTAAGAATGAGAATATGTTACCTAGTTGCATTAATTAGTTTTCATTCAGATCTGAACAAATGGACGAAAGGAGGTGAATAATAGCATCGCTTTGTAGAAATAGGGCATAGACTACACCAAAAACAAACAAACGGAGATGTAGCTCTGCTCAGGTAAACCTGAATAGTTCTCATATGTCTTCTGTACCTTTTATTCACCACGAATTGCCAAGTTTTACTCACAATGCAGATACTCTCTTCCTAGACATCTGCTGTAAAAAGTCAAAGCTATATTTTATTTTGTTTTTAACATCCTCCTCTTCTATCCTTCTTTCTTCAATTAATAGAGCTTAAGTACTGCATGCAGGAAAAGGAGATGCCTTTAGCTCTGACTTTAAAAGGAAACACTCAAAGAATTTGCTCCTTCAAAGTCAATGAGGTAGATTAGTGTCACGTTTGAGGTCTCATTTGGCATCAAGTCTGGTGTGCAATCAATATGAATTGGTCTTTTGAAAATGATACCACAAGTCTCTACAAAGGGGGAAAAATGTACCTCTGACATTGCAGGATGTTAAGAAAAAAAAACTTGAAATCAAAGAAATGGCTGAATTCTCACAGTAGGAAGGCACAAAGTTCCTCTAACTAACTAGAACTGCGTAAAGCAAATAAAAGTGATTCCAAATAGCATCACTGATGCAAAATGAAAATTGCCCATTTACCTTTCAAATAATTTTTTTTTAAAAGTGGAATAAATTGTATGTATGTCTTTCCCCCCCCCTCTCTACCAGCATTCTAAACATTAACTTTCACTGCATTCATTACACACATGTAAAGCTAGATCACTAAATAAAGAACTTTTAATCCTTAAAAGGTCTTTAGTTAAACTGACTTTTTGTACCTTTTACATCTCCAAACTGTGATACAAATGATCACATTCAAATCATCCTGTCCTTAATGCTAACTGATAAGATCATTTGAACACAAAAAGATGTATAGGTTTTGCATTTCCTTCATAGCCTGTGACATTCTTAGCTCTAAATCTCACTTGGGAAGACATCATCCTCTCATTCACAATGGAGATCTCTTCCACAACAGTTGTACAGAGTTGAATATAAATAGAGGAACTGCTATCTGCAAAGCTCAGGAATTCTTTACAAAAAAATAACTTGTGTCAGTGGGGTTTACCAACTGACAATTAAACCACTTAATTCTAAAAACAGTCCAAAAGATACTCTTCTAGAGTAGAGTAGACAAACTGTAGTTTGTCCTAAATAAGGTAGAAGAGTTTTGCTTCTTCTTAAAAAGTTCCTGCCCACCCTTCAAGCCTAAAACCTACTCAGTATACAATTAGCAAAAAAGGTAGTCAAGACAAGTTTTTGTATAAGGAGTCAGGAAAATCTGACTATGGAAAAAAATTACACGTAACACTCATGATAGGCATAGATACTTATTCTTCCACAAATTATGTTCAAGAATAGCCCCAAGCCCCAGTCATCACATTTACCCACCACAGCCCTGGTCTCTCTTATGCAGGGTAGGAAGTAATCAACTCTCTCCTTAACATTTTAGGTACAAATCATGTTTTTGAAGAAAACAAGCTGGGATTTTGCCTGGAGCATTCATCCTGCTTATTTGACTGTCGTTACTGGGTTGCTGAATAGGCAACACAGGGGATGAGAAATCCCGTCAAGGGATTTGGATTCCTGTGTGACTGTGGAATTAGTCAATCTCCCTGCATTTCAGGACCACCTCCATAAATGAGGAGAATACTGAGAATACCTTCTCCATCTCTAAAATGGACACCAAGAGGTTCGATATAATAAAGACTGTGAAAGACTCAGCTAATATGACAATGGAGTCTATAAAAGCAATCAGGTAATAAAAACAAATGAGATAACTCCTGCCCTTTCTACTTATCAGCAGAACATCAGTGGTAAAAGATGGTACAAACCAGTGAGTGGTAGCTATGAGGCAGCTTCCCAATAGAATCTGTAACAAGGATAAAACCTCTGTCCACAACACACCTTGACTATTGACTTCACATGGCTGATGTAAAGAGATGGAGACAGAAAGGTAAAGGGTTACAGTAGTACTTACCTATATTGTCATTTCAAATTGTATTTCATTAGTGTGTAGGAAAGGTCATTAGTAACAGAAATGTCTACTTAAGCTAGTTCAGTATTTACAGCTGAAGTGGGTAGTGACTCCATGTTACTTCATATCTCTCAATAACATCAGTGAGAAAGGGTATCATGGCTAAACTCATTTTGGTAAATTTTCTAGTAACTGTACAATATTGACAAATACTATTTTTAATTAACTGAGAGTAGACCTGGGGAGAACATCCTCAGAGTGAAAATAATAAAGCAACCAGAGCAATTCAGCATACATTTCAACAGCTATGTTCTGTAACGTTCTGATGAAATGTAGGCATCTCTTACTGCAGACAGCAATCAGCCAGCAAATTTACGCATGCATATGAAGCAGTTGGCTGGGACTCAACAATGAGAGGAACTGATCTATTCTTTGAAAGAAGACACAAGGATCATTCATGTACAAAAAGGTAAGCAGCAGCTTTTCTTCCAAAAGATCCCCCAGTAGGTCAACATTCATATCGCTCAGTGCCCCTGTCCTCCTTTGGATTTCTTTGACCGTATTTGGTATGAATTTAAATCTGTCATTCTTAAACACATTCTTAAACACTCTTGTTGATGAGTTGTTCCTTTTTGCCACACTGTTGTCTTCTCTTTGCTTTAACACAGTTATCTCAGCAGGAAAGGGTGAGTCTCTGAGGTAAGACATGTAGAAGAGTTATTGTGGCATAATAAGTGACTGACTGTGTACCAGCTAAGCTTGCAACAACGCAAGACAAAATACGTTTGCTCAGTAAAAGATTTTTAAGTTTTTAGTATATATGACCAAACCAACAGAGCTCTGATCTCAGCTCCAGAGTGCTTCCTGAATATCAGCTCCACAAGAAAAATTAACTTACTGCCTCAGTTAGTTAACAAAGCAAAAACTGGAAAGAGAGAAAGAAATATACGTGAACTCTGACTACTTTTGCATGTACTTTGCTAAAGATGAAACGAATAGAAGTCTGAGCTGTGCTTTCATATCATACTGCCACCCTTATCCTGCTGATCTCCCTCATTTGCTGACTTCTCTGAGCTCACTGTACTGACATTCCAACATGTTTGAGAAAGGTGGCAAGGAGAGAACACACATGGAAACACTGGAATGTGCTAGTCTGGAAAAGCAGCCACAATTCTTATCAACGAAAATATTCAGAGCTGTGGCTGACCAACAGTGGAAGAGAGCTCCATGCAATCCCCATGAATCTTCTTTTTTTCTTCTTCTCTGCTTCTCCTTCTGACAAGATAAGTCCGATCTCATGAACCTTCCATAAGCAGTAGAACAAATCAGAAATGCCTTCTATTGAATGTACAGTCCCACAAGGCTTGTCAATGAATGAGTGAAATCACTGTATGCACAGGTGGTAATTTAAAGGAGCTGTAGACTGACTGACAATGAAGTAAGAGGAAAGAAGAGAATGCCTGTCATGTTCTGAAAAGACAACCATGCATCTCCTTTTCATTACTTTTTATTACAGTGATCACAACTTCCTAATGAATATCAGTTTCTGTCACAAAACTGTAGCACATAATCTCATACAATTTAGCACAACTGACAACACAGCGGCCTCTCTGAGAAAAAAAGACTTTTCACAGGAGTCAATTATGGAAAAAATGATAACAACCACCCAAGTAATCGAAATAGTGGATAATTTGACACTTCATTTTCTACATAAACATACTTTCTTGATAAGTCACTTACTGGTTGCAAAAATTCTAAAAACAAAATATGAAAGTAAACAACAATTTGTGATATAATGCAGTATAGATGGCGAGAGACAAAATGCCATACTCAGACAGAAAAACAACTGTCAGAGACAGTTTACTGACAATTCTGCTGGCTTTTCTTTTGATTGTTTCTAGCAAGTCACTACATGGCATCCTCAACTTGTTCTCAGTGGACAAGTATCCACTGCATTTTAGGTACTACAAGCTGCAAAGAGAAGCAAGTGGTAGATGAATGTGAATAAACAATGAACTGCTTCAAAGGCTGGCAAATAATCTTAGAGTGAGTCGTGCCCTATTTCACAGATGTTCCCAATACATCAGTAAACTGATGTGCAGCCTTATTTATTTAAAAACTGACTGTACACACCTGATCTGGTCCTTAGTTGCCACAGAGGGTCAATCTACTCTTACTAACATTGTTCAGACTTCCTCTCCTATAGATGTAGAAAAGACGGATTCCTATGACTCAATTTGCAGAACTGCTCAGCCTTTTTCAGCTGAAACATTTTTCTACCATGCACATCTCCCTGTGAAAGGCACCTGTATTTTCAAAAGTATTCTAACACCTGACAGTTCTCATTAGGGACCGGAGAAGCTGCATATTTAATACTTCTAGAAACTAAGTAATGAAATAGCTGACATACAATGGGTTCTTCAGGAAATCTAGTATTTAATGGCCAGATAAAGATAAATATACATGTGTCTAATGCTCCAACAACTTTTCATTAACCCAGCAAACACATGGTTCAGTCTATCATACATAAATATGGGGGAAAAAAGGAGACAAGTCAAATGCTTTGCAAAAAATGTGGCATTTTTTCCCATTTTCTATGCAATTACAAAGTTAGAAAGACAACTCCCTGATCTCACCAAACCTGAGCTTGACCTGAGTAAGACCAATGAATGATCAGATGCTTCAACTTCTTACAGATACCTCCTAGAAAACACTTAAGTTCCACTGTAGCAGGACACAAATCAGAGAGCATGTGCTACTACAAAAGCCATTAACTCCTCAAACAACCAAACACAGAGGCCGAAGGGCTGCAGTGAAGAACAAGTTGCCCTATGACCCCGAAGGTTTTCACATACTGCTTGTAAACTACTTCTCTTCTGAACTTGGGGATGGCTTCTAGACCAAAGTAATCCCACAGGATATATAAGCTTCCAATAGAAAAGAAATCAAGAGACTCAATAGACTTTGAAAGCCATTTTTCCTTAACAAACTGAGCAGATGGCCCATCTTCAGTTCCTTCTGCTTTCCTCATCATTCCCAAAGGAAGCTTTTGGCTAATGTTCAGCTGCAGCTTGAATCCCTAGATAGAAAACAACATCAGTCCCATCTGTACAATGCACTGGCAGCTGCAAGAACTATGCTATTAGAAGTTTTCCTGTTCTACTTTCCCGAAGCATAAGCCTCCTCCCACTTGCCAAAAAATTCTATGGGTCTGAAAAAATCCTATGCAATTTTCCAATCTCCCTTCAAAGCACCTCAGTTAGTGTGAGAAGAGCCTTACCTCTATACTGATCAAGAAAAGTTGTTGCTGGGTTCTAAGAAGGACCTAGACAGAAGATATGGCTAAGTTATACCTGATATGATTTAAAAGCTGGGTTATCTACATCAGCTACTATCTACCACCACCTTTTTGCAATAAAAGCCCCTATCCCCTATTGGACTGGATGATCTCGTAGGTCTTTTCCAACCTTGGTGATTTTACGATCTTGTATCATTCACAGCACACCATTCATTCAGAGGTGATTCAGTAAAGACTTGTATGGCAATAAAAAGAGACCCGGCCTTCCCCTCAGTCAGCTTCCTCTGCCTTCAGTGTTGCTTCAGGGGAAAGAGGAAAGGCAGAAAAGACAGCAGCAACAGCAGCATCAGAAGGGTGCACTCAGATACCCCTCACTACTTAAAGTCTGAAGTCCATTGGCACCTACCACTACCCAGAGTCCCCACTTGCCAGACTGACCACACCTATTCCTGTTTCCCCACAGACATCAGCATACTTAAGACCCTTGCAGCCAGGCCCACTTCTTTCATTACAGCCTCTGAGGCCTCCTTCTACATTTGCAATCCCATTAAGCTCACTGCTACGTTAGGCAACATCTGGCAGGTTGTTAAAAGTCCAAAATTTTTTCTATCATTAAAGTCAGTTCTCAGTGCAGTTGACCTTGTATCAAGCTGTGCGTCGGTGTCAGCACACTCAACCAGGTTTTAAGACAATACTTGTAACAGCTTTCCAAGTGACTGCTGACACAAAAGCCCTGACTCCAAATGGCCTTGACTGTGGATTTCAGTAAGACCTACACTGCTTGTACACCATCAGCTTTTCAAAAGTTGCAGTGCCATCTTAAAGCATGCAGCAATGCCAGACTGTGCGGATCCTCTGGCAGAGAACTGCATATGCAGCACTGTCTAGTTATCAAGAGCTAAATTAAACACCCAGTAGAGCCTTGGCTCTACCTTTCTTTGCCTTTGCTGATTTGTCTATATTGCTTCATGCAATTTAATTTTTTGTTGTGAAAAGTTATGGCCATTTTTAAGACGTATAATAGCAACACTTCAGTACCTAAAGGACCGCATTTTATTTCAAACCCTTCACAGCTATACATTATTTGCCAGAAGCATTAAGCCTTACAGCTCTGTTTGTGAAAGAGGTATTAATTTTTACAGGTTTTCTACAGCATATGCCCATAAAGACTGCAGAACCTGTCATAAAGAGGCCAGGAATCACACTTCATTTCTTCATTATGCCATTTTTCATCGCTCAAAAAACTAGCTGACCTCGGGTGAGCCTCAGAGAAAACCTAATGCATTACATTAAGGGCAGAAGGTGAGGACACTTTTACAGTTTATACAGCCCTCAGAACTAATGAGGAAAAAAACAGAAAAAACACTACAAAAAAAAAGTACCAATATGCAATGCGCATATATTTGCTATCCAACCCCTGACTGAATCTGGCCACCTCAGCCTTAACTACTGCATATTCACCAGCCTTTCCTTTTAGCATGCAAACTCACCACTGCCTGGTCGTGGCGAATCTCCTCCAAACTTCACCTTCTCCTGACATTGCCTACCCCAAAAACCAGTAAGCAATGTCAAAAATAAAACTTTCTTACCATGAATATTAGGGGAAGGAAAGATAGAAAAAAAGTACATACATCAGCATGCTCACCCTGATGGAAAAAGCACCTGGGGAATCAAGCCTTCTAGCTGAGTTACAGCTATGAAACAGATATCGATTCCTAGAAGAGCAATGGTCTCTGGAATCACATTAATGCACAAGCCTCATGATGAGGGTAGGAATAAAGAAAAAGAGAAATGGTCCATGCCAGAGAAACTCTCAGACTGACTTCCTCTTTGGTCTGATCATACTCTGCACTGACGGGTGGTTGCTACACTACAGACAACAGTGACTAACACAGATAACTTTCCTAAGGGTTAAATCTCTTTTTTTTCATCTTTTTTTTTTTTTTTTTTTTTTTTTGAAACTGCTGGCATAAGTTATTACTCCATCCCGCCAGGCAGCCACTGCCTCATTAGCTTTACTAATCAAAATGTGCCTCAAGAAAATACTTCAAATTGTTAAACAGACAAAAGAACAGTTAGCAGACACAGACACAAACCTGAGAAACACTATAAACTTTCCTAGTAGTCCTGGATGAAATCTGGTCCTTCTTGATACAGAGGACCCAGAGGCACAGTAGAAATGGCAGGTCCAACCTCGTTCTCAATGTTGTTCTAGTAATAGACTTAACAATAGTTCACTGATATGCTGATACACAAGTATAGAAATGGCAGCTCGCTGCTACTGAACTCTGCATGAGAGAGAGAGGGCTTCCCCATCCCAACCCCTGCCAAGGTGGAATCCTTGAGGTGGCGAATCACAGGTGAATCAAAGTGAATCACAACAAAGAAGCAAAGCCTGCAGCATGACACAGGGGTCAGACTTTTCCCGATATGATTCTAGGAGGTGTTTCAAAATCCTGGGATATTTGTGAACACATCTTTACCCTTTACTCCCTTCAGTCTACAGGTGGGAAGTGCTACCATTGCTATTTGCTCTCTATAACTACCTGAAAGAAGATTGTAGTGAGCTGGGAGTCAGCCTCTTCTCTCATGTAACAGTGACTGGACTAGAGGGAATGGCTTCAAGTTGCGCCAGGGGAGATTCAGGTTGAATGTTAGGAAATACTACTTCTCTGAAAGAGTGGTAAGGCACTGGAATGGGCTGCCAAGGTGGTGGAGTCACCAGCCCTGGAGGTGTTCAAGGAATGTTTAGACATTGTGTTGAGGGATGTGGTTTAGTGGGAAATACTGGTGATGATAGGTGGATGGTTGGATGATCTATTAGGTCTTTTCCAAGCTTGGTGATTCTATGATTCTATTCCTTGTATGTCATTATTCTCATTTCCAAATAACGTTAACTAAATAATGCTGAGCTGCATGGCAAACGTAGCTTGCCTGCTGATACGATCATCTTGTTTCGCCTTCCAGATCTGACATATGCTGCAGCTGCATGGTTTGACTAAAATCAGCTATTTGAAAGATCCATCACGTACAGAGAAAGATGTGCATTTCAATTCTCAGAAAATAAATAACCAATATTGGACAATGCAGATTGGCTCCTGACTTTGGAATTATACAGCAGGGTACACTTACTAGAAAAGCAATGACTTAACCTTTTAATTAAAACTGTAAGAAATTGTAATGTTCTTGAAGGATGCCAGAATGAGCACTATTAATAAGTTGTCACTTTAACCAAAAATGCCTCATTAAGGCACAGACAGTGTAATTTTAAACCACCTATCTTTTAGAATCTAAAAGGGAAAAAAGAAACAGGAAAAAAGGATCCAATAATAAAAAAATCATTCAAAATTATTATATTCATACTGAAAACAGAAGCTGGCTGCAGCATTTCCAAGTCAATTCATTTTTAGGATGCAATCTAGGTAAGAAGCTTTCCAAAAAAAAACACATCTTTTTTTTTTTTTTTCCAGTGTTCTATCTTACAAATGTTTCTAGCCAATTTTCCCCAATCTACCTCCAACAAATAAGGTCACACCTGAAAACTACATACATACACCAATTTATTTCTGAGTAAGGTAACTGACACTGGCATTTAAATCAAGATTTTTAAAGGCAGTAAGGCAAAACATAAACAATAATGTAAAGATATTTTCAGTTACTGCGCAGAACCAATATAGAGAAACTTGCACAGAACATC
This sequence comes from Alectoris magna, assembly GCA_030625065.1. Taxonomy (NCBI): domain Eukaryota; kingdom Metazoa; phylum Chordata; class Aves; order Galliformes; family Phasianidae; genus Alectoris; species Alectoris magna. The sequence continues at coordinate 130,351,314 of CM060560.1, read as the reverse complement.
AAGGGCTACCTCAGCCATCACTGTGAGTCAGAATTTAAAAGAAGGATGGAAAAGAATATCTTGAGGTAAAAGGTCAACTAAGTCTTGATGTGACTTCCACTAAGCCTAAAAATGCATTCCATTAACATTTGCTTCAACAGGTCAATTCTTGATATATGTACTTCTTTACTTGGTAAGTAATTTTACTAAAACAAGCAAGATGTATAAGGAATAATTAATAAACAGGGAAAATAAATTTGGAGCGCTCATTGTGAATTTGGTTATTTTAATCTTAGAGCGTACAATTCCAGGAGACTTCCCACCATCAACATCCATCCCATTCTTCCCTACCCTTACAATTTTATTCATTCTTAAAATCCTGACCATATATTTCATGTTGTAGAGCAGTGGTCAAACCAGGAAAGAGTCAAGCTCTTCACTTCTGCACAATTCCACATTATGGGAATCAGAAGCAGGAAGATTTTGTTGTTATTGGTCTGGATGTCAATAATGGAAAGGCAGAATGTATGATCTGTCCCCACATTTTTGCAGCACTGAGTTTCCATTAGAAATCAATATTTTTTAACAAAACTAAAATGCAAGACTTCTCATGTAAAATAAACAGATTCAACCCCAATTTTTTAACTTCTGTAGTGCTATCCCATAGGATCTACCAGTGCTGTAGAATAGGAGTTACATGACTTTTCCATTTATTCATACCTCTTCACAGGTCACTTGTTCTAGAACCTATAAATCAACTGAATTTCTGAGAGGCATAATTATTCTCAAAATACTGCTTCAAAGTACCTACTTAATATCAATCCAATAAATTTACAGCAAAAAAGGGTAATGATACACAGCCCAAGCTGCTTTTCTTCCTCAACAGAATCACAGGATTAAAACCCTAGTGTTTGATAAAAGTTGAACATATTTATTTATACCATTAATTCATCAGCTTCAGAACAGATACAATCTTACCTAGTTTATTATTTCTTTAGAAGATCAACATAATTAATTTTGCAAGTTGTAGAAGCTAACTTTCAGTGTGAAGGAAGCTGTGCATACCTGCACATCCCTAGAGCATTTGTAGGGACACTTAACTGCAATACTTTGCCTACAAAGGCAATGTCAATATAAATGTTGAAAGTACTGGACTTGCCAGAGAGGATGTGGGTCCTCTTTCCACTTGCTGTGGAATGAGACCCTTGCCACAGACTAAAGAGATGTGGGGGAGCAGAATGTGACTCTAAAGGCAGGAAGAGGTCGCCCCAGCCACTTATCTTACTGGAGGGGAAGGTCCCACCATCCTGAATGAGGGGGCAGGGAACATTCTATCTCTTTGCATATTATGCAAATTATGAATACGAAAACACTTCCTGAAAAAAAAAAAACCAGCAGAGCATCTGGATTGAAGAAAATGCCGATATATACAAGTATTTTGAAAAACAGGCTAAGCTGCACTCTTTTGTAACTCTTTATTTTATAACCTAGGAGATGAACATTGTAAATTAAAAGGGACAACAAAAACCAAGACAGGTGACTGATGAAGTAACAGACGTTTTCAAGTTTTGTATGTGAGAGAGTATTTGTGTAAAAGTGGAAGGGAAATTTTTTGGAGTAAGTAGTATAAGCCTGAAAAACAATGTATACCTACAGTTGGTAAGGAGTTCTCACTGTCAGAATAAGGGAGGATCTATATCAAATTCCTTAGGTCAAATATTCCATTGGATCCTGTTCATTCCTTGGGATCCATAGTGGACAGGTGGATCCAGAATCCATAGGACCTAACTGACATCGATACTTTTGGGATCCACCTTTTTTGGCTAGAAGTGACTGCACAAGAAGCAAAGCACTATGAAATCAGAATGTAAAAAAAACTAAAAGAACATCACACAGCCATGTGATTATATCACACATAGGTCTGTTCCAGCAACCCTAATACAGCAAGGTAACAGTTAAACACAGATTAAAGCACAATCTCAAGCCAGGACTCCCTCAGCCTCAGCATCACTTACAATCTAACATACGCTGAGGCACAGAACTTCCAGTCCACCCCAAAACCACCATCACTCCAAGACAGAAAACACAAACATCTTCTGTACCTTTCTGTGGGCTAAAAAATGTCTTCATCAAGTCTGAAAAGACCAGACACAGAAGCACCCAACCACACTACAGCACAAATCAGCACATTCAATTAGCTCCATTCTTCCTAGCTCAGTGTGGACAAATCACACCACTGATACAGCTAAGTGATACCTAGTGATGCAGAGACTACACAAGCAGGTTAAATGCTCTGTGTGTTTAGAGCTCATTTCAAACCTTCTCATTACCTAGTAGCAAAGACAAAATCAAGGATGTGGGGGGATGACAGCTACAAGGCTGGTTTAAAAGGGCTACTACTTCCTATCAGTCCAATGACTATCCTCGATCTGATTAAGATTTTTTTTTCAGTTCCCATCTGGTTACTGAGACAAAAGTTACATCACTGCTGGACCTCTGACAGGATGGAAAGCAGATCATGATGACTTAAGAATCTTCAAATCCCTCACACTGCAAGTATAGTACCTGGTGATTTCTTCTTGAGCTCCTTCTCTAATCTTAATTTGCCACTAAATGCTGATTGGTTGTGGGTGGGGTTTTTTTGTTGTTTTGGGGTTTTTTTTTATATGTCTTTTCTTAATGAAAAGCACTACTCTGTTTTGCTTGAGTAGTATGTTTTTCAGACATGAAATATGCTCTTCAAGCATGAAATTCTACAAGCTAGGTGATCAAAAGTACTGAATAGGTGGTATGAAACTGCTTCTAAATTATGTATCTTTGTGCCATATGCATTTCATAGCCTAATGCTGTCCTAAGCCTGTACTTCCAGAGAAAGAAAGAGGACTAATAAGATGCTTGGGCATAGTAGTCAGACACTGATGATCATCATGAGTATCAATTGCAAAGATAAATTATACAGCTTATGTTTTACAACCTGCCAAACGGAAAAGTAGAGGGAGGCTGAAGACAATATATAACCATCTAAAGATGGAGATCTTTTATAAAAAACTGTAGAAGGCCTCTCTAGCAAATCTTACAGTGATTTTAACGTAAGAACACTTGTCTCCCTGCATCAAAAGTCGAGCACTATTTTTAAGCCTACACAGCACACCTACTTTTAAGTCATCTTACAAAAGGCAGTGGGACATACAATATTGCCCCAGGGTTGTGAGCTAGGCAGTCTAATCTGGTTAAAAGAACATTCTAAACTAACAAAAAGATGTACAGGATGGCCTCATCTAGACTTCCATCATCTGGTGCTTCTACAGTTCTTGGGAAAGTTACACTATAAGTGCAGAGGAGACTGACAAATACTTGTGCCATACATGAGACATCATAATTGTTGTGCCCAAACAAATGCTATCTTTGTACTTTCTGGGGATGGTTAATCCAAAGGACACCAAAGCCTGGATCCAGATTTGAAAGTTCAATTCTAAACAAGCAAAGGAGCAGTAGCATCAATACAACCAATACAACCAATACAACCACAAATCATGTAGTCTGCAGCTCTGTTCAAAAAGGTTCTTTTTAGACGAGCATCTTAATGTGACCTGCGATACACCCTGTTGGTGATTTTATGTGTGGATAAATAACTCAGAAAAATCAGTGAGATATTCCAAAAATAACTCCAATATAGCAAGTTACACACTGGAATACAGTATTTTGTTGTGTTTCTTACCTCCATCCTGAAACTTGCTCAATCTTTCAAAGTATGATGACATAGGAACTTGAACAATATCTAGAATTGCCAGAAGTGTCCGGGTCAGTCTGAGAAGCTCACTAAAACTATAAAAGCCAAAGTATATGAGGTTTCGAGCTAGATGTACCACCTGTGACAAAAACAAAAATGAAGGAAGTACTGTCAATCTTTGTGTTATTATATTAGATAAAGTTGCATTTTACACAGCATCTTGCACAGCAATCAAGATCTAGAGTGCATTCACATTAGTACAAGTGTTTCCACTCATTTAAACTGGCTTTGGATCAAGGCCATTGACATCAAATGTTTTTCAGAGTCAGACAAAAAGAGTGAAAATAACCTGAGGTTTAAGATGGACTGAAAATATACAATTGCATCTGAGAAAATAAATAAGACTGAGAAGAAAAAATTCAGGAAACTGTTAAAAAGGGACAGTAGTTGTACAGAAGATGGAAAAGAATAGCATTTGACTGTAGAAAGTTTGAATGAAGGTGATTTAATATGACCAGAGGTAGGAGCAACAAAGTTCTGGAGGTAGATTGCAGGAAGAACTGTAAAAGCTATGAGCACATCCCCCTTATTCAACTTTATTTGAATATATATTATTTAGGTCTATCTGAAGTTTCTGTCAGGAATTTCAAACAATATTTGGAATTCAAGATTATTCAGAGAATTTCTTTCAATGTCCTGTTCTACACAGAGAATAGTACTTGCTTACACTGAAAAATCCCTGCATGCTGATTCACTAAGGTATCAGTCAGTGGAGAGAAAGAATACATCATCGTTCACACTCCCTCCACACACATCCCTTCTCCTGCCACTGAAATGCAACAATCTTAGGAGAAGAAGGGAATAATACAGCTGTTTGACAGAAGGCAGTAATATTATTTTCTGTAGTAACAGTTATCAACAAGAATACCAGAATTAGAAATTGGTGTTTCACTGGGACATTTATTGTGAAGGTGCCTTTATTTTGAAAGAACAAGTGTTCACCTAGCTGAAATGTGACGGAATATCATAAATTAGGATGGAGATAGCTAAGAAGTACCTCAAATGTAAGTTTATTTTTCTCTTTGTCACCAAAAGGAAAAGGCTGATTTACAACTTCTTTCAAGTATTCTTCCACAAATTCCATAGTTAGTGCAAATTTCCTCTTCATTTCATTTCTTGAAGAATCTGTGAAAGAATCATACCTACAATGCAAGACACAGAAGGAAGGGATCAGTTGGCACTAAAGAATAAACAAACAAACAATAATGCCTTAAAATCACTATCAGTTCTCTGCAAGGAGAAGGGGTAGAGGTCAACGAATTCTACGTAGATATGCAAAGACTCCAGACAGAGGAAGCACAAGCTTCTCCTCCAACAGTAGGAGGTGCAATGAATGGGAAAAAATCTAAATCCCAGCTTTCCTCTCTCATAAGCCGGAGAATGGGATGGAACAGAAACATCATCAAGTGCAACTGCCTGACCAGGGCTAACCAAAAGGGAATGTGTAATATTAAGGGCATGATCCAAATGCCTCTCAAACAGACAGGCATGGGTGATCAACCACCTCTCTATAAGCCAGTTTTAGTGTTTGACCACCCTCAGAGTAAATAAAAGTTTTCTAACCACCAGTCTGAACCTCCCTGGGTGCAGTTTAGTGCCATTCCCATGGAACCTGTCATCATTTACCAAGGAGAAGAGACCAGAATGTCCCTCTCCACCTCCCCTGCACAGAAAGTTGAAGACAGCAATGAGTTTCCTCTTAGCCTTCTGTTCTCCTTTACTATCTCCACAAGAAAGACAGCAGACAAGGAAAATAGCTCAGGACAATCAGCTTCCACCACCAATTAGTCTCTGTTGTCCTAAGTCAAAACACTCCCTTGAATCAGTAGTAGAAGCAATACTGTCTGCTGCATTGCTACACTTCATCCTCTTCATCTTAATCTCTTCAGCTAGATACTCCATGCCTGGGTCTAGCCCAGCAGTGCTGCTCCAGTAAATCACTTAAGCCAAAGACAGCTTCCACTGAAGTCAATGGGCCCTTCTTCCACACTTAAATTTAACACGTGCTTAAGTACTTTGCTGAATGAAGAGCAAAGCTTTAGTGAACTGTTTCTGGGGCAATAACTGCATTTAGCTGTAGATTTTGGTTTTCCAACTGTAACTTTCAGTTGAGAAACAAATTTAAAACTAAATTCCAGTGTGGTACATGCCTGATGTTAGGCACTATTTGATTACTTCAAGTTCTGTTGTTCTGAGGAAAGGCCATTCCATTTTATCCTCACTTTGTTCTGTATAAGAGAAATAAAGTGAGCAATAAAGTGAAGTAAAATGGAAGATGCAGCACTAAGGGCCATGATTTAGTGACAGGACTCAGTAGGTCAGGTTGGTGGTTGGACCTTCAGTTCAGATCCTGAAGATCATTTCCAACCTGAATGATTCTATGATTCTGTTTTCAAGTAAAGCTACCCAAGGAAGTTTCTGAGATTAACAATAACTAATTGCTCATTGCTCTGTATCTAAATACCTTTTTACATGCATGTGTTGACATTAGGCAGCTACAACCATTTTCTTCTAAGACTAACCCCAATAAAATAATTGTGTACCATATTTTGCAACATTTTCAACTCACTCATGAATTGTGATCTTGGTAGGAATTTCAGTCCACAATCTGGCATATCTGACAGGTACCACTGATTCCTGAGGATCTCTGTCCACATGCATGTGTAGCATCAGCCGGCAAAAAGAAGCCCGGAGGTCATAGGGAAGGCTTTCATCAGACATACATCGCAGGATCAAGTCTACTGATAGCTGTGCAGAAATTTGGTTGATGGCTAGATACTGGCGGTCCAGGCACATTCTTGCAAAGAGGTTCAGTTGGTACCTTAAATAAGAATAATAGCACATTTCCAACTGACTTACTTGAATACTACAAAACAATGAACCTCAGAATCTCACTTTACAACCATGACATCAGCTCTTCTGTTGTAAACAGTAAAAATGATTAAGAGTGGTTTTGCTAACCAAGGGACAAACTTGCTGCTAAAAATGTTAATGTCGGGCTCCAGTTCCCATTAAGACTGGGCTCCCTTTGAAACTCAAAGCACTGTTCAATGGAAGGCTGAAGCATTTAAACAGTTTGTTTTCAATCAGTATAAGACACTGTTCCATGATCCCATCTCCTTTCTATACTCTAGGAAGTTGTGAACACTCACTCCTTCTTCAGTGTATACCTTGCTTTCCAGAACAGTACAGCATGAAAAAAAATAGCTTCATGAATAAAAGGTAAGGGGAAAAATTAGAGAGACACAAAAAGTTGTCACAAAGAAAGAAAACTCAGTGCATGTCTGGAATAAACAACAGAGATTGTGATGCTTCCTAAAGGAAAAATCTGAAACAAAGTTTAATCCCTATTTCTGGTACAATTTGCTTTCCTTTTTCAATATTGGCAATTGGAGTGGATAAGAAATGCACCAGGCTCCAGGGAGAGTTTACATTTTCATCTATTTGCATAAACAGTTTTACCTGTAGTAGGTAAGTACTTCTAAATCAACTTTTGTGCCCTCCTTTGCCTCCTGAGCCAGGTGTCTGATGGCTTTGCCATGAGGTTCCTTGTTACTGTCAATCCAGTAAAGCCACACTTCCTCTTCATCAATGTCATCTGAGATGACTGGGCATTCTAAGGGATTGTCCATTTGTGTTGAAATCAGCCTGCAAGTACAAACCATTCACAAGGGAGCCACTAACCAACTGTTACAAATGTAACAACAGAGTAAATGACAAAAAGATATGTTCTAATGATGGATGCTCACTTCGTCTGAATGAGAATGTCAGCGTTTCCTGGGCTCAGCATAAATTTGCAGATGAGTTCCTGTGTTACTGGTATTGCTGTGGTGTTAGATACACACAGGTCTGATAAATAATCCAGGAACCTGGGCAGTCAAAAGAAGAAAACAAACCCAGATGCAACAGAACATATGACTTTAATTACTGCATAGAAACATCACTCTAAAACTCTCTAGTATATGCCACTAATATACAAAAGAGAGCGTATATTGTGAGATTATTCAAAATACAGTATTTCTTCATTTAAACTATTGCAACTCCCAACAAATAAAGATGAACAACAGCTCTAAGAGAAACCCTGAACTGTCCTTAACTCAAGGAGAGAAAGAAAAAGACCCCAAGTAAGACACTTCTCAGCAAATCAAAGGTGAAAGAATTGTGCCAGAACTTAAGCAGCCCAAGGATGTCTTAAGCTTATCTAGCAGGAGAGCTCAACGGAAAGCCTTCATCTTAATCAGGAACCAAAAGCAAGAACACACATTCTTATCAATCTTACCCATCCAAGCAATGGATGATCCCCTAACACAAGCAGCAAGGAGATGTTACTTGTGTTGGTGACAGCCATGGACCGTCTGAGGAACTCCGCTGCACTGGAGGAGTTCACATCTACAGCTTTTAAAGCTTTCTTTTGAGTCTCGGAAGTGACACAACCAATGATCAGTGGAAAGAGACCTGGCAAGATCTGTATTCAAAGCAGTCATTCCATGAAAAGCAGAGCTAAAACTATTACATGTAAACAGTTTCCTATAAATTTGCATCTCAAATTTAGGTCTTCTGATGTTTAACAAGGTTCACACAGAGGCCTTCGTTGCACTTGGGACACTGATAAAATATCAGCTTCTTGACCCTCTTTTATGGATCTCTCTGTTTGTATTAACAGTTCTTCACGCTGCAGCCTTTCCCTCACTGGAATATAAAAAGTGCCTCTTCCTTCCATGTATCCTCTTCTTTTTACGACATTTTTAAGAATTGATTATCCTTCAAACCTCTAGCAAATGTGGCTAAAAGAGAGCATGGGTTCAAGAGCCGTGAGGGAACAGAGAAAAGGTGGCACACACACACAGGGCATGTACACAATTTCCTTAGAAATCCAGGTACAAAACTTAACCATTCACTACCACTTGCTCCAATGCTAAAATGGAGGAAGGTTTTAAACTTTGTAGCCCGTGTGTTTTGGAGCATACTGTCACAATTCTTATTCTCAGAAACAGTGCTGAAAAAAATCTATGAGACTCTCCATGTAAACAAATGCCATAAGATTAAGCATTTATTGGTCAGATTGCACTATCTCTGCAGGGTGTATTTTTCAAAATGTAACTGCACTTGGAGTTCAGCCTTAAAAAAGTGAGTGTATATTTCAAAATGAAATTTAGATATGCAGCAATACTAAAATGTTCCTTACCACAAAAAAACTGACATCAATAAACACAAGAACCCTTCAGCACTGAGGGGCAGCTGATCTCACATGGCTCCCTCTGTCCATAATGACCAAAACCAGTATTGTTTAGCATGGCAGAGGCAATAAGATTACAGCATAAGGTAAAATGGCTGCAGACATACAGAGCATAATTGAAGCAGTACAGCACCAGGGCCCTGAGCACTATCCTGAACTGCTAACAGAAAAATAATATTCACAATTACTGAGGACATTATCTGGCCTTCTGTTTCTTAATTTCTTATATTTGTATTACTTTGGTACTTTTACAACTGAAAATCTAATGAAAAAATTAAATTGATTTTCCATTAAAAAATACATTTATACTCTGACCTAATGCTGATAAAAAAAATTCAGACTGAGCTAAGTTAAAGGCTAGAATTTTTTCACTTGAAACAAAATCTGGTCTAGAGCACATGTTCACCGGGATCTTTGCCATCCTATGCCTGACTCGCCATCCCTTCAGCTCCAACTTGCAATCAGGACCCGCAGGAAAACTGATTAATGAAACCTTAGTTAAGCTAACATCACTGTTGTTTTCACCAAGGTTGTTAGCAGGACAACCAACACAAATGGCATTTTCACAGAGGAACTGAAACAAAATAAATTTCTGTTCAGTTGTCTCAATCAATTTGAAATAAAGCCAAACTTTCAGAAGCATTCTGCAAAAACCTCACATTTCACCAAGATTTAGATCTGAAATGCAGATACCAACTCTCCAGAAGTATGGTATCTCTGATATTTTCTAGCACAACGGCATTCGCGTATTTTTTTGTGTCTGCGAGGTCAAAAAAAATTAGCTGGAAGAAAGCGATAACATTATAACAAATGGGAAGGAGATTCATCGCTGCTACAAATATAACGTTATATGGACCACTTCAAACCTTGGCTCTCGATTTCTCCTGAGTAAATTAACAAAGGTCTCTATTTCTTTAGCCGTGATGTGTTTCTCTAGCAGTTTTCTGTTGTTGTGCAGCAAAGCTGTGATGGTGTCTTCTGCCAAAATATCATAACCAATCTGGGACTGCATGACGCAGAAGTTCTTAGCAATATATTCCTGAAAAAATGAAAATACCCGTGATGATCTGTTAAGCAGTAACGTTTTTCTTTTAGAATCGCAAATATCCACCTCCATTAACAGTCAAAATAATCCTCAAAACTTTTCTCACTAAACTGGCCTGAACAAGGTACATCTGAACACCTAAAAGGAAGACAGAGTATTAGGATTGACTAACTCTTGATATTCTTTCATAAATCAAAGGAAGAAATACATAAAAATACATGTAAAATTCAAGAAATGGCAAACAATTTTTTTTTAAAAAAGGAAAACCAAGATTTTATATAATTTTAAGAAACTTTCTTGCTCTCTTCTTCCTTTCTCTCTCCTCCAAGACCAAAATATTTCTGAAAAGTGCTAGAAAGAAAACAAAGACATCACATATAACAGTTCAACTTTTTATCTTCATCTCCTTTGGCCCTATAAGGTTAGTACGGGCTCTTTCCTGTGCTGCAACATACAAAGCACTCAATATCATGTTCAGAATTATCTCATGTTCATCGGGAGTCTCCAGCAGTGGAAAATCAAGCTATCTGACAGAACAGCCTCTGATCTGACTCACTGCTATCACAACACAAATATTTGCAGAACAGAATCACAGAGAATTTTGCCTTCCCCACTGATGCCCTGGAGCCTATGAAGGAAGTGGTGGACACTAATCTCAGCCAGAGCCTGTGAAGATACAAGGAAGCCTGCCAGGAAAACAAACCTGTGACATTCATCGCTAATCACTCCATTCATATAAAAATGCCTATAAAACAAAAACACTATTTCACAGCAGGAGACTGTGTAAGCGCCTTTCTACTTACTACTAACTGACTCAAAACCCAGTCCTTTCATTCTCCCTTAAGATAGGATTACCAGAGGATCACACCTGTAAGTGCAGAGTGCAAGATCAAACACAGGATATATAATAACAGAATTTATGGGAAAAATTCTTGAATACCACTGACCTGGTTCTTCCTGTAGTCCTGCTGGGAATGTCTGAGAACTCTGTAACATAACCTTAACATGTATTTGTATGGGGCATATCTCTGGTCACCCAGGTCTTCAAGTCTCAGCATTGATCCTTCACCTTTGTCCTTAAAAGGAGCTTTGAGGATCCCGAATATCTGTTCAAAATCAAAATCACTGAGGATGAAAATCAAGCCAAGATTTTTCCTTAAACTATACCTGTCAGTTTCCTCTGACAGGGCCAGAATAAAGCATCTACAGACTCAAGTCAGAATTCAATCACTTTACTTACTATCAACAAATCAGTGAATATGAAAGGGGCAGGGGGACAAGGATAATCTCAGACATTACAATATAAGTGTTTAGCTTTGCATTTCCCCGCCAACTCGATTGACACTACTTATCCTTGACTGCTATCCCTAGTTTAAAACATTGTCAGTTAAGTGCCTTAATTTTAAATAAATTAATGAAAAAACACATATTGGCTGCTATCTGGTTTAATTCTTTTCACTTTATTATTTATTTACTATTTCAGTAAGATACTTAAAGAGAATATTAATTCTGATTCACACACAAGTCAGTCCTCAAACAAAGTCAGGGATCCATAAGGGCGCTATAAGTTTTCCCTCAAGGAAAACACTTGCAGGATCAGGACCATGTAGCAGACTTGCTTCAAATTTGTTCAACAATTTACTAGTAAATATAGTCTTAAAAATCTCAGAAGTCATCAGAATTACGTGAGGCTAACAGACATCAAACACAAGGCCTTGTGCCGTGAGTCTCAATTAATGAGTTTCATATCTAACCAATCCAGTTAGATACAACCCAAGATAGCATAAGCCAACTTACCTGAAACCAACATTTTATCAACTCCTTTTCTCCTACAATCTATTTGACAGTACAATCAAGTTATTCATACTTGAACATACAGAATATACCTGAGCCAATATATTTTGTTCCCGCATTAATTTTTGTCGTTCTCGGTTTGGCTTAGTAATGACCACATCCAAGACTTCCTGCCCATTGTTAGGAACATCAGACACAAAGAAAATCAGATCTTCTAGTAACTTGGTCACAAACCTAGAATGAATAGACAGATCCTTATTATACACAGTCATTCAACACTTGCTAGGATTCATTAAGAAAGAAAATCACATTTTAGAACAAGCTTTATGTAGCACATCAGAACTTCTATCACTGCAAAGCTAAGTTTGACATGTACCTAACGGATTTGAATCCACTACAGTAATGTTTTCCAAGACATTAAACAGCAACCAGAGGGAAAAAGGGAGGATGCAAAATTGATGTAGAATAGATGCAGAGTGTTTAGAAATTCAAAATCTCTACCAGCTGATTGCAAGGTCCAAAAACAGTAGACAGATGCTCTTACACAGCCTAGCAATGATTTACGCTGGTAAGTTAGTAACATTGGCCCATGAAACAAGATTGTGCACTCACTGGAGGAATAAAAACAGTCTGCCACTACACTGACACAAACTATTGAAAAATGACCTTGAAAAAAAAACACTTTTATTTCACCCATTCTTTCCTACACAAAAAAAGATTTGGCAGAAGTAAATGCTAGAACAGGATGAAGGCAGTGGCAAGTCCTTCCATCTTCAAGCAATGTAGGTCATTGCCACCTTGCTGCTAACATACCTTGCCAGGTATACACAGAGAGAGGTGTGAATGACCACAAATTTCCTTAAAAGAATTGGCAATCTTTCACAAATAAAACCCAGCATGTCTCTCACCCTTAGCAGCATTGTCTGAGTTTGGTGAATATTTGGTCTATAATTACAAAACCTGGAGGAATGCTATGAAAGTGGCAGTAAGATGCTCAATAGATTTCCAAAAACATCTCTGAGAGCCAGACAGAAAGCTTCCATTAAGCAAAAGAAGGCTTGGATGTTCAACTAATCCCTCTAAACAAGTTTTTTAAAATCTCAGCCCAGTAGTGGATGTTGGAGAATGGTAAGGTCCCCAGAACAAGGCACCTCACTAACGGAAAAAGCAGGAGAGGTAAATGTAGGGTGGATCAACTAGGAACGAGTTCTTAGAATCCCCACTTACCCAAGCAGGAAGGTAATTAGACAGGGAAACAAGAAGAGCGGGGGTTCTGTTGTTTTTGTTGTGGGTTTTTTTGTGGTTTTTTTTTTAAGGAAATCACAGGAACAAACAAATAACGGCAATATCAGAAAATCACAGAATCACAGATTCAACTGTGTTGGAAGAGGCTTTTAAAGGTCATCTAGTCCAAATCCCATGCAATGAAAAGGGACATCAACAGCTAGAACAGGTTGCTCAGAGCTTTTCTTGTTCTTCTTTACACCCCTTGCTGAGTTTAGTTCCAGCAGGGCCTTGGCCTTCCTGACCTAACCCCTACACAGCCTAGCAGCCTCCCTGTATTTCTCCCAGAGAACTTGTCTCTATTTCTACTGTCTGCATATCTTGTTCCTGCTCTCCAGTTTGATGTGCAGGTCCCAGTTCAGCCATGCTAGTCTCTTGCCTTCCTTTCCTTACTTCCAACGCCTGGAGATGGACAGCTCTCGTGCTCTTCTGCTGAAAGCTTCCTTAAAGATCTGCCAGCTCTACTCCACTCCCGTTCTCAACTGTTCCACGTGTGTGTTTCACTAGCACATCAACATCAGAACTTGATAATACTGGACTGCAGTGACACAGCAGTGCAAGGCTAATACAGGGATGTCACACCTTCATTATATTGTATCCCCATCTGATTCAACTCAACAATGAATGAAATGGCTTTCCAAGGTTGTGTACTAATACCTTGGCTGTTACAGATCAGCCTGTTAAGATAAATCCTTCACCTGATACTAAACCATCTGTGCTAGTTACCACTGACAAAAGACTTGTGGACTTGACAAACAGCATAAATTGTTTTGTCACCAAAAATTAACATTTCCAGCAAAAAGCTCTGTACGATGCACAGTAGAATACAAGTTAAAAATTAACTCTGTAAGAGATGCTATCTAACATTCAGTTTTACTAGACAGCTGAAAACAAATAGCCAACCATATCACTTGCAGTGGGAAATGTGTGGCTGTAATGCACAATAAAATCCCTTAATTCAGGGGTGGGTGTAAAGAACAGAAATTCTTTGAATTGAAGCACGGATGGATATAAAGAGTAAACACTGAAGACAACAGAAAATGTAAAACAGGAAAGTGAACAGGGAAAAATAAAATCACAGAATCACAGAATATCCTGAGCTGGAATGCACCCACATCGAGTCCACCACTTGGCTCCACACAGGACCACCAAAAATCCAAACCCTATATCTGCAAGCACTGTTCAAACACTCCTTCAACACAAGCGTGGTGCCACGATCACTGTTCCAGGGAGCCTGTTCCAGGGCTATTTCTAATCCCCAACCTGACCCTCGCCATGCACCTCCATGACATTTTCTCAGGTCCTGCTGCTGTCACCAGAGACGAGATCAGTGCCTCTTATAAGAAAGAAAGGGACAATCACAGCAGTCTCTCAGTCACTGTAAGTCTTGCTTCTACTGTCCTAGCAGCATGAACACAAAGCACAATGAATTACACTTATCCATTACTGTAATGCTACCATGATGCTACGAGTAACAGTAATTTAACAAGAAAAGAAAAAACTCACTAACCTCCTTTCATTCTGGGTTATTGTTCCATTCTCCAGCTTTTTAACAGTTGATGCTAAGACCTTGTTTGCATCATTGGCAAAGTCCAAATCTCTGACCTCAGACAGAGGAACTGATACAATGGCAAAAGCCTCCTTGTCCTCTTTTGTTTGGCACGTCCCGATCTGCAATAGTTTTTAGTTTAATTAGGGTAACCAATTCACTCACCTTTGCCCAATTATGCATATTTTATATGTCAAGATCACCAGTAGGAAACTCTAGGAATTATGCTGGGATTCCAATCCTGAGAAATTAGTGTTTACCTTTAACATTACAGGCCTTTCTTCATTGGTGTCTATTGGGATGCTAGTACTAGTAACCCAAGTATTGGTGCATAAATGCCTCAGTCGGACATAGGAGTTCCTAAAGGAGAAGAAAGCAAACAATGGGTTAGATGGATCCTTTCTAAGCTAAACTGGGCAAGGTGAGACATGGTTTAACACACGGCCATGAGATGGGAGAGTACAAGTCACACCAGCCACTCATGATAAAAAGCAAGGGAGACCTAGAAGGTACTGTGGCACCCTTTCCCCTTGTGTCTCTTTTCTTTCTAGTTCAGCATTGAGCAGTAACAAGGACAGCATCTTGGGATTATGCAGAATGCTGTTTTTAAACATTTACATAAGCCTAGGAGTAAAGTATTCCTTATGGAGGAAAAACAAATTAAAAAATTATAAAATATTTTAAAATCCTATCTGAATTGAAATACACGTCATGGATAAAAACAACTGTTTCCTTATGATTTTTTCTGCAGAGCAGTGAGCCCATTCATCCTGTCACAGAACAAAAGTGCAAATGTAAAACTGATCATAGTTTCATGGTTTCACAATTATGATCTGCAAAACCTTGTTCCAGGGAGTGAGCATTTACACTATCAGTTCTCAACCGAAAATCAAGTAAACAAAGAGCAGGTATGAGATTCATCTAAATTCTTTCCATTTGATAATTTCTGGCATTATTAAAAAGCAGAGCTGATAAATCAATTACAATTTTTACTCTGAATTGCACTCAGAAAATATATTCACTATGGTCTTCATTAACACACTCCATTTCATGCTGATGGACTTTGAGTATTCAAGTAAGAAAATTATCCGGCAAAACTCTGCAGAGCCAATACTTCCAAGTTGCATACATCACTGTTTGTGGGGATCTAGCATTAAACTCCACCCTCGGAACTACTACTAGCCCCAAGTGTCTTCATGCCCATTCAGCCACAGCCAACACCATGTGACTTAATTAGTCAATCCCAGCTAAAGCAACAACTGAAGTTTCAAACATTCACAAGTAAAACCTATGAACCAATTACTGACTTAATTTGAATAACAGACATGTTCAGAAACAGAAACAGAGATCACCATATACATTATTTGGTTGGGAACAATTCAGTTAGATCTACTAGCAGCACATTTTTTTCAAACAGTGCACATAGCTCAATTCTGTCTTCATACATATATGTGCAACATTTAGCCTGTTATTTTTCTCTTCACAGATTCTCTTTAAGCATCACTTGTTTTATCCTTATAATTATTTTATCCAGTCACAGCAGCAGTATCATGTTTTATACATCTCTTGTTTATCTGTGAACGCTCTTCGAATTTTAACTGAAGGATAATACTTGCTTATGTTTGATTTTTTCTGCTTTACTCACAGGCATAATGCTAGGAAGAAACCTTGTCAATCCCACAACTTTTTTTTTTTTTTTTTTTTACCTTGGAACCAGGCAATCAGCTCTCTGAAGAGTGGTGGCATCCAGTTCAAAGAGAGACGCAATGTCATTTCCATGTGGCACAGAGACCAAAGTATACATAATCTTCTCCCCTGCCTGGCGTTTCTTCTTTGAAGCAGGAAGGTCGCCATCTCTCTGCTGGTTAGGCACAAGGGTTATTTCCTTGCATCAGGGCCCATTATAAATTCTCCAATTACCTTGTGGACAAGTAATACATCTAAATTGTATTATCTTTTTGTGTGTACATTCTACTAAGAATGTACCATGACTGGCTTTGGAGTGCATAACACAAAGGATGCACTTTGCCTTAGGCACACAGGGTCTCAGACAGTCATTATAACAACAGTAGGTCACCAGCTACAGAGAGACTGTAGTACTGTATACATTATTACTTGACATCCACAACTTCAAAAACCTGTGCCAGTTGCAGGCCCTTCACTCCCAGCAGATGTAACTGCACAGTGCTAGCATGGAAAGGGCCAAAGTTAAAAGAAGAGCATTAATGAAAACTGGATCTTTAAAAGGGAGGTGGGGATTTTAAAAAGTGAACAACTGGCCTAATTCCACAGTTGTTTTAAGTTTAGATTTTTTTCCATTCCCATACATTCTGAATCACAGCAGCACACCTTCAGAATAGGAAGAGACAGAATATCTGTCCCATTAATCACAGAATCATAGAATGGCCATAGAATCGTGGTTGAAAACGACCACAGTGATCATCTAATTTCAAGCCCCCTGCTATATGCAGGGTCACCAACCACCAGACCAGGCTGCCCAGAGCCACATCCAGCCTGGCCTTGAATGCCTCCAGGGATGGGGCATCCACAACCTCCTTGGGCAACCTGTTCCAGTGCGTCACCACCCTCTGTGTGAAAAACTTCCTCCTAATATGTAATCTAAACCTCCCCTGTTTAAAACCATTCCCCCTTGTCCTATCACTATCCACCCTTGTAAACAGCCGTTCCCCCTCCTGTTTATATTATTATATTTTTATATATAATTGTGTTTTACGTTGTATTATATTGTATTATATTATATTATAATATTAGGATCTATTCAGCATTGGAAAGAGGAGACAAAAATCACCAGCTAGCTTGTAGTAGACATCTTAGCACAGGCTGCTAATGCAGCGAAGGTTAGATCCAACACAGGTTTGTGCATGTCCACCAAAACTGGGGAATTTCACTCCCTCACAGGCACCTAGCTTTCAAGAGACACTTACAAAGCTGTGTTGGTGCTTGAGAATATGTTCAGTCCTCACGTCCTTCGATACCCCAGGCCCAAAAAAATGTTAAAGAAAATCACACATGGAAACTTAACCTGCATGTGAGGATTGAGAAAGTAGCAAAAATACGTATCTGTGACTTTCATACACATTCTCCTTTACAAACTCAGGATAAGACTCCAACTGGAAAAGCAGGTAAATTTTCCAAGCAAACTGGAAAATTTGACAATCAGTTTAAAATTCAATAGGTCAGTGAAAGGGTGAAGAGTACAAGATAGTTTGGAACAGCATCAAGACTTCTTTTTATATTTCCTATAAGTTACATCCAAATCTAATTACATTTTCCCAGAACTGACCCACTCTGCTATCATTTCCAAACTGAAAAGGCTGGTATACAAAAAGGCAGAACATTTCATAATCATACAGTTTTTCCTTAGGGCTCCAGGAAAAACAGACACCAAAATATGAAACCATATTCTGCTCTGTGTTAAGAAGTATTTTTATACTCCCTCACTGCACAATATCTGAGCATCTCCCAAAGGTCATTAAAAATGAGCATATACACATGTGCAAGTTTCTGTGACAAGAGGTGAAGTGAAAGGCAGGTCTCCAGTGTTTCAGTAGTTCATACTAACCACTAGCTCTGGGGGGAAGTTCCTCCTAAAGTTTGGGGCTGACTTGACTTGCTCACAAGTTTCCCCAGCAATTGCTACTAAACAATAGAGTTAGTTTATTGGGCCTTTACCCAGCCAGCCAGGCTTAGCACCTGTCAAATCAGACCTGCCATACAAGCAAGAGCTGGTTTCTAGTCTCAAAAATAAAAAGCCCATCTCATCAGAATGGAAGACAGTGCCTACAATACTACTAGCTACAATGCAAGATTTAGTTGAGGGAAATCTGGCCTGCACAATAGTTGTGCAATAGTTCCAGACTGAACTGCAGCAAAAGTCTCAGAACTCTTCTCATACTTTAATTTAATGATCTCCGACACGCCTCACAACCCAAACATGATTATGAATTTTATGCAATATCCTTTGGAATAAAAACATTAAAAAAAAGTGACCCTGACCTCGAGAGCTCTGAAAACAACTTACATATAGGGAGCGTACAGATAGAGAGATACAGTCATCACATAGAAAAATATACAATTAATATTTATGTTCGAATTTACACCTGACTGCATGCACAAAACTCTGCAAGAAAGAGCATACGCATTTGCACACAGAAAGTTTCTTATGGTTAATCAAATTTAATAAGCAGTCATCAGAATCTGCACTTAATCTAGCCATTATTAAATGTGCTGATGAGTCCATATGAGGAAGTTGAAAGAAGGGGAAAGTATTAAATTGCTTCACATTAATCAGGCAGTATGATTGGTACATTAAAAAAAAAAGCATTCCTAAGTAGAATAAAACAATGACGTTTGCACAGGTAAGTAACAGGCATATAGGCAGATGTAGACAGCAAAAAACTGATTCAACTGAGAGGAGGGAGGAATAGGCAGGTAAAGGGATTCAAATACAGAGAAAAGAAAATTCAACTCAAAGCAGCATGAAGAAGAGAAGAAGCAAATGAAGAGTTTCAGAGCTGGCAGTGATAGGGTCAGTAGCAGCCCGAGAAAGAACTTCCAAGACTGGTCCAGTATTAGATATAGAGGTTGGTGGCCCTGCCTGCAGCAGGGAGGTTGGAGCTTGATGGTCCTTGAGGTCCCTTCCAACCCAAGCCATTCTATGATTCTATGATTCTGTGAAGACTTCTTTTAGAAAAAGCAGGTGAATTACATGCTAGGAGTAGAGAGAGAAAAAAAAAGTGCAAGAACTATGGGTAAAGTAATTCAAGCAAATGGTAAATTCACTAAGAAAAAAAATAGTTTTGATTGTCCCAAACTGTTGGTAAGTTAGTCACAAGCCATAGCAATTCAAATTAGATATATATGTATGGTAAAAAAAAATGGAATCACTTCAGTCTGTAGTTGTCTGGTTAAATCACTTGTAAGGATGCAGGAAATGCAGATACAGTTCCTTTTCTGTGTGGCAGGATTTGGACATACACCTTCCAAAAAGAGAAGTTTTCTACAATGGCATAATTGCATCAGTGGTCAAGCGAAGAGCTACTGATGTCATTTATCTGGACTTCAGTAAGTCCTCTGACAAAGTCCCTGCTAACATCCTTCTCTCCAGATTGAAAGATATAGATTTGATGAGTAGACTGATGGAGGAGAACTGGTTGCAAGATTATATGCAGAGTGTGGTGTGGTCAACAATTCAGTGTCTGGATGGAGATCAGTGACAAGTGGTGTCCAACAGGGGACTGTACTGGGACCAACTCTCTTCAACATCTTCATCAATTACATTGATAGTGGGAGTGACTGCACCCTCAACAAGTATGCAAGCAACAACAAGCTGTGTGGTGTGGTCAACATGCCTGAAGGATGGAAAGACATCCAGAGAGACCTAGACAGGGTCAAGCAGTGGACCCAAAAGAACTTCATGAGATTCAATATACTCAAGTGCAAGATCTTGCATTTGGGTTTGTGGCAACCTCTACCAACATTACAAGCTGGGGGGCAAAAGGACTGAGCACAGCTCTGACAAAAAGGACTTGGAGGTATAGGTGGATGGGAAGCTGGACATGAGCCAGCAATGTGCCCCCTGCATCCCTGAGACCCAACCATATCTTGGGCTGCATCAGAAGAAGTGTGGCCAGAAGGGCAAGGAAGGTGACCCTGCCCCTCTACTCTATGCTGGTACAACCTCACATGGAGAACTGCGTCCAGATGTGGAGTCCATGTACAGAATAGATATGATCTGTTGGAGTCCATGGGGGGTGACAAAAATGATAAAAGGGATGGAACGCCTCCCCTATGAGGACAGGCTGAGAGAGCTGGGGCTGTTCAGCGTGGAGAAGAGAAGGCTCTGGAGAGACCTAAGAGGAGCCTTTCAGTATCTAAAGGAGGGATATAAGAAAGAAGAGGACAGACTCGTTAGCAGGGTCTGTTGCGATAGGAAAAGGGTAAACTGCTTCAAACCAAAAGAGGGGAGATTTAGATTGGATGTTAGAAAGTTTTTTAGATGTACAGTGTTTGTAATCTAAAGGGCAGATACACTGTAATTTGTGACAACATCTGTATTGTAATTGGAGATAATTAGATTTGTCTTTCTTTGAACTTGTAGCCCAGGAAATGACTCTTCTTCACAGATCTTCATATAATCTGCTAGAAATTGTGAACTACTCCATGTTTTTCATCTCTATTGGGTATCATACCTGAAATTCAGGAGATTTACAAGGAGTTTGGTTTAGGAAGGGGCCTACCTGCAATAAGTAAATAAATAAAAACTCCTAGGAGGAAAAAAAGAAAAAACTCATTATAAAAAAGCCAGGCCTGGAATACCTTTCCTTCTAGAATGTAAATCCAATCTACAACAACTGGTGAGGACACCTCTTGTGGCATTGAGACAGACAAGGATAATGCCCTACTCCTGAATGAATACATTAAGCTGCACTACAGATTTCAGCAGAAATTAAATTTAAAAACAGCCAGAGTTCTGAAAATGCCTGCTAAAGCCAGTACAACGCAGTATCTCAATATGTTAACCCAGTTTAGGAGGCTCTTAGAAACCAGAATTTACTCATAGTAGTAATACACAAAGAACTCCATGTGATTTTAAAAATTCTATATGAAAAGCCAAGTAAATTAATGGCCAGCCTTGCTTCTGCATGCGTGGAAGCCCTGGCAGACAGCACAGCAGTTAGCCTCCTATAACACCTTTGCTGTTGACTCATTTGTGAGTCATCGCATTTTTAGCAGAGACATCACGTTGCAATTCTGTTGTTAGGAGCCAGAGACATTCTGTAAGAAACAATGTATGCGTTTCCAGAGCTGATTCAGACCTGTGTGCAGCAGCAGAATAATAATAGTGTGCCAGCATCCGTGTCTCCCCTTCTCCCCCAGTGACTGCAGAGCCTCTCAAGTGGTCTGACTGCTGGCTTTACATAAGCAGAGACATTGCCGTTCTAAAACTGAGGATTTTTTTTATTTTTTTTTTGGGGGGGGGTACATTTTTCAGATTGTTTACAGCCTCAGCCTTGAAAAAAAAAATTCCCCAAACCTTCTCTAATTGTTTTAACCACGTTACCTGTGTCATGCATTATGAAATTTAATTAAAAACTTAGAAGGTAATTAAAAAAATAAAACTGAAAAAGAGGAAAAGAATAGTGTTTATCAGGAAAAAAAATCACTTGGGATGGAAGCAAGAAAGCAAGCTTTGAATTGCATTCCTTTTTGGCATCCATAAACAGAGGTAGAAATAAGTCAAAGGAGGTACATCAAATTGCACCAAGAAGTCCATGGCAGAACTGTCCAGCTCCTTTAAAAGAAATGTAAATTTGTACCAGTCTCAATTTCAAGAGAAATCCGAATAATAAAACTCAGTTTGGAACTGCTTAGGATGAACACTCTCATGAAAATGCAGACAAATGGAGGTAAGGTAGCTATCCAAAGACAGCCTTTTAATACTAAGGCACTAACAAATGCCACATTTCCAGCTGCTCTTGACATTTCCCCAATGTTTATGGTGTTCTTCTAGGTGCTGTACATTTCTGTGATTGGAAATAATGGACTACTTTGCAGCATAAACTACACCAATTTGGGATTTAATGGGAGCTGTAACAGAACGCTGCATTTTGATGCACTACATGTTACAATCTGCTAGACTTCAAGAACTGGATAAGCCTTTTTTTTTTTTTTTTTTTTTTTTTTTTGAAAAGGCCTTTAAATCAGAGAAAGGTCTCATGTAAAAAAAAAAAAAATAATAATAATAATAATAATAATAATTCAGAATTTAAAAGTGGGAAGAGCACACATAAAGAATATTAATCAACTCAATGTAAGGTTAAACTTTACCAGAAATCAAAGCCATGTTTCACCAGAGAATTTGGTTGGAATCTCACGAAGCAGCCCATAAATGAGCAAGGAAGGCAGTCCAGACACAGCTTGGGAACAAAAGCCCTAGTGACTTCTGGCAATATTTATGATCTCAATTGCCAAAATTCTTTCATTTTTTTGAGTCACTTAAGGCAAAAAGACGGACTTCAGAAGCATCTAGGTGGTTATACCCACTACTGCACCACAGAAAATCCTTCTCCATTTCTGCTTCCTAAAATTGACAGTTGCCTAAGCAACTGTGATCAGGACTTGTAAACCAGGCAGAGAACATGCACAAGAAGCCCTATCACACATTTATAGTTGAGGGTTGGCACAAAACATACAGATGGTTGTTTCTTCTTTAAAACCTAGATGACAGAGAAAGAGCTGGAACCCTTTTATCCCAGCAGTGAAAAGCAAAGCACAGGCTGCAGTCTCAGCTTCTTCCTTCAGCTGAAAAGATTCAAGTATGCCTCTTCTATTTCCCTACTCCTCAGACTTAAAATTATGGTGGTGTAGGTCCACTTCCACCTCCCCCTCTACAGCAGCAGATTTACTTTGCAGGCAATGTTTCACAATTAATTGGTTCAAAAGATGCAAATGATGATACCTTTGCAGTGAGTCAGTGAGGCAGTCACCTGGCAGGAGAAGCACCGCATGAAAAACACAGTGCAAGGAAAGCTTGTGTGCTCTGTCATCTGTGTATTGGATACAAGATTGACACAGCTGGCCCTTCAAGAACTCCAAACCTTCTAAGATTATTTTACTTTTGAGGGTCAATTAAACATTGCATCATTGTAGCATAAAAGAAATCCCTGCACAGTGAAGTTTTTCCACTCAGTTGCTCAAAGGCACAATGAAGACTTAATCAGTGCTGACTCACGGTGTTTTTAACAAAACTAAAAAGAGGTGAAGGATCCAAAGGTATGTCTACCATGCTGAAAAAGTATCATAGAATCACAGAATGGCTTGGGTTGGAAGGGACCCCAAAGATCATCAAAGTTCCTACCCCCCTATCACAGACAGGACCACCAACCTCCAGACCTAATACTAGACCAGGCTGCCCAGGGCCTCATCCAACCTGGTCTTGAAAACCTCCAGGGACAGAGAATCTACAACCTCTCTGGGCAGCCTGTGCCAGCACCTCACCACTCTCTCTCTAAAGAGCTTCCCTCTGACATCCAAGCTAAACCTTCCCTCCTTGAGCTTAAGACCATTCCCCCTTGTCCTACCACAGACTACCCTTTTATAAAGTTGATTCTCCTCCTGTTTATAATCCCTTGGAAGGCTGCAATGAGGTCTGCTCGCAGCCTTCTCTTCTCCAGGCTGAACAAGCCCAGTTCGCTTGCCCTGTCTTCATAGCAGAAGTGCTCCAGGCCTCTGATCATCTTTGTGGCCCTCCTCTGGACCCTCTCTACATCCTTACTGTATTGGGGGCTCCAGACCTGGATGCGGTACTCCAGATGGGGTCTCACAAGGGTAGAGTAGAGAGGAACAATCACCTCCCTGTCCCTGTTGGCCACCCCGCTTTTGATGGAGCCCAGGATACCACTGGCCTTCTGAGCTGCAAGAGCATACTGCAGGCTCATGTTCAGTTTTTCATCCACCAGTACCCCCAGGTCTTTCTCTGCAGGAATTCTTCTTCAAGGAATTCTTCTCCCAGTCTGTATACGTATCTAGCATTACTTTGACCCAAGTGCAAAACTCTTGCACTTTGCTATGTTGAACTTCACTAGGTTCACCCGGGCCCACCTTTCGAGCCTGCTGAAGTCCCTCTGAATGGCATCCCTTCCTTCCATTGTGTCAACCGCACCACTCATCTTGGTGTCACCCATCAGCAAACTTGCTGAAGGTGCACTCAAGCCCGTCACTGATGTCATTGATGAAGATGTTGAAGAGCACCAGTCCCAAGACAGACCCCTGTGTGACACTGCTCATCAATGGCCTCCACCTGGACATAGCACCATTCACAACAACCCACTGTCTATGGCCTTCTAACCTTATCCACCAAGTATTCCACCCCTCCAATCCGTATCACTCCAATTTAGATGTCAAAGGCCTTGCACAAGCATAGGTAGATGACATCGGTCACCTTCCCTTTGTCCAGCGATGTCATCACTCCAACACAGAAGGCCACCAGACCGGTCAGGCATGACCTTCTCCTGATAAACCTATGCTGGCTTTCTTGGATCACCCGCTCATCTCTCATGTGCCTTAATGAGTCTTTTAGAGGGATCTGTTCCAAGATCTTCCAGGCACAGAGGTCAAGCTCACCAGTCTGTAGTTCCTTGGGTCATCCTTCCTCCCATTCTTGTAAATGAGAGTGAAGTTTCCTTTTTTCCAGTTCCCCATGGACTTCGCCCTACAGCCATGACTTTTCAAATATGGAAGAGAGCAACTCAGCACCCACAACAGCCAGCTCCTTTAGGACCCTGGGATGAATGTCGTCTGGTCCCAAACACTTGTATACATTTGGTCTCGTGAGGCGGTCTTGGACTTGCTCTGCCCATGTAGTGGAGGGAAGGGGGGATTTACTCCCCCAGTTCCTAATGAAAGGCTCAGGGATGTGAGCTTCAGGAATTTGAGAAATACAAGAATCCTGGCTGTCAGTAAAGACTGAGGCAAAAAATTCATTTAGCACCTCTCTATATCTGTCATAGCAACTTCTCCTTTCTCATTTACCAGAGCACATGTGCTCCCTTTGGCCTGCCTCTTTTGGCCAATGCACCTGAGCCATGCCAATTTCCTTCCTTCCCTGCCTGCTTTCTTATTCAGAGGGATGGAGAGCTCTTGTGCTCTCAGAAAGGCATTAAAAAAAAAAAAAAAAGCATCTGTAGGCTTGGATTCATACAGTGTTACCAAGCCTTATCAGGATTTCTTTCACAAAACAACTTCACATGAAAGTGCTGACGGTGTAAAGTAAAATTTCCACAGAGAAACACTTTTGATCATCAACCAGTTTTGATTAAATTTTCAATGGAAACATTTGTCCAATCAGATTGCTCTGGTCTTGGATCTCAGTTGAAACCAATGCCCAGGAGGATTAAGCCAAACTGTTAGAGAAGTCACCTTTAGCATTCATGTTCAGATCACTTGTGCTCTTCATTATCCAGTCCAGGGAATATTTAGCTACAAGAGCTGCTCCTACTTTGTTATGTTGGTCCACAATGTCAGAGGCGGATGTTGGTGGTATGGCAGTACAGGCTGAACATCACCAGTGAAAATGCATAGCTAATGGTAGCAACTATGTTAAAAAACAGTGTTTTGCAGCTGAGAATTTGCTCTATCAAACAGTGTTCTTGTTCTTTTTATACCTGTTGTAAATTCCATGGAAATAAATAGGAGGCATCACTTTTGGAGTGACCAGGGTATTCAGATTAAATGAAATTGCAACAGCTGGACACCCCTATACTACATATAAATTAGTACTGCACAGCATAATACATTTGAACCCTTCGTGATGAGGACCTAACATTGACCCTATACATGTTTTCACAGGTTTGAATTCAGGCTAGCTCTATTCTAGTTTTCTGGGCTGGGCACCCATGTGAGGCTAGAACACAGTACCTATATTCCAGACATGTATCTTTTAATTTTGATCCAACAGAATACAAGTTTGCATACTGAGACCGCTCTGCAAAGTGAATTGGAGTGCCTTAAATAAGGAATAACTAGGAGATTTGATGAGGAAGGTGCCATCATGATGTGAACTAAAAGTGTTAATGCAGCTGAGCTGTATGTGAGCCCAGCTATACTGTTCTCAGAGCAAAAGCATGAACCCAAGCATTTCCAGGCAAGCACCCTACTCAAGAGGATATTCTAGAAGTTATCTCAATTTCTGTCAGAGAGCCTCAGGGGTTTCAAATGTGATTCCAAAACAAAAGAGAAACAACTGTTGGAGCTCCCATATTTTCACAAGAGAGAACTTTCATTTCTCTGGCCAACTTAGCTCTTACTGCTATATTACTATTTATAGCAAATACCAGGGAAGATGGAAAACCAATGTTACCAACTCCTACAACAGTCTCCATTTCTTTTTAAATTGCAGTGCTGGAGGCATATGATTATGTAAGAATCTTGGTTTTCATTTAAAAAAAAAAAAAAAAAAAAAGGTAGAACAAAAAATTGTTAGTCTTGCAGATAAAAACTTGAAAATGTGTCCTTTAAAAGAACAAAAGCCAGAAGGCCAACAGAAAGAAATTAAGTTTATTTTTCCTAAGATCTCAGCTGTGTCAAGCCAATCTCGTGAATGTGATGGAGGAATTAGTCTTTTTGGATTATTTGTTTAAGAATAAGGTTCCCTCATAATTTTAAATCTACGTCCTTCACACAATATAAACCACAACACCTCTGGTCTCACTTTGTTAGTCAGAATTAGCTGGCATGCTCTTAGCTCTGTACAAGATAAAGTCCTTTGCCTGTAACAGCTCCAGACTGCCTGGAAGCATCTGTCTTCTTGTCCAACCCACTCGTACTGCAGCAAAGACAACTCAGCTTCTTGTGGAAGTGTGGTATTAGAGTTGCCTGAAGTGCAGCAGGGCTCAGACTAAGCCTGAATATCTGATCGCATGTATTCAATACAGGTAATGGAAAGGGTCCCAGCATATTCTTAGATGTAGAGCCACACCTGACTGACAAACACGTCCCAAGGAAACTCATCTCCGCTAGCAGAGCCTCTGAATTAGTTTTGGTACATAAATAACCAGACTAACTTGCCTCTGGTTTTCTTGATAAAGAGAGTGGAGTTTTTGCCATGAGGTAGTATCTCTTAATTTGACATGTGTAAACAATTTCATATATGTAGTCACTAAGCAGAACTGACTTCAAACTACTGCCAATTTGATGCAGAATTGGAATAAGCTGCCTAGCATTTCCTTTAAAAAAGGGAAAACTTTCTGTAATGATAGTACTGAGTCGCACCCTACCTTACACATGACACAGAAGACAACCTCAGTGGTTGTGACACATTACTACAAGGAAAGCTACAAAGGACTTCCATTTGTTAGACTTTATTAGGCTAACAATATAGTATTTCCCAGGTTACATGCAACATACAAATTCCACTTACCAAAGCTTTTCCTTCATTATTACCTTCTGGATAGTGTGGGTTAAGCTGGAAAAGAAAAGAAGTTAAAAACTATCTTGACAGCTCTCACACATTTCAGAACTTTGGGAGAGGGATTGGTTCAGTTCTGTATTATGTATTCATCCTGCAAAAGAATTATGGAGTATTCAGAACTAGTATAGCAATTAGAGTATAAGAATTAGCAATTTAATTTATGGACGACTTACTGGCTGTGTCCTCACTTCAGAAAAGTGAATCTTACAATCAAGCTTGTTAAGAGAAGACTTTCAAATAATTTAAAAAAAAAAAAAATGCTGGAGAGAAAGCACAGTTACTATTCTAAATATAGCAAATTACGGTCACCCCTACCAACACACAAACACTTATAGGACTGACCTTGAGCAGATGTATTGAGATAAAAATTGACATGTTTCGCATCTACTAAGATACTAAGATTTTACAGAACAACAGTTAGCTCAGAATAAACACCTCTTCAAAACAGACATGGCAATGTCACTACAGACAAGTGTTTAATTACTCTGTGATTCTGTTTAACCATTATTAAAGTATTTCCTATGTCATACCAGGATTAATAAGTGTTAATTAATAACTAAAGTAGCATGAGATGCTTGGATGAAAAATATTACCATTAAATGTAAAGTATTGCTATTTAACAGTGTTTAATATGATTTCACTTTTGACAGGGAAAATATGTAGACTAGAAGATGAGGGATTATGTAGGAAGACATACACTCAGATAAACAAACACACATACACCCACATACTGGCTGCGCACAAAATGTTTCCTGATTTGATTTACATAATGGAACACTTCTACCTCAATATCTGCCACAGTCCCTGACACAGGGTATGCCTTCAACAGGTTGAAAACGTGAAACCAAAATTATTACTTACAAATGGTTATGCATGTACATCTTACAGGCAAGTACAGTCATTTTCTTGGCATGAATTTGGCATTAACAGCGTGGAAGAGTGAGAAGTGAATTGCACAGGGCAAGCTGAATGAATTCCAGTCAGAGTTTTTAATATTACATCATCATCATACATTTAACGTTACACTGAAAACTGTTGTGAAGTGGTTTTTGTGTTTTTTTTTTAATCAAGTCTGGAGGGGTTTTATTATTACTCTTCTGTTCACGTCTCTTTAACCAAAATAAAGACATCTCCTCTCCATTTAACAAGCCTCAAGAGGAAAACATTTAAACAATCCTAAAATTGCTGAAAATCTCGTTGCTTTCTATCATGACTTGATGTGTTAACACATAAATGGACAAAGCTTTATTCTCCTGCCTTCATTTCATCATTCACATTATCCACGGCGTCACCCTCACAAATTGATGTTACAGAGCCTGCTTTCCTCCCTGCATTAACACCTATCCCCAATCTTCTGTTTTGCACCTCCATGACATTCCCACGTATTCTCTTACCTCAGCTGCCATCTAATTCTATTATAAAGCAACAAGAATGGGAGATGAATACTAAACCACAGACAACTAGAAGTTACATGTATATGTACACATATGTATATATACGTATATATAAAACTGCCTTCCTATAGTTTTGGTTTCTTCATTAGTTTTCTCACACTTCTTTCAGCATTACTTTTGTTTACCCGGCATCTTAAAATAATTTGAGGTGCCCATTCAGACAGTCAAACTCTATACTTTTGGGCCTCAATCAAGAGCAGAGAAAATTATCTCTGTGGTCAGGCTGTGCCACTCAGTCACTTAAGGCCACATACAGTGGCCTTTCAACACAGGTGCAGAGAAGGAAAAGAAAGGCTGATTTTAATCCTACCTTCAGATTCTGCTGCTTGTAAGCAAGCCACAGAAATTCTAGGTTATCTCAGTTTTGTCACTAAACTGAGCATGGAAAGCTATGCACTGAGGACTTGATTTTTAGTTGGAATAAATCTATGATATTTCATTAAAGGACTCGTGTAAGTATAGTTGTCTACACAGTATGAATTGAGCCCTAAGTCTCGCTATTCTTCAGCTGTTTGCTCTCAATATAATTGTGCTTTAGAAAAAATATATATATCAAGAACAGGATAAACTTTGGAAAATCTCTCTCCTACACTACTTCTTGCCTACTTTATGAATGACCAAACAGACTGCCTTCAGATGTTCAAAACAGTTCACTTGTGGACAGAGGAAAACAGAAGGCTCAAGTGAAAAATGAAGTATATCCTTAACAATGGTTTTTCTTGCCCCATTGAAACAGAAACAACAAAACTATAAAGATGCTGTTTAGAGAAAGTTTGAGATGTTGAGGTTAAACAGGTTAAGCAATAAACAGGACAGAATGCAGTTTTAGAGCTGACATTAATGGCCCCCTTTTCAGGTCTGCAGCTGTCATTTTCATTTCAGCTGAGGCTGTTGGTGTTGAGCATCTGTAAAAATCAGACTATTAGCTGTTATCCTATACTATATTTCTCCAGGTAGAGAGGTGTAAATCATGTAGTGTTTTAAGTAGTATTATACCAAGTCCTTTTCAATATCAAGTACAACAGAATGAACTACAGACACAGTGATGGCCTTAGCTCTCCACTTTTTCTAATTGGTATAAAGTCACCTCCATACTCTTCAATGAGCCTCCTAACAAAAGAATCCTTGAAAATAACAAAATTAACATTTGTTCCAACAAAAGAACTCTTGAAAATAAATTTGTTCCTTTTTGCTAATGAAATCAACCAAAATTCTTAAGATATTAAGGAAGTAAATAAGAATACCATGCTAAAATGGATCTCATTTAAGCTTATCAGTACTCAAGCTTTTTGAGGTCATTGGACTTATTGAATTTGCAGTGTTCCCAAATTGTACCCAAAATACTGTATATTTCAGTCAATACATACAAAGAACATGACACATTGTAAACAGCAGAGTTCAAGAAAGTATAATTGTATAAATCACTGTAGTAATAGCTCAATTTTTAAACTACTTTTAAGGGTATACTTCCAACAGCTTTTTTTGTGATGCAGAATAATTCAGAAATTCTAATCCTCCAAGGCATCTTTTTCAACAAACCCAAAAATAGATACTTTTTCACCTTCTCTTGGACAGAAGAGGAAAAAGAATCACAAACAAGAGTTCAGGTTCACTATTGCTAGTAACAAAACAATATCAAGGACCTTCAAACTCATCTTGTATTATGGTAAGCTCAGAGGACTCACCATGTCATCCCAATGTTCATTGATTATGTAAGGCAAGTCAGTAAATGAGAAAACAGCAATAGCTATATGGTGGTAAGGAGAGTGCAATCTGCATCAAGTAAAGCAGATTGCACTAGTGGAGCGTAACTAGGGAAGAACAAAGGAAAATTCACATTAGTGAAGAAATGAAATGACCGCATGACAAAAAGCGATGGAAACAGTGCAGCTTAAATATTACTCCTGAATAACTGGGTCAAGGTAAGCGATTGTACTTTTGCCTGTCATTCACCCCACTGCCATGTAAAAGGCAAGCCCTATTACATGGATTTTACAATTGGGCAATTCTAATATAACCAGCTGTCACAGCTCAAATGACAATGATTCACAACACCACAGATATTTGGTCTTTTTCATTTGCTTATAAATACGAACACAGATCGAACTCTACAAATCCTCCAGACCACACAAAGTCCCCTGAGCTCCAGAAAATGGGGTTACCACATTATCTTTTATGGTTTAACATATATGGACTAACAGTGAACACTGACTTACATACTACACAAGGTTTTTCTTATCATGAGGCACTAACAACAGTAGTTATGGTAAGTAACTGTGAATGCAGTTTGCACTGTATAGCACACAGGAAATATCTGAGAACTAAATTTGGTTTGGACTGACTCTACTGGGGAAGAGAACTCGGAAGTGGCCTAGCAAACTCATCAGCAAAGGACAACAGTCAATACCCTGAGAAGACTCCCACAGCCACACAACATCAAATTTCAAACACTAAAATCATTGACTACTTCAGCATTTTTAAACACAATCATCATCCTGCAAAGTCTGCATAGGATGAAAGAGTGGTCAGGCACTGGAATGGGCTGCCCAGGGAGGTGGTGGAGTCACCGACCCTGGAGGTGTTCAAGGAACGTTCGGATGTTGTGTTGAAGGACATGGTTTAGTGAGAACTATTGGTGATGGGTGGATGGTTGGACTGGGTGATCCCATGGGTCTTTTCCAACCTTGGTGATTCTATGATTAAGATGCAACTTTCAACTGTATGTGTTTGTGTCTTACTTCTGGTAGTCACTGCTCAGTAAATGCAAGTGCCCAGCTAATCCTGAGAAGTATCCTGTTAGATTGAGTGCCACAAGTCCCAGGCTCTGTTAATTCCACCGATCATTAAAGGTGGTCAAATTTATACCTTAAGTTTTTCAATACTCCTGAGATTCCACTACTGAGTAGAACAACTTCTCATTAATATGCTATTCTTGTTCTTTTGTTGTTGCTTTTTGGTGGATTGTTTGGTTGGTGGTTGGTTTGGTTTGCATCTACACATAGTAACCCATGTTCTACAGTTCAGCAAGTGAATTAAAAATCGCAGTCCATATTGTAGGCAAACAATTTAGAATTTTGCTTTTACACAGGATGCTATCTTCTTAGGCAGAGGAATGCATAGAAAGTACCCAAAAAGGCTATTTTCAGACACTTGTTTAACTAAGAGAGGAAAGTTTGGCTAAAAATACTCATGCTTATTTTAATCACATTTTGTTGACTAGGTAAAAGATATTAAAAATAACTCATCAAGGAAAGAATTAGACTGTCAAATTTCAGCTAAAACAGTATTTTAATTACTTGATTAAAACCAGTATTAGTAGAAGAATAAAAAGTTCTCATTCAACACATAAAAACAGTTTCCATTCCATTTTATAAGTAGCCTGTTAACACAGAGCCTGTTAGTCAATCAATGAGGTTAAGTGGTTTGAGGGTGAAAAAGCCACCACAAAAGAAAAAACAAAAATCAACTTCTCAAGTCCTTCTTCTTCATTAGACTTACTTGGTTCTTTGTTACGTCATACTGATTAGCTTTCAATAAATCCAAGGGACTTTTCAAATTTCACAATTGCACAATTTCAAAGACTTCAGTGATATTCAAAGAACTCTTGCCATCTTACTAACTTGCTGGAGAAAGAGTGGCTACAACTCTACCTAGATTATCCATCCAGTACAGCCACAGCATCTGGAGCAAGGCTCCTGATAATCATCACACAAGGAAAGTTTAAAACCTGAAAAGGACATTTATTTCAGGATTGTATTTTGATGCTGTTTTGCTTATAAGCCCTGCCTTAGCAGATCAGACAAGTTTCCAGGCAGCACTCAGAGAGCTGAATCTTTCCATTGGCTCCAGGCACAAGGCAAGTTAAGTGGCCACAGACAGTGCTGGAAACCCCCTGTGAGGGAGAACTGTCTGCTAGTCAAAAACAGGAAAGAGAACCAGCTCTGACACCTTCCTGACCCAATTGTTCACCCTTGTTGTAAGAAGAAAGGATAGGTCATCTTGAAGGCATTTTTAGTGCTGTAGCAATGGCAGGCCAATGCTTACAGTATGCCTAATTCACAACTGATGTAAAGGTCACTCGCTGGTGACAAAAACTAGAGCTGTCTAGGAATGTCGTTCTACTTTAGGCCAGGAGAGATTACTGGCTGGGAAATCCCTTCAATCTACTGAGACTAAGGAGCTCACCTGATGCTGAGCTCCACGTAGCAATACCCCACTCAGCAAAGGAATTAAAAAGGAAGAAATGTATATAAAAGATCCTTTCGTCTAACCTGAATGCTGGGCCTCAGTAGGAGTGGTTATGTCAACATGTGCCACATGAAAAAGCATTCTGAATATTAATATCCCCTATGACTTTCAGCAGCCCTCCCAGAAATAACTAGGGCTGGCTGAATTACCTATCACTGAAATTTTTACAGTTAAAAAAAAATAAAAAAATAAAACCTTTCTAAACCTCCATCAAACAGCAAAAATAAAAGTGGTACAAATACGGTTTACTAAAAGCTTCTCAAGTTATCCTGAAGCAATAAGAAATAAAGTGCAACACAGAACTGACCATGTTTGCCATTTTGGAACACATCAAAATGCAATACCAGCAGTTGTTGTGTTTTTAATAACCAAAGCACCCCTTATAATGACTAAATGACCATAAATATTGTGTTTATGTCTTCACACTTCCTTGCATCATAAAGCTCATACACATATAAACACTGCTCAAATGCAGCCAACTTCAGGCAGGATAGAAAAGTCCTAGCTGAATACAGGCTCATAGATCACCACTGCAACACCAGCTTGCTGAGAGAAAAAGCCTTGGCCAAAGGTCCAGATTTTTGAAGGTATACGCACACTGCCACACAAATGTTGTTCCTAATTTCCACAGAATTGAGACAAGTCAGGCCAAGAAATTGAGCTGCATTCCCAAGGTCCTCAAAATCCTTTGAAAACCTAGCCCTGGTTTTGCTACAGGAACCACTCCTAGCTGTCACTTTCAGAAGTCATATCCAAACCTGTGCAACAGGTCAAATTGGCTCTGTAAATCAGTAATTCATTCTCCTCCTTAGTCTTTGGATCTCTTCCATCTCTTCACACATAACTGTAAATTATTCTGCAGTCCTTACAGAGCTTTAAAACAAAACTACAAGCCTCCTAAGAGACACTGAAAAAAATGTAAATAGGGCACACAGCGCTGAGTTCACTCTGTCTGTGAAAAAGGCATGCCTTTTTCTTACCAGATCCTTTAACCACTGAGCATAACAGTCTGAAAAGATCAGAATGCTGTATTAACATTTAAGAAAAATACTAGGAAAAAAAACACTCAAATGGAAGATTTTGAAGCAATCTTCAGGTAAGGAGATCCCACAATATCGACAAGCTAAATGTGCAAGCAGATGCACAAAGGCCTTGGTGGATGCTGCCATCTCCTGGTACCTTCTACAGTTTACATTCTGTTACCCTTGAGCAAATAGTACCTGCACATGATCTCTGTTAAAGGCTGTTTGTATACAGTTATTTTTCTTCCTGTTTCTAAAGACGGAAACATACAGAATTCACCTCCTCTATGTTACCTGTGTAACAAGAGAAGTACATTTTTTCTGCAAAGGTTTGCTTCTTTGCTACCCTAAGAAGTACCACAGAGAAGCCTTTTTTGCTTCCTGAGCACATAAGATCTCTGCCAACTATCCAGGCTCCAAAAACATTATGAAAAGGCCTAAAGTATGGCCTTCACACATTTAATCTCAATTGCCTTAAAAAAAAACGATAAATAAATAAACAACCGCTGTTCTATGCGGTACCCCATTTTCCACCACAGTTTAAGAATGTGAAAGGGAAAAAAATGTCCTTAAGACTACAGATGTTTTTCCTGTTTTACGGCCTCCACATTAAGAAGTTATTTCCTTTTACATTTTTTTAATCTCAGATAATGCTGAGGATGTTATTACTCACACAAATATGTAATCATTCTTAAAATGTCGCTAAATGCTCTGTTGTCACTTCTCATGGCAGTAAGTTCCACTTCCTTCTGTCCAGTTCAGAAGGCAGGAAAGCATTATTTTCAATTAGAATTAACTCGAACATGCACTTGGCTGTCTTCATCATGATCCAAACCAAGTGATCGTTACAACAGGATTGAATCTGTTACAAACAGTTTGGCTCTGTCTATGTGGATAAATGCACATCACAGTGATGTATATCATATGGCAAGCTAGTATTTTTAACACCAACTGAGGGAGATATAATACAGAAATCCATTTCAAAGAAAATAAACCAAGATTTATAGCAGTTCTCAATTTAAAGTGAAGAGAAACCTGGGCAATTTTGACAGAAAAGCAGAGACGATACTGGAATAATTTATTCAGGAAAGACAAGAGAAATATGAAGAGCTTTTATGGATCATTAATTCAAGGGTTCTCAGCAAGCAGTTTACATACACCAAAGCAAGGTGAAATACAGGGCCTCTGATGCTGGTTTTGATGCTACCAGTTCCCACTCATCTACCCCAACCACATGCACCCCCACATCTTATCTCCAATCTGATTTTCACTACATTTCCTGCTATGATCCAGTCCATGCCAGCACAACCTCAGGGACAGCACAATCTGCCATGGGACCACAACCAAAAACCTGCAGGAACACAACATTTCGGCAAGCCTACATTGTCACTGAAGTGCTCTTATCACTGAACTACATCTTTGGAGGTTCAGATGGCTCTTCCTGTTCAATTTAGAATATTCATGTAATTGTCATGACATCTCATGCACATCTAACTCAGTACTACCCAGGTCAACCAGCTTTAACCATTCTTATTCTCAAAAGAGAATGATCTAAGCATATAGTGCTAAAATAGCCCCAAAGATGAAAGTGTGTTTCATGTGGGATTTTACAAAAAAAAAAAAAAAAAAAAGAGCTTAGAACAAAACTCTGTGATGAGACTTGATCCAGAACAGTTCTGCATGAAGAAGCAAACAAATCCAAGAAAGCCAAAGGAGTTTTCCAGTGGGACACACATCTGGGATGCACATCACATCAGATGATTACTACTTTTGCTCTGAATAAGGGACAGGTTTAGCTCTATGACTTAGAATCATAGAATCACCAAGGTTGGAAAAGACCTCTAAGATCATTCAGTCCAACCATCCACCTACCACCAATATTTCCCTCACTAAACCATGTCCCTTAGTACCACATCTAAATGTTTCTTGAATATCTCCAGGGACACTGACTTCCCTGGACAGCCCATTCCAATGCCTGAACATTCTTCTGGAGAAGAAATTTTTCCTAATGTCTTACCCAAATCTCCTCCAGCAAAACTTGAGGCCAAGCTTTTTTTGGCTGTGTACAGGAAACTGTTAATCACAGCCTGAACCTCTGATTAACCATCTGAGGCAAGTGACGGGTCAGCTGCAGGAGCACAGGAGAAGGTAATTCAGCTGTGCTCCCGGAAGGGATGGCGCTTGACTCCACCTCTCCTAGATCCCATTTAAGGACTGACCACCACTAAGGCAGCATCTCTTCTGGAGATTGCTCCTGTGTTGAGTTCCTTGTGGTGAGCATCCATCTTAGCTGTAAGCCTCAGTGTGGGTGAGTTATTCCTCTATAACCTCTGGCTATCCATCTATTACAACCTTGTATAATTACAACTATACATGCCTTCTAGTCCAATGCTAGTTATGGGGGAGAAGAGGTTTAATCTCACCTTGCCACCACCTCCTTTCAGGGAGTAGAGAGTGATAAAGTCTCCTCTGAGCCTCCTCTTCTCCAGACTCAGCAATCCCAATTCCCTCAGCCGCTCCTCATAAGACTTGTACTCCAGACCCCTCACCAGCCTTGTTGCCCTTACGTGTTCCAGGGCCTCAATGTATTTCTTGTAGTGAGGGGCCCAAAACTGAAAACAGTACTCAAGGTGTGCCCTCACCAGAGCTGAGTATAGAGGGATGAAGGCAGGATACTATTGGCCTTCTTAGCCACTTGGGCACACTGCTAGCTCATGTTCAGCCAACCACTGACCAACACCCCCTGATCTGTTTCTTCCACATGGTCTTCCAGCTACTCTGCCCCAAGCCAGTAGCGTTGCATGGAGTTGCGACCAAAGTGCAAAACCCAGCATCTGGTCTTGTCGAACTTCATCCCATTGGCCACAGCCCAGTGATCCAGCCTGTCTACATCCCTCTGAAGGGCCTTCCTACCCCCAGGCAGATGGACATTTCCTTCCAACTTGGCATCATCTACAAAGTTACTGAGGTTGCACTCAAACCACTTGTCCAGGTTATCAATAAAGATTTTAAACGCAACCAGCCCCAGTATCAACCCCTGGGAAACGCCACTCACCACCATTCACCAGCTGGATTTAAGTCCATTCACTATCACTCTGGGCCCAGCCCTCCACCTACTTCTTTACCCAGCAAAGAGTGTTTCTGTCCAAGCCACGGGCTACCAGCTTCCCCAGGAGAATACTGTAGGAGACAGTGTCAAAGGCTTTGCTCAAGTCTTAAGTAGACTATGTCAACAGGCTTTGTCTCATCCACCAGGCCGGTCACTCAATCACAGAAGGAGATCAAGCAGGACCTGCTTTTCATGAAACAGTGATGGCTGGGTCTGATCCCCCGGTTGCCCTACACGTGCCACGTGATTTCACTCAAGATAATCTGTTCCATAACCTTCCCTGGCTGACAGGCCTGTAGTTCCCCAGATCCTCCTTACAACAAACACTTCTTGTAGACATGTTGTCACACTGGCAAGACTCCAATCCTCAGGGACCACTCTGGTTGACCAGGAACACTGATAGATGGTGGAACGTGGCTTGGAAATCACTTCTGCTAGCTCCCTCAGCACCCTTGGGTGGATCCCATCTGGCCCAATGGACTAGTGACAGTCCAGGTGGAGTAGCAGGTCTCTGTTTCCATCTGAACCATGGGGGGTTTATTTTGCTTCCCATTCCAGACCTATAGGTCAGGGGGTGGAGTACTCCAAGAATAATTGGTCTGACTTTTACAGACAGATGTAAAGAAGGCATTAAGAACCTCAGCCTTTTCCTCAGCGATCACGTTCCCTGACACATCCAGTACAAGATAGAGATTCTCTTTATTCCTCCTTTGGCAGTTAAAATACTTGTAAAGAAGTATTTTGTATCTTTTACCCCAGTTCAGGTTGAGTTCAAACTGGGCATTTGCCTTTCTAGTTTTTTCCCTACACATCCTAACAACTCTGTGGTTGCCTGTCCCTTCTTCCACAAGAGACAGATTCTCTTTTTCTTCTGGAGATTCAGATAAAGTTCCCTGTTCAACCATGCCAGTCTTCAACCCCACCAGCTCATCTTACAGGGGGACAGCATGCTCCATTGCCTTTAAGACTTCCTTCTTGAGAAGCGTCCAGCCTTGCTGGATTTCTTTACTCTTCAGGACTGAATCCCAAGGGAGATGCGCTACCAGGGTTCTGAACAGTTCAAAGTCCACCTTCCGGAAGTCCAAGGTAGCAGTTTTGCTGGCCCCTCATCTGAATTCATCAAGAACTCTACCATTTTGTGGTCACTCTGCCCAAGACCTCCACATCTTCCACCAGTCCTTCCCTGTTTGTGAACAGCAGGTCTAGCAGGGCATCTCCCCTGATAGGCTCTCTTACCAGTTGCATCAGGAAGTTGTCCTACATACACTCTAGAAACCTCCTAGACTGCTTCTTCCGCATTTATTGTATTTCCAATATATATCAGGGAAGTTGAAGCCCCCCATGAGAACAAGGGCTGGCAATTGTGCAACTTCTGCCAGCTGCTCACAGAATGCCTCATCCATCTCTTCATCCTAGTCAGGCGGTCTATAACAGATCCCCAGAAGGATGTCAGCCTTGTTGGCCCTCCCCCTGGATCCTTACCCTGATGACTTGACCATCAGCAGGATATGTGTCAAAGACCTTGTCACCCCCATTATCTTATACAACCTGTTACAAAGCATATTCACATGCAAAAGATATAAGTAAGTGGTTGTCTCTGACACTTCAATCCTACAGTGGTCAAAGAAGTTCTGGAGATGGCTGCACAATGGAAAATTGCTAGAGGAAAGCCAAACTCATCACTTCAGTATCTGAAAGATCCCTGACTTCTGAGCGCATAAATGCCTACATTCCACTGAATTTAAAGCCAAAGCTACTCATGAGAATCATATAATGGCCTGAGTTGAAAAGAACCACAATGATCATCAAGTTTCAACCCCCCAGCTATGTGCAGGGTCGCAAACCACCAGACCAGGCTGCCCAGAGCCACATCCAGCCCGGCCTTCAATGCCTCCAGGGATGGGGCATCCACAACCTCCTTGGGCAATCTGTTCCAGTGCGTCACCACCCTCTGAGTGAAAAACTTCCTCCTAATATCTAACCTAAACCTCCCCATCTCAGTTTAAAACCATTCCCCCTTGACCTATCACTGTCCACCCTCATAAACATTTGTTCCCCCTCCTGTTTATATGCTCCCTTCAAGTACTGGAAGGCCACAATGAGGTCTCCCCGGAGCCTTCTCCAAGCTAAACAATCCCAGCTCCCTCAACCTTTCCTCATAAGAGAGGTGCTCCAGATCATCTTAGCGGCCCCCCTCTGGACCCATCCCAAGAGCTCTACGTCTTTCTTGTACTGGGGGCCCCTGGCCTGGATGCACTACTCCAGATGGGGCCTCACAAGAGCTGAGCAGAGGGGGACAACCACCTCCCTCTCCCTGCTGGCCACCCCTTTTTTAATGCAGCCCAGAACACAGCTGGCCTTCTGGGCTGCAAGCGCACACTGCTGGCTCATGTCCAGCTTCTCGTCCACCAGGACCCCCAAGTACTTCTCCACAAGGCTGCTCTCAAGGAGATCTTTCCCCAGTCTGTATAAATACCTGGGATTGCTCTGACCAAAGTGCAGCACCTTGCACTTGGCCTTGTTGAACCTCATTAGGTTTTCATGGGCCCACTTCTCCAGCCTGTCCAGGTCCCTCTGGATGGCCTCCCTTTCTTCCAATGTATCGACTGCATTGCTCAGCTTGGTGTCACGAGAACTTTACTGAATGAGAGTCTTTGTATAAGCAACAATCTGTTTTAGTAAATGAACTATAGTACAAGTCAGACAAAGTATGTTTGGTTCTGCTATTACCTCTGAGCTTACTGCTTCAATCTATCACTGGCTGGCCAGCCGGTTCGCTCCCTTGTCTAGAAGAGTTTCAGAGCATTTATTATCTTTTACAAAGAATCAGCTGAAACAGCTCAATGTTGTAGCAACACACTCCAAACACCAGTACTCTACGCAATTTCTTGAAAGACACAATAATTTGATCACTTGTTTATGACAACATTTTTATAGAGCCAAAGAAGTTAAATGTTAAGGTTGCCATTTTATCTGTGTTATATTAATTAGTATAGTACAGTTAGTTCAGTGTTATAGACAATTACCTCAACAAGTTCATTGCTTTATCTTGCCAGGGTACCTAATAGCTCCAATCTTAGTCTACTCAGCTAAGTAAAATAGAATTATCACAGAATTTTCCTTACAAATTCTGAACCGTCAATGACTACGTACATTTACAACATTCCATGGGAAATGTACTCTGATTTATCTGCTGTTTACTGGAATATCTAAGATTAGCGTGTGATTTGATGCTTGCACATGTATCTCATGACTATTTTAGCTGTATCCACCTAATCAGAGAAGTTGAACACGAAATGACATTTACCCTGCTTTTTTTTGCGTGCATACATGTACAAATGGACACACACATTTCTGTTTAGTATCTTCGTGCAGGAAGTGTTACTAGTTACAGTATAGCTTATCCAGTTCAGAAATCACGTAACTGGGAGCTGTTATGCGCATGCAGAACAACATTAAAGGTACATGCTCTGTTTGAGTACAATCAACAAGTTGACACTCAGTTCAAAGAGACTTTGAACAATCCGGGTGATAAGAATATCGAAAAGGTTAGGTGTGGTGATGAGAAAGGCACAACTGTGTGGTCCCAACCTACAGCACTTGAAAAGCTGTTCAAGCAAATAGCAGCTCATTCACACACACACACATGGGGACAGATGTGGGTGTATTCTGCACGTGGTACATGCACTAAAGAGACTTCAAAAATGCTGGAAAAGTCTTTGTTATTTTGAAACTTTCCATTTTCACCTAGCAGTACAGATCCTCTTTAAAAATACAAAACTTCAAAACAAGTTGGGTCATTTTGCCGCAGCCAAGGCTAAAAAATCTTCTGCAGAACTTTTTCTAAAAGACTGCTGTCTTTGTGAAGATAAAAATATAACTCAGCATCCTGGATCTTAGCTGGTGGCTTAGTGTCTAAATCTCCTGCTACAGATCTGTCTCAACACCAAATAAAATCAAGTGCTTTTGACATTAGCAGCAGAACTCCCACTGTCTCCAAAGAACAAAAAATTTCTCAGCTGAACGCTTGGTTCCACCTTTTAATGATTTCAGTGTTTTTGGAATGTCTGATCCAGTGGCTTCAGATTTCCAAACATCAGACACAGAAGAGACACTACCACCAGATTCCAGATGTCCTGACCTTACCACAAAACATGAAACACTTTCTTCAGCATAGTCATCTCGTGTCTTAAGTACCGGGCTGAGAACATATCTGCATCTGATGCATCAGAGCATACCTACAGGGGAATGACAGTGCAGCAACGTGCAATTAGCAAACACCTACCACTGAGTCTCCTTTTTAGCAAGGGTCCTTCAGATGACTCAGCTTCAGCCAGAGTAGTATGGTCTATGGTATCAATAGATCTTGCAAAACTTCAAAGCATACTGAAGAAAATCCGCTTAAGTAATACAATATGGAAAGGGGATTAAAGGAAAGAGTACAACTGAAACTGAATCAAAATTCAGGTATCAGAGAACCCTTAATTTTTCAAAGGTACCTAAAGCTGGGTCACTGTGATTCTTCAGAAGCTGTAATGTAGGACTTACACATCCCAATTTCTTTCAAGTTTATAAGAATTAGATTTACTCACTTGCATGTTTTGTTCACTGAATAACAGTAGTGCCTCAATTTTATTTTTTTAAACTACTTACTGTAATATTGACATATCTGTAAGTTTATTGATTGAAAATTTCTGAATTGTTTGCAGTAAGTGGCTTAAAACTTCTTAGTCCCCAGACGATCCCCTGGACTTAATAAGCTGCAGTAACACCCTTTTCCTACATAGGTCAGAACCACTTAGTCACAAATTAGGCTGGTCAGTTATTTACACCTGGCACAAGAAGCCTGAGAGAAGAAGAGAAGGCACAGCATTACTACATCATAGAAACCTAACTGCAGAGGAGCAAAAGGGAACACTCTGGTGAAGGACACTTCTGCTCATCGTGTGAGATTTCACCTACTCAAAATTCCCCTGCAACATTCTCACTGCTAAATATCACCTTAATTTACATAAAGATGAAGTAAGGAAATCGTGGTTGTAAGAAGTGATAAATCCTGATTTACAATTGCTCAGACTGTAACATAAATTGTTATCATTAGCCAACCACAGAATACTTAAAAGATTCATGAATTTTGTTTACTTATTTGTACTTATTCCTCTCCAGATATCTTTATCATGGCAGTTTAATCAAAATCAAGTCAAAGCAACATGTGATGCTGTTGATAATTCACACTATGAGTAATCTTCCTGTGCTGCAATAGTAAAGATAAGAGTTTGGTAAGCTTTGCCCAACTGATTTGAAGTTAACTCATGCACATTTGGTTTCTGCTTCCATGTTTATAATTCTTTGACGTGGATGTCTGGGTGGTGTGTTGGGCCAGATACCTGACCTGGGTAAAATACAGTTCACAAGTTTTTATTACAGTATTACCTTTAATATCTCCACCAGTGGGTATTTCACACTTCATAGATACAGTAGCTAATGCGCCTCTCCAATCATAGCATATCATTTCTGTTCAGCCCAAATGCTTTTCCAGCTCTCACTCTCAACATTACAAGACTTCCTGATGGGGATTTCCCTTCCAGAAGTAGAAGGGTCATAAGCTCAGGTTCTGTATTCAGTGAAGTGTGACTCGTCTTCACCTGGAGATTTTTCTACAGAAAAATCTCCGAGCTGGTAAAGTACAGGATAAGGAAGCTCATCTGTCAGTCAGCAAGCTTCAGTGCTGAGAGGGCACAGTGGAGAAAAAGAAGTACTTTTTCTGATTCCATCAGTCTAGCTAGTCTGAATAAAGCCTTTCTAGCAGAAGCATCTCTCCCTTTCCTCCCCCCTCCCCCCCCCAAAAAAAA
Organism: Alectoris magna; assembly: GCA_030625065.1. Taxonomy (NCBI): domain Eukaryota; kingdom Metazoa; phylum Chordata; class Aves; order Galliformes; family Phasianidae; genus Alectoris; species Alectoris magna. The sequence continues at coordinate 130,307,961 of CM060560.1, read as the reverse complement.
ATGAAACTGGAAGTACTGGTTGCCATTTGAAAATTAGCTATTATTAACCAGTATTAAATACACAATAAAGCAAGCTGGCTTCAGACAATCCAGAATGTTGCTGCAGCATGGAGGCAGCAATGCAGTTAGTAAAGGAATGCTGGCCTACTGCCTTTAAAGAGATGATGCTCCTCACTCTCTCACACATACGTTTCACCACTATCAGATTTTTAAATTGCACTACAAGTTACTACCCTAACCAATGAAAAGATCCAAATTACATTCAGTCTTACATGGAAAATAATGTAATTGCTTGTTTTGATACTGGTTTTGATATAAAAAGAAATACTTAGAAGTATGAATGTGGTTGTTTGCTTTTACTCTGAAATCAGTGTAGGCTCTGACAGAAGTAAAAAGTGAAAGCAGCACCCTGAGAATATAAAGGACTTGTCTACACACAGAAGTTGCACTGCTGCAAATTTAATTCAATCCAGTTAGAGAAAGACCTCTTTCAGGGGTTCTCAGTGATTACAACCGGCTCTTCTAAATATTCACCCTTGTGCTTGCAAGTATAAGTCATAAAGACAATCCTACACAAACTTAACTAAATCAGTGGAAAAATCTATTTTTCACCTCATTGATATAACTTGAACACAGACCGGATCTAATATGGATTAGATACAATTTTAAAAGTTCACAACTTCTTGCAACCAGGCAAAAATCCAAGGCTCTCCTATTTCATAAAGTTTGTACCATTTCCTCTCCTCCAGCTTGTCAAGAGACTCACTTTATTTTTAAGGAGAATGATGTGTCTTAAAAGATATCAAGCTGTTCTTTTGTGAAGTCACAACACTATTTTGCCTTTACATTAAATACCAGATAATAATCAGACAAAATGTAAGATTTTCTTTCTCTTCATCCTGGACTTCCCATTCTACTAAAAGGATAAAGATTTCTTCAAACCCATTTTTATTCCAATTTTTAGTCAAAAGACAACTGTGCAACCACAGAAACCTGCTATAATCACAATGCACAAGCATGACGTCAAAAGCCATTACATCAACATACGACAAGTTTATCCTTCCCAAGTTTCTAGAGAACATAAAGATGCCTTGGGCCATGAAGAGATTAACACAGAGACATCAGTATTATAGAAACATTTTCTAGAGCCTGCAAGAAAAAAAAGGAATGACAGTTGCTGAATTAGAGCAGCCTCAAGTATCTATTCTAATGCCTGCACATAGAATTCTCTGTTTAAGCTCAACTGTTACAATCAGTTCCACTATAAAAACTTTAATCACTATATGGCTGGCTAAGCCAGAAAAGAAGAATATTTGACTAATCACAGCACAAGAATCAATGGTAAACAAGAGCAGAAAGGTAAGCGAATCTAAGGATTTAAAATACAAATATGGTAGATATGTAACAGTAATGTTACATATCTACAGAGAGAAAGCACTGGAGGGAAGAAGGGGCCAATAACACTAGTCAGTGTTTAAGGACCATCTCCTCCAAGCCTAGAAGCAGTGCATCCTGAAAAAAAGGAAGGCAGGCAAGAATGCCAGGAGGCCTCCATGGATTAACACTGAGCTCCTGGACTTAGTTTAGCTCTAAAAGAAAGTCTACAGGGAGTGGAAGCAGGAACCTGGGAGGACTACAAAGAAGTTGTCTGAGCAGCCAGGGATCATGTTAGGAAAGCTAAAACCCAGACAGAATTAAATCTAGCCAGGAACATCAATGGGAACAAGAAGAAATTCTACAGGTATATCAGTGATGAAAAGAAGGTCAGGAAAGATGTGGGCCCTCTTTGAAAGGAAACTGGAGACCTGGTCACAAGGGATGAGGAGAACGCTGAGGTGCTCAATTATTTCTTTGCATCAGTCTTCACCAGCAAGTGCTCTAGCCACAATGCCCACGTTGCAGAAAGCAATGGTGAGAACTTGGAGAAGGTAGATCTGCCTGCTGCAAGTGAAGATCAGGTTCAAGATGTTCTAACGCACCTGAAGGTGCGCAAGTCCACGGGCCCCCATGAGACCCATCCATGGGTTCCGAGGGAACTGGCAGATGAAGTTGCCGAGCTGCTATCCATCATATTTGAAAGGTCATGGCAGTCTGGTGAAGTTCCCACTGATTGGAAAAGGGGAAACATAACCTCAATTTTCAAGGGAAAAGAAGATTCAGGGATCTACAGGCCAGTCAGTCTCACCTCTATGCCTGGCAAGGTCATGGAGCAGATCCTCCTGAAGGGTCTACTAAGGCACAGAGAAAATAAAGACGAGGTGATTGGTGGTAACCAATGTGGGTTCACCAAGGGCAAGTCATGCCTGACAAGCATGGTGGCCTTTTATGAAGTTACTGCATCAGTGGATAAAGGAAGAGCAATTGACATCAGCTACATGGACTTGTGCAAAGCATCTGACACTGTCCTGCATGACATCCTGGTTGCCAAATTAGAGAAAAATGGATTTGATGGGTGGACCACTCACTGGATAAGGAATTGGCTGGATGGTCGCACTCACAGAGTTGCGGTCAACTCCAACCCAATCCATCCTATGATTCTACGTTTTCCTTGGCACCATGATGACTAACAGCAGATTTAAAATTCAACAGTACAGTGAAAATTAAGGTTAGACGTTGTCTTGAACTCATCTACCAGTGTACTGTAGCTCAGAAAATTGACAGTCATACAGTGTGACACAGCAGCGCACATTCCGTTTTCCCCATTCAGACCTGGCGTGCGATCTTTTCACAGATCTACCTACCACAGTGGCACTGAATTAGCAGGACATGTATTGTAATTGGTCAGGCAGCACACAAGCTCATGTTTAATTGACATTCTTACCTCTGCAGCTAAGTAGTTTCCAGTTGCCAAGTGCTTAAATCTAAACAAACTATTCCACTGTCCTGCCCCTCCCCGGCAAGGATCATGATGGACAACCTGTAAGAAGACGTATAGACTTTTAACAGTGCTTCTCAAAAGCATACTTAGATCACTGTTATTTCTTACAATGGATTCAAAATAAAAGCATGTAAACAACACCATTACAAACACTTTAACACACAGAAGTGTTCTGTGTTCATATTAAGGCCACCATAGATAAACACTAAATACATGGGTTTTTTCACCGCGTGACAGAAAATATGCCTCATATTACTTGCCAAGTGAGAAGCACTTTGTATTAAAAGCACGAAGTTAGTTCAACATCTAAGGACTTTTGGACACAGGAGTTACATTATTATAATGGCAAGAGCATGAGGCATTCCAGTTTCCAGTGTTTCTTAGTTAATATTAATGTTCTTGCTAATTCCATTCAGCAATGACAACCTTGATCAGCCTAATTTTAAACAGATGTTGATGTGCCCTACTGCAGGAAAATACTCATTCACTTTTGTGAGATTTGTTGTCAGTCATCATTAATTTCAATATTCTATATTGCACAAAAAGTCAAATGTAAGCACTCACAACTCACAATACAAGTGTCACTCTATTAGCTTTGATAAAATTGCACCATTTGCGTCAAGTCTGAATTTGACCTTTCATCATTTCAGTGCAGCCAAATACACTTTAAAAACATCCTCTCTCCATACGCTCACAGCAATAAAGCATCTCTTCAGTGTTCATCCTACACAATCTTCTTCATAAAATAATAATAGTTATGAGGAGGTATATGATGATATCAAGAGGCTATGCATGATTCATTCTGTGGTAAAGTATTTATACTGAACTCTGGCCTTCGGGTACTAAAAAATATATGAAAAGAGAAAAAATACCTCTATCTCCCACAGTGCCTTAGAACTTGTTGCAGAGGTGGCTGACTGACGCAATGTAGTACGAAGGAAAATATGCTGTTTCTTCTCATATTCGTCACAGGTCAGAAACTTCTCTTGCTCTGCATGAAACAACCTAACAACATCTCCCTAAAGTAATATGAAAGAGAAACATTATTAAGTAGAAGGCAAACTTGCTAGACTCAATATCTATTCTAGCTCCAGTGATGTCATCATAGTTGATGCAAAGAAAATATTTATTAGTTGCCAGGTGCTGGAGCAGGTACTAAATTCAGAACACACAATCTTTGTAATGCATCTGGAAATTGTGTATAAAAAGCAATAATTCACTCCTGCATGACATCCACGTCCTTCTGTGAAAATAAAATTTCATTCAGAGCACTGCAATGAACAGTTAATCCAAAGGTGACTTCCTATTCGAGTCATTCCCCAACTCCAGTCTTTTCTTAGGCTTTCCTGCCACAACACAAACACTTCTGAACCTTCTTCTCTCTCAGTCCCAAACATCCAGGTTCTCTCAAATCCACCGCACTCCACAGTCACAACTTCTCAATAAATACAACAGGAACTTTTTGCTTTGCCTTGCCCCTCACCGTGCCCCTCCTTTCCAACACAGGAAATGTACTTACAAGTACCCCTCAATCTCATTTGCTATCTGTAAAACTACTGTTATTTTGCTGTTCTCTGATATAATAACCTTATCCCTTCTTCTCTGACCCAAAACCGATGTCCCTTCTATATTTCTTCCAGTAGCGTCATTTTTGCTTCCTTCCTTCTGTCTTCTCCCCAAAGCTCGATACCTACCTCAAAACCTAAAAAAAAATCCAGTTCATAACGACTTTATAAGGTATAAGTGAGAACAAATGAAATGTGCTTATTTCTGAAAATATTTAAATTTATAAATATATTTATATTTATGAAAATACAAGTGACCTATAGGCACACTAAGCTGAGCAAACCATCAGCTGTCTTACAACAGCTATTGTGGTCTTCCATGCTTCACTCCCCTCTCTAGCTTGTTAGACCTCCCTTGGTACCTCGGCCTAAACTTAAACGTCATAGCAATTTTGTATAAAGCACTCTCCATTCTAGGCTTAAAGTTCATCTTTTCTCCAGGATCCTCTGTCATCTGTGGTAGAGGGAAGAGGCTGGAAACCAGCACAATCCAGACAATTTCACTTAATAAGATAACAACACAAAAAAAAATTACACTAGCTGGGGTAGGACAGCATGGAGGAACCCCTGATAACTCCATAAAGTCCGAATCTTTTTCTTCTTTTCCACCATTTAGTATTTCTCTGGAGTCAAATAAGGCACGATTATTCAAATTTAAAATATATATGTATATAGATATCATACTTACTCCTTTCAGTACATCGTCTCGGTAACTACTGAATTTCATGAACAAAGTTATCTTCCAGCTCGTGTTACAGTTGACAGCATTTACCTGGGAGGGGGGGGAGGAAACATAATGAGAGTCTTAAAGGCGTAAAGGTTGCTGATCTTTTCTTTTTTTTTTTTTTTTTTTTGTGAAACATTCTGTTCATCTATAAAAACACACCACATTTAGGGTAGCAGAAAATATGGCTTAGTTCCAGGTATGAGCAGTACCTAACATGCGTCCTGATGTTATTTAGGGTTCAGAATGTGATGTCTGTGTGTCATCAGATGGTGATGTTGGATAAGACTCAATGGGTATTCTGTCTGCTTACAGCCAAACAAAGACCTAAACAGCTTATGGAAGAGGATTTACATGAGTGAGGGTTTCAGAAACTCATGCAAGGTTCAGGAAGCTCTCAGTGCCAGGAAGAATTGTGCCAAGAATAAACATATTTCATCTTGGTTTTCTGAGGCCAAGCTGGAACCAGTGTTTAATACTGGCATCTAGCTTACGGCGCTCTGGCTACCAGTAAAGAACACAATATAATGCATCTGAGATTGACAATTACCTCTCCTCGGTTGAACTCACCTCTTTGCAGCCAGGATTATCTAGAAGTTCAATGTTGCTAGCATGCAGTGGCTGCCCTGCATTGACTGGCATCAGTACAACTTTATCGCCAACAACAACCTGGAAGTCAGAAAGAAAACGTAATTTAGACCTACATAATTACCCAATAAAATGAAGTAATGTTGTATTTTTCAAAAATGACTCAAATGCATGCTCTAGAAATAGCACTTGGTGAATTTATTTGCACACAATTCACGCACCAATAGAATATTTTTTTGGCCAGTTCTGTTCTCATGTGCCTCTGCAATTGCTCGGGTTCAAGACGTGACACTAATGAGTCCTCACATTCTCAGTAAGAACGTCACTCAGTTCAGCAGAAACTCAAGCCCATGAAATAAGAGATGTGAACCTATAAATTTCAGAAGCAGATCAGAAAAATCTACAATTTACATTAGGTACTCTTTATCCCATATTTACTGCCAGTCGTAAGGCAGAGAAAGTTTAGAAAATAATCTGTAATCACAGAGCAGAATTGTTTTCCCTCTTGCTGTAAGACAGCCTATTCCATCAATGTCTTTCATTTCAGAGAAGCCTTAAAAATTTGTCTGTGACAAGACTTTTTAGCCCAGTGACTCCTCACTCCGTATGCCATCTTCTGGCAAACGTCAGGACAGGCTCACAAGTTCTCTGATTCAGACTGTATGACTGCAACCTGGAAAGGAACATAAACAACTGGAAATTCAGAGGTGAACTCACTCCACCCCCTTTCCTGTTACTCCCTAAATGACGTTTGACGCTCAGCACAGGCACCAGGTACATCAGCTAAGCGATCTTCTCTCTACAAGACGAATTCCTAGCTGATTCCTTGCAAGCAAAGTCCCATGCCCTTGGAATTCTTTAATTATATAGACAGGGAGCAACAATATATGAAATTGGCTCTGACCTAAAAAGTGCTTGAAACATGCATATGGAGAATTCAGTTCATACCCAAGAAGGGCAAAAAATCAATACAGAGAGACTGATTGGCACTAGTGTTCTAGTTTGTTTATGTTGTTCCCAGCAATTTTAAGCACACACACACGAAGACAAGAAGTGGCTAAAGGTGATTTTGATATATGAAAAGCTGTAAAAGCCATGCTTTTTAGAAATACAAACAAAAATGTGTTCTGCATTGATCAGCACATTTCCTACAAGAAGAGTCTGATTCAGCCCTTTATAACTTCAGTGGAGATGAATTTGGCCCACTTACTGCAGGGGTGAAAAAGAAGGTTACCTGTTTTTTTTTTATCAACACAGCTAAAGTAAAGAGTAGCAAAAGACAGAGTCATCATGCTCGGACTACAGGTAACAATCCTGTTTGACCCAAGTAATGAGAAAAAGTCCACTGACAGAATTAAATAATGGTGACAAGGTGCCTTTATGGTACCTTACTTATGCAATACATTTCTGCATGCCATGCTTCACACAGTCATTACTTACAGACCATTTTAAGAAGTTAAGACCAGACAATTCATTAATCAAAAAACCATCAGGCTTGCAACCTGCAAAGTGGAATCAGGACTTCAAAATTACTAAAGTAAAACTGGACTATAACAACAGTGAGAGAACACATCATTGAGTATCCCATTCAAAAAAATAATTAAAAAGGCATCAGGAGGAAGGTTTCTTAGAACACATTCTGTGATTTTCATGGAGGCAACCAGAGGAAAGAAGTACACAGCTACTCTGCTCTAGACACACACTTGAGAAGGAACCATTATGTGGGGTCATGGTTTCCATCTCAGTCTACCCTGCTCCAAGTCAATATCAGTAATTGCCCTTGGTGCTGGCCAGCTACACCCGTTGCCACAGAAGCAATGACGTAGCCTATGTTCTTCTACCTGCTTTTTCTCCTAGCTTCCAGTGTCCAAAAAAAGCTGGGAAGGAAGGTACAGAGGTAATTTAACAGTGCTTGTTCCCTATACATTCTCCACTAGTGATACAGAGTACAAAAGCAAAGAGAAAAGTCTGTTTTCTTACATACAGTGGCTTCTGGCAAGCTGCAACTCTGCTTTTTTGATTTCCTCCTATTCCCTGCCATTGCTCACATCTCCCGCCCAGTTCATTTCTGGCTCCAAATAACGCTCCTGTACACCCACAGCAATGGAGGCAGTACACGTTCATGTGCACACATGCCCATAGGCCCATAATTCTGTCTGCAGAATTGTTCAGTACAGAGATTACAGAAGAGAAAGCAATGCATTCCCAAGTTTTTCCTCTTCAAGCTTACAATTACCAGCAGTCTTCTTTTCCCAAGGTACGTATGAGCACAGCCAGCCACATTGTGCTGCAAATCAGTCGTCAGCAAATAGTTTGACAGATCGCAGAGACTCTTTCCTCACACGTACAAATGAAATCCTTAGATCTGTATATGACACATAGCTTTTGAGGATCTAATTCCCAGTTCCTTTGACAAAACTCTTATTCTTTCTTGCGTGGATAATAAGCTTCCAAAGAATGATGAAATTCATACTGAAGCCAATGAGAATTCAGCTTTTGAATGTAAAATAAACCTACAAGGTCCTCGAGTCTTGAATGCAGCACAATTCTAAATTTATGCAACCCCATTTGTCTGTGACTAGCTGGAGATGTAACATTGATTGTGGGAAGTGATACAATCAAAATCCACCACACAGTCTTGTTGGTAGAGGATCAGGGTTGACATCTCCTAGAGCAATTCTTTGATTGCATATAAACTCAATTAGTCCACCTGGCAGCTACAACTACACTGCAACCAAGAATTAAGAGAAAATACTGTAGTAAAGGTATGATGTATCAGAAAGACTGCCTATCACAGTAAGCTATATCAGCTGTGAAGAACTGCAGCTGATACAAGATACAAAAGATACAGCAATAGACACTTCAGTTTGGACTAATTGTGCAAATAGGTTACCAGGCACACTGAAGGCTCTGCTGCTCCATTTTCATCAATTTTGTGTTATAAGCACATATGCCTGCCAATCATATTCTTACATACTTCAAAGACAGCAAGGATGTGGCTCTGGGCAGCCTGGTCTAGTGGTTGGCGACCCTGCCCGTGGCAGGGGGGTTGAAACTAGATGGTCATTATGGTTCTTTTCAACCCAGGCCATCCTATGAGCCTACGATTCTATGAGTCTACGATTTAGAACTTTTTGGGTTTGGAACAAGGTGACCTTTAACATCCCTTCCAACCTAAGCCATTCTAACTTTCTCATACCTGGATGGCCATTCCCCAAGTTCAAAACCACCATCCTCAGCATCCTGCACTATCAAGTTTTTAAGCAACTAAAAATGGCAGACAACCAAAAATGCAATCCATGCAGAGCTAATCCCGCTATCAGTGCAAATCCTACTTTTCAGTATAACTGGAACCAGCCCTGGCCTTAACCAGTCAAATCTGTTACTGAAGGAGAGCTGAGATGCAAAAAATATTGCCGAGTTATGTCAATTACTGTAAAATTTTGGCAATATTTTTTCATTACTTACATAATGAATCAATTGCCTTGGAAGCTACGCTGAACCCTCTTCAGAATTATTTTAAAAATACTTCATAAAGTTAAATAACCACAATGACTTACCAGAAAACTTACACACATTCCTTCCTATATCATAACTTCCCCCCTAAAAATGACCTTTTCTTTTAGGGTATATCTGGACCTCCTTCACCTGCGTTATCTCACACAGTAGCAGTCACTCAAGCAGTAAGTCAATATTCACTTATGCCATTTTAGAGACAGATTCTGTAAAGACCTTCTAAAGTATGTTTTCTTAGGGAATTTCCTTTTTATAGCACAGAAGCTGAAAACAGAAAGAAAACACACACACACAAAAAACAAACAACAACAACAAAAAAAACCAACCCTAAAGCAAAATAAACAAATACATAAGTTTCTAGTAAGGACCTGATACATCAACCTAACTTCATGCACTAAGAGGTCAGAGAAAGAAAACCATAACACAAATAATCTACATATTTCAAAAGGCAACCTAGTGGGGGGATAAAGTGGCCCCAGCTTATGTGGCATCAGGTGCTCTATGAGAAAGAGTTGATGGAAGGATGGAGCCTCTCTCACACTGTGACAAGAAAATGCAGGATTTCCCACAATACTTGCTACTCCTGCTCTCTTAACAGCAGCTGCTTGGTTTCTGTGTCTGATGAAAATGTAGAAACGTTTCAGACCATTTTTGAGAAAGCTACCAAAGGACTGGTGTTTAGCAATGGAATTTTGCAAAGAAAATTATCGACATCTATTTATGCCTAGAAGAAGGAAGAAAAACCTGGATCTTGGGACTTCCTTCTGTGAAATATAATGGAGAGCTCACAGCTCAGAAAGAGAACAATTCCTAGTGACAAAAAACGAGCAGCAGGCAGGCCCAAAAAAGGCCATTAATGTATGAGAAAACCTGACAATTTCCCACACTACGTCTTTAGTACAGACTTCAACAAATACCCACAGGAAACAGCAGGAAGGAGATCTGCAGAGATCCATCTGTGGAATGTGCTGCCACAGTGATCACTGTTGTGATACACTCAGATTTCAGAAAAGCAAAATTGCTTCAAATCCTCACATTTATCATGTGCTCACAACTGCGTCAAATCACATCAAAAGCTCTACAACAATCAGGATGACTTTCAAGGCTTAAGAGCATTCTGTTGTAAGTGTAAGGGCTCACGACTGCTTTGCAGATCATGCCATGGGAACCCTGGGTCTTCACTATGGAAAGCATTTCACACATTTACTTCCCAGACACGAGAAATTAAGATGCTGAATTAATGTTATTCTAAGAAATTAAGCCAAAAACCTTAAAACAGTAAGTCACTTTTTTTCTTTTTTAAGAAGGAAAGGAGTATCAGTTTAAGGTCTGACCCACAACACTTCATTTGCCAAGCTGAAAAACCATGAAGAGATGCCCGACAAGATTACCCATGCCCACTCCTTTTCTCTTGAATATATAACGTAGAAAGACTATGACTTCAGTGGCTTCTGATCATGAGCTGCAAATACAATCCTTCCCCTCCCCACAACATATTGCCAAAAGGAACTGCAAGCAACTACCCTCATCCTGGATAGCACCCCAAGAGCTAGATAACTACAAAGTTAGTGAGAGAAAATGCACAAGAAAAGAAGCACTCCTGTCTGTGAAAAAAGCCTGTAAAAGCTCTTTTGCAAGGGAGAGCAGGCAAACATTTCCAGCCAGGTCCATAAAATAGAACCGTACAAGTCTATTATGCGGCTTTCTCAAAGGTGGATCTGAATTTTCCACAGTGGGCACTTAGGCCACAGTTGACTGAAGAACAGAATTCTGGCCTCAAGGTATGGATCTCAGGTCTACAGCAAAGAGCTCTCCTATGTATTCTTCCTTTTACCAGTAAGCAGTATCCCACTAATATTTACCCAGAAAATACCCACCAGACCATCAAACCCAATATCAGTCATAGAAACCACTCCTGTGTTGAGAGGGGATATACATTTAAAGGAACATGTGGATTTTCAAGAGACATCCTCTGCTGACTTTTTCACAGAATTTTGTCAAGAATTTGAGTTTAAATAGACTCTAAAGGCTCTTAAAAGAAAACACACACAAAAAACCCACTGTTCTTCTAACATAAACCAGCACATAATAAATTGTCTATGCAAAATGTCCCAGTGCAACTAAATAGAGGCTTGGATGAATGCAGCAACATTTCAGATTCCTGACCATATAACAGTTGAATGCACCGTTTTAATTTTTCATTTTTCTGAACACTTTATGCCAGTAGCAAAGAAATCATGTGTCTTTTGGGAATGTTCTGCCTTCTCCCTCTTACACATTCAATATTTCCACGTACATTGTCACCTTCGCTCCTTAGTTTCCAGAATGGCTGTATATAAAACCAGGATCCCTCATTCCCTGCAGCATCCAGAGACACTCGCATAGCATTCTTCTCTAGCAGAGCTGGTAATCTCTTATTGACTGTGAGGTACTTGTTACTTTTTATGTGCAGTAGCTGTAAACAAATAACAAGTTTAAGAATTAGTATAGATTTTGCATTTTCTCCCTCAGTCAAAGAGCAGGCACAGGATTTCACACGACAGTGATTTTTCATTACATACATAAGCAAAGACAAAATAAAACTGTAAGACAGTTACCGAAGCAAGTATACTGCAAGTTAGGAAAACAAATGCTATATATGAAATTGAGATAATTATATCCATCATCCTTTTTACAGCACGTACTACACAGACAGGGCAAGGTGTCAATAACAGTGCTATCTTCGGGAACTTCATCCATGACAGGGAAGTTGTACTGCACTTAAGGACATAACTTCTGTCTCATTAATATGTCATAAAGTACAAATGACTTCAGTGATTTAAACAGAACTACAAAGCACCTCTAAAGTACGATTTTGAAATGAATCTTGAACATATATGTACTGACATTCAGATCCCAGACTGCAACAACAAAAAATTACCCATAAAATGTATAATGGTACATTATTTAAACACAAATATAAAGTACTTCTTGTAGTCTTTAAATGAGACAGAAAAGCACACTATTGTAAACTTTACCAACTTCTGATTACCTGACCATTGACAACACAGATTACCGTACTTAGTTTCATTTTCACCATAGCCTTGAAATGAAACAAGTCTTTCAGCTCTGAGAGAAGGTGGATGTATTTTAATAGGTTTACCTGTATGACATTGCTGTATTTTACAATTTCGCCCAACAGCTTTCTGTTCTCGCTTTCATTCTGCTTTTGTTCCAGTTCTGCTGCATGCTGCAAAAGAATGATTATTTCTTTAAATTTTTGAATTTAATATCTGGATTCAGCTTCCAGAACAGATAGTGAAAAAACAAATGGTGCCATATTAAAATTGCTTCCATTTCTGCATTGAAAAAATTAGCTTGTCTCTTCCTGCGGTATGATCTTCTGAACAACGATCAACTGAAATAATTCAGATTTTTATTATCTAGAATAGAAACTCATTCACAATTTACGGATCACACCTGAAATTAATGCTAACGCAGTCTAGCACGTTATTTTAATATTTTTCAAATGAGGAAGATAACTCTATGTGCTTTATTTCATTCCAGAGGAGGAAAAAGAAGGGCTTATCGCTACCTTCTTCCGGTCACCATTCTTCTTGCTCATCTCTCAATTACATACAAATGTACTGACTTTATGTATAGTAAAACAACACTACTTGGTCACATACTGCAAGACTAGGGGTCAAACACAGCCACAGAACAAATTTCAGCTTCTTGCTCTAATTGCTACATAGCAAGCTGTAGCCACATATCTTGTGTCCTCACTGCTGTTTTTAACAGGAAGCACTGACAGCCTCTCTACTGGACATTAAACTGTAGCCACCATGTTTGAAAACACTGCGTTTCACTTAGTCTTATGTGTTCAATTATAACATCAGGCCAGCTCTTTTTCAGGGACATTCAATCTGCCCAAATTGCAACTCTGAGGAATTTCCAGATTAAAGCATGAAAAGAATCTCTTTGTCCATCTCTCTGCACAGCTCCTGGAAAGGAGTTCCAAAATAATCACACAATTTAAATCAAGGTTCACTCTTGATTCTATTAACTTTGTATTTGTACTTTACAAGCAAGTATTGCTTTCAGAAGTTTGATAGCAGAAAGGCACAGCTCATCTGAACTACAGCCTAATGCATGATGAAGGGCAAGGGCAATAAAAGCCAGACAGGAAAAGGGAGAGCTAAGATATTAGCATATAAGGTTGAGTCAAATTGCCCAGAGAGGTTGTGGATGCTCCCTCCCTGGAGGTGTTCAAGGCCAAGCTAGATAGAGCTTCGTGCAACCTAGTCTAGTAGAAGGTGTCTCTGCCTATAGCAGGGAGTATGGAACTAGATGATCTTAAAGGTCCTTTCCAATCCAAACCATTCTATAATTCTATGATTCTAAGGTTGCTACAGTGGCATAATACCTATCATGATGGCTCACAAGGGATTTGTTATTGTTCTTTTTCATTCTGTTGTTATACTACAGCCTGCAGATTGAGATAAGATTGCAAACACAGATGCCTCTTACTTGAAGTTTCTTCAGCAGTGCTGCTTCTGTATGGTTTCCTTGTTTGGCCTGTTTGGCTTTCCAGTACTGCTTCTGGGCTGAATATCGGTTCATAGGACACACCTTGAAAAGGCAGTCTGTAGAAGAATGAAAGAAATACTCATAAGTAATGTTGAAAGACATTTCCTTCATTTGTAAGTATGCTTTGGATGGTTTTCTTTTACAGAAATGGCCTGAATACGACAATGTTCATGCACAGTCTGAGAACATTTGATGGTAATGTTGCCATAAACAGGGTGGCAGAATATCTTAGTCAACCACTCCCATTCTGAGAAACCTCTCTGCAACTCCTGTGTGGCTGGGATCCTGCCATGCGCTGGACTCCCTCCAGCTTTGTTAGTACTCTTTGCTGCAGCACAACTTTACACATTTACTGTCTGAAGGCATGTGGCTTTGGAAACCTTGAAAAAGCCATCTCACTTTCTGTACGTCATACATCTTGCTACCTTGCTCCTTCTGGCATAGCTAACACAATGGATTACACTGACATCCAGCCGCAAGCTATCACAGAGGCTAACACAGCATTCACTTCTGCATGTGCCTTCTCTAAGACAGATTTTAAAAAAACTAGCAGCAAAAACAGTGTCACAGAAAGCGAGCTCCACCTTCGCCTCCCCAGCAGGCAGCTCACCACAGCTGAGCACTGGCAGCTCCTGGCTGCCTCACAGCAGCAGTGTCCCTTGCAAGGCTTTGTCTGCCCTTCCAAAAACAAACTTGTTGCAGCTCCGCTATCGCATATGAGAGCAGATGTTTTCACTGCCGGTGCAGAGCACGGGCCTGAAGACCCTTCTCTGCCTGCCTGCTCCCCAGATGCCTCTGCCATGTAGGTTACCACCATGCTGCTCTATGCTCACTGCAGGCACTCTGATTACTTTTGCTTCATTTCCTGTCACAATTCTCATAGTCAATGACAAAATAAGATGGCTGAAAAACACATTCCCATACTAGCAGCCAGTACAGTGCAATAATAAGAGTGCACTGGCACAACAATAACGCAGTCCCACAGCTTTTGGTTCAGTGAGGTCCCAACACAGCCTACTGTCTTTAATGATGCTCACTATCACACTACCAAACAAAACAGAATGTATATAATTTAAAAAAAAGACAGATGGAGGTGACACAGGAAACCCATGGATGCTGGCATAGGCCCTTGATCCTGGCCTGGCTGTTGTCATGGTGGGCCCACCTCTCCTTCCCACATATGGCCTCTGCTTACAGGCCCTGCAGCTCCATCTGAGGTCATAAGAAGAGAGCTGGGGCTGAGGCAGCATGGACAGAAGTAATTGGTGTCCCCAGACGCTCTGCCACCCAAATGACTGGGCAAAAGAGAGCCAAGGGGTGCTTCTTAAATCGTCTGTTCAATTGTTAATTGCCAACAAGCTGTATTTCATGAAATTTGCTAACTCAAAACTTTCAGGATTTTGGGGTCCATGACAGCCCTATAGATTGGAAACTGAGGCTTGAGAAGCTCCAACTGAATTTATGCATCCAAATCTGACTTCTTTTAAAGCGATAAAAGATACATAGCCTTGCATGGTCCTGATCAGCTTCTGCTCTAAAAGCTAGATTTGAAATACATTTTCCTTAGCAAATTTTAATTTTCATTTCACATTCTAGAGGAAGGGAGGGGAAACTATTAATTAGCAATCAGGATCTTATTATGAGATTAACAAGAACATACAGGTTTGTACGTGCATTATAATATGAAACTCTTCCCTGACACAAACTGTGATTTACAGATGTCAAAGATGCTATATTATCAGCCTTCCACATTTAACTGTCACAGACTGTCAAGCACTCTCTGAGGACTAACCCACCAGCTAGGGCCAGGTCACAGGAGAAACACTGGATGAATGTTTAAGTGACCCTGCTGAATACACCAACCTTGCAGGTAATTTTTAAATACAGTGGAACCTAGTCATTCCCTCACTACTGCCACAAAAACATCAGCAGAGAAAGCTATGGAAAGCTAACCAGAAGTCACAGCCTGGTTTTTAATCAGTAAATCAGGTCAGCAGAAGACAGCTTCTGTTTGACGGTGCTGTTTACTCACCATCTCATTCCAAGACTGAGTTTACGTCCACAGTTGCTAACAGCCTAGGGTGAGTTGCAGCCCTTCCACCCACAGCAGCAGGTGGGAAGTCTCACGCATCACATGACAAGTTTCCTAAATCTTTTCCATATTTACAAATGGAAATGCAAGTGTCAAACTCATAACTTCTCTATATAAGATGCTAGATACAAAGGCAGATCATATTCTCATTTTCAAAATTGTCAATGCAATAGAATTTCTCTTTAGTGCAGAAAGGAACAAAGCAGGACTCAGCTGAAAATATCCACCCCGTCACTCTTTGTGAGGAGTTACCAAAACAGTAACAATACCTCTTAAAACACGAGGAGAAGGAAATCTTCTGTAAAGACTGGCCAAGTCCCTCCTAAGTACAAAGAATGAACTGCCATTACTTAACAAAATAAAACAGGCAGCATTCTCAGGTATAATCAGGCACACTTAAGCATAGCTATCTAATGCTAATGGTGCCAAAAAGATTAGTAAGACCGTGCACCTGCATCCCCCAGAGCTATTTGTTATAGCGCTGGCTCTCAAGCCACAAACTAAGCTGCAATGTTTTCAGTTCTTCAAACTTGACGTTTGGTCTCTCAAATATTGGCCAAAACATCAGGTATTGCACATTGTAACACTACAACATCAATTGCATTGCCTCCTCCCTTCATAGCAATAATGGGTCTTCCTCCAATATTCGTAGGAGGAAAACCTGTCCAAAGAAAGGCCATCAGCAGCCAAATTTTTCTTGGCACTTATCCAGAGCCCTGACTGATCTGCCCCCCTAATCACAGCCCTGAGCTGCTCGCTTCTCCTACAAGAAAGTGTTTCAGTACATTACCAAGGCAAACCCTGACACTTCGCAGAGACGTTTACTTTCAGTTCAGTGGGGAACATTTACAGTGAGAGCTATACTATACAGCCCAGAGTATGTTATAAGTCTGTGGGCAACTTTTACAATACTATGATCGGATACAAAGAAAAAAATATTACAAAACAGTCCATATTGTTAAATCATACTGTATTTTGAAGGAGATTTTAGTTTGAATATGGGAATTTCTGCTCACAAGACAAAAAGTTACCTATTATTTTCTGTTAATCTATAATTAATGTGTGTTCTTAGAACACCTGAAATGCATACTTGTCTCAAGTAACAATACCAGCTTATTATAGGGCCAGTCTTCATTGCTGTTTACTCCCCACACATGCTGCAACTTTAGTAAACAAACAGAAGCTTCCCTTCTTTGAGGAGAGTCTCACAGCCCAGTGCGACCTCACTGCGTTGCACAGAAATGCAAGTACATGAACATACCATCATTATTGCAGCTACATGCCTCCCAAAGACAGGTGGATTTTTCCCAGTGATACTTCATAAAGAAATGAAAACACAAAACAGGTGCTGCATAGCCTCAGCCGCACAGCTAAATCTGCAATCACACTGCACAACATAGCTCTCCTGAGTTCCAGTGTTAACTCCTAGTGCTTAAAAGTTGAACTTCCAATAACTTTATTACAATCTGTAATACAGGAATTACACCCTCCTCAATTCCAAAACCAAAAAAAAACTGATACTCTTTGTTTCAAGACAAGCTTTCACCTTTTTTTTTCCCCCTCTTTTTAAGATTCCAGGTACGTTAAAACCAGTTCATCTGGTTTTATTTTTTTTCTGGTCTTTTATAGTTGCTCTTATGAGAGTAATAGTAGAATGCTGTATTCAAGTTTTGTGGTCCTAGACAACAGGGGAAAAACAAAAAACACAATTCCTACCCTGAAGAAGCTATAGTTTAAATGATCAGGAGAAATAGAAAAACTGAGACATAAAAGGTTACAAAGCAACTTTCTAGTGCATGCAGTAGATCCAAAGCTTTGCCCTCCTGGATGTCAGTTCAGTAACCCCTCACAAAACAAACAGACTGTCTTCTCTGACATCTCCACGTGCCCACATTTCTGAGCCTGCAAAAACGCACAAAATCTCTTTCTCTATTACTGTTTTGAATAAGGGAATAGTGGGTAGAACAAACACATAACACATACAGCACACCCTCTGACCAAAAAGCAATTACACTCAGGAAGTCTGCAAAGGAAAATAACTCTTATCATGTCTCTTAAACATTTATTGATATTGGCTAAAGATATCTTAGCACAATATTTGTCACTGTTTTTTTCTTCCTCCCTCCGTTTTTTATTCTTTTTAATTCAAACACCAGAAATTCTGCTTTTATTCACAATGGATGACTTCGGTGATTCAAAGAACTAGAGAAATTAACTTACACCTTTAGCTCATTAATTTCACTTAGGACATTTCAGTATTAGGACAAGAAGCGCCTGGCTTCATCAGTCCCTTAAATTTTACCACAAAACAGTAAATGTTTCTTTTTTTCAGCAGACATCAGGAAACACGTGTGGGACCAATTCTGCCCTCTTTTACAGTGATGCAAATCTGGATGTGTACACTGATGAACAAAGAGCAACTCCACACTCACTACAGCATGACTGAGGGGGAAATCCGAAACACAGCTTCTTTATACAGACACAAAACGAAAAGGAACCACATCTTTCCTTAGTTTAACAATACTCTGTTTTGTAGGATGTTCTAAAACAACTAGAATAGCTACCACCCACTCAAAAAAAAAAAAAAAAAAAAAAAAAAAAGGAAAGTAAACACATAACAAAAATGAAACTGCTATTTTGAGACATCTCTTTACTCTGGTTTTCAGTTCAAGCCAACAGCTCAGTACCTACATTTGATCTCTGAGTGAACTCTGTACGAAGGGTACAAGTAATTAGAAAACACAACTTTTTTTTTTCTTTTTTCTTTTTTTTTAAGAGGAGGGCAGGGAAAGGAGGCTGAATTGTTAAAATATTACCAGGAAAAAAAAAAAAAAAAAAAGAAAAAAAAAAATAAACATAGTCCTCTAACGTTCATTTTCAAAGTCAGACCCTGGAATCCAAATATCTTGTTGGAAACATGCCTTTCTCAGACTCCTTTGACTTGCAGGTCATGCTGTAACCTCACATCAACGCTAGTTTCAGCTGTGAGTGATAAAAACAGCGTAAACCATGCAGACAGCAGTTTCTGTTACTAAAGAGGCCCTACTCTTCCTGCTGTTAGGCACTATTTTTAGTTGTGTATGTCTAATCATTCAACTAATCATTCATGCCTAAATCATCTTTTCATGTCAAGAACCTTCTTAAAGTATTTCTTGTTTGTTTTACAAATTTTGAGATTTTAATTGAATCCATTTCCCAAGAGATTTTTAGGGAGAAAAACATGTATGTTTCTTACATGTCTTGGTTATACGGATGACTTTGAGCAGCTCTTTTGCCTAAGTGCTTTTGAGCAGAACTAAGAAATTTAACAAACTGTGGCAGAGCTGCGCTTTTGGTTTCCCTCATAAGACAAACAGCTAAGTGTCACAGTGTTCAAAGTTCTCAGAAAATTTTGGTCTGGCCATGCTTCATAGGCAATCATTAAGATACAGCTCTGACATAGAATCATCACAGAATCACAGAATCAGTGCCTTCTGAGTTGGAAAGGACCTTTAAAAGTCATCTAGTCCAACTCTTCAGCAATGAACAGGGACATCTACAGCTCAATCAGGTTGCTCAGTCCCTGATCCAGCCTGACCCTGAAAGACTCCAGGGACAGGGCTTCCACCAACAGGGAAACCTGTTCCAGTGCCTCACTACCCTTACTGTAAAAAATTTCTTTCAGCCAACCTAAATCTCCCCTCTTTTAGTTTGAAACCATTTCCCCTTGTCCTACTACAACAGACTCTGCTAAAGCATCTGTCCCCTTCTTTATTATATCCCCCCTTCAGAGACAGAAAGGCCGCTCTCAGGTCTCCTCAGAGCCTTCTGTTTTCCAAGCTGAACAGTCCCAGGTCTCTAAGCCTGTCCTCATAGGAAACATGTTTCATCCCCTGTATCATTTTTGTGGCACTCCTCTGCACACACACCAACTGGCCCATGACCCTCCTGTACTGAGGACTCCACATCTGGACACAGTACTCAATGTGAGGTCTCACCAGCACACAGTAGAGGAGTAGGATCACCTCCCTCACCCTGCTGGCCATGCTTTTCAAGATATGGTTGGCTTTCAGGGATGCGAAGGCACATTGCTAGCTCATGTTGAGCTTGCCATCCACCAAATCCCCAAGTCCTTTTCAGCAGGGCTGTCCTCCATCTTTACCTCCTCCAGCTTGTACTGACAGCGGGGGTTGCCACAACACAGATGCAAGGCCTTGCACTTGAATTTATTGAACCTCAAGAGGTTCACCTGAGTCAACTGCTCAAGCCTGTCTAGGTCTCTCTGAATGGCATCTCATCCCTTGAGTGTGCCAACTGCACAACACAGCTTGGTGTCATCTGCAAACTTTCTGAGGGTGTAGTCAGTGACACTGTCAGTGTCAGTGATGAAGAAGTTAAAGAGCATTGGTCCTATTACTGACCGGTCATACTCCTGGGTCATACTAGGTCATGCTCTTGGGAAGTCTGTATACGCTCATCGCATGCTGCAATCTCAAGGCTCCTATCCAATCTAGGCTGTTGCAGATATATCATCCTCACTGCTGAGTGTCATCTGTCCCCAGAAAGCTTGGTCAGAGCAAAAGTCCTGAGGTGCGGTTCTTGGTACCAGGCACTAAATTCCAAGTAGGCATCAAGTTTCTACTGTGTTCTAAGCAAAACTCAAGTTCATTAGGATTTGATCTACAGAACAAAGGAGAAGGCAACCAACTACGGTTTTATCTTTGCTGCAGCCCTTCTCATGACCACCATATGTCATGCATGAACATGCTACTAAATGCTCGATGAGGCCTCTAAAAATATACCCATGATGTTACAGCATGGTGGGTTGCATCTATTAAGGCAATAAAACTCACTTTTGCAGCTACTCCTGATGGCACTGTAGTTCATCCAGACTTGCATGCTAATCACAATGCCAACAATAGCTCAAAATTGTCAAGTGTGGGCATGTCTTATAGTGGAAAAAGATAACAACTGACTCAAAAAGAGACCGCTGGAGCCAAAGAGAGTTAAGAGGCAGCAACGAGGGGGAGAACAGAAGCAGCTAGTAACAAGATTTGGAGCAGGGAGCAAAAGGGAAGAGGGAGGTCTTGAGAAGTGGAAAGTTGAGTTAGAAGAAATGAAAGCGTGGATGCTGGGGAGAAGAAAGAATAAGGGAAGCTAGAGACAAGGGAATGTTTTACAAAAGCAACAGAAAGAGGTTGCCACAGGAACAGAGCCAAAACTGTTTACAACTAACAGAAAACATTCTCCTGCAAGAAGCTGGGATGGAACTCAGGAGAATAGTCATTGCATTCCCTTAATATCAGAAACCAGCTGTAGGTTTTCTGTGTCTCATCCCATTCTGACGTCTGACCTACATACATTCATGCGTACTATTATCACCATTAGTGGCATGCCACTAGTGCTGTGAACTCAAAAACCCTGCACCCTGGATCAAAGTGCCCAAACTTTCTTGATGTTGAAATCAAGTTTTTTGGAAAAACTCAACACAGAATGCTATCATCTTTTTCCTTCTTTGTCCTTTCAAGCAAGGAAACAGAACTACAACAACTCTACAAGAACTCTACTGATGTTATAAAATCAAGCACTCTGTTAGACAATGAAAAATTTAAGGTTGTCCTTTCAGCCTCTGTTCATCTCTTCAATTGTAAGCATTTCAACACATTCTGCAATTGCATTGTCACTTGAAAATCTCTTCCAGTGGCTCCTGTCTCATCTAGAAACCTGTATACATTCTGCTTCAGAATAAACCAAGGTGGTGAAGCAAAAGAACTGCTATCGACAGAATCCCCATCTGAAATTTATGCAGGATTCAAGCTGTGAATTAAATACAGTAAGTAGATGAATTTACAGCTAGGGAGCTTGAAAGTCACATTGGAGAACTAGATGCCATCCCCATTTCTGCTGTAAAGTTATTCCATGATATTGTATGAGTGACTGAAATGTATTTCTAATGGTTTCTAAGTACACGTTCTCATTTTTTCAATTTCCAGTTTCCAAGATCTGCAGATGTGCTGAATCTCACAGCTGGAATCAGAACTAGCTGGTGACATTTCCTGAATATATGACAGAAAATAAACCTTGACTACTCTAGGAAAGGAGAGCTTCAGTATCTCAATATTTTAAATGCAACATTTTTGCAACAATAGCATATACATCCACAGTATAATAAATACTAGAAATGAAGTAAGGTTAAACATCTCTGTTCAACTTCTTGAAATGGACACAATCAGCAACAGTCTGGGACATAACATTTATTTCACTTGCTGTAAACCAGGCAAGTCAAAACTGTCCTTGTGACAGGTGTGAACCAACAGCTATTTAAGCCAACAGAGGTCTGGATCAGGCTAGTAAGGCTCCATTTTGGTGCAGCTAGATCTTATCACTTAATTTAAGAACCAACAAGACCCTGAAAGGTTGTATTTCCTTCCCCAAACATAAATACAACTTCTAATACCACAAGAGTATTTTTGGCATTCAAGAAGTACAAACTGCATGTTGTCAGTGCTTTGTTATTTTTTCCACCAAGTAGAAAAGTGGAATGAATTATCCACATCTACAAGCTCATGTCTAAAAAAGCTGAGAAAAATGAGGCCCAGTTAAAAGCAAAAGAAAAATAAAAAACTGACAAAATATTTGGGGTAGTCCTTAAAATGCTGGGTTATCTTCTAAAAAAATAAATACATCAGCAGCTCCAGTAGTCGTGAACCTCATGAGGTTATTTCCCATCTACAGTGAGAGCAGAGCTGGAGCAAGGAGCTGCTCCCAATCTGAGGGATTTGTGCTCAGTGGACAGACTGAATAATCAGTTCTTTGACCACAAACAAGTTAGTCCCTTTCCTCGTGTTCTCCATCTGCTCCGATGCCTTTGTTGACTTGGCATTTCTTTCACAAAACTGGCCTTTGACATTCCAGCTTGAAACTTCAGCAGCATGTTCATCAAGACTTCTGGGAAGTTACCTCTCCGGTAAGGTACATCTTTGCTCAAAAAGTCAGAACATGCATTAATTTATTAAAAACCAAACAATTAGGCTCATTTACTGACCTCTGAACTTCTTGGGAGGGTTGGCGAGGTCACCTGCGTCCGGCTGAACCACACATCTGTCATCCACTAACCTAAAAATACAGAAGTTATTACTCACTAAAACACGTTTGAGAGCAGTATACGTAAATTCCAACATACAAGTCATACCTTCAGTACAGAAGTTTATACATTTTTCCAATTTAAGCCAAAAAAATGGAAGCTGTGTTTGTATCAGATACGAGAAAGGATGTTTAAAGTCCAACAGGTTAGCTTGGCCCGAATCCCATTTACAGGTTCTTGCATCTGCTCCGAGGCCTTTCAAAGGCAGGCAGAGCAAGCAGCCATCACTCACAGGAGTATACAGTAACCTGTACAGGTACAGGAGTATATGTTAACCTGTGTTAACCTTAACACAATCAGGACATACAGGGGAGTTCGCCAATGGCTCCCTGTTTTCACAACACTGTTTTAGCTGGAATTTGAATACAGAACCTGACAAAGCATCTCAGATTTTAGCCTTCAATCATTCTTCTTCACAATTTCCAGGTTTTTTTCCTCTAGAAGAGGCATGTAAAATCAAGACTCAGCTCTAATCAAAACTCACAGGAGCACATTTTCCTTGGCTAGAATGAATAAGTGTTTACGTAACCCGCAGCTGAAATATAAATAACAAACTAAACATATTTCTCACAATATTTTAAAAGTTAAATAAACAACACAATTTAAAAAGATTATTAACCCCACTTAGAAGACGAAAAGTCGCTTATCTTATCACAGAACTTCCTAAGCATAAATTTAGCTTCCCTTCAGGAAGCATCTTGTAAACAAACTGCCTGTTTCAAACAGCTACTCATGGTTAAGGGCACAGAACGGCCCTGCCGCTCAGCAACACAAGTTGTAGCAGCATCTTCTGTGGGAAACTGACAGAAAATGCACAATTTGGGTTCATCTCAGTTATGATGCAGATGCATTCAACTTTCACTCAAGTTGAAGGGTTTATACTACAAGACTGATTCCCCAGCATAAACAAGGATTTTGTGCCTCTAATAGGACAGTAAGAATTTTGGAAGACAGCAGCTCAGCTATTGTAACATATTTGGTGGCAAATCTGAGGTATCTGTGAGGATAGAGAAGCAAAGGGGCAGCTACTGGAGCCATAGCCTTGTGGAGGTGTGCTTTTTACACAGGTTTATATCATGGGGCTTAGCAAAATCAAAGCAAGGCCTGTATAGCAGGATTTAGGAAGAGTCAGTCCTGCAAATTGCCTTTTGTCTACGATCTAAAGTGTCAAAGCATTCTACAAGCAGCACCTAAAATCTGCAATCATAGGAAAAACAGGGCTGGACAAAACTACTTCCACTCCTCTTGCCCTGAGTTAGGCCTGAACAGTAGGTTCAGGCCAAATTCCTTCATCACTCCTGACACACATCTGCATAATTTGCTTTTCAAGTCTGCCAGTGGCAGACAGTGACTAAGACCGAAGCCAGAAGGCAGGAGAGCAGCTAGGCTCACATGGCAGCCACAGTCCTACTAGGCATTATCGGAGCATATGGGAACTGCTATTGAAGCCTCTTGCAGGAGGTAACTTCAATACAGAATCACATGATTCTATACTGCTTCAATACTTCAACAGCAGTTCCCAGCAAACACTGCTGCAACAATGCCTAGTAGGACTGTGGCTGCCATGTGAGGAGGTGACTGTAGGAGTGAGTGAGGAGTGGGGCAGTGGAAGGAGAGGCCAAGGCCTGGCTGCTCTCCTGCCTTCTGGCTTCAGTCTTAGTCACTGTCTGCCACTGGCAGACTTGAAAAGCAAATTATGCAGACGTCTAGCTACATTTCAAATTTCACCAACTTCAGTGACTTTTTGAAAGCGGGAAACTCAAAAAGAATAAATGTTAAAATGCCTCACCAAGGGATTTTAATGTCAAGTACTCACTGCTCTACAAAATCCCTCCAAGGCTGTCTGAATGAACCCATGAGGTTTAACCCTTAAACACAGGCAGGATGGAGGATGGTTTGTGGGAAGTGGCGTGACTCACGAGGCACATCCTGTGCTTCTCGGTGACATCTTGTATACACTAGTGACAACTCCAACTGTGGATAAAATGCAAAATGCTCCTAGGCACCCCACTGCTGCAACAAACGCCATGTACAAAACATCATGTCGGTGCTGAGAAAAACAAACAGAATCCTGGACACCCTCTGGGATAGTGAGCTGCACCATTCAAATGCATGCTGAACTTCTTAGGCTCAGAATGTAGATATTAAATACTTATTATTCATCATCTTCATTTAAGCATTGTCTAAAGGCACAAAGGACCATAAATGAGTTCAGCGGTCATCAGGGCCCAAAGACATCAGACACGGCAGACAAAGCTGAATGGAATGGCTACTGCTCCCATCCAGTGGGCAGGAAATGACAGCTCAGAGAGGTTAACTGATGTGGAGCAGAACATCCACACAACAGAACTGAAACATCTCCTGAGCCCTTGTTCAACTTCTGGCACCTTTGTATCTTACAAAGACTCTTGCAACAAAGGACAAAAAACTAAAGTATTGCTTTATCTGTACAGCACTCTTTTTGTAATTTAATCACCAGTATTTTCATACGATGAATGTGCTCAAGGAGTTTGCATTTTGGAGAGTTTGAGAATACTCAGAGGCACTTGCTATGGTGCCATAGTGACAGTTGAGTTTCCTCAGCCCCTGCTACAGACTGGGGCAAAAGAGGCCCCTCAAACACAGAGCACTTTCCCTGGGTGCACATCTCAATATACCCAAATCCCACTTCTTAAAGAGGGGCAGAGAGAAGCTGAAGCCTGCTGGGTAGATTCACTGAATAACCAGTAGTTAATGACCCACACAACAAGCAAACTGTCCAAGGGGTGAAATCAAACAACAGGCTTGACCACAAAAGGTCCTAGGCATCTTCAGTTTCCACCAAACCACAACACAGCACCTTCCAACACTGCTCGCTGTTTTGCGTAGGAGACTGAAGAGCACAAATAAAGACTTCAGTGATAAAGGAAGAATTTACTATGTTATACAAGCAAATGTGCTCACTACTTAAATACTGATCTAAACTATTAAGCAAATACTCAAGTCATTGTGCTATCAAAAAGCTTTGGTAGACTTTAAGGGGTTTGATTGTTTAATTCGTAATCTGGACTACTTTATGCCTCCTGTTGTCAATTAGTACCTGCCAGATATAGCATGACCACATTTCAGTTCTTCACATTGGCTGCATATAAGCAACAAACAAGTTCCTTACACATGTACAGCACAATCTTTTTTTGTGCAAGTTCTCTACAACAAATATCTGCTTTATGCACAATGCCACCAAGAAATCACTGCAGAGCAAAGGTAATTGAGTTGTACAGTAGCTCAGTGGTGCGGCAGATAAATCATCAGTGAAGTCACAGTAACAACTGTGGCAACAGACCTTTACTCATAGCCCTTTGTATTCAGCAACTGCAGAGTTAGGGTCTGAAAGTAAAAACGTTCATGGGACAGCTTGTCTTAGCTGCCCAACCACTCTCCCACTGAAGCTAGAAAAAAGTTTTTCCACTTAATTCAGAGGAAGTAAGGGCAGTTCCTCATTGTGCCACTCACAGACACTGAAGTCACTGAGAGCTCACACTAGCACAAAGTACAAAGCTACACTGAAAAAGAACCAAAGCTATCTAAATTACATCCAGGAGGTAAGGCCTGCTTCTCAGTGGAGAAGCAGCAGCTTTCAACCCCCTGCTAGCATAAGCCAAGGTAAGCACACCGTACAGTGTGAAGCAAAGCTCCAATCTGTACGGAGTTCTATAGACACGTTCCTCTTCCTACATCTGATAGGGTTAAATCCGCCCCATCTCTCCACACATAAACCCAAACGCATTTAGATGCATTCAATTTAACAATATCTTGTAGCAATGAACTCCACCTATAAGGTGACACCTGTCTACAAACATATTTGCAAGCAGTTTTAAACATACCACCTCTCCTATTTGGTAGCGTTTCAGCAATAAGAGGACAGGATCCACTTCTAATGCTGTTCATTATCTGCATTCAGAACTTCCCTAAAACCAGCTTCAAACTTCTGAGAATATACCTTCTATGACTGCCTCACTCCCTGGGCACTGCTGGGAAACAGGGAAACAACAACTTGGGGTAATTCCCGCTACTGGGAACAGCAGCAACCTTTCTAGGGACTTTCATTGAAAGAAAACAGCAGAATGTATGTACGCAACCAGTGGGTCACAATGTGTATTCACAGAAAGAGGAGGAAGAATTCACTGATGGGAGGACTACAGGGAAGAGGTATAACTGATAAGGCAGGTATATTGGCAGAAAATATTGGTAGATGTGTTTATAGCATGGGTGTTCAACCTGTTGAATTGCCTGAGCCACAGAGTAGGCTCAGAGGAATTGTCTAGAGTTACTCCAAAATGAATGCCTCCTATTTTTTTCCATGGAAACTACACCAGATACGAAGAGAACAATCACACTATTTGATAGAGCACATTCTCAGCTACAAAACAACTCTTTTTCAACACAGTCACCACCAATAGCTATATATTCTAACCAGCAATGACCAAGAGCTGCGTGTCACCCTCACAAAAATCTGCACCAGCAGAGGTGATCCAATGTCACTGTTGCCACTGCTTCAATGCACCACCCACTGCATCACTGTGCTCACAGCCACTGCTGGTCTCCATTAATGTTCAGCAAGCATCAGTGAATGGGTGCCATTTTTCCCACAAGGAGGAAGTGAATTACACCCCTTTGCTTCATGCACACTTCCATGTCAGATGCGATTTTGTCAAACTGCCCCTCTGCTGCCATCTGTCACACGGCAACAAAATGTAATGAAATATTGGTGGGAAGGCTCAACCTCTACTGTCATACTACCAACACCCACCTCTGATGTTGGGAACCAACATCATAAAACAGGAGGCGTTAGTTCTGGAGACACCCTCGTAAAATATAAAATGCCATTAATATATAAGTAACACAACATTTTAATTTTTAATATTTTTCTTAAGACATTAAAAAAAAGAGGAACAAAACCATACAACTAGAGGGATATGTGACCTTGTTTTCATGAAACCAAGGCATCAGGCTGGTCCAATGGCAGTGGTTGCAATACTCAGTGAGTTCTCAAGGTTTATGATAAAATTTCATTCTTCCTGTGCTTCATCCTTGACAACTGTTGCTCACAAATGTACATACTGCCAAAAAGCGACGACATGAATAAGGCGTGATTGCGGAGCAAATTTTCACAGTAATGAGTTATTTTAAAATTACTACTGGGATACAATCGCATTCTGGTAAAACAAAGAACAAACGTAAGATAAAAGATACTATGCTAGAAAAGTGGCAATGATTGATTTCATGAATTTTAGGGCTCTTTCATGATGTTAGGTGTCCTTTAGATTGTCTGGAGTAGCAGCCGCATAATCTATATTCATTTAACCTGCCTCTGCCTAGTTGTGCCTTCAATTTAAAAAATGCTGCTCAGAAAGTTATTTTGTCTCTTTCTACCAACAGAGAGACCTTCATGTTTCAGGGCTACTATTACTAAGTACTTAGTAACAGAAAATAACACACAAGAGGACGAAAAACGCTATCCTATACACTCTCATACACACAACTACCCTAGGTTTGTGTGCCTAACTTGTTAAAAAGCACAAGAGAAATACTGATGTCTAATTATTGTTAACACACAGGGATGTGCAGAACTAAGATTGGTGCTTTACATACATATTTATCCCTCTAACAAACAAAGCCAGAGTATGTTAGACTGAACACTTCCTCTATGGTTGCTCAGATTTTACTCTCATAGTTCCCACTACATTATCATTTCACTGACTTTCTCAGCAACAGGAACGGGACAACGTTGACAACAGACGTCAGCAAGAGAAGCTGGACATTTTAATTGATAGTGGAGCTGGACATTTTAATTGCCAGCGGAGCCCAGGCCAACCTTTGTTCAGCATCAGCTCACAAATCATGCCGAGGCTACGTTCCAAAGATTTGATCTCAACAACCTCTCATGAGCGAAGAAGCAGCCCTCACAGCCTCCCTTTCCTTTGCTCCACAGCCATCTCTTTGCACACACCACCTCCTCACCAGAAATATTCCTCTGGAACACCTCCCACCCAATGCACTTCTCCCCTTCCTAACCGCAGCTCTCACACACAAAGCCTCCCCAGCTCTCCCTGCATCCCAGCATGCAGTACCCACTCAGGAAAAGAGGTGCTAGTCATACTACTAAGGAGCCAACCAATAACAAACAATAGGTCATTAAAATTTTGCCGCCCTGGAAATCAAGCATCAAATACCCAAGTGCCAAAACAATCAGGTCCACCCAGTCCTTTGCCAGGTCCACCCACTTTTCATTTCATTTCTTCTCTTATCAGGCATCTGGGTCAGCCCACTTCTTGCTTGCCTCAAGCAGTCTCCTGCCAAAACTCTACAGTTATTATACCTCACCCTTCCCAAGACATGAGTTCATACTACTTTTTGACGACCAATCCTGATTCAAACAATTTACAGCTTTATGATTTAGCTCCACCATATGAAATTTGTCCATTTTCCTGCCTCCCTCCTCACCAAAGCTTGATTTTTCATCCTCTTCTTTTCGTTTCTGCAATCTTTCAGGTTCTCCTACATTAACCCCAACTGGAACAAAAAAGCAAAAGCTATCCTAGTCTAGTATCAGACCTGGAGGTTGGTGGCCCTGCCTGTGGCAGGGGATTTGGAACTTGATGATCCTTGCAGTCCCTTCCAACCCAAACCATTCTATGCTTCTATCTCCCTTACACTTAGAGCAGGGCTATTAAGCTCCTGTACCAATTGGAAAGATTGCACGTTAAAAATTCCTCTCAATCACCATGCACAATATTTACACAATAAATGCACAACATGCCAATGAAGCACAGCAGCATAGAGAGAGACTAAAAAGTCTGACTCTTGCTTGCCTCTAACTTCTGTAATTTTACTCTTCTTTTTGGGAACAAATCTTAATTAGTACAAGCACAAATGACAGGTTGGAAGAAGCTATTAAATAAACACCCCAACTCTGGGAAAACTATCCAACAAAAAAATCTTCTGTATACCTGAAATGTTTCAAATAGCTGATAAACTTCATCACAAGCCATCCTTAGCATAAAACAAGAATATGGGTGCATTTTATGCCAGTTGCACAGACGGGAACACTCAGCCATTCCTACCATGCTGAAAAATGCTTGTGTTGGTTACTCAGGGTTGTACTATCAAACACCAAGGAGACAGAGGGCACAAAGAACAGTACCAAGCACATACTGAGAAATGGAACAACAGCTTGCAAGCAGGCAGTGCCAAAGTTGCATTAACAATTGCACTAACAAACAGCCCTAAAGTTTTTTTCCTTATCTGATATATCCTCGTAACTGTACCACCTGCAGGCTTACATGTCAGAGGGGAAAAACATTTTGCCTGTTCAATTAAGTACTGCAGCTATAAATCCTGAATGTCACTCTGTTATTCTTTTGCACTGTATTATATCCAGTCATGCTCTTAGATTGTAAAAGCTTCAGAAACCTGTTCAGTAGAATTTGTTTGTCCATTTTATAGCTATATTTATTTTTAAAACATTGTGTAAATTAAAATAAATAACAGTAGAGTTAAAATAATTGGTAACAATAGAACACAGTGCTACTTGGAGGCTGCAGTGCAGGGGAGGAAACATGATTCCTAGATTTTAGACTCGATTCTGCCATTTACTTAGCCAGCATAATAGGTAAGTCATTTAAGCACAAGGAAAATGGCACTGAACTTAACTGGGGCATACTTATTTTGCCAAGGAACTAAACATTTGTACTTTTTAGCGGAACAAAGCATCCTAATTTACTGTTGTCAAAATGAGGCCTCAGAACCAGGAAGGGGAGGAGGAGAAGACAGGCACCTCCAGAGGGCAATATCAACCTTTTCTAGGATGGATGTGCAGAATAAGAGGATGAAACACCTTCTGGACACAGACTCTCTCCCCCTTGCCTATTTGCTGCTTGTGATACAGATTGTTTCTAAAGATTCCAATCGCCAAGGTGTGGAGGGAACAAAAGAGAAAAATCTCTCAGTTTCAATTAAGCTTACTCAGCTAGGACATTTGTGAGGGACCATCCTAGTTAATTACACACAAAATAAAGAAGATAGAGCTGTACAAACAACTAACATTTTGCTAACACTGGAAATTCGATCATTTCAAGAAAAGACTTTAGAAAGCGAAACATTATATAAGCAAATCCAAAAAAGTCACCTTCTGCTCATCAGCTGTTCTACAGCATGTCCGAGGTATTATCCCACATAAAGTACACATATACAGCCCAAACTGAGGCTTTATGTTTGTGTTCTTCAGGGCAGAGGTCACATACCACAGATGTCCATGATCCTCTCCGAATATTCCCTTTACTTCTTTTAGGAGCATCCAAAACATCCTTCACCAACGTTTTTAAATTTGATCAAACTTCTACTTAATCTTTACTCCTACTAGCAACATAATGAATGCAAAAACTGTAATGAGTCCAGGATTTGGCCCAACACAAACAGTGTGCTATGTTAAGCAGCTTAGGAGCTACTTAAACAAATGGTTTTAACTCCACTTGTTTACACATTATAATTACCCAAAACACGTCTGCAACTCAGCCCTCCCAATGTACAAAAAGCATGGTTGAAGCGAAAGTATGACATGCGTTGACAAAGCACACATTAGCAGCACTGACACTGTGATGACCACTAATTACTACCAGGATCTTCAGAAGTAGACAAACTTACATCTTTACATGAATTTTGGGCATGTAATTCACAGATTAGTCCTTGGCAGGCCAAGTAACTTACATTTCTACAGTACGTAAGTGATTTCAGAAAGAGCCCCTATTAACAGTATATCTGGTCTCAAAAGCAGGCAGGCATGCAGAACTTGTTGCAAGGTTAGCTATTCAGCCTCAGGCAGCAAAGCAGAAATGAAAAAAAAAAAAGAATCATAATCAACAGAAATTCTGCATTCAACTCCTACCAGAAGAATTCATGGTTTTTATTCAGCACTGTCTACAGCTGCAATGCACATCTGTGAGCATCCACTTGAAAGGCCTGTTTTGAAGAACCACGTGCTAATGAAAGGAAGCGGAAAGGTTGAACTTGCCACGGTTAACACTATTTAATGAAATAGAAAGGTTTACTCAGAAAAAATACTGTTGAGAAGTGCCAACATCAGTCAGGCGATCAAAAAAAATAACTTCATCACTGAAAATGGTAATTAAGGCATTCACACCTACACATCAGAAAGGCAACTCATTATATAAAGGGCGAATAAGCAAAGGGAGAGAATTAGGACACTCATTTAGCTGAAATACTATGATGTAAAAATACCACTGTTTAACTAGAGAAGCCATTCACAAATGCTACACAGCTCAGCAATTCTTGTGATAATAATATGCGTATTTAAGTTTTTGTCTATATATGTAAATACACAGAACATACAAATGCAAATGCAACCTGGAATCCAGGTCCTGGACATCAAATCGTGTTTTTTTCATCTCGTAGCATGAGAGTAATAACCCCATCACTGCATAAAACTATGTATGTAAAACATTTCTTTATCAAAATGCTGACTAAAGCTCCATTTTCCAAACTTGGTTACACATCAGGAACCAAAGAAGGATCTACTTGATTTCAGAGACCTTCAGACGATGACAAGTCCAGAGCTAGCATGAACATGTAATTCCATGGAAGTCAGTCAAGCAGCACTATTTGATAGCAACAAGGCGTCTGTTCTAGTACTTTTAATATTTGTTCTTTGGTGTGTCATGGCTCAGCTGTCCCAAGGCCTCTCCCCAGTTCAGATGAGCGCTACTGTGCTGCTACCATCATACCCTAGGACTTGTGCCATTACTTTTGGGAACAAACCTGAGCTTGATACCAGGACACAAACCTTGTCTAGTCACCACCTTACTGGTGAAAGCACTGCTCTGGAAGCACAACATAGACCAGTCTTCTTTCAGACAAAAGAACACAGTTCACAGTTGAAATGTTAGAGCCACGAGGCTGTACCCAGAAGGTAATTCAGCTCCCAGAAACCCGCTGCTGGTTTCAGCACTGACTTCTGCCTGCAGGGATGAGGACTTGGCTCACAAGATCTGTCTGAATGAGGTCTCTTCGTTCTTTAATATGTATCCAGCTCTCATTGATGTTAATTAGAATTATGCAAAGCTATTAAAGCATAAGAGAACACATTACATCAACACGTGTTCCAATTTTCTAAACAAAAGGGTGTTTTTTTTAATTTTCATTTTGCAATGATAAATGTTTACAAATCTTTGCAACTGGGCCAGGTACTCCTACAGATTTCTCTTTGCTTTTCTTTTTCTTTGGCACAAAACAAACAAACAAACAAAACTTCCAAACAAAACAAACAAAAAAAAATTGCAGTTACTTTTACTTGCTTTTAAACTAAGTGGAGCCAGTTTCCCACTGGGACAGATCATTTTGGGATCTGTTCCAGATTATTTCAGAGCTGCTTTCCCAGTAGCTGGGAGCAGCTCTCGAAGCATTTTGCCACACCTACACCCAACCTGTACCTGCTCGCTTAAGAGAAGTTACAGGCAGCAGCGCGGAGTAGCAACCCTTAGAGGAAGTGGCAGGAAATGCTCCTTCCATATGGTGAAGCAGCTGGGAAGTGGGAGAGTCAAGAAACAGCAGTCGTAAATAAGATGGCAAGACAGCAACTGCTGTGGAGGTCTGCAGGTATTGAAAGCAAAGGTGTTAAAGAACCTAGTGCATTGCAGTGCTGGTCATGAGAATCTTTCATAACTAGTATTTTAATACGGAAAAATGCCATAATAAGCAGATTCCTACCAAGGAAACACTTCAGCACTTTCTCAAATTGACCTCAATGTGAGCAGCCATCTATTTTGGCTTCAACGCAGTGAGGCTATCCTTGCAATAGCAAATCAAATGTGCCCAAGAACGTTCCCAGGCTCTGAGGCTAAGTGGCACACGAAAGCCCACATCTATACCAGCAGGATCTAATGCTGAAGAGAGGGTGGGGTGGCTACACTCCCCACGAGCTTCCAGGAGCCCTCCAGCCCCCACTCCCATACAGGTCTTGGTGACAGCAAAAGCATGAGTGCCAAGTTCATGCCATGAGCCATGCTGGCAGGTCACTGCTACAGATACCTATAAGCTCATGTTAATTTATTAATGCTGATGCAGCAGAAAGGTTTTTGGAAAATGGTCTCATTCTTGACCCAGAGTTTCCACTTGTGCTCTCAGAGCCAACAATATTTTGCTGAACAGGGACAGCATTTTTATCAGCACATAAACATCAGAGCAGCGACTGCTGAGTGCTGAACAACGCTGACTCGCAGGCTGTGCTGTCAGGTGTCCAAATGTTATATCACCTCCTGAGGTGTGTCTTAACAACAAGCTTTGTTACCAAGATGTGAATTTGGCCTTTTACTTAAAGGCCCTCCAGTTTTGCAGCATTCTTTTCAGCTGAACCAAAGCATTTCAAGGTCTCTTCATACAGTTTATTCTGACACCGTAACAGAAGAAAAATGCCTGCAAGTAATTGCTTTCTGCTTGGAGAACTGGAGTTCTGGATTGTTTACACACAATAACCAGGAATTAAGTGGCAGGCAAATAAACCACATCTTCTAGAAAAGCTTACACTTCAGTGATACAGCCAGTGGAAGAATGGAATCCACTTCATTTTGCCTTTTAAATGTATTATTGCTGTTCAAACACTTCTTAACACTTACTTTATGATCCTACAAAATCCACATTTTTAACGATGCAAGCCACTTTTTACCTGAGGAAGCTCCAGGACAAGGAACATGTTTCATTTTGGAACAAACCTCAAAGCACTGTTATTCTCAGGCACAATCCAGACATGCAATGATGCACCTTCTCACTCCTATGCCAAAATATATACACCATAAACCAAAGAGAAATCAGCTGTAGGGTTACAACTAAGTCATGTTACGAATGTTTCTCAGGTCAATGGCAATTGATTCTAGAAGTACTAAGAAGATAGCACACATTTTATTCCAAATCTTGGTCTCTTTATCTCTTCTAATGGTTTATATCTTGATGCTGTATGAATATATATATACACACATACACACATAATTATATAACACTACTTTCACTCAACAAGAAAAGAGCATGTGTTCCTTGCTGTCACTGCTGTGCTGAGAAATACAAAGAATGGCCTTCAGATATTCAAGTTCAAAACCAGAATACCAAGAGAACAAATCCACACATGATTACTTCTAAATCTCATGATTTTTCAAACCCATCTCTTCAGTTTGCGGGGGATCTGACTCATAATTTTCAGAAACAAACAGGAAACACTGCAGACATCTCCAAGCATTTCCTCTCTCCACCCCGCCACCGGCCTTGTCTTTTACCTCACTTCTGGATTCTTTACTATCCCTTTCACCATGTCAGCAATGAAATGGCACTGCTCTCCACTGCACCCAGACATGCAAAATCTTCCCTTCTCCTGCCCAAACCTAGGGCAGAGGTGCCCTTCCTCCCCATGGCATGATGAATCAAGGCCACTTTGTGCTCCGCAATGACAGATGAGAAAGCCAAAGAGCTCCACCACGCTTCGCCCTGCTGCAACCACTGTACCTAGAGGAGTACCAAGGAGGTACCACCTTGGTGGTACTGCCCTAAAGCAAGCTGCCTCATCTGACTGTCCGAGGGAGCCCGAGCAACCGGCAGTGGCATGTGCAGCCTGCCAGAGGACCAAGCTTGGCCTGCCAGTCCCCTCTGGACCACTGAGGGCTTGGAGCAGTGGAACAGGATGAAAAAGTGCTACAAAGCAATGTACCGGGAAGGCTTTTTTACATCACTTGGTTTACTGCAGTGTTTCCTTTCATTGTATATGTGGGAAAAAAAAAAAAAAAAAAACATTTCCCTTTCTCCATTCACCATCATAACCTGTCACAACAGCAGGCAGGCAGTGGTTGCGTGAGCCCAGCCAGCAGGAGGCATGGCAGGGGATGGATGCCTGGACAAACTTGACAGCACCCCAGGGAAGAGTACGGAGCTACAACCTGCAGGGAAGCACGGGAGATTTCTTGGCTGGCTGTGCTAAACAAGTCCATCACCTTCTGCAGTGAAGGGAAAGGAGGTAAATAATATTAACAGTGGTGGGAGAAGAAAGGAAATAAAACTGGTTTGCCAAAGACTACAGAGCACCCATAGGGAAGTGAAATAAGGTCAGAACAAAGTGGGTGACAGTAGTAAGCGGCCATTATCACTGGCTTTTGTTACAGTCAACTCTCAAACTCAACAAATTGTTGCAAGATAATTTTATCCAAGCTCCCTCCTCCCATAAGCAGTTGGGCCCTGACGATCTGTCGAAGACCCCTCCAAAAAGGGCTACTCTATGACTATAGGGACCCTCACTCAGTGTGATAGGGACTATGGAGGCATGCACTAAAATCCTATTCACTTCCCTCTTCAAAGATGTCAGTTATCTAGGGCCACTCTTCACTATTTTGCAATGGAAAAAATAAGTAAGTGTGATACATTTTAGTGGCCATTCCCTGAGGAACTTGTTGCACCTTTCAGGACACACTGTATATTCAATCTCTTCCTGTAAGTGGACAGTGTTACTGGTAATTGCAGGCAAGCCTAAAACCATAAGGTCTCCTTAATGACAACCTTAAAAACGGTGCAATCCATGCCGTCCTGGCTCCAACAAAGACTCTGAATAGTAGCAGCAATGCTGCCCTGCTTCTGGACACTTTCTCTGCAAGGGTAACCTGGACAAAAGAACATACCAAAGTTCAAATCTAGTTTCAAGTTATACAAACTAATTGGTGTACATAACCCCTGTTTAAAAAGCCCTGTTAAAGTCAATCTAACATTGTGCAATGATATTCAGCAGAGGAAAACCATTCTAACCTTTCCCTTATCACTCCACAAGCCTCCAGGACTGCTACACATTATCACAAGTTAACCCGCTGCCTGGCACATTAAGATTAAAAATCTGCTCGCTGCCTTAGCTACAATTCTCTATTCATTCGCGCGTAATAAATATCAAATACTCAGCTATAAACTGATCTGAAGAGATAGTACATCACCCCACCCCAAATCAGCTCCATTTTTATCACCTTTCCAGATTTCATTACACAATCACAAAGCCAAGCAACTATCTCTACAGTGCAGCTCTGTGTATGGTTATACAGTTCTTTCTCCAAGTCAAACAGCGCTGCATTGTCTGGGATAATCTCAACCATTCACATAAACAACTTGTCTGCTGTATTTTGATTAACGCTTCCTTTTATGAGGATATTGAGACGCTTCAGCCTGAGCAGCACAAAGTCTGGCCTGCTGCTACAACAGACCTGCTGGGCTCAAGCTTTTTCTCTGACTGGGAAATGCAGCTGCCCGACTTGCCCCATGTACCTCTCTGAAGCAGAGCTCCATTATTTTCCAATTTGACACACAGAAACAAAATGGCATTGGCTTAGGTGATGGCTGACACTTTTTTGAGTGATACTCATACATCACAACATTCAATAAAAGGACTAAGCTGACCCAAATGCAGGAAAGGGCAAAAGTAAACATCAGGCTTGCTCATTCATTTCAGGTTACAACCTTTCAGAGGCTGACGGTCTCCGAGCAACAGCCGACTCAGCTAGCACAAATCATCCACTAAATTGTTTAAGTATATGAACTCATATTGCTTGGAGAGAGCTAAGAAGCACTCACATAAACTGTTATGACAGTGAACAGTAACATGTTGCCACTGATAAAAAATAGCTTGCAGAATAAAAGCATATCCACAACCTCAGTGGTTTGAAAAACTGTTCCCCAAGCAGCCAAAATGGTCTCCGATATCACAGTTTATTCACACACAAATCCTTCCACGGGTACAACACCCTAAATAAGACATCGGAGTTAAAAGAGCTGTTAACTCTGCATATAAACAGATATTAGTTAAACCTAAATGAATAACCTTTCCTAAAGAAATGGAAGTGGCAATGAGGATTATTCCTCTGAACATATGCTGTTGCTTGCTACTTCGGCAACTTAAAAGGAGCGCAAATTGCTCCTGCACCTCACAGTGTGCAGTTTACTGCGCTGGGCTGCAGCTTTGCATTAGCAATTCTGTGAACTGGAAACAAGCTTCAACCTCTGCTGTTTCTTTTTTCTAATCCTCATTCTGAAGAGGTCTTAGAACGTATCTTTGTTTATTTTTATCTTTCAAGCTTTTTTTTTTATCTAAGAAGTGAGAGCTGAGAACAGCTATTTGTTTGTACATAAAGCTGTGTGTTAATATAAAAGTCTGTATCTAATTTGTTGTCCTGAAATCAGAAAAAGGTATCACAGTACTTATTAAAGTTAAGCTAGCTGCTACCAACTAACTTTACACAGACTTTGTCAGAGTTGTGGGATGAACTTTCAACTGGCATTTGGGTCAGATTCACTTCTTATCTCCTCAGGCAACGCAAAGCAGCAGACAGCAGCTGATGCTCATCACCTGGAAGAGAACTGATCAACTGCCACAAATTCCCACTTCCCCCTGCTCTCAATACCCAAATATGGCAGAACTAAAGTATGACATCTCAGTGTCCCCCAGCAATCCCTTCTGCCCAAGACCATTTGAAAGTGATTACTTTGGTATTAGGGCTAATATAAACCAGAAATCCAGAAACCCATCTGGTCACTTGTGCCCATTCCAGGTGTGAATGCCAGCCCCATCAGCTCCATAGCACGAAGAGCTGCTACCCATCCGTGGCAGCAATGGCCTTGCCCATTGCCCCTCCTTGGAGAGCTCAGGTTCTGCAGAAGCCTTTTGGCCACTTACTTCTACACTGATACAGAGAACCCGACAGCTTCTCCCAAGCAATCTTCAGTCCCATCACCTGCACTGTCTATCCAGAAGGTCCCACCTTCAGTCTAGCAGCTGAGTAGTGGAGAAGCCATCAGTCCCTTGAGATAAACGCCTGACGTGAGCCAAGGTCAGAGCATCTCCTGCATACTAACAGGAAAACAAAGTTCATCAGCATTCTGAGATTCAGACTCTCCTAATTCTTCAAGTCAGCTGAGAAGCACAAAATAAGCATAATCAGATTGATTATTCGGTGATAGCAGATGATTATTTGCTATCAACTGTTCTGAGTTGTGTGGACCCTTACCATGCAAATTTCAGCTTCGGCACACTTCCTCCAGCCACACAAACTGCAAGCACTTTGGCTGAAAGTCAGAGCAGTGTCAGTGGTGCAAAAGATACTCTGAAGTGCGCTCTTGCCAGCACACACTGCTCTTTCAGGGCTCCTAAGCTTGGTAACGGGGACAAAATGAACTTCCTGTTCTTCCACAACTGACACAGCAGATTAAGTGCTGGGAACAGGGAACCACAGCAAACCACCTCAGACTGCACAGCCCAGAGACAAGGAGAAAGCACCACTCAAAAAGAGCTACCAGCATAGGGCACTGAATGCATCTCTGGCAGGTGAATTCCATTCCACTTTATAAAGAGAAGGATCAAAAACTCATGGAAGATATTTGTGGTTCAGCTTATAAAGCACTTCCATATTCTTTCTGGATGCAAAAATGAGGAAGAAAAAACTGTACCTGCTTATTTTTTTTTTCCATAGAAATAATGAATGCCTTAAAATCAAGCACTCAGATCTGACCCATCAAACTATCATCACATTAAAATATCCCATTCTTGAGCAAAAATAGGCAGAATGCAGAAATTTCACAGTTCTCTCAGAGGTAACATCAAGCACCAGCCCAGATTCCCAAAGCAGAAATTCAAGGACCACTCCAATGGCTGATACCTGAAGACACTTCATCACCCAAGCAAGTTTGAGATTCTACTTGTTTCAGTATATGTAGAGGACTGAAATGTTTGGAAAGAAGAACTGTCCAGACATTTTCAGTCGTTATTTACTAAGGTGATAAAACACCTCTAGATCTTGTATGTCCTCTCCTAAACTGGGACAATAAGATGAAAAGTAGCTACTGAAAAATGCTTTTTTTTTTTTTTTACACCAGCTTACTGGAAATCTTTCTTATGTCTGAACATGAGCTTGGTCGCTTTAGTTCATGCACTTGCCACTACAAGTTAGACCATTATCACAAACTATATCTTAACTACATACAAAAATGAGGCACAAAGTGCAATCAAGACTGAATTCTCCCTGGTTCATTGTCTCACTAATCTCCGGACACTTCTCAGCCTCAGTATATTTTCATGTAAAAATGTGTCCAGGAGATGTTTACATTACCAATCAGGCTTTAATGTTTCCAGTTCACTGTTTGGTTCTACACACAGTTCTCACTGCCCCAAAATTTCTTTATTTTAAAGAGATTTGCTTTGTATTGAAATAAAACTTCTGAAGTGCAATTCAGTGTTCTCATCCACTGCTGGGCATGTTTCATGCAAGCCTACAATCTCAAAGACTTACTGAAATACTTTGAATTTTAAATTTTCCTTTGATCTATAGGCGGCTTACTCTTGACTCTACAAAAATCATTTGGAAAGGTTTCTTCCATTTCCAGTTTTCCTTGGTGCCTGACTTCACAATTGTCAGGCCACTTCCTGAAATAAGTCACGACTATACCAATTGTAACTAGCATGCTAAAGCCAACTCTCAATTCTCCTGCAGAAAGAAAGCTAGGCTCTCCAGCAACACACTCCATCGATGCCACAAGAAGATACTGTTGGCACCAGGGCTCTCTCTTATCTGTCACGCAAACATCACATTTCCTGCACCATTTTCCACATCCTGCTTACACATCACCAAATCACACATTTTTTTCACATCAGCTTTGACTTCTGCAGCCTCTCAGCTCCAGCACTTCCAAGGACATGGTACAATGTCTGAAATAACACAACAATGTTGTGTTATTTCAATGAAATAATGCAACAATGATACCAGTCACTCATTTTCCACCACCTCCTAGTGTCTCGCTTCTAAACTCTGCACTTACCTGATGAGACCAGAAAACTTGATCTTGCCATTCTGAGAGGAAGCTACACGTTAAGACAATTGCAAGAACCAATTACTTCCCCAAATTCTCCTTGGGAAGCTTCTGGCTGCTCTGAAGTCCATTCCAGGAAGCCAAACACATTCTTCAGGCAGATGATTCAGGGAGTTTTGCATCTTATTCAGAAGGTTTTGCAAATTATGGGAGGGTAATTTCTTTCTCAGCAATCTCATTCCTTGAAATAACCAATTCTTTGATCTTCTGCCTAAAGCAGTATCTGCAGCTAGCCTCCAAAGAGTTCATTTGGATGAGGCACATCATCTCATTCCAACTTGGAAATGGGATTACTACAGTAACCAAAAGTGATCTGCAAGATCGCTTCTGAAGTCCACAAGATTTTGCAGAGGCTCAAACACAAAACAATCCAAAGCATTCCTCAACTACATTTTGTGGAAAACCAGATCAAGATAACTGTAATTGGATTTTTGACCATCCAGTTGACTCACTTTGCTCTCTGAGAATGACTCTATTGCCTGCTCACTTCCAGATAGTGGAATTTATTGCAACTGCATAAAAGGTTTCACTTTCATCTGCAAGTCACCACTCAAAACATTCATTAAGTAGCCTCGTCAGATATTTGATTCCTTCTGATCTGTTCAATTCTTTTTTTCTTCTGACAGATGTATTTTTATTTTAAAGCCATAAAGCTTTCGGTTCTAGTACCGGAGGTCATATTTATTCTATATGCTCTCTTTAAATGGTGCGCTTTTCTCTATGACTGCTTCTTAAACCATGGTTCCACAAGAACACTGGTCACAAATTTCCACCTTGGAAGTTGGATCCACCATGTGATACCAGTTGCAAACAGTCACAAGTGATAATGTAAGTTCTGAAGACTTAATGACTACTGAACACTAAAAAAAAATCTGAGATGCTGTCAAGGATTTTCTTGATCATTTATTCACTACCGTTTATTTATTTATTTATTTATTAATAAATTCTTGTTTTGGATGAAGAAATTAAACAGTAGACGTTTCTTTCATTACAGTTTTCAGAGAGGACAGCGCTCAATTGCATTATCTCATTTTTATTTTCCTTGGGTCAATGCAGCAGGCAATCTTTGCCTATGACTGAGTTTTTGTTCTTGTTCTTTGCAGTTCTATGCACTTGGGCATATATAGTTTGCCCTGTCAATGTTGAATTTCTTTCTAAGAAAAGTATTGACCCAGCTTCTTACACAACTCAGCTTTTACTCAGCCATTACTGGGTATATGTGCTTTGGGTGATGACTTCTATTGCTTCAGCTACGTCGTTAAATAAGGGAGGAGGATTTTATGTCATAATTCAATGACAAATGAAGAGCAGTAATTAAACTCGCTAGTTTCAGTGAGGCTGCACCCAACATATGAGGCACAACAACAACACCAGCAATTGTAAAACTCTTTTCAATTCTTTTTTTTTTCACGTGATAAAACTTATTCTGAGCTTTTAGATATATACTTTAAAAAGTTTGACACATGGAAACAGTAATGAACTAACCAGTTTTGTCACAGCTGGCTTTCTCCAAGGTTTACCATGAGATATGCAAACATAAAAAAAAAGCAATTTAGCATTGAGTATCTTACCATATCAACATTTACAAAACAGAGTGGCAACCCAGCACTTGAAGCCTTGTGTTATACATGACAATTTGTTAACAACCTTGTGCAAGTCATTCCTCTGCTTGCGTCCCATCTCTTATTACAACAATTCCCTTAAAAACACTGCAGATCTACAGGGGAATCTATTCCAGCCCTACTGAAGTATAACAACTGTGCTAGGCAGAGCTTAATCACAGCAAACAGTTCAATCTGCCACAGAAAGGAAACAGGTGAAATGGTCCCAAGGCCAGGAGTTTGCCTCCACCACCCCAATGTGCAACATTGCTTCCAGTGAAGTGCTGTAACAGAACTTCACGTGTAGCAGTTTCACTATGTCCTGTGTACTACCAGATAGGGAAAAATAAATAAATCATGCGGTAATTGGTCTTTACATTCACTGGCAGAAAAACTTGTTCAGCTACAAAAGTTAATATAGACAGGACTTGATGCCTGCCAGGTCCTGACCTTGCTGTTTTTTTTGCAAGCAATGCCATTGCTACCATCAACCAAGCTCACCTCTAACCTGAATCCTGCAGTTGCCCAGCATAGCAGTGTGTCTGAATGACTTAATGGCCAAATTCTCTTTTCTCCTCAAGTAATCCTAGAGAGCCTGCCAGGGAAGCAGAAACCTGAACTTGGATATTGTTCAATCGGTATCCTGTTATTAATCGCTCCATAATGCATTTGCCTTTTTTAAGTCTACAGATGTTCAGGTGTAGGGCCTACTGTCATGGACCTCAGCTGCTATTTGGTTGGTTACTTTTTCTTAGCAAAAGTATATACATTGTCATAACTGTCAACTGCACCTATGGAAATAAATTATTACCTGCTCACTTAAAAATAAAAATCAATATCCACTAAATTCAGTATGTTTTGTACTTTCATCATTTAAAGGCTATTTTTTCCTCTGTATTCTAATAGACATCAAAAGCAGCATGCTAGGACAGAAATGACATGTAATCCTATATACAAAGATACTTGAAAATTTCATTTGAAATTTAAACTTTCAATATTCACTGCAGTGTTCAACTTTTCTGCTGTGACATTAACAAGAAAACCCAAAATATTTATCGCAGCAGTTCAATACATGCAATGCCTGTTTAACGTCAAAGCTCAATTTACTAAGTTCTGCCTTCAGTCTGAGAAGCACTACAGGCATCGCCCAACCTGATTTTTACATCAGAAACCTGATTTCTTCTTCTATACCAACTGTAAAGCAATGAAATTTCACAGAATTCTTCACTTAACTTCAACTTTCCGGCTGTTTGCAGAGTCAAGCTCACTCCACCCTGTTTTTCCAATCAGGAACATGAGTTAAGTCTATGGACTGACACCAGTATGAGTGACAGACGGCAAGGAAACAAAACCGCACTCAGCTGAAGCTGAAAAGTAAAAGCTACCTTGGAAGAAAATGATAATCAAAGTCATAAATTGCCCAAGATGTCAAAGTTAATATTACTAACAGGCAGTTAACCTTTTTTCACTCAGCACAGTTGTTTGACTTTTTTTAAATGAAGGAAAAAAAATTAACTTACCAATTAGCCTTACGACTTTTATTCTTTGATCAGAAAAAATGGAACTTGCTTAGTG
Organism: Alectoris magna; assembly: GCA_030625065.1. Classification (NCBI taxonomy): domain Eukaryota; kingdom Metazoa; phylum Chordata; class Aves; order Galliformes; family Phasianidae; genus Alectoris; species Alectoris magna. The sequence goes on along the minus strand of CM060560.1, from coordinate 130,263,808 downwards.
ATGTATTTTTGCATTTTTCATCAGTCATAACTAGAAAGATCTGCTCCAAGTGTTTTCAAAACTGATAGTCTTAACTCAATCTATTAGTTTTGCTTACAGCTTTTTTTATTGTTTCTGAACACTAAGAAAATATTAACCAGGCATAAGAGGTGACTGAGAATACTTTAGCAAAGCACACCAATTCAGTTATCTGGAACAACTGCAGAGCCTGACAGATCTCCAAGTTCAGTCAACTTTAGGTGAGATCAACAAGGTCATGCCAAAAGCGGTACTCCAGTCTCACGTGCTCTTGCACCAGCAGTGAGACCCCCGCGTGCAAAACATGTGCCCTGATACAAAGACAGAAGAAGGAAACTACTACTAAACTCGGGGCACTTCTTACACATCGCGCACATACACGCGTGTTTGAGTCTGTGTGACCATTCCCGTTTTCAAGCTTCCCTCCACATCCACCCAGTTTACTTCTGCTTAAATGGAAGTTTAGAACACTCAAAATTCATAGAGTCCTAGGAGTTGGGACTTCAGAAATAATCCCAGATATTGCATAAGGATAAAATTATACCTGTCATGTTCAGTACAGCTGCCCCCTAAAGCTGACAAGTTCAACTTTCCAAATTGCATAGCTCAAGATTGAAAAACTACTCAAAATTTCACAGACATCAGACTGCAGATGTGTTCTGGAGACAGGCGAAACTCCCCACAGCAAAACAAGACATGTCCTGCAGGGCTCCTTGGTGGTTTGTGCCTGCTGGGCTCCAACTTGCACCTCAGGCAAGGCGAAGACGCAGGGAGGAACGGTACCACAAGTAAAGAGAAGAAAAGCTCATGAGCCGAGTTTCTGTCTGTTAACTGTGGGCACTTTGGTGTAAAAGTCTGGAGCTTACTGTGAGTTTCAGCAGCTGTTTCCTTATTCTGCAACTGCATGCTTTCAGCTGCCTTTGCAACACTCATTAACTTACATATGTCAGGTGCAGGAAAAAAAAACAACAAAAAAAAACTGTTTGAAATTCAAACAAGCCTCTAAAAGAAAATCAAGATAACAAGTCCAAGCGTTGGATCATAACAAGCTTCTGTATTTTGTGATTCATATGAAAAGCTCCAGTTTCAGGGTTTGTTTTTCTTTTAAATGACATCGATTTCTATCTGCCAGAGGTCAAAGAAGAAAAGCTTGGTTACTGTTTTAACGTTGGCTCCTGCAGTAAGTTCAATTTGCAGTGTCAAACAACAACAACCACACCTCGATACGCTTTTCTAGCCCTCTTCTGCCAGGTAATTTCAAACAAATTTCAACCCCATGCCTTCTGTCACATGGTAGCTATCAACGTAAAGGGGCATTTCAAACAGTCTTAAACTTTTTATCTATAAGATTACAGGAATTCATTAAGTAAAGCCTTAGTTGCTAAGTGCACGTGATGTCCAATGCTCTGGTAACGATTCTGCCATACACTGCAAATATGGAACGGGACTGTGTCAGTAAGGGCTGCTCTGTGCTTTTTAAAGAGAATTGTGTAAGGTAGCATAGGCAATCTTAAAACTATTCTTACTATTTCTTATTTGGAGGGATTGATTTTGTAACTCAGTCATTCTCCTAGGGAAGGCAATATTGTTACGCATTTTCGCAAGCAATACCAAGAGCTCTGAAAAAATAAAATCAAATATTCAGTTGACTGACACCAGACCAGCCTCAGCACAGACCTCCACCATTTGAAAGAGCAAACCAAGCAGCAGCAGCATCAGGCTGAAAATAAATAAGACAACTTGCCATCAGCTTTCAAAGCTATTTTCTGACAGTGGGGTACTGCAGATCCCTCAGCAACTGTCCTTCTTGTGTTTCTGTTCACTTACACTTCCACTCCAATAGGTTCTGCCTGTTGGACCACACCCACCAGTCCCTACCCCACCACACATACTAACTGCCCGTGCACACAGGGTGTCTGGATCTTGCCCTTCTGACTTCTCCACCACCTCATCCTAAGCCAAAGAGCAAAGCTGCGCAGAACCAGCAGTGCAGAAGCTGCTAACTCCAAAGCCATCATGATAGGATAATGGCCAGGGGCAGCTGCCAGCACAGCCCACAGCGTCACAGTGGTCCCAGTAAGATCATTGCCCATCTCAGTGCCTGCAAAAGCCAGGCCAACATTAAGAGGAGCAGAGGAAGAGGAGTCCACCATGCAGGAGGAGGAGCAGGCCTCACGGCTGCATTGCCACTCCAGACAGCAATCCACACAGTTCTGCAGGATCTTTCTTTACCGAAAGTCAGGGATAACCAATAGATTTGTACTTATCCTGTTCTTGGAAACTTTCCACACAAAAAAGTTCATCCCTGGGCACGTCTCCCTCAGTAGAAGTCAAGGCACAGCACCACTGCAAACAGCAGGATCCAGGGCATACAACGGACAAAGTCTGCACATGAATGTACCTGTGGAACTGGCTGTTCATTACTTAGAAGGAATCAGATTTAAAATAACATAAGTGAAGGTTTGAAAGAATCAGTTGTAAAGACTCTGTAAAACGTTAAAATATCCATCTTTAAATAAGTGGCAAAACAAAACACCAATGAGGAAACAAAGCAAAATCCCAAACTATCAATTTCCTTTCCTCATTTTTCCTATGAACACCCTTAATCGAGTACATCACAGTCACACCTAACTCTGCTGCTCCTCTCTTGGTAAAAGAAGGAACAGACCCTTCAGCGCAAGCAGACACCAGACCCCCACATGCACCAGGGGCAGACCCAGCAGCCGTGGGCCCGTGGCTCACCACATAGCTCAGCAGCACCCATGCCATGGGCACCGCAGAGCGTGAGGCCCAGTGAAATGCCAGCTGCCTGCAGACGTAAGTGCCTCTCACCGGAGCAATTGCAGATGGAACCCACCCTTCCTTCTGGGGCACTTTCAAAATACAGGGTGCCCCTGATAGGTTGTGCATCCAAGGACCACATAAGGGACTGCTGAGCTAATTATGCAGAAGGCAGCTCAATACAGCTTAAAGTCATACAAGTTGTTAAACAATCTTCCCTCTTCACTGACTGCTTCCTACACAGCCCTGTCGAGAACTGCAGAAGTTGTAACAGCCACACCAGCCATCTCCACTTAAAATTAAGTCTCCTTTTATTTCAATCAGCACATGCAGCTTAGGGGTAAACTCACTTTTACTTTGAATCAATTGGTTCTTTCCCTACACCCACTTCACTCTCCACTTGTTTGTCCTTTGATAATGAACACTTTGAACTAAGGATATTACATTTCAGCATATAGCCTTATTAATCATAAGGCTGTAATTAAGGCTACTTTTGCGCTCCTTCACACTCAAGCTGTGCTCTGTGTGCAGGCAGAATGCCTGAAAGAAGCCGGCCCCCCCGGGCTCCTTACTTGCTGCATTCCCACAAGAGTGCTTTGTGGGAAGCCCCGTGCCATTGTTTATTTAAAGGCGGCACTGTTGTTTGGGATGAGCATCAAAATAAGTTCATTACAAGCAGCAAAGCTGGAAGAGCGCCCAGTTGTTAATGCGAGGGGATAATTGCAGAGGAGATAACCTTTGATACATGCATTGAAATGCAAGGCAGGCGAGACACAGGTTTGTATTTATATATTTCTGCTTATGTGGTCTGTATTATATAGTCAATGAAGATATTTAATAATGCATACAATATAGCTCACGCTTTAAAAAGTTATCACAGAAAAGAAATACACAGCGTAGCTGCGAAGTGGCCCATAATGAGCCAATTTGTGTTCTCAGTTACACCAACAGACACAGAAAGTAGCTGCAGAATTCAGACTGGTGCTTTTGCACTAGGATGATGACAAAGAGAAAGTATTTCTAAAAACGCTAAGCCTGCAAAGCAGAAAAGATATTAAGACACAGAATCAAACTGACAAGTTTCATCAGGAGGATAAGGCACCTCTGTAACAAAACGCAGCAGTGCTTCTGGTCACAGGAAAGAGGAAATGCATCTTCCCTCCCTGCTCCGCATATTACTATGTTCTGTATGTATCAGAATTAAATTGTGGTGATTCCAGTTATGCCACTTTCACTTTCTTCAGGCTTTTTATTCTCTCCTGACTAATTACATTTTGTCAGCTGGCAAAAGAAAGAAAAAATTGCCGTTAATTAAAGGACATATACAGTGCTTGCATGTCATAGCATCATCAGTAACTACATCTTTTCTCTTTGCACCATTTCTGAAGCCAGTAAGACAACATATTTTTAAAGTTTCAGGTTTTTTGTTTTGTTTCGTTTGTTTGTTCTGTTGGTTGGTTTTTGTGTTTGTTTTTTTTTATGGTAAGAGTAGTTGAGCACTGGAACAGGTCGCCCAAAGAGGTGGTAGATGCCTCATCCCTGCAGACATCCGAGGTCAGGCTGGATGGGGCTCTGAGCAACCTGTAGCTGTAGGTGCTCCCATTCATTGTAGGGGTGTTGGACTAGATGGCCTTTAAAGGTCCCTTCTAACTCAAACAATTCTATGGATCTATGATTCTATTTTAGCCTTTGTGGTATTTCCAACATTTCGGTTTACACTGTTCACTTTCTAACTAACCTCATCTCTTCACAAAATATGACTGATGCTGTCAGCATCAAGTCAAAAAAAAAAAAAAAAATTCAGTCAAGTGAGAGATGCTGCCTGAGACAAATCAGCACTAAACTGAAGAAAACGAGCTGGGAGTTGGATTAGATGATCCTTGCAGGTGCTTATCAGCTCGGGGTACTCTATGCTTCTATGAACTCACAGATTTTTTTTTGCTGCTCATTAAAAATGCTCACACCACCCCGCAGGTAGCCCCTGCCGTGTCCCCCATTAACCACACTCAGTGAGGTTTCTGTGGCCCTGCACCTCAGCAGCTGTGCAGAGGTGAGCCAGGAACGCAGCTACCCACAGTGACCGGCAGCCCCATTGTCAAACTTCCCAGCAGCTGATGCTGGCTCTTGTGGATATTTACTGCTTTTCCGCCTCCCCAGCTGAGAACACATTTTCCTCTGATTGTACAGAAAGGTGATTAGCCGTAGCTCCAATTCCCAGCACACATCAGTGCCCACACTTACTGCCAAAGCACTGGGAAGGTGGTCCCAAAGCTCAGGCACCATACCCCAGATCCATCGCCTGGCTCTGCCACGAACTGCCTCTAGGACATCAAGCCTCACGCTGTGCAGGAGCTGAGACACTCTTAGAGTTTAAAAATGAGCGTTATTCAGTAATCCAGTACAAAACTGATTTTGATATGGCAGAAAAATTACCCATGGGTGCAAATTCCTTTTCACAAACACGTCTCAGTACCAATTTGCAGGATGAACAGTTTGTATACACAGAAGCATTCTCCTTTTTAAAAAAAGGAAGCAGAGAAAAAGAAACAACTCAAACCTTTGGGATCAGAAAAGTCAGATTATACGTCACTAGCACCTCAGAGCAGCACCCAGGTCCAGAATGAACCCAAATTCAAAGAAAAAAAAAAAAATGCAGGCAATTGCTTGGACCTCTGTACCTCAGGTATCTGAAGCTTGCAGCATCCAACACAGAGTGCTGAGCTTTAAAACCCTCTCCGAGATGTCCCAGAGGTGCTCCTGTCCACTTGGATCCACAGCCTGCAACATCCTTCTGAAGACAGGCATTCATGCCTCTTCTTCTAAACCTCACCACAACCCCATTCTACAGATGGAAAAAAGAGGAAGACTTAGGAGCAGGCTGCCTCACTTCTCTGCCCCTGCCCCCAGCCAGTGCTGACTCGAGATGCGGAAGAGACACTCGGTTTCCTCTTCTGACTATGGGATCACATCTAACAGCAGAGCCCTTGCTCTGTGTTTCACCCAACAGATGTTTATAGTAAACAGAACAAAAGCCCTGTGCCAGGGAAGGCAGGTTTCTCTCAGCCCAGAGAAGAGCCCAGCCTTTTGGGTCCCGATCCCAGAACCTCATTGCCCCAGCAACTCCCAAAACCTTTTTGCAGCCAGAGGTGTGAAGGGACACTGCTGCCTTCACAGCACTCCCGGGCATGCTCACCTGGACACGGGGCAAGGAGGCCACGTCCCCAGATGCTGAACAAGGGAGGACCACCAGTCCTGCTCAGCAGGAAGGTTCCCATGCTCAGGCTCCAGCAGGTATTAAGCAGGGCCTAAGCTCAATCTACACAGCTCAGCTTCATCTTTCCTCTGGATTTAAGTTTCATGAAGAAAACTGAGCACATGAACATTTCTGCATCAGGAAGCAAGCAAAAAATACTCCACAATGCATGAAACCCAGCCTTTGCATGGATCACCTCAGCACTAATCTATTGGAATGAGGCCATTTATACATGGGTCTCCCCAGCCTGAAGAGGTGCTATGCACGCCTCTTTACCTTATTTATAGTGTGGCCTCACTCATGCTTTGTTTAAGAAACAATTAGCCTTTGACAGCTTAAAATAAACAGCACTCTCTCTCTGCTTCAGAGCCACTAGATTCAAGCTGGATTTAAAGTTCTTGCAGCTACATGAGATTGATGGACCACAGAGTGCAAGCCACAAGCTGGTTTGCCCTCCTTTCCACCTTAGCAAGATGGGGACACCTCCAAACAGGCACTGGCAGAGCAGAGGACCTGCAGCAGGAGACTGGCCACAGATGCACAGCAAACGTGCAGCTGGGTAAAGCTCTCTTCTGGACTTACTAGTGCTTCCTTCCTTGGACATAATGGTGTTTGCCTCTTGCCTGGCTGCAGCCAGCCCAAAGGCAGTGACTGCACTGGCTGGCACAGGTAACACCACCTGGCAGCACGACCTTCAATGTCTGCCCAACTCCGGCACCACCAGCAGAGGGTCAGTGTTCCCACTTAGAGGACATGGGAGTATTCCACTGGCAGCTTCACTTTTCCTTTGGAGCCTTCAAGCTCCTCAGCTCCAATCCACAGCAGTCTTTAGACGTTGGGGAGCACAGGATGCTGAGGAGCTGCCAGGGCTGCCTTGTGTTCTTGAAGCCCTGAAGGAGACGCATGCAGATATCCTGCCTCATCCTGGAGGTGTCCTCCAGCTGGGTTAGCTTGCTTTTACTACAGGAAAGCCTGGAGTGGTATTAGTAAGGGTGTTAGCTTAGGCACAGTGACTTCTGCAGAAGAGCACCCCCATGCCATAGGCACACTGCAACCTTGGCTTCCTGTCCATAAAGCTGGGGTGAATGCTCTGCCCCAGTTCCTGGGGACAAGAGGCTCAGCAGCCACCAGGTAACCGAATGCAACAGTGAAACAGAGCCCAGCAACTCCAAAACAAACTCTCCTGAAACAGAAGACATGCAGGGGCTACAGGAATAAGAAACAATAGCCAATGGTTAGCAGCTGCAGAAAGCCAAACATTTTCAGACAGGATTTAAGATTACAAGAGTCAGCAAAATAAAAGGAGATGTGAGACACGACAGTCACAGATAGAAAAGGCATTAAATTAACAAATAGAGGAACAAACCGTGGAAAAAGATATTTGTTAATGTGAAATGATCGCACGCAAGGATAGGAAGTAATCATAACATAGAAAAAATATAGAGGACTACAAGCTCCGGCTTCCTTCCAGTAAGGGTACCACAGCAGGTACCCCCATAGTCATGCTGCTATCCTAACACTGCCCTTACTCATAGCCCCACTGTTGGGCCTCAAGGGCACCAGCAGCTCAGTGACAGGAGCCAGGCACACCTCACAAACTAAGGGTTGACTTCAGCATGGAGTGCATTTGCTTAACTGTAGTTCTGAAGGTACAGCTGACATCTGAGAAGCAAAAACTTCTGTTTAACCTGGGCTTGAGCTGTCTCGTGGACTGAATGGCTACGATTTGCCCCACCAGCATGCAGTTTGGGCGTGCTCAGGGACACGCTCACCTTGACCACGGCACCCAGGCACTTGGACCCTACATCAGGGGGACCTCTCAGGGCTGCTGCTGCAGCCATGCTGTGCCCTGGGTAAAGAACAAGACAGGTGTGCTCCTGCAGGCATGCCCCGGTGGGTGGGTGTGATCCCAAGGGGCAATCAGAAGCACACATAGAACCCCAAGCAAGCAGGAGAGGGGCAGCCACGGTTGCACTGCATCTTTCCATCCTGCACAGAGGAAACACAGCTCGTGGAAGAAGCATCCCCACGGAACGGAGTATCCGGTTACGACTAGCTGCTTATTGCCCACCGCAGGGAAGACCCCCCCGGAACACCAACGAGGAAGGGGCACGCTGTTCAACGAGCGAGCAGCAAAGCGCTCCCAAGTTTTTATCCTTTCACACCTTTGCAACGAATCACACGCATACCAACATTAAAAATAATAATAGTTAGAAATAAGTAAGTACATAAATAAATAAGAAGCTTTGCAGCCGCCGCGGCGAACACGGCGCACACGCGGTACTCGGGCCGGGGCGCTTCGGGTAGGCTGCTCCGGACAGAGCCGAGCCGAGCCGAGCCGGCTGCGCGGAGTCGGGCCGGGCCGCCGGCGCTCCCCGCAGCCCCTCTCCTCCTCCGCACTTCCTACTTTCCCCGCTCCGCCAAGCGCCGCGCCGGGCTGGCAGCGCGCTCCGCCGGCCGCTTCCTGTGCCGCCGCCCGCCCCGCACTCACCCCAGGGTGCTGATAAAGCCGTTGACGGAGCCCTCGGCGTAAAGGGACACGATGTCCCCGATGTACAGAAAGCTGGACATTTTCTCAGACATTTTGCTTCATTCTCCGTTCATCTCGCGCTCCGCCACCACCCCCGCCCTCCTCGAAGCCAGACGACACCGGGGGAGGCCGGAGGAGCGCGGCGGAACGGCGGCGAGCGCGGGCCCGGCCGCGGCTCCTGCGGGGCTGACAGGAGCGCGGTGTCGCTGCCCCCCGCAGCCCGCCTCGCGCCCCGCGCCGCCTCCCGCCCGCCTCCCGCCCCTCGCGGCGGCCCGCCCCGGCCTCGCCACATGGCCGCCCTCCTGGCCCGGGGCAGCGCCGGGCTTGGGGCCGAGGTGCAAGGCTGCCCCGGCGCCGAGAACGGCCCGGCGCGTTGCTGCTGGATCTTGGTGGCATGCTTACTTCTGTGGCTCAAACTTCAGGAACGCGACTTCTTTCACCCATATTTTCCCTACAACTCTAATCGCATACATGCATACCTGCAGCACCAGTTAGCCACTGTGTTTTTCCAACAGATAGGCGGAAATTGTGAAGAAAGAATTCACCCTGGTCAAATAGCCTGGCCAAATACTATTCTTGAACATAGGAGTATAAATCTGGTTGCAGGTACAAGCAGGTTGCTGCAAATGAGGAATAAGCTGAAAGCACAACACTTGCATTACATGTCCCGCACTCACAGATTCCAGCTTTATCTCACTTCTACTCTGAGCAGACATTCTTGGCATCAGAAATGCTGAGTCTTGACATTAATGTTAGGGGGAAAAAAAAAAAGAAAAAAAAAAAGAAGTTTTACCATCTAGCCTGCCCAGAAAATCCTGTCATGCCATTTTTTACTTCCCCCTCTTGCTCTCCTATGCTGAATATTCTGGATTTGTCTCCTTTTTGCACCCAGCAGCATGCAAAGCCACCATCAATGCCATCTAAGACCTGAGCCTGCATTCTGCCTATGGAAACACACGTGAGCACATAGGCCCTGGGTCTTATGACTTCCCAGGTTCCCTCAGTCTCTTAGAATAACTACAATAATTAAAATGTTTCTATGAAAGAAACAGACCTTCCGATCTTCAGGATACCAGGTGAGGTGCTTTACACAAGCCAAGAAGCTGGCTGGGATCACCCAGGACAGAAGGGGCCAAGAAAATCCTTGAGCATGAGAATGGTGGCAGTGTAAAAGGGTGACAGATTCAGGCTTCAGGGATAACAACCTGAGCAGTAGGTGCCAGCCCACTGACATCAGCAGAGGTCACGTAGGAGTGAAATGGGAGCCACAATGGTGACACAAGAATGCTCCAGGGAGACCTCATTGTGGCCTTCCAATACTTGAAGGGAGCATATAAACATGAGGGGGAATGACTGTTCACATGGGAATAGCGATAAGACAAAGAGGAATGGTTTTAAACTAAGACAGGGGAGGTTTAGATTAGATATTAGCAGGAAGTTTTTCCACTCAGAGGGTGGTGACACACTGGAACAGGTTGCCCAAGGAGACTGTGGTTGCCCCATCCCTAGATCATTATGGTCCTTTTCAACCCAGGCCATTCTATGATTCTATGAGGGCTGCTGCCCAGATGGGGTGACACAGGAGAGGCCAGAATCACACCATCCATGTAAATGTCCACTGGTAGCTGATACACACAGGTTGTCAGTAGGGCTTGGTGACAGTGTACCTGGGCTGTGCCCCAACAGCTGTGCATGTGTGTAGGACAACTGAGTTCTAGCATTACAAGAGAATCATTTTAGGAAATTTATAGCATGTACTTTCCAGGGAGCCCTATAATTCCTCATCTTCTCTGCCTCTTTTCTTCCTGGTATGCTGGGGCCAGGCTGCATTCTGCTGCATCCCTCCATCCATTCGTCCTTACTCAACTGGAATGCACTTACCACCAAAAGCTGTTACCACCTCCTAGCCCTCTAGTGATAAATCTTGATCCAGTTCTGAGCAGTGATGGCTATTAGCTAGAAATAATCTGTCTGAAAACAGCAGGCTTTTCCCTCTTTGTGGGGAGGAAAAAAAAAAAAAAAGTCAGATTCAAAAGACAGTCAAGTATTTGAGCAAACACTTCGTTTTAAACCTGCATCACTGAAACAGCCCAACAGCCTCACTGAAGTTACTAGATTTGTATACTGAAAATAAGCAAGCACTTTCCTGCTTTCCTCAACTAGGTCTAAAACTGGTCTGCAAAGGAGCCCTTGCTGATCCTCTCCTTGCAGACAGGAAACTTCAGCTTGACAAATGCTTCTCCAGCATTTTCAACAAGCATTAAGCCTACTTTTATTTAAAGTAATGTTCGTGTCTCACTGAGTGCTACTTTTATGAAGATAATATCTGGAAACATTTTATTAAGATGAAAGAGATTTTGTCATAATAAAGTATACATAGGAAAAAAATGAAGTGTGGTCAAAGATTGTAAATGGAACGTTACTAAATTTGTCTGGAGCAGAAATAAACCAAATTGGTTTATCAATATAAATATTTTTACTTCTGTTTTTAACCTTGCAGCTAGTTGCAGAGCAAAGGTGACAGTCTTTAGTCATTAAATTGGACTAGTTGAATTAATGGCTGCATGGAATTTTTCAAGGCCTTTGACATAGTCCCACAACACATCCTTATCTCTAAATCGGAGAGATATGGATAAAGAATAAGCTGGATGATTACAGCCAGAAGACTGTGGTCAATGGATCTATGTCCAGGTGGATGAGGTAGCAGTTGGACTTGATGATCTTTAAGGTCTTTTCCATGAAACTATTGGAATGGGTCTAGAGGAGGCCACAAGGATGCTGGAGTACCACCCCTGTGAGGAAAGGTTGAGGAAGTTGGGCCTATTCATCCTGAAGAAGAGAAAGCTCTGGGGAGACCTCATTGCAACCTTCTTAAAAGGAGCTTACAATCAAGAGGAAGACTGATATTTTACACAGCAATAGAACAGGGAGGAATGGTTTCAGAGTAAAAGAGGGGAGATCCAAATTAGCAATTAAGAGATAATTCTTTACACAGTAGTGAGGCACTGGCACAGGCTGCCCAGAGTAGCTGTGGATGCCCCTTCTCTGGAGGAAGCCAAAGTCCAAGTGGATGGAGCCCTGGGTTACCTGATCTAGTGGGTGGCACTCCCATCCATAGCAAGGCAGGGTGAACTAGGGTTGTCTTCACAGTCCCTCCCAAACCAAGCCATTCTGTGAAATGGTATATGCTTTCTGATGGTTATCTCCAGTAATCTTTTGTCTCAAGCTGTGCATACAGGCTTCTTCATTCAACAGGACACAGCTTCAGAAATCACTGGCTGGTGCCAACATATTGCCCCATTGCAAACTGTGCTCTCTGTCTTCCTTATTCAACTTTCATTTGAAGCCTATTACTTACTTTCAGAGATTCATCTACTTTTAGTGACTTTTGAAGCAGTACTCTTAAATTAAATCTCTATGTTTTTAAATACTTGACTTTTTTTTTTTTTTTTTTTTTTTTTTAATAAAGGGAAGTTTTATCGTGATCTCTGCATCCTTGATTTTGCTGTTCATGTCAGTGCTGAGGCACAGAGGAGCAGTGGCTTATCCATAGAAAAGTCAATAAAACTACCCTGTTGGTGCATTTGAATGTCTGCTTTAGATGTGAAAATGCACTATACTGAAATTACTTTTAACTCCAATAAAGAAATAAATCATCATTTAGATATGCTGACATGTTCTTAAGACATGAAGGGTGGAAAAGAAATAAAAATACGAAGATGTCTGAATTTCCTGTTCATCTTACATGAACAGGGGATCTACTGACACTGACCAAGTATTTCATGGATTTGAACACTGTGTGAGTAGAAGGGCTTTAGTCTCGCTCCTGTACAACCTCCCTCTTGTATGAAGTTAGAGGTGTATAGGCCACTTCAGTGAGAGCAAACTGGACCAAGGGGAGGCATATACAACCAGTGGCACTGATGTTTCTTTTCATGAAAGCAGTACATAGTGCTTTCCAGCTGCAAGGGAGCAGTGGGAAGAGAGGAATGCCTTGAACTGTTTCAGTACAATAGCTATAGGTGGAATTAGGCCAAAACCCAGTATCTTTGGATCCAAAGCCTTGATTTTGTTCCTCATTTTTCTAATGTAAAGAAGAAAAAAAAAAAAAAAGAAAGAAAGAACAAAGATCATCCCATTGCAGACATTTCAGCGTTTAAAACCCAGCTCTGATCTTAGAGCCCAGCAGTAGCTGGAATACTTTTTACTCCCTAATCACAAGCAACGTATAATTATGGCATACTTGAGGAATGCTTGGCTTTCAAGGTACCTGATGAAGTTTCTCACACCAACTGGAGACACCCCATTACCTTGTGGATGGTTGTATTTGAGACAGCTTAGATCTTCCTTGAGCACAGAGGCATTTCAAAACTTTCGGAAGCATAAAAGAGAGCATTATTGGCCTAAGAGCTGATCAGAGAGAGCCGGGACAGCCTATTTTGACAACACCCGCACACAAGAACTGATTTATTGCTGCTAGTGCTTTGTTTTACTTTGCCTATAGCAAACACCAAGTACTAGATGATTTCTTGATAGTTAGCTAGCTGTGGGCACTCTTTCTGCCTTTTTTCCCATCATAGGAGTTAACTCTTTATGCCATTGTTTGGAACAATCCATTGGTGTTGGTGCCATACAAAAAAAAAAAAAAAAAAAAAAAACAAGCATCTGGTGAAAATTAAAGAATAAAAATACCCTGGCGGGGGGGAAGAAGGCCCGACAAAGAGAAATGTGATTTGGTAACAAGAGGAGTCTCGTGAATCATGTAAATGAACTGTATTTGACCAAGACTGTGAAAAATGGAACACAGAGCACTCACTGCTGCTCTACCCAGTTTATTCAACCTGTCATAGTACAACTAGGGAACCATGGCTAAATTCCTAACACCTAGTTTTACATAAGTCTTTCCCCTGGAGGCAAAAGTTTTTCCTGATATTAGAGGTGGTCCTGAAAGCAAACATCTCTCACCCCTGTGAGGTTTTTGTGTGGACACAGGGATGAGCTCTGTATGTTCACTATCCGTGCACGCACGCTCACACTATGACATATATACAGGAACAGGGCTCACTTGCCGTTTCATACAGCTCACTCTATAAGAGCTAATATATGTGTTAATTCGAGAATTTAAATAATTGCTGGTTTGCCATAATAATCTCTTAAATGAAACTCAGAAATAATGAAAACTAAAGTTACTTGTGAATTAATTATTTAAGTAAAAAGAGTTTAGATTAAAGAGGAAGCCTGAATGCCCTTCAAACTGTGGCATAGTACAACAGCTATGTAAATAAATTTCTGAGAGCTGCTCCAAGCCATTCAATTGAAGATAATTTTACTTGTGATACATTCAAGCCTTTTGAAATAAGTTTTCAACAGTTTAACAACCAAAGTTGTTCATTCAGAGGGCCAAATATGAAAGCTCGACTGAGGCAGAAAGTACAGTGTTTCTTTCTTTGAAAACTTCTATCCAGAATGGATGCTTTATTTGGAGAGTTCAGGAAGTTGAAGCATTGCCTTCTATCACCTCACAGCCACAAAGCAAGCATCAGGAAGCACACAAAAATGAACTTACTATTCCCGTGTGGATTGAGTGCCAACAGTTACACCAAGTTTGCTTTCAGCCTTGCAGAACTCACTGCCAGCCCCCGGAGACTTGTTAATTGCGCACTGTCTCCTGGGGTTTCTTTTCTGCTTGGCTGCCTGGAAGCAAAGCCTTCCTCTACAAAGCAAAGAGATAAACATACCTTGTTTGGTATAATAAATGGCCTCATTTTCAGCTGCCTCTTCTGCTTTTTTCTTCAGCCCTATCCCACTTCCAACTATGACCTCTCCAACAGCAGAATCAGTGCACCTGCAGAGCACAGTGTCTAATTGCAGAGACATCTTTAATACTGCATTACAAGCTGAAAGGCCAACCCTATTACAAGGCAGCTACAGCAGAATTACTAGACAGCTGTTTCCTTAAATAATTATTTAAGTATCTCAACTGACTTTTCTCACTAAAACACAGTATCTTAATTTTGGGAGAAAAAATTAAATTTCACCAAGATTTCCACAAACAAAATATATCTTTGGAAAAACAACAGCTCTGATAAGAAGCCTAAAAATGCAGTTATGTTCACAAGCTGAATAGAGTGGCAACAATTAGTATTCCTGAAAACACAGCTGTTTTATACAGCACATAAAATATAGAAAGACCTCCAACTGCAATAGAGCAGCAAGTAAATCATGTATTTGAGGAATTTCACCCCCTTCCTTTCTTTTTTATTACGTAAAGCATAAGGAAAGGCATTCCAAACCTATGGAAGTTTTGTAATTTAGAACCACTTAAAAAGCCACCTTAAGATTTCATGGGTTTTTTTTTTCCTAGTCTTTTTTCTCCTATTGAAAAGTCGTGTGTTGTTTTTTGTATTGGTTGGGTTTTTGTTTACAATTAAGTACTACTCTTCTACAACAAATGTCTCACTAGCATAGTGGGCATATTATTCCTTACACACACAGTAAATTGAAGGCTCTGCCACTAATTTATTTGTCAGCATTGACAATATGAAAAATTACTAGAGGGAGAAGATGTTACTATAAGAAGCCTGCATTAGGTCCATGCCTTTTCCTTTAACAGTTGTCCATTTTTTTTTTTTTTTTTTTGCTTTTGTATTCTTGCTTTCCTTTTAGCAGTTTAATTTGTTCTTCATTTTGATGCCTTCCTTAAATACTATAGAAGTTATGCATCTGAATCCTGAAAGGCTGAGGCATGCAACTTCACTTCCTCTAATGTCATAATATTGACAGGGATAAATGTTGTGCACATTCAAAAAAATCCCATTTCAATGCTATAAGAAAATTGGGTCAGTGAAATAACTTCCTATTTGTCAGTAGCTCTTGAAAGATGCTTTGCATCTTATACTACTTGAACTTATGAAATTAGATTTTAGCTAACATGTAGGCAACCACAAAGGAGTGCATTAAAAAAGCAGAACCATTACCCTGACTCCGTTTTGTTACTCTGAAATAAAGAAAAGTTAGCAGCAGGGAAGATAAGCTGTCCTACTAATGAGAAGGATTTTGCTTTTTAAAGGCACAGAATGATTGCACGTTGTTAACATTTCCTAGGCAAATAAAGAATTGGAATTAGCAAATAAGGGAAAAATTTAAAAACATACATGAGTATGTTTAGCATAAAACTTGGGTAACTGGATGGTTGTCTCAGTACACTGCAGTATCACCAAACTGCTAGCTGAAAGCAGAAGGGAAAAACATAAGTCGCACCTGCTATGTGACATCAGCAGAGTTAGCACCTCTGTTTCACAACCCTGTCTCTGCCTGTGGGAACAAGTATCTATTCATTGGCAGGGTCATAAGCATACAAACAGAGGTGATTTCTCATTTGTTGAATGTTTGTTGTTCAGTACCTGCAAGTACTAAGCACTGGCTGCTCCCAAGACATCAAGTGCCAAGGAGAGATGACCACACCAGTGCCCAGGATGGATGGATGATCACCCAAGTCTTGGCTAAACGTTACATTTTTCTGAGGAAAATATGAGTGTAGAGGCTAAAACATATCTCACATGAAAGAACTGTTGATGTCTGCCCATTTCTTGGCGCAGTACAATTTGGTGTCTGAGAACTAGGGGAAAAACATGCTTTGTATGGTAACCAGAGCCTCTCGAAATGCTCTGAGCTGTACATCAGCTGCCTGGGGCTATTTTGTGGTTATCTGATGCTGCAAAAGAGGAATAGGTGACTAGTTCCGTGGATGTAACAGAATGGAGCAGAGTGTCATTCAGTAGGAGCCCACTGTGTGGGACACTGCAAACTCAGACCAGTCAGCAAGAGGAGCCTTTAAATACAATCTCAGGGAGTGGTTAAGAAATGACTGTGAAAAATTGGCAGTCAAGTGCACATATTTTTTACTGCCAGCAACACATGTGTGGGCCTTGATTCAGGTTGCTCATCTGGCTGCAGTGCCTACTGGTCTGTCCCAGAGCCCACATGGGTGCTCAATGCAGACTCATCTGTTGACAAGATTCTTTACACTGTCATCACACACACAAAGAGGACAGCTTATGATTTCTGACCAGAAACCCAGAACTTGGTGCAGAAGAACATTAGTGTTGCATTCAATGGCTCAGTGTCCGACTGGAGACCACTGAAGTGTGGTAGACCTCGAGGGTCAGTATTGGGACTGGTACAGTTTCATAACCTTGTAAGTGACATGGACAGAGTCATTGAGTGCAGCCTCAGCAAGGTTGCAGATGACAGCAAGATGAGTGCTACAGACAGCTTGGTGGCAGGATCCCTGGAGGGCAGAGACGTCCTACAGAGGGACCTTGCAAGTGTAGAGGGGTGGGCCTGTGCAAACTTTATGAAGATAAACAGGATCAAGTGCAAGTCCATGCACTGGGTCAAGGCAATCTCAAGCATAAAAATGGGCTGGGCAGAGAATGGATGTAAAGCACCCCTGCAGAGAAGGAATTGGAGGCCTTGGTTGATGAAAAAACAAATCAACATGAGCTTACAGCCTATTAATCCAATCCTATCCTGAGCAGCATCAAAAAGATGGGTGGCCAGCAAGGCAAGGGAGGTGGTAGCCGCCACCTCCTCTCTGCCCTCAGCCGCCATCTTCTCTGCCCTTGTGAGGACCCATCTACAGAACTGCATCCAGGCCTGGGGCCTCCAGCACAAGAAAGATGTAGAGCTGTTGGAGTGGGTCCAGAAGAGGGACACAAGGATACTCAGAGGGCTGAAACAACTCTCATGTGAAGAAAGGTTGAGGGTTCTGGGCTTGTTCATCATGGAGAAGCAAAGGCCCTGGGAAGACCTCACTGCAGCCTTCCAGTACCACAAGTGTGCTTACAGGAAAGCTGGAGAGGGACTATTCATAAGGGTTGTGGTGATGTGACAAGGGGAATGGTTTTATTCTAAAAGAAGGGAGATTCAGATAAGATGTTATGGAGAATTTTTTTTCTTATTCAGGAGGTGATGAGGCCCTAGCACAGGCTGCCCAGAGAAGCTTTGGATGCCCCATCCCTGAAGGCATTCAAGCACAGGCTGGATGGGGCCCTAGGCAGCCTGATCTGGTGAGTGGCAGCCCTTCCCATTGCAGGGGGTTGGAACTTTGTGATCTTAAAGCTTCTCCCAACCCAAACCATTCTATGATTAGTAACATACAGTAATGTTAACATCAAAAGATATCCCCAAAAATGAAAAGTAGGATTCAAATTAAGGGGAACACCTAGTAAATAAAGGAACCAGCTTATGTGGTTTTAATTAAGTTAAAGATTAATGAGAAAGACCATAAACAGAGAACATAAGGAATTATGCATGATTCGTATTATGTGTGAAATTAGCTGATTGTGTGTTACGTAAAGCTCTGCGGGTAAAATAAACTGCACTTGAGGAGTTCTTGGGTACTTTTAACTAGTAGTAAATCAGCTACATTTCATTATTTCCTGCTGATGTTCCTACTGGAAGTATATTCAACTCATTTTTAAGCAAAGTATTTTCTTTACTCAAATGGCAAACAAATCACTGATTAAATGGAGAGATAACACACCCAGATGATTTGCATCAATGTAACTGCACCTCAAGTCCTATAATTAAGCATTATAACACCACTGTGAAGGGCTTGAACCAAAATTCCCCTTGCAAACAAAGCCAGAGTTGGTAATTGCTGCAAAACGACGTTACTAATTTATTTTTTAGTATCAACCCCTGAGGGCTGTTGAGATCCCAGAAGATCCTAAGTCTCCAAAACAGGTGTAAATTTAGCTTCCTAGCCTTTTTCATAGTATTTTGCTTTTACTGATCTAAAATGTTTCTTTTTTCTCCAAAGACAGTGTGCACACAGTCATTTGCAATCCACTACTACAGAAACCAGGGGGCAGATAAGGCAAGAAGCAGAATGTTGTCCCCTAAATCCTCATTGCTTGGCCTTCGCAGTGAGCTATAACAAACATGATGCTGACAACCACACCACTGACGTTAGCACTTGCATCTCAGCTCCGCTGCAGAGATTCACATTACTCCATCTGGCAATGCCATTTCCATGGCCACAAAGGACTTGCCTCTGGGCTCTCTCCCAAGCCTGCTGAAGGTAAGAATGCAACTCCAAACCTGCACAGAGGAGGCTGTGGGCAGGATAGGCAGGCTGTGGCTGCTCTTTATGTTACAGTTATTTGAGGGAGGCATTGCTAGTTATGACTTGGATTAGAGACAGGAAAAAAGTGAAGCAAGCACAACTTGAAGTGGAAAATAATTTGGCTTGTTGCACTTTTTTTGCAGTGTTTATATGTGAACCTTCAAAAAAGTTTCTTACTGCTGCACATCCTCTAAAAGCACTGTGACAAATAGTCTCACGCTCCAGTGACAGTCTTCAATACTGCATTTGAGGAACCACATTCCAGCCACAGATTTGTTGCCCAGTCTATCGAAAACACCAAACCTTAGACATATTAAAGGGGGAGGGGGGGGGGGGAAGGAAAAAATAGAAATAAAGAAATTATACAATTTCTTGAAGTATCTAGAAACAAGGAACCCCCTCCAACTTATACTCTCCTTGGAGATAACGTCTGCACTGCTGATATGTCAGCTCCACATGAGACAAATGAGGTTTCTTCCAGTGTTTTGTCAAAGAGTTCATGTCGGAGAGCTGCCCTGAAGTGCAGCCAACTAAACTCTTAGAAGAGGGAGAAATGTCCCTCCCAGGCCCTCTAACAGCATAGACCCAAGTGCTCAGTAATGCTCAAAGGGGCATGGAGAAAGTTACGTGCTGACGCCGCTATGCTTTTAGGAGAGAAAAAAAGAAGAGTAAACCAGACAGAAGGCGTATTCCACTGTAGAAACCTAAGGTATGCTGATACCCCACATAAGGAGGCAATTCTGTCCCCTCCATTCAAAAATGATATATTAGGAATTGAAAAGTTTCCCAGAAGGTTAACAGTGATAAAAGAAGGTTTCATTACAAAAAACAAACAAACAAACAGACAAGTGTACAAACATTCTCCAAGTTTTAAGACAATAGATGTGGTTTGTAGTAGTCTATCAAATCAGGAGTGGCATGCAGAGAGCTTCCAGGATGTTTCACTGCCTCTGCAAAGGCAACAACTGAGAGGTGCAGAGTGAAGCCACAGAAATGAGCCACACACAAAACAAAGCAACGTGTGGTCCATCACATAACAGGCAATGCATCTGCTGAGCTCCTTCATAGAATAGAGTGGGTAACAGAAGTTTACACGTGCTCATAGGAAGATCAAAAAAGGCCACAGAAACCAACTGAAAATTTCTATAAAGAGGGACACCTTATCCAACTAATGGGTTTCCAAATTGGCTGGAGGAGCACTGGGGGGAAGCATCACTGTAACAGGGAATCATAGAATCATCATAGAATGGCTTGGAAAGGGACCTTAAATGCCATTAGTTTCACCCTCTGCAATGGCAGGAGCACCTCCCAATAGATCAGGCTGCCCAATGCCCCATTCACCCTGTCTTTGATAGCCTCCAGGGCTATCCACAGTGTACCTCGGCAGCCTGTACCAGTGCCTCACCACATTCAGAGTGTAGAATTTATTCCTCATACCTAACCTTAATTTCCCTTCTTTTAGTTTAAAACCATTCCCCTTGTCACATCACCACAACCCTTATGAATAGTCAGCTTTCCTGTAGATCCACTTGAGATACTGGAAGGTTGCAGTGAGGTCTTCCCA
Organism: Alectoris magna; assembly: GCA_030625065.1. Lineage (NCBI taxonomy): Eukaryota > Metazoa > Chordata > Aves > Galliformes > Phasianidae > Alectoris > Alectoris magna. The sequence goes on along the minus strand of CM060560.1, from coordinate 130,243,530 downwards.
GAGCCTTTGTTTCTCCACGATGAACAAGCCCAGAACCCTCAACCTTTCTTCACATGAGAGTTGTTTCAGCCCTCTGAGTATCCTTGTGTCCCTCTTCTGGACCCACTCCAACAGCTCTACATCTTTCTTGTGCTGGAGGCCCCAGGCCTGGATGTAGTACTGTAGATGGGTCCTAACAAGGGCAGAGAAGATGGCAGCTATCACCTCCTTCACCCTGTTTTCCAGATCTGTTTTTACAGAGTCCAGGACACGGGTGGCTTTCTGGGCTGCACATTGCTGGCTCATCTCTACCTCTTCATCCACCAGAGCCACCACACCCCTCTCTGCAGGGCTGCTCTCAAGTAGTTCTTCCATTCCGTACTTATACCTGGGACTACCTTGTCTCAAGGTACTGCACTTTGCACTTAGACTTGTTGAACTACATTAGGTTCACATGGGACCACTTTTCCAGCTAGTCTAGGTCTCTTTGGATGGCATCTCTTCCTTGGTGTTGCCTCAAACTTGGTGAGGCTGCACTCAATTCCACAGTCTAGGTCGTTGATAAAGATGTTAAAGAGTCCCAAGATGGACTCCCAGGGGACACCTCTCATCTTATGCAAGGTGTTGTCCTATCCCTAGGGCTGGACCCTAGCAAATGCTGGAGTAGTCTCATCATTCCTGTAACACCACAAGTTAGAAATAAAGTGGTACCAAAGGCTGCACTCCAACAGGTACTGGACCAAACCTAAAACCTCAGATGTGGTATAGGAAGAACTGCCTTATGAATTTAAAACAGATCTCTGAAAGCACAGCAACTAACTAGTCCCACCACCACCACCCCTTGGAAATCTCAGTCAGACAACACTTTCCTTCACGCTTGAGTTGGAATTTGGCTGGAGCAAAGACTGAAGTACCTAATTTCTTGCTGTTCGAATAAAGAGAAACACTGCTGATATCCTGGCAGGGCAAGTTTCCCTGCCCTGTGTGCTATGTCACAGGAACTAGCTGTAGAGACAAGATGTTCTCTGTAATTACCTAGGAACATCTCTTGTTTACTTTGGTTGAAACTCCAGTGATGTCCCACCCCTGCATGTGGAGCATGGAGTGCACCTCTATTTTACCTATACTGGCAAAAACACATACATAGAGGAAAGATCAAGAGATTACAAAGCAAAAGTTTTTTTCAGTATTCTGGCCGTAGGTATTTGGGAACAAGGATGTGCATAGACAGGTCTGGGGCGTTTCAAGCAACTGCTGCATCATTTTCAGAGTCATTTTCTCATCTATCTGCAGCATTTGGATTAGCTGAGCTGCACACAGTCATTTGCAGAACTACTTTATATCCAGATATCCCAAGGCAATCACCGAACCTCCAGTTTTGGTTTGAGATGGCACATGTTCACAATTCAAGGCACCTGCCCAGCAGCAGTCTGGCCTAGTGAAAGCACTCTAGATTTACATCCCAGCCACCTCAAAGAAGAAAATCCACTTTTTGTTTTAATAAAAAAACATCTAAAAATTGCTTGTGGGATCTTTGGGAATCCTCCAGATGTGCTAAAGGCTGAGGAGAAAGGCGAATGGTGCTGTTTCTTGCTTTGCACATGTGCTTGGCCCACTCCAGCCCTCCAGTTCCATTAGCTCTTCCATCTCTGGATTGAGTTGCTTCAATCCTGGGCAGCCCTCACATCCACCATGCCTGAATGCAAGAGGAGGGGGAATTTTCTCGGTCTCTCAAATGCTCACACTGCTTTATGTTGTGAGGCAAAACTGCTATGCTCATCCTTTCTCGTGGAAGATGCTCTACTAATGCTGAGACACCCTTGTTTTCTTTTTAATGCAAATTATAGAAGCATAGCTACAGTTTAGTCAAATAAACCATGTCATTCAATACCAAAAACACAGGTGGCAAAAAAAAAAAAAAGCAATACTGAAGCCCTTCTTCATCCGCCTGTGTTTAGTGGGGGAAGAGAAGGAGAACAAAATTCTGTAAAAGCACAAGGATCTTTTTTAAAAGATATTTTATGAAGTTGAAAACAGTGGCTTAATTTTACAAGGCATTTTGTTCCCCAGTTTCAGAATAAAATGTACAGAAATACAGACTAAGGCTGCAGCTTTTGCAGGTATGCTTTCTGTTACTCCAGTGTATGATTTTTCCATCCTCAGTCCACTATCCCTAGGCTTTCTGAATGTGGTTTCTGCTGTGTTACCACTTCTCATTTTCTATCTGGCGTGACCCCTGGAGCTTTCCTTCTCCCTGCTCTGCTCCTGGTCCTGAGCTTGCTCCAGCAAAGGCAAGATGACCAACTGGGCTAATGCAGACCAAAAGATCAGACCCATCAGTATTCAAACTGACCTCAACATAGGTGAAAGCAATTTTTCTCTGCTCTGCTAGTTATTCAAACAATGAAAGGCCATTTTCCCACATCACACTTCATCTCAAGAGTCTCTGAAAACATGAACAACCCAGGAGAAAAAAACAGGTCCATCTTAAATGCCCTACTTCTCACTCTTTTCTATTAAATCCCAGTTTGGATGCTACAGTCCAAAAACACTGATAGAGAAAAGGCCTCAAGCATAACACCAACACAAAGGCAAGAGCGGCTTCCTAAGCTCTCGAAATAAAGTTCTTTGTTTACAGGTGTCAGACACCCAAGGATAAATATCATCTCACTTATTTAACTTCCTGGACTGTAATTTATCTACTATAAACAGAGCTGTTTAATTCTCATCTGTATCAGTTTTTAAAAAAATAAATTTAGATCCTCTTTGAGCCAATATCGAGATACTCAGAGTCCGTTCTTCACCAAGGTGAGAAGGTCTGAAGACCACCAAGCACTAAGGAAAGATGCTCCATTTTCAACATGGCATCTAAGGCAACTCTTATGTGTTTTTTTGAGGGAGCATATTCAGTGCCTTGTAATCTGCTTTCTTTGCCAAGGGTAATCCTTAATTAATATTTAGTTTTCACTTTTTGTGAGAGAGGGATAGGATATTTTACACAGGACTGCACTTCAGAATTTTTTATTTTTTTTAAATATATGCTCCAAAGCTGACACTACTGTTGCGATCCCAGGACTTAATCTGATTTTGTGCTGTTACTGGAAAAAAAATGAGATATTCACAATGCAGATAGACCATTCCCAAAAGGAGCACAACCTGCTTTCCCAATCCTCATACCAGGAGACTATTGGACAATCTTACTTCTTCCATAGATTCTTCTGATGGTAGTTCTCCTTTGTTTGTGACCATGTTGGGCTGTTTTTAGGATATGACGACCTGGTAGCAAAAATAAATGTTTATGTTTATCTCATCACCAAGTAGAATATTAAAGAGATGAAGCTTAAAGAAAAAAAAAATAATAATGCTTTCTGTAGAAATACAAGACATTCCGTGACATACACATCAAATACTTGTAACCACCCACGTCCAATGCCACTTCACAGTACCTTCGGGTTTGCTACAAAAATACTCTGAGGGAGAGGACAAAAAAAGTTATCAGCAGGAATTCTGTTAATTGTCACCAAAAGCCTTTAGCTAAATCATTTCCTGTCCTCTGAATCCAGCTGGAAGCACTGGCCAGCAAGAAAGCGGCCACGTAATCTCATGGCCCAGTCACTCTCTGTGAGACAAACGGAGGAAACTACATCCTATCATAAATCTGTCAGTCATGTACCAAATGGGTATCGTGAGGGCTGGGCTTTTCCCTCTCTAATTATCACTTGGCACACAGAAGCAGGGTTTGATATACTATTTGTACCACAGGCTTTTTTGACAGCCTAATCCCACAGATTCAACCTCTCACAGACCTGGTGCCAGAGCAATGAAGCAGATCCCTCAGTGGGGAGACCAGAAGGAGCTGAGGAGACCTGCCTGTGTTGCCGCCTTCCCGCTGATCTGGTGAGCTTATATGAGAGACTGAGAGCACTGCCCTTCACCCGGACTTCCTCAGAAGTAAGAGTATGCAGAAAGGAACATCAACATCTACCCATCAGCCTGGTGCTTGATTACAGGCAAACAAGCACAGCAATAGAGTCAAGGAGCTCTGTGTAGGTCATAGGATAGGCATGGAATCAGAAGGGAAACAGAGACACCGAGGAGTAAATTGCAGGAGATAAAAAGGAGTTCAGGAATTTGAGGAAGTAGTGGCATCTGAAGGGCAGGTTGGCATGTGGGTAGGGTGGTCCACACAGAGCAGGCCAGGGCAGGCAGCAAGATGTGAGGGAAGCCCATAGGTGGAAGGAGGCCTTCAGGCATGCATTTTGGATGCTGAGGGCTGCCAGAAAGGCCAGGAATGATAAGCAGGGTCTAGATGATCACCCAACAGCTACCCAAAAATTACTGACATATTTTGCCCATTCTTGCCAGGGCAGTCCTGGCAAAGACAAAGGCATGCAGTGGAAACAGAATTACAGCCTGGCTCTGTTAGCTGCAGATGCAGAACACAGCCAGGAAGGCACTGTGGTTCTTCCGTTGCTCACTCTCACTCTGCTTTCAGCAGGAAACCTCATCTCTGTTACTGTGGTAACAAAAAGGGGGTAACTGTTGGAGTAACGAACATCATGTATGCAAATTCAAGTATCCAGGCACAACAGCCAAGAGGAAAAAAACAAACAAATAAACTACAACAACAACAACAAAACAGCGCAACAGTAATGAAATTAGACTTAGTGCAAGGTACTGCACTTTGGTCACAAAAGCTCCATGCATTGTTACAGGCTTGGGACAGACTGGCTGGAAATCTGTACAACAGAAAAGGATCTGGGTGTGTTAATTTACAGCTGGCTGAACATGAGCCAGCAGTGTGCCCAGGTGGCCAAGAAGGCCAATGGAATCCTGGCTTGTATCAGAAATAGTGCAGCCAGCAGGAGCAGGGAAGTGACTGCCCCTCTGTACTCAGCTCTGGAGTGGCCTGGCCACACCTCAAGTACTGCGTTCAGCTTTAGGCCCCTCACTACAAGAAAAACAGTCAAACAGGCTGCCCAAGGAGGTGGTGGAGTCACCATCCCTGAAGGTACTTGAGAAATATGGAGATGTGGCTCTGAGAAACATGGCTTAGTGAGCATGGTGGTGATGGGTTAATGATAGGACTTGGTGATCCTAAAGGTCTTTTCCAACTCCAGTGATTCTACAAAAAAAACCAGGCAGACAGATAAACTATTATTTGCAAAAATAAGAGCTTGAAATAAGGCTCCTGGGTTCTTTTTTAAAATAAATAGCTTTGTTTCCAGAAGCACCACAAGAAAACAATTTTAACTCTTCCTAAAAAGCTTACCTAGTTTATCTGATGTCTTATCAGAGCATCAACTCTGCTGTTGAGATGTGGCTTTGAAAATTAAGGTCTTCAAACACTGTCTTTTTATAAGAGCAATTACTAAGCACGGATAAAGGCTTTCAGGCATTATTTCATTTCAGGGAAGAGGCAGTAAACTAAAATGTTTTGGTTTTTTTCCTAACCCTCAGTTTCATCAATATTTCTGGGAGTTATGCTTATTGCGCTGCAGTTCAGTCTTTCAGCAAGAGCACAATGCAGACAAAGGTCACAGGATTCTTGCTGGCCTCATCTTACATCCAAAGATTATTAACCAAAAAAACCCTCCACCAAGAAATGGAGATCCTTACAGGAGAGTGAAGAATGTGTCAGAGATGTTGCACAATACTGCACTGCATTGACAGATCTGTAATCAAGGAGCATGCACAGTCCTTTCCTTCCCCCAGCATATTCGGCTCCAGCTCTATATGGGAAACTGTTAATCACAGCCTGAACCTCTGATTAACCATCTGAGGCAAGTGACGGGTCAGCTGCGGGAGCACAGGTGAAGGTAATTCAGCTGTGCTCCCAGAAGGGGTAGAGCTTAACTCCACCTCTCCTAGATCCCATTTAAGGGCTGACCACCACTAAGGCAGCATCTCTTTTGGAGATTGCTCCTGTGTGGAGTTCCTTGTGGTGGGCATCCATCCTAGCTGTGAGCCTCAGTGTGGGTGAGTTGTTCCCCTATAACCTCTGGCTATTCATCTGCTACAATCTTGTATAATAACAACTATACAAGCTCCCACACTTTCCTTAGAATTCAATTCACCCCAAACCTCAAGAGCTTTGATAAAGACCCTTGCATGCCTCAACATGAGTCATAAACATGCTTTGCTGGGTCTTGTAACAAGTCTCAACCCACACTAAAATGTAGCAACTTGTTTTTCTTTAATCTGTGGTGTATTTAGTACGCAGGGATTGTATTCAATCCCCTATTAGTGATGAAGCCAGAATTTTTGATAAGTCATGTGATTCTTCAAAGATAAGGAAGCAGACTCCTGGCTGGCTGGCTTTATAGAAGTCTCAATAGCTCTGCAATTATTGGTGCAATCATAGACCAGAGACACTTCTCCTGACTTGTGGTTTTTTGGGCAATTCTTGATTTGATCTACAACAAGGGAAAAACTAGCGTAAATCAAAAAAGTGAGGCAGAGAAAGGGGGGGAGGCAGAAACCGAATCCTGTAGATAGCTCTGGGCTAACCCAACTGAGAGGAAGCTGTCAGTATTACCATCAAATCAAGAATAAACACAAATACTGTCTCTGCTATAACTGAAAGACAAGGCAGCCATGTTGAGTTCCATCTGGCTCCTTGTTGCCTTTCCCCACAGAAGATGTGGCAGAAGATGAAACTGGGATCACTGAGAGAGAAGAAAGGGAAGTAAAGAAAAACCTGAGGGAAGCCAGATTCCATTTGTTCCACTGTTCATAGAGCAATTTGTTTAGGTAATTGCCAAAGTAAAACAAACATAGAAAGAAAAACATCTGGGAGGATAAATTGGTAGGAATGATCTGGCTGTACATTTGCTTCCTATTCCCCATCAGTCAACAGCCTCTCACTATCTGCAGTGCAAGAAAGGCAGAGGGGGGGAGGTTGCTTTAGGGCTATTTTAATAGCTTTAGGACTTGATTTAAACAACAGACATGGAGGAAGGAGAGCAAATAGACCAATTGCCTGTTTTTCAATGCCTTTGAAACAACCTAAGGGTTAATAAGGCGCACCATGTAAACCCAGTACTGTAGTCTGTAAACCCAGCACTGGCACGGGCAGCAGACTGGCACCATTGCTGTTTCCTTTGTGTCTTTCTCATAACTTCCCAGCGGGGCTAAATTAACAGACCCTATGAGAAAGGCCCACCTCTGATCATGAGAGAATTAGATTTTCCTTCTTTCCAGCAAGCAGATAGGAACCATCAAACATAAAAAAAAAAAAGCAATGAGTAACGGCAACAGCATCTGCATTTCTGGAGGACAATAGAGGGGCAGTGCTAGAATTAATAGCATTTTAAGCCAAATTCAGGGCTGGTGCCAGGGGAAGGGAGCTCTGTCCCAGACTGTTACATCTGCTGAGAGTAAGGCTAAATGGAGCCCATTGAGCACGATGAAAACATTATGAGGTTATTACAACAACTTGTTTGAAAATGTGCAGCGGGAAGCCAGCAACGCCAGATGAATACAAAACCCGAGCCCAGGAGCAGTGTCAGGCAGCATAAATAAGGTTTTGTCCTCATGTCCATTATGAACCTTGTGTTCGTTGTTTGGGACGTAACCCATTCCCTTTAAAAAAAAAACAAACCAGAGGGCTGGAACTTGGCAGGCCAGCTCCCATCTTTCTGCAGTGTTTGTGCGAACCTCAGCTCTGCTCAGATTCCTGCAACTGACAGGAGAAGGGCAGAGGGGAAAAAAAAAAGAGCCAAAAGGTTTCAGCTCCATTTGCCACTAAGGATGGTTAGAAAAACACCAGATGATGCAACTTCTGACATTCCTTTTGAAGTGCTGGCCCATGCTTGTTATCAGCAGCCAGAGAGAGAGATGCAAAGAGCTTCACAGACTTTCAGGTTTCACAATGAATGGAACAGAAGGGGAAGGCCTAAAGTCCCGAGTTATGGGCAGCTCCTTCTGCCTCCCTGCCTAAGGAGAACAGCAACACAAAGCCAAGCAACGACATTTCACTTCCAGCCAAGGCAATCAAATGGACTTTTCCCTATTGAATAGCTAATACCTTCAAAAAGGCCCAGATTTTATTATCTTTTCAAAGTTTATGAAAAGACAATGGTTCATCCTAAAAATGGAAGCTTTGTAATCAATTTTTTTCTTCCATTTTCAAAGAATTTGAAATGAAAAAAAAAAAAAAAATTAAGAAAATGACACCGTAGAATGAAACCATTGAAGTAAGTTCTTCCTTCTCGGCTTTTAAACTCTCCCCAGGAAAAAATCTAGGATGAATTGGTGAGGGCTTGTCTGAACAGGAAGCATTTATCTGCTCAATACACAGCTGTAACCATGTCGGTGCCTGAGCCTTTTTACTGCAGCCTCTTCCAGCTCAGTTAAACAGTTTTCAATATTATAAGCTAAGCTTTAAAGAAGAAAAGCGTAATTAAAAAGAAAGAAAAAAGAAAAGAAAAATGCTTGTAGCAAAACAAGGGCATTCACATGGCTTGTTAAAACCAAATTTAACACCAGAACACATTCATGCCTTGGCTTTCATGTCTAGACTTTCCCACAAAGACAATTTCTCAGAGGAAACACGGGGGGTGGGAGGGAAGTGAGGTGGGAAATGAAGATACTTTCCCAGTGCAAGGCAGAATGGGAACCAGAAGCAAGTTAGGACAAGGCCTGAGAAGCATTCCATCAGATGTCGCTTTCCTTTATCTTTTCCACTCTTTCCCCCATTCACTTTGCAACAAGAAGGAATAGATGAAAACTGGAGGCAGAAACCCATTGATGAACCCCGGTGTGTTTAAAAATTACATGTTTTTTTGTTTGTTTGTTTGTTTTTCATTTTTATTTTGTTGTTACTGTTTTGTTTTGAATTTTGAAGAAAAGACCTGTAATTTCTACTACAGATATCAAAATGTGACTTTCTCCATTGCATGCATTGAGTCACACTGGACGTTTGCCATTTGGTCCCACTGAACACTCAGACAGGGATGCAGCCCCTTGGTGACAGCACAAGATGTCCTCCAGACCGAACACCTTTGATTTTGTGCCTCTGAACAGAGGGATGTGGTGGGCTCTGCCTGTTTCATAAAGGCCAGGTTAAAAATCACCTCTTGGAAATCAGTACCTTGTGCCCCAAGGGTCTTTTTCCCTGGACAGAAGGTGTGTGCTACCATGACCACACAAGGACTGCCAGGTCTGTCACAGGGGCCCCCAGCACAAGAAAGACACAGAGCTCTTGGAATGAGTCCAGAGAAGGACCACTAAGATGATCAGAGGGCTGGAGCACCTCTCCTATGAGGAAAGGTTGATGGAACTGGGCTTGTTTAGCTTGGAGAAGAAGAGGCTCTGGGGAGACCTCACTGTGACCTTCCAGTACTTGAAGGGAGCATATAAACAGGAGAGGAAACAAATGTTTATGAGGGTGGACAGTGATAGGTCAAGGGGGAATGGTTTTAAACTGAGACAGGGGAGGTTTAGGTTAGATGTTAGGAGGAAGTTTTTCACTCAGAGGGTGGTGACGCACTGGAACAGGTTGCCCAAGGAGGTTGTGGATGCCCCATCCCTGAAGGCATTCAAGGCCAGGCTGGATGTGGCTCTGGACAGCCTGATCTGGCGGTTGGCAACGCTGCACATACCAAGGAGGTTGAAACTCAATGATCCTTGTGGTCCTTTTCAACCCAGGCCATTCTATGACCTGAAGTAGGTTAGATATGAACTGAACAAATAAGATTTGAGCATTCTCTCTCCCTTTCTTCTAAATATGGGTAACAACAGAGAGCCTTAGGAGAGGGCAGAACGATTTAAAAAGACAGTCATCGATTCCATTTTACAACTTCTCTCCTCTCTTTATTGCTAACACATTTTCTTCCTCAAAAAGGAAAAAAAAGCCACAGAGAACTGGAGAAATGGAGACAGACAGCAAGACAGGAGACAGAGAAGCTGGACTGGGGACAGAAAGGAGCAAGAGAAGCCAGAGAGAACAGAAAGAGGAGTCAGAGAGTCAGAGATAAGCCATAAAATGCACAGAAGATCCATAGTGGAGCCATAGAGGAGGCAGAGGTGACAGAGAAGTTAAAGAGAGGCTAGAGAGCCAGATGAGGAGCAGAGAGGAGCAAAAGAGGTGCAAGAGAAGAGCCAGAGAAGTGCCAGAGGGGGAACAGAGCGGAGACAGAGAAGCCTGGGAAGCAGGAGAGGAGACAGAATGACAGAATGGTAGGAGTTGGAAGGGACCTCTGGAGATCATCATCCAGTCCAACCATTCTGCTAAAGCTGGTTCCCTACAGTAGGTTGCACAGGGGAGTGTGCGGGCAGATGTAGAATATCTCCAGAGAAGGAGATTCCACCACTTCTCTGTGCCACCTGTTCCTGTGCTCTGTCACTCTGGCAGTAAAGAAGTTTTCCTTTGTTTTCATGGAACTTCCTGTGCTCCAGTTTCTGCCTGTTGCCTCTTGTTCCATTGCTGCTCACCACCAAAAGAGACCGCCCCCATCAATTTGACTCTTGCACTTTAGTGCAAGATGATGAGATCCTCTCTGAACTTTCTCCAAGCTGAAGAGTCCCATGTCTCTCAAAGCAGCCAACATGAAACCAGAGAAGAGACAGAAAAGCTAGAGAAGCAAGAGAGATGACTGAGAGACAAGAGGTGCCAAAATGGTGCCAGAGAGGAGATAGATAGGAGGCAAAGGTGCCAGTGAAGCAATAAAAGCTAGAGAACCAGAGGAACAAGAGAAGAGCCAGAGACACAAAAGAAATCACAGAAAAGCCAGAGAGGAGACAGAGAGCCAGATTGCATCTCATTGAGACAGGAATACTTTGTCAGGAGTCCTTGCTTCTGGATGAGCTACACTTATTTACAAGTTTTGCTGCATTTAGACAAAAAATGGTACGTCTGATCATTTCTGTTTTTATCAAAAGGCATTTCACCTCATATTTGACCACATGCCCCTGTTTCAATTTGCCTGAAAAATGAATTATGAGCTCAGTAATTGTGCTGGAGTGAGAATTACAGGAAGCCAGAAGATTTTTAAGTATCTTATAATGTTATGCTTCTGTAGCACCTTTGCATAGAGTTTTAGTTTATAACTGGAGAGTCAATATAGCGCAGAACGCGATAATATTTCGCCGCACTTGGCACTGCAATGCAGATGCATTATGTTTCTCAGAAGGTCCAGAGTTAATTCAGAAGGATGCAAACAGGTGAAACACCTGGGGCACAGTGTTTTCCATCCCCCGAGTTGCAGCAGGGACCAGGGACCGGGGCAGATATTGCACCTTTGGGTGGTGGTTAGGACATCTTTCAGATTGCAGCAAGAAGAGTTCTTGGAACATTGCCACCTGGGTGCTCCAAAATGATGACTCATGCATGGTTACACGGCAATATTTACTAAGCTCTCAGGAGGCAAATCCATTAGCAGAGATTAGTCAGCTGTCAAGAGCCCATTCCCTCGTATAAGAGTTCTGTTCTCTAAATAAAAGTTCTCATCTGTAACAGGAACTTCCACCCCACCACCTACTCGCTCATTTCATAATGCCGTAATCGCTGAGTTAGGACACGCCGTTGTGTTTTCTCAGATTGCAGAGGAAAGTAACGCAGGAGGAACTGACAGTGAAAAATGAAGATTTGTCTGCAGCAACTTTTCTCACCATAACTGAGCATAGTCAAACATCTTCTGATTCATTCAGAGCCAATTCTGCATGTGAGGAAAAGAGACTCAGCTGGATGCTGCTTCATCTCCACCCAAGCGCAGCAGCCACCTCAAGCGTGTGCACTGAGCTCTGCAGAGAAACTCCTTTTGGTCTTTCAGAGTGCTGCATCCCTCCAGCAGGACACACACAGCCTCCAGGTAACCACTTTGTGGTTCAGGAGATGTCACACGGGTTTTTTTTGCCTGTACACGTGAATACTTGGGGGCATTGATTACCATTTCTCACCCTATCCAAAGAATAACTCATCATTCAAACGGGAGGGATCTGGGCAACACAGCATGACAGAAAGGCTGGCAGCTACTACAAAGCATGGTACGCACAAGCAAGAGGAATAAACTGCTCGGTCAGCAGAGCAAGACTCATTCCCAGACCCGTGGCTGTCTCTGCGCAGAGAGGGCTGTGGTTTTCAAGATGTCCAGCCGTCAGATCTGTAACAAACAAAATGCATTGCTTCTTCAGTCTTCTGGGTCCAAAGTATTGTTCAGGCTTTCCCAGCTGTATCAATTGGTTTAGGAAATATTGCAGCTGCTGCCTGCAGCTTTTCTTCTCTTGCATGCTTTGAAACAAATCCACCCTCAGCAGGACAGATGAAGCATATTGCAGGCCCCACTCATGCAAAAGGTGTTGCCTTTGGAAGCCACTCACAGATCTGTGAGAGCCCCACACCTGCAGATACCATTTTACTACTTATTACTGCTTTTATCTCCTCTGAAAAACTGCAGCAAGTCAAAGCAGCAGGAGTCTGATCCAGAGACGTGGATACTGACCCTGCCTTTGCCTTCAGTTTGTTTGCTGTATGCCACACCTGGTTTTCCCTTTGCTGCCACTATACCACAAACCCTGCCAGGTCAGGTTACAGATCTGTTATCTGGCTCTTCTAAGCCATATGTTGAAGGCCCCCCTGAGGAGGCCCTCGTGTAACATTTCACCTCCTGGAGACCAAGTGGTCTTTCATTGGGACAGGAACAGCGATGGGAGCAACAGCAGCTGAAAAGCATTATGAGTTGGCTCTGCGCTACAAGGTACTTTCCCATGAGAGGTCTTCAGCTGAACAGAGCAGCAGCGGTGAGTACAGAGGCTTTTATAAAGTCTACAGCCTACTCCAGATCCAGCTGTGGGCTATAACAAACAGACTGGAGGGCTTCTAACAGATGTTGCTCAAAGCCTTGCTGCATTTTACACCTTTCTGCTTCCTCACAAGATGAAGTAGACTGATCTAAAGTGCATATACGTGTGGTTTGGTTTTCTTTTTTCTCCCCTTTCCCTTACAGATCGAAAGTGCAATGAAGTAGCAGCATCTATCTGGTAGCAGGGTGCACATGGGCAGCCCCACGCAGCTGCTACTGGATGATGGGTGCCCACAGGAGCCCCGTCGGCACCGACAGCAGGTGTCCTGCCACAGGGTCCTGCTCGCTCCCCGCAATGCAAGTTTCACCTGCGCTCCCCCTCCTCTTTGCACTGGCATGTGTCGGTGTAAACACGTCTGCTACAGTTGTCAAGGAGTCAGATAACACGTGTGAAGAAACAAAGGTCCTGAAAGGAATCCCAGATGCAACAGCCCTCGTGGGAAAGATATTCTATTATCCCTTGCCAGTATTTGCCTTTCAGGGAACGATAACTCAGTACAAGGTAATGCTATTAAATGCACTTTTTGGTATAATCCTTCAGCAAATGAGCATTCGCTTTATTTTTAAAATTAACTCAATAAAAGTCCTCCTCGAGGATGCACTCTGAAGAATTAGAAATGATGATAAAAAGGTAACCGCTGCTCTTTTCCAATGTGACAATCATTCTAATGTGACAATCTAATCAGAGAAAACCCATGCACAATGTGTACTTCATAAACCTGCAGCATGAAGAATGTGGGGTCTTTGAAGTGTACTCGGTTGTCAAAAGAACAAAACAAACACTACAGAAAGACTGAGGTACACCTCCTCTAGAACACCACCTCTAGAACAGCACCTCTAGAACATCACCTCTAGAACACCAGCTCATTTGAAGCTTTTCCTGGACTTCTGTTTCTCCTATTTAGAGCATACTATCTGTAAAACTACAGGGGCTGCTCCAAAAACAATGCTTCTTATTTTATGATGTTGGCTCACAATATCAGAGGCAGATGCTGGTGGTATGGCAGTAGAGGTTGAACATTCCTACCAATATTCCATTACGTTTTGTTGCTATGTGACAGATGGCAGCAGAGAGGCAGTCTGACAAAACGGTGTCTGACATGGAAGTGTGGATGAAGAAAGGTGTGTCATTGAATTCCTTCGCGTGGAAAAAAAATGGCACGCACTGACATCCATCCATGTTTGGTGAACATTTATGGGGACCAAATGGTGGATGTGAGCACCATGAGGTGGTGCATTTTAGCAGTGACAACAGCGATGTGAAAGATAAGCCCTGTTCCCAATGGACAGATTTATGAGTGAGGCATGCAGGCTCTTGTTCATCACTGGTGAAAGTGCCTAGCTGATGGTGGCGACTATGCTGAAAAATAGTGTTTGTAGCTGAGAATTTGCTCTGTCAAATAGCATTGTTGTGCTCTTCGTCTCTATTGTAGTTTCCATGAAAATAAATAGGAAGCATTACTTTCAGAGTAATCTATGTAGAATAGGAACACCTACTTCCTGCCTTTAATTCTGTTCATCTTCTGTCCTGTTATGGAGCAGGTCACTTTAGCCAGTGATGCAAATTTGCCAAGCTGGTTGGACTTCAATCCCAACACAAACACACTGCAGGGACTGCCAATGACCGGGGAGAGCGGAGCGTACCTGCTAAGCATAACTGCCTCTGGAAGAATGTGTGCCCAGAGAGCTGCTGTAAAGTTCACCATCCATGTTCAGGACAGCATTTTATTTCTGAAGACAGAGAACAGCTTGAACCACATACCAAACAGGCACCAGTGAGTATTCTCAGCTGCTGAGGGCCTTTGCCCAAATCTGAATTTAAAAAATGAAAATAGAAAGAAAAAAAATGCAAGCCTGCTAGCAGTGGGGTGCTGATGCCCCAGATGGCTGCTGACAAGGCAGTATCCAGCCTCCCTGCCCCAGCTGGGAACTGGAGCTCTTCCTCTGTGGGCAGAGAGGCAAGGCCATCAATTGCCTCTGCAATACACTGCCCACTTCCACTGATGATACTGGGTGTCTTTCTTAATATAAGTATTTCCAGTCTAATAGTCATCAAATATAAATCTTTTAACTGAATTACTTTGACGTCAGCATCATGATGGTAGTATCGTGCTGCTGTGCTCTAGATCAGCAATGGGGTCAAACACAGCTCTTGCTGAAGATAAACAAGTGTCGAACATTCACATATTTAGTAGGAGGAAGTTTTGGATGAAGAGGTGAGGTTGAGTGATACATGTTCATAGGAAAATGGATTGAATTCAAACAAGTGTCTTCACCAAAGACGGGGGGAGAGGCAGATTAACAACTTAATCAATGCAATTTCAGACTTTAATGCCAATCCTCATAGGTGTGGGAAGGAAGTTCCCATCACTTCTGCTGAAATCATTCTCTCCACTGGAGCCAAAACCCTGGAAGCGCAGGAACGCCTCTACATCGTGTACACGATCGCTGAATATCTCCATCTGGATCCCTCCCTGGTAACCCTGTTGCAGTACACAGACGTGGTACACAGAAACTTGCAGAACCTGACTGTGCTGGCCAGAGACACTTGGCACATTGACTTCACAGTGAACCGTTATGTAGGACTATCCTGGCCTGTCAAGTGTGGAGAGCTTGCTGTGCCCCACGAATTCATTCAAGTCCTGCAACGCAATATTGATTCACATCATCTCTCACAACTCCTAGGATATGAAATTTCAGGCTGGAGAATACTTAGGAGAGGGAGTTACAGAAGAAAGTCTCCGAAACAACAGCGCAGGCAATTAACGATCACACCAACGCCTACATTGAAGGTAATTAGAATTACCCAGAGACCAGCTGCTGTTGCTCCCCATCCTTTGTTCTCTGCTGTGCCAAGTCGTTTACTCTTACAACTTACTGTATCACCTACCCAGAGTTTATATAAAGAGAGTATAACAACAGCAAGTCACGAGTTGCAGAATAACATCCATTCTGTAAGTCAAGAAAGTTTAGTCACATTAAAAATGGATTCAGCATGGGACATGCCAACTAATAATCCAACAGTAGTTGTTATGTTTGGAGACACTAGTTCTTCAGATCTTTCACCTTCACTGGTTCCAAAATCAACGCTTCTCTTCACTGAGCTGGAAGTGCTGCCCACCAGTGCTCCTGGAGTGTCCTTGCTGCTACAGCAACCCGAGCCTCACGTGCCTCATACAGACTTATATTTCCATTCTAGTAAAACAGAAATATATGGATCTCATCTCCTACAGGACATCACCTCAAATAAAGATCTGTTTCCCAGACCCACGTACATCCTGATGATCAACACTCGTCATGAATGGCCCCATACCTTGACAGAGGTACTTCCTTCAAAGACAGAACGTCATGTATTTTTGCTACAAGAAATGTCAACATCAGAAATGCCAGATTACAGCGATAAGGCAAGAAGCCACTTTCTGAAATCTGAAATGCTTTCTAGTGCATCCCTGTCTCTAGAGAGGCTTCCGTCTCTATCCCCAAACACTTTGCTAACAGCCACAGCTTCGTCTGATTTCACATTTCACATCAACTATATGTTTCCACCTTCACCAGCAAGTAGCAGCTCAAGCCAGGAGTTAGCTCATGGCGATGAACTACTATCTAAGTCTTCCGCAACTATGCCATCATCCTATAGGCCTGCATTTATTGAACGGACAGTTTCTTCTGTGACCCAATCAGAAGCACAGATCCTCTATCCCAAACTGAATTTACATACTGAAATCTCAGCCTGCTTTTCTAGCTCTTTGTACAGCCCTTTCCCTGGTGAAGCTAAAACATCTTACGAACCAAGTCTGCCCATTCTATCCCATCCTGATAGCACTCCAGTTCTTACTCTTACACCACCAGTTATACATTCTACTTGTGGTAGCATGCTCAAAACACAGATGCAGTCTCCAAGTATTTTATCCACAAAGGAGTTGGACTCAGGCAGAGATCTGGGAACAGGAATGATTTTGCCAAACATCACTGAGCCTACCCTGGAGTCACACAAAATCTCAGGTGTTGACGCCATAGAAGTACCCCCGATGACTTTATTTACTGCCACATCTCATCTATTCAACAGTGTGCCAGGTACGTTTTAACATTTAACTTTCCCTTCATTTTATTTCCTGCTGTGAGAGTCCTAACAAAATAGATCAATATAATTTACTCTCCATCAACACAACCACGCTGCGCTTTGGATACGTCAGCAACAGAGTTCCTTGTAAGGGAAAGTAATTTTATCTCTCAACTTCGTACATTTCCTCTAATGACAACCAGACCCAGATCTGGCCGTCCTATCTCAGGAAAGATATGGACCCATTGAAAAAGATCCAAAGGAACACAATGATGCTCAGAAGACTAGAAAACATGACATAAATGGAAATAATTAATCTAGAAGGCAGAGGAAAGATGCAAGTTCATGTAACAGCTAGCTGAAAAGATGTAAGAACTGTTCTCCACATCCCGTGGGAACAAAAGCAGCACTAATGACTCTATATTACACTTAAGTTGATGTAAGTTAAACACTAGATAAACTTTCTCAGAGCAAGGATAGTAAGACGTTAGATAAGATTGCTTGGGGAACACTGTGGATGTTGTTAAGAACACAGCAACAAATGTGTATCAGAAATGACATAAATGTAGCTACATCCTACAAAGTAAAAAAAAATTAGACAACATCCTTTAGAGTCCTCCTCCAAGTGCATGAATCAGAGTCAGGCTTAAGCATAAGCTAGACTTCAAGAGACAGCACGTCTATAGGACCAGTTGGGTAAGTCTGAAGGATTGTGTGTGAATCTGCTTCCATTATACCTTTAAAAAAGTACATGATAGAACTTAAATATCAAGTAAATCCAGGCATTCAGAGCCAAACCAAAGCTTTGTTCTCAAACAAAGTCGCTGCCCCTATTTTTGTAGAATTTACCCAGTAAATGTCCTTCTGAAGCATTTTCTTTCTAAACTTATCTTATGCCTATACCCAGAGTGCAAAACTGCAGCTTGAAATGTTTAGGTTTGTAATCAGGTGCCTAAGCAACCAGCTGTGAAAGCTCAGACAGATAACATAAAACTAACATATGATACTGCTATTAACACTTGCAAACACAGACCATATAGAGATTTTCAACACTCTCTGCTCTGGTGAGAGAAACTGCCTAAGGAAAGGCTCTGTTGATTTTCCAAAGGACAGGCTGAGTATTACCCAGCCAGGTAATGTAATCTTGTTATTCACCCAGATGCTACATTTTCCAGCACCGTTTTCACCCAATGACCAAAATCTTCAATTGTGATTTACAAGTTATTGAAATAAGTGCCTAACGCATCAGGTGTGTAAGGTATTGCAAGTATTTTACAACATTATTACAGTATTTTTTGTTACAGCATTCCGTGTGGTAATGGCTGAGAAATTAAGACAATATGCCAAAGCCCACTGCAGGACAGAGCGATCCCACTGTGATATTTCCACTGAAGAGGGATGCTGATGTATTCAATGCCTACACAGCAAATCAGTTCCAGAGACAAGATCAGAAGCCAGCTCACTTTACAGCCAGACATGAGATAAGAGTCTAACAGCAGAAACTCAGATCTATACTGCTTTCTTCTCCGGCTTCCTTCCCATGGCTTTAACCTTGCTGGCAGACGCTGGCAAAGAATTTTTAAATACGTGCCATAAAAGCTTTTAAAATGTCTTCCCAACTCTATAGCAAATAATTAAAATATGGTTTTTTACATACATTTAAGCAACCTTCAACCTAACGCTATAATAAATAATACCTTGTTTTCACAGAGCTGCCTCAGACACCACCACCACCACACCAGGATGCAAGCATCTTGCAGTTGCCTACTGATGAAACACTACAGTCTACAGAAAGCATAGGGATTCTCCCTCCATCTTCTACTTCACAAGAGCTTCAGAATAAAACCCCAGGTAAAAAAAAAAAAAAGTTGAAGTCATCGTCCTCCTTAGTGATCCTTGCAAGGTATTGCTGCTCTCTGATATCAGAACTCATGTAGTATGGGGTCATAACACTCAAAGCATCGTGACCTAAACTTTGTGCCCTTCGAATTAATCTCTCCTCTTTTTTAATTAGGTAAGTAGTATCTGAGGAGAGGATGAGCTTAGAGTGCTATTTTACTAGATCCTGCAGTGTTCCCTGTCCTGGTGTTGAAAACACGCATAAATGAGATAAATGAGAACTAGCAGGAAGAAATGAACATCTCTGTCACAGACCGCGGGAATTCTCTGAGTTCTCATCTTCGCCCTTGACCCAATAGTCAGACATTTCCTTTTCCGATTCATCACTACATTTTATCTTCCTCACAGCTCACTTGGTGTCTGCCAATATATTCATTCATAAGAGCTCTATGAACTGCGCAGATGTGTTGCTGCCAAGGCAAATGCTGCCCCAGGCAGCGTATCTGCCATCTCGAGAAGTGGGGTGATGGTGCTGGCACCCAGCGTTTGCCTGATTAACCTGAAACTATTCTTAATGATAGGCGTGGCTCAATAGCGCAAAGAAAATGCAAACATTCTCATAAAATTCCCAGACAAGAAGTTTGGTGTTGTCAGTAGAAAATGAAACAATAACAGATGTTAAGATTTACCTCGTACGTGAACTCATTTTCTGAATCTAACGGAGCGCTCACTATCAGAGCTGTACCAATTCCTTACAGCGCTAAGTGTTGTTTCTTCAAGATTTGCTTCTGTTTCCAAAGAGAACACCTTACTCAGAAACCATATATTTTTCTGCAGTGGGGATCTCAGCTTGTGCAAGCACACTGCCAGGGGCTCCTGTAAATTTAATTTGGGAATGAATGTACATCATCTGAGGAGAACCCTGCTAATGAGATATCTGTGCCAGAGCCTTCAATAATGAAGGTATCAGAGTACTATGAAGTTTACTGCTGGGTTGCTTCAGACTGTAGTCCCCACCGATTTCAATACACTATCCAATTGTACAAGGAAGGACCTTCAAGGTTACATAAACTTTCCATAACACAAAATGGAAAAAAAAGAAGAAAAAAAAAGAATTGAAAGAATGTTGCAATAATAGGAAGGAACACTGCACTTACTCCTTGATTCTTAAAGCATCAGAAATGGGACATACTTGACTGCCAACATGAAGTGCACCCATAATCTGAGAAGCATGCTGTGGTACTTCTATAACTTAGATTAAGACACACTTTTGTGGAAAAGACCTTACTAATATATTATAATAGATAGAAGCGTCTTCATACTTGTTTCAATAAACACATCACTGTTAAATATGCTTCAGTGTGACCAGAGAATTGTAAAGTCAGGTGTAAAATTTACACCCAGAAGCACATGAAATTGTCATTAAGATGTAATCAAGGGCAATACTTTACAGTATCATTAAAAGCTTATCAGATAGCTATTTTTTCTTCATAACCCTCTTCCTTTTCTCATCCCTCTCTAAAGGGCAAGCAAACACTTCTCCAAAGGTTCTTCATTCAATCCAATTCGTAACAGCAACTATTGGATGCCTGTTCTTTTTTCCTGTATCTGCCGACACATTTTATGATGATGAAGATGGCAATTCAACTCAGTTATCTTTACAATTAATTTCAGCCGATGGCTCTCCAGGGGGATCAGAAAGCTGGCTTCAATTTAATGTGTCTCAGCAGATCATGCATGGCTACCCCCTTGATACTGATTTCCAGTATTCACCTCAAGAGTTTGTGCTGTCTGCCACAGATTCGGGGGGACTGACTGTCAGGCAATCCTTTACCATCGAGCTTCTGAAGCCCGCACACGTACCATGCCACCTTTATACCATCAGAACCAAAAACAGCTACTATTCCTTCCTGAGAGAGAGGAAAAGGATTAGTTTATTTCTAGAGAAGCTCTCCTTGTATTTGAACTCCCCCAGTCCCAAAGACATCACGGTGACCACTCTCAAACCTGGATCCACACTGATCTCATGGTACAACAGTTCGCTGTGTACAGGTGCCAACAGACCTTTCAGCTGGTGTGCGAAAGAGGAAATCCAGGAAGCACTAAACAAACTACGAGCGCCAGATGGATATGTTAGTCCGCATTTCATCCAAGCAATGTTACCAGAATACAAGATTGATGTCATCTTCAATATTTCATACAGCGATAACTGCTCGCCCACTACAAAGCCATTTGGCGGATCTTTCAACAGTACTGCGCCTACACTTCAAGGCTGGGGTGACTCCAGTATCATAAAGCCACCATCAGCCTTACTAAGCAGTCTTTGTGTCACTGTTGGGCTGGCTCTGCTCACATTAGTTTACTGTTCTTGCAAGTATTACAGCAAGATTCCCGAATCCAAGTTTATGACATTTGAGAGCAACTCCCAGCTTAGCCATGCTGGTGTGGCAATGGATGTCCTGCAGCCTCGCAAAGTACCTGTACATGAGTGTGGGGGATCACCGTCACATTCCTTATGGCTGCCACCTTTGTTATCACTTACCTCCCCAGAGCAGTATTCCAGGTCAGTAAAGTTGTCTCATATCATACCATCTTCCCAGCCACCAAAATATCAACTCCCACCCCATTATCAAGAGGGTACAACTACCCAAGATGACCAGGGTAGTATCTGTAGATTTAAGATGACAGCCTCTAAATGATAGCAAGAGCAAATATACAAATAGACCATTTGTATGCTAGGAAGTACTGTCCTTATTGCACCAGAAAAAAAAAAATTAACAAAAAGGGTAGTTAATTTTTCAATTTCAGGTAGGACAAAAGTTACATACGCTATGCCTACTGAAGAGGCATAGGAAGAATCAGAATCCTGAAACTAAGTATTAGGACAAAATGCCAAATACGTAAGGTAAAGTTATCTACAGATAAGGTGGACAGACCAATGTGTCTGTACTAGTCAGTCAGAGAATGTATACCATACTGATGCTAGTAGGAATGAGCCAGAGTTGAGTAAAACCAACTTCATTATGACTCCATACATTTCGTGAAGAAACAGCAGAACTGCTAGGAGAACCATAACAAAAGCCAATGTTTCCACTGAAATTTGAAGGCCCTACAAGCCCTGAGTCTCTATGTTATCCTATAATTATATCCATATTTCTGTAAAAATAAGAACTCCCTAACATGAAACGCTGCTCTTCCCATGTAGCCATGTAATGTATTTTTATGATTAAATTTTCAAGTTACTAGCTTGCTTTCTTTTAGCAAGACTGGCCCTTATTATGCTTCTACCCATGACAATTGAAGGATGATGGTCGAAAAAAAATTGCATAAACAAATTTGTAAAAACTTTTCAGATATTTTGGAAATCTTTCAGTTTAACAGATGAACATATACAAAGTTTTATTCATTACTTCCAATTGTAACATGTAAACTACTTTAAAAATGCAAAAATCCTCTATGAATTTTGTCCTATTGCACATGACATTATCAAAGTACCACCAATACCACCACTCAAAAGCAGAGGAGATGCGTACAGAGTGCCCTTTCCAGAATTACCATAAGACTCTACTGGAGAGGGTGGATAGCCAGAGATCATCAGATCATTGACATTACAACTGCAATAATGAAACAGGTTTAACTTTGCTCCTTCAAGCAGTCATAAAATGACATATATGCAGATTCTGGTCTTGTTCACTTTCAGAATCATAGATTCTTGCTGTAGATTTGTGGCTGTAGAGTAGAAGACTGAGTAACATTTGTACATCTCACGCACTGGGAGTGCTCCTCCTAATCAAAGAATGATAGAACAGCTTGGGTTGGAAGGGAGCTCAAGGATCACCTAGTTTCAAGCACCCTGCCACAGGCAGAGCTGCAAACTGCTAGAGCAAGTACTAGATCAGATTGCCCAGAGCCCCATCTAATCTGGCCTTCAATACAATCAGGGTTGGGGCATCCACAACCTTTCTGGGCAACCTGTTCCTGTAACCTTGCTGGGCAACTTGCTCCAGTGCCTCACCACCCTCACAATAAGGTATTTCTTCCTTGTATCTAGTCTAAATCTACCCTCTTCCAGTTTAAAGTCATTCCCCCTCATTCTGCTGCAAAATGCCCTTATAAAAAGTCCCTCCCCACCTTTCCTGTAGGCCACCTTTAGGTACTGGAAAGCTGCTACGGGG
This sequence comes from Alectoris magna, assembly GCA_030625065.1. Taxonomy (NCBI): domain Eukaryota; kingdom Metazoa; phylum Chordata; class Aves; order Galliformes; family Phasianidae; genus Alectoris; species Alectoris magna. Next base: position 130,220,674 of record CM060560.1, on the reverse strand, counting down.
TCTCCTCTCAGCCTTCTCTTCTCCAGGCTGAAGAGCCCCAGTTCTCAGTCCATCCTTATAGAGGAGGTGCTCCAGCCCTCTGATCATCTTTGTGGCCCTCCTCTGGACCTGCTCCAACAGCTCCATGTCCTTCTTGTGTTGGGGGCTCCAGAACTGGACACAGTACTCCAAGGTGGGGTCTCGTGAGGGCAGAATTCCCTCCCTCAACCTGCTGGTCACACTTCTCTTGAACACTTCTCTTTTTGCATTACTTTGTCCTATTATTGATTTTTTTAAAAGAAAAGTGGAGTGTAGTGAACTAATGTATTCAAGGTAATGACTGTTGAGGTGTGATGGTGTATACCAGTATCATATTGAAAATGTTTAGATGTAGGCTTGGGGGTCTTTTAAATTACTATGGGAGTTCATCACTTGTAATTCATAAACAAGAAACACCTTTAATTTCTACTACAAGCTAAGCTATTGGAGAAGCCAGAGTTGTTTTTTTGTTCTTTTGATCATCCATATTTCAAAATCTGCACTGAGAGACCAGTTCACATAAACTCAGTAAGTAGTATTTCACACAAGTAATATATGACTTTAAAATGAAAATCTGCAGGACTACACATCTATGTTTATCACCTGGATAGTGACACCTTATTTTCAAATACAAAAAGAAGGTCTCAGACTTCAGCGTATCTGAAAAATCATATATTGCTTCTGTGAAAACTACATACATTTTTAAATGTAATCAAAATAGTATCAGGCAAGTACTCTTATCACTGGAATAAATGGCCCTACAATCATTTAACAAATCACACTTACTGCCTAACTGTAGCTACCAATGTAAATATAACTTCATGATATTCTATCCTGAATAATGCCCATCATGAACTATGGTATTTCAAGTTTCAGATGAAGAAATATAAACATATTGATTTAGTTTTAAGACCTCTTTCTGAGCTTTTCTATACTGACAAACTAATACATCAAAGCTGCGGGACCTTCAGTTGCTTATACAGGCTAAAACAAAGCAAAGGGAGTAGATCACAGGAAAACTGATAGAACTCTGCTAAACTCAAGTGAAAGCATAGAAAGTCTGGGAACTAGTTTCCGAATGAGGTTTTATTTTGCATCTCCATTGCTTTACGCCCTGCCCTTCTACGGCTGGCATGTTGAAGGAATCAGCTACTTGGAGTGATCAGCAGAGATTCTACTTGGGGGAATAGAAAAACAAAACGAAGACTAATCATCATATTTGTCATTTCATAGCCATAGTCAGATATTCAGAATAAGCCTCCCTTTATAAGTATTAGGGCCTAAAGTGGCCTAAAGCCACAGGTAGTTTGGAGGGTATATTCCATCAAAAAACACTTAATGATTAGCAAAAATTTTATTTCAATTTCGTTTAAAAACACTCAATTCCAGCATAACAACCTGAAAGGTTTTGCTTTCTAAAGTTCATTCCTAACAAATTTTAAAAAGTTCTTAAGCCAACACTTTATCTTTAAAACCACCCACACCCCCCACCCCACCACTTGCATGAAAACCAAGACTGACACATTCTCAGCTCAGTGACAAGGTATTCAGTGTGCGGTCTTTTCAATAATTCTGGATGCCTGAGAAGTTTCCTATAAATAAAGGTATTAATGAACTGAAATTAACAGTATCTGTTATTCATCTGTATCTGTAACAGCATCTGTTATTAATTGAAACTGAAGCTCTTCAAACAGTCAGTCACCACTGCATTAAATACTTATGGAAAAGGACATCAAATTCAGATCAACATCTTTGACAATTTCATTTAGTCCTTGGCAGCAGAGGTTTTCTTCATTCTAAAAAGTCAACTGTACAGTACTTCAGGACAGACTCTATTTGCACACCGTTCAGTGTGATGTGTGGATTTTACAGTTCATAGAAAAATAGAAATACAAAAAACTGAAAACAAAACAGAATTAAGCAACTGTACTAAATGGTACCAATTTCAACTCCAACATCACGGTGTTCTGCTTTTTCCCCCCCTGTGCAATTTGGCCAAATTCTGTTCGAAGTAAATCACTGTCGTCCAGTTTTTCCATTCTCTGTCGTTTCCATTCTGAAATGGCAGAAGACAATTGGTAAGGATCATCACTGTTAATACAATCAACAGACCAAGAAAAAATGAAATAGTCAAGGTTGCAATTCTGTTTTTATAAGTTCTGCATATTTTAATCCTCAAAAGTATAAGCAGTCTTTTTAATGTAAACGAACTGTTCATCCGTATTGCATTTGACTATTGCTTGAGTAGTAGTGACGCTTTTGATACAAACCCGTTTTCTTCTTTCAGATGTTGGTACAGCTCAGCTTTATTGTTGACAGAGTTCAAACGACCAATAAATTCTTGGTGTTTCCTAGAATTGGCGGTATTAATCCTGTTGCTCCATAAAGACAGCAAGGACATTGGCCCTAAAATTGCATGCAAAAGTAGGCAAAATCTGTAATTAAATGCCTTATAACAAAGCAATTTATTTCTGTACTCCTAAAACATTCTAAAGTCTTAAAAAAAAAATTACAGACACAGTAGTACAGCATGTTAAAAACACTAATGTTAAAAAGCCTTGTAATATAGACTGCTTAAGTATGACATACACAGAGTTACAGCAGTTGAGTTGCTGCTTTGTAGGAGATTGACTTTGCTTCACAAGCAAAATCATAACACCAACTCAGCCATTATGACAGACATCAGCAGCTCAACAAGGAAAAGAAGCCGCTGAAAAACGTCCCTTTCAACAACCAGACAGTTCGGCATGTCTACATTCATTAGTCAGCAAGAGACAGCTGTTTCTGATACCCACTCTTAAATAATGTTTCTGTCAAAGTACCTCAGCTACCACCAGCACAGCTGTCCTTGTCTCTTGTCAATCCGATTGCCTATCTTTAGGCTGACCCAGTGTATTGCTGTCTTTCTTTTGACATTGACTTGTTAAGGTTAACACATGTATTTATCAAGAGCTCCTCAGCATTAACTAAAAATTCTCTTCACTAATTTGGCTTTTACTCCAGGATCTGCCTTGTTACCTTCGGGGGGGGGGGGGGATGGAAAGAAACCAAAAACTGATATACAAACTTTCAAGTGAGAAAATCTGTCACAATCCTTCTGTTTTACCTTTTGCCTTTTCTACTACAGGCATTTCGTCCATTGTTAAAAGAGGCTTTTTGTTGGGGGGCTCAGGAGAATCAGGGGAATCTTTTATAACTTCTGCTTCTGCTAGTTCTTCTTTTTCACGATCCAAGAGACCTTTTAACCTTTTTGAGAGGGAAAGAAAACTATGAAGGAAGATACACTACAGCAGCACCTATTATTTCCTGATATTTCCATACTCTTCAAGTGACCCACAACTCACATCATGAGAAGGTTTCTTCTGACCACTTGTCAAAGTGGGAAACTTGGGAAAACTAGCCAAATAATCCTCCGGAAGACTTAAAGACCTTAAAATATATTTTCACTTCCTTTTAAACATTTATTTCATACTCGTTGAGGTAGTCTTTCTGTCAAAACTAAAAATGATCAACCAACCAACACAGAATATACAGAATGCCAATTTGTTTTGTTTTTTTAATATGATCCAGGTTTATATTCTATATCAAATTGCTTTAATCTCAGCCCTTGCTTTGTTTCAGCTGTCAAAGCAAAAGTAGCTGTAGAAATGGATTTGATCGTATGCAAAAAAGGCAAGATGATCATCAGCACAGTGGCAATACCATAGGTCAAAGTGCCCATCCTCCTAAGCAATCCTAGTACGTACAAAGCTACATATTCAAAAAAAAAAAAAAAAAGCTTAGTAACGCAAGGTGTTTTGAACCTCTTTAGAATAAGTAGTTTGAAAGAAGAAAACCAGATCCTTAACTGCTACAGAATTTAGAATAATTAACATGAATTATAAACTGCAGGTGCAAGGACAATCATCCTTTGACGTTCAACCAAAGAGACCAGCCAAATTAATTTGGATATACCCAAACAACTGTAGTTCAAATGACTGAAAAATGTGACTAGACAGCTGATCTCATGTTCTAATATTCCTACAGTACACAAAGTGTTGTAGTTACAAAGTAGTGTAAAGCCCTGCTAAATAGTCAGCAACTTGCCTGAGAACCACATTTGTAAAATATTTTTACTTCACAAACCTGATAAGTAGGCACCGTAATAATGTAGATGTTTTTCCAGATTATTAATGGCAACTGATAAAAATAATATATTGTCATCCACACTCATTGTTCACGCTTTTAACTGTGGCTCACCAACAAATCAAATTAAAACCATTTTACAGCAGTTCTCTTGAAGACGATCATTACATTACAGTCTTACATTACTTTAGAAAATTTACCTTTCTGATTCTTGCCATGGCTTATCCGGTTCATAGTCCTTTCCTGACTTCTCTGACTTGTCTTCTTTATCTTCTCTCTTTCTGCCTCGTTTCTTGCGTTCTTCTTCTTCTGGGGGTTTGCTTCTGCAAGCCATCAAACACTCTAAGACCCGCTGGTGCTTATCAGAGTTGCCAATGTGTGCTCGTACAAGAGTTTCCAGTTCATTCCACATAATCCGATACTGTTCATCTCTAAGCAAGGGTAGGAAAACCAGAACTGTATATAGGATAATCTAAATCATTAACCTACTGAATAGCTAAATTAATTATCTTTATTTCGGTGTTACGTTTTGATTTTTTGTTTATCCCCTGAGCTCTCTTCTTCATTCTATCCACACCTTAGATTGCTCCATCCTTGAAATTCATGGAACCACATCACGTGACCTCTCTCAATTAACATTCAGAATTCAGTTTAAGTTGAAACATAAATACTGATTCCACTGACAGCAAATCCTTAACTTTCATGAGATCTCACCGCCGAAAGTTACTTTCAAATTCAGTCAACTATTTGCTAACCAGCAAGTTAAGCGATACTGTGATACGCAGATGGCCGCTCAAGTACTGCAACACCTATGATTTATTGTAATCTTTGCATAAAAACAAAAATTAGGAGTCTCATGTTGGTTGGCTGTAAATAACCTCCAGATGCCTGGGAATCTGTTGCAGATTAATTTCTTTCCAGTTAATTCTTGGAAATAAAACATATTTGTATGTCACCACTGGAACAACAGATAAATGGATATCCCACACTGATTTTAAAAGGAGCATCCTATATCTTAAGTAATGGTTTCAAAGTTATTTGAGTACTTTAATAATTCAATTTTATACTGCTGTTTGCTTACAATATTTTTCAGTTCCCCTTTTTAGTCATTTGGCATTATCCCACCTTCTCTCCCATAGCTTGTGTCACCTTTCTCAATGGTTATTTTCAGATTCACATTTAACATACAAATTTTCAGCAATAAAATAACTTCTGTCTCCCAACATTCAGCACAATCACTGTCCCTAAATGGTGTTAGCAAAGTATTCGCAGCATCTGCATATCAATTACTATACTCCGTATTACCTTTGGCCACATTTTAAAAACATGTAGGAAAACAACGTAAATTATATATTTCTGAGAAACATGCAACAACAACAACAAAAATACTTGTATTTAACCTCTTAGGGCCCTTTCCTCTGGTACCAACTGTTGAAATTGGCAGCGGATCATTTTTCCTCTCCATATCTACCAGATTGTATATTGTTTTTTGACAATTCAGTACATCCTCATCTGTCATTGCTTCTTTTACGATCACACTGGCTAACGGCACTACCTGCAATACAAAACATAAGTTAAGAATGGGAACCCTACATATTGCAGGAAACTAGCAGGAAGAAGAAAAAGCAGTCTGTGTAACCACAGAACGATACACAACAAAAACACAACATTCTTTCCTGAATTTAACAGTAACACTGAGGTATAACCACACGCATGCTATGCTGTCTTTACCCATAGCAACTCAGCTAAGGCAGTTTCAAGTACAACACTCAATTTAGATTAAACAGTTACAATCTACTGATTTTAACTTACTGAAGTTAACAAAACAAATCCTGAAATAAACTCATTTTGTGACTAATGACTTATCGTACAGTTAGTACTTCCATCTAGTAGCAGATTCAGACTTACTCCAGACCAGAAGAAAAGGTTGCACACCCAAGATTACTTACAGCTTGCATGTTGAAGATGGTAGTCTGAGAAATAATCATAGGCCAGTAACGAGTATGTTTCTCTAATTGATCTTTTGCACGTTCCAATGGAATTTCAAGACTTCCATCGATCTTATATCTGGGTTCTAGAAAAGGAGTTAATCGGTTTTCCCTCATAAATTCACCAAAATCCTAATGATAACCAAACAAAATAAAGTTAGGAATTTCTCTAACAAAGCAACTTTCACCGAATGGGTGAAACAGCATAGTGTTGCCTATCATTAACTGCATACCACCATCACTAAACCTGACTCCAACACCCAGAGCCCTATTTCTAGCTTTCAAATTTGTGACATTCTTTGAGGTAAACATAGACATTCATAATAACAGGAGTTAAAAACTGACATGAAGTTTTTAACGAGAGGGTCTTCTGGACTTATGAGGTATTTTATGTGCAGTAAGAAGCTTTACTATGTTTTTCTGGAAGTAAGTCCTGCTTACATACAGTAGATGCAGAGGAAGTGTTAAAAAAATAAATAAATAAATGCCAGTTTACTGTCTGTTCTATAACCAGAGTTCAAAGCTCACAGCTTCATCTTTCCTACTTATTTTACAACTCATTCATGCACAATCAAGCCTTCCAACAATGACCATGATACAGTTCTATGTGTACCCAGCCCATTCTAAAACCTTGCCAGGAAAACGCTGTTTCAGAATCTACATTAAGTTTAGATATGGATAGTGCGTAGGCAGCAAGAGTTTCCTCAGCATGGAAAGGGTTCTATGAAGCACATGTGACAACAAACAGATGTTCTACTTCATACTAAATATACATCAATGTAAACAAAGAAAATCAGACTATGATGTCATGTAAACCACCCCAAATCTCCAAAACACGCACTGGAATTTCCTATACACAACACCCATTGCACTACATCTCTTGTCATCCATGTAAAAATAAACTAAAAAGAAGTCTTACTGTAATCCGGTAGTCAGTAACTCTCCCACCGCAACCTTCACTAATTGATGGGGGATCTTCTAGAATTGATCGTGAGCTGCTTAATACGTGCAGAAAAATTTCTCCTCCATGGCTGCTGAGCATGTGACTAATTACTTTAGAGCCAGACTTGCGCGGCTGTTCCAACAAAACAGAACGACCTGTTGGATGCGAGATCAGTTTTATTAGCTACCATGAATTACAATTTTAAATTAAAAAAAAAAGAAAAAAGACATACATAGGTTTGTACCGCGCCATTAAGGCTTTGAAGGCCCATTGAAGTTGTGTTTTGACCTTGATGAGCAAGAAACTGTTTCAAGCATTTACTCCATTTCCCTAAACAATACAGTAAGCTTTTAAATCTTACGCAGAACAGCTGAAAGGCCCCCCCTCCTGGGAATACATTACCGCTTTCTAAGCGGGACATTATTCCTAGGAATAATAAGTATTTAGACATTCATATGGTACATTGTGTATGAATGGCTTGTTGTTTTTAGTCAAAGATGATGTTGTATACTTAACCATTATCTTGCTCTACTGCAGAAACTCATTTTTCTTCTACAAAGAAAGTGCATAACCCACTCAAGTATAAGAGGTATCCACTTGTATTACTTTTAATACTTAGAACAGGTACAACTTCCCAGACACACAAAACTGTCTGATTTATTTTCATTAAAATACACTAAACAAAGAGGTGTAATCTCCAAACAAATTGTTTGTTACAAGGAAGCAGAAACAGAAGACCAGAAGGGAGTGGTTGTTTAAAATATACTATCAGTTTTAGTTATAACCATTTTTATTTACCAAAATATTCTTCCAGTACAGAATCTTTAGGAAAAAAAATACACAGAATAGCTTCCCTGGGGAAAAAAAAAAAACCTAGCGTCCCATTAAAAGGATGTTTGTAATGCAGCCTATTTTTGCTTGCTGTAAAGAAACACATACAATTAAAGCTGACTACATACCTCCAGCATTATGGTAAAGGGTACCATCACCTTCTGAAAGAAACGTTTCCTACTAAACACGATACAATATATTCTACATTTGGATTCAGTAAAGGATTTCAGAATTCAGTATCTGCTCTCTACTTTACCTCTTTCCTCTCATTTCCAGTTATTTATATTACATGTTAACATACTCAGCATTTTCACAGTATACAGACATACCCCTCTTCGTACAGGCTGAAAAAGCGGCAAGTTTTTGTTAGCAAGAAGGCTGCATGGGTAGCCACTGCTAGCAAAGACCAGCAGCTGCCCTATGCCAGATCAGAGCCAACCCCAGGCATCTCCTAAAGGGATCCACCATTGCCAGAGCTGAGCCATGTGCAATGTTTGGTATACCTCTGGGACAGCACCCTTGTAAAGAAAGGAACAACTGCTGCACAACAACAGCTGGGAGAGAGGGGCAAGAAATGCGAGAAACAGCACTGCAGGCACTGAGGTCAGTACAGAAAGAGGGCAGGAGGTGCTCCAGGTGCAGAGAAGTTCCCTGCCCATGAGAGGCCCCTGGTGCCTACGCTGTCCTCCTGCAGTTCATAGGCACCGTGCAGAGCAGATCTCCACGTGTAGCCCATGGATGACCCCACACTGCTGGAGGTGGATGTGGTCTGAAGGAGCCTGCAGCCTATGGAGAGCTCCCACAAGAGCAGGCCCTGGGCAGGAGCTAGGGCCTGTGGAGAAGAGCTCATGGTGGGGACCAGTGCAGCCCTGAAGCATGGACCCCATGGTACAGAAGCCACGCTGGAACAGTGCTTGACGAGTTGCAACCCGTGGAAAGCCCATGCAGGATCAGTTCCCTGTGCTGGAGCAGGGGAAGAGTGATCATAAAGGAGCAGCCAAGACTAAGCATTATGGGTTGACTGCAACCTCCACTCCCCTGCATTAGTCAGGGAGAGGAGGCAGCAGAAGGTATAGGGAAGAAGGTGCTTTTAGTTCTCACTGCTCTAGTTTGTTAGACAAAAGCAATAAATTATATTTATCTGCCTATGAGGAATCTGTTTTGCCCCTTAAAATAAGGCTGATAACTCCTCAATTGTCTCAACCCATGAGTCTTTTCTCATCTGACTTCCCCCCCATTCTGTTGAGGGGAACTGAAAGAGCAGCACGGTGGAGCAAAGATACCTACCAGTGCAAAGCCACCACAGTGTTCCATCTGCAATATTAACAACTTCAAAATAATTAGCCAAGGACACGAACTTACCATTAAGGAGAAAGTTTGTAAGGCATGAAGATGGTCTGCTATTTACATCTACCGGCGAAATTCTGTATGCTCCAGTGCAGTAGTGTAATTCTGAAAAACGAAGGAGTAGAAAAGTTGAACCTAGTTCCACACAGAAAAAAAACACACACATCTTACATAATCAAAGAAGAGGATGAGGCTGACATCATTCCACCACTATTAAAACAAGATGCAATCAGCAGTGACGTATGCAGAGTAGAAGGTAAAAACAACATCAAGAACTATCTCCTTGCTTAATTCTTATCAGTACATGAGGAGAACAACATCCAACACAAGTTAGAATAGTAGCTTTGTAAGCTATCATGTTACGTACCTACACTATTTGTTCGAGGGGTACACCATTTTAACGTCACAGTTTCTTTAAACGCGCCTTCTCTGCTATTGCCACCGACATGATTATCACCTGCAATATTGAGTCAGAAAAATGTGCATCATAACATGATCAAACATCGTCTTTGTCTCACAAAAATTCAGTGAAAATTTCTTGGTGGTTTTTTTTTTTTGCAGTAGTACTTCGTGCTTACAAATTTAAGGTACAAAATATTTAATAGCACGATTGCATACAAGAGGTAATCTAATTAAGCCAGATATTTAACAAGCGAAATAAATCCCTAGTTCATCAACAGCAGTGCTTAAAATAAACTTCTAATAATCAACAGCTATTGTGTGGTTGTAAAAAAGAAACGCAAGCAAATAAAACGGTATAGATCCAGAGTATGTTCCAAATATTCAATTCAACATGTAGAAAATTACAGACACATTTTGTTTTAGTCTGTAACAGCCTTTTTTTCTTAAAAAAAAAAAAAAAAAGAATCAGGCATGTTTTCAAGTCTTAGGCTTTTCTACAGATGAATCAAAACCCTTAGAAAGCATTAAGAGGCTGATTGGTTTATGCACATACCATATCTCAGCCTAACATGAAACTGATATAAAGGCATATTTGACGATTTGGGCTTTTGAGGAAAAATAAAATTTGGTCTCATTATCCAGCATGTTTGCTATGTCGAATTCAATTTGAACATCTCAACATGGTTTTCTTATTTATTATAGGCCATGGGTGTTTTATCACTACAAATATTTCTGTATAACATCTCACTGACAACTGGTCTGGTAGACAGCATCTGAAGGCACTAAAGCAGATATTATCGATACCTAGAATATTCAATTACATGACAGCCAAAATATACTTGAATACAAAATTATCTGAAAAGAATTGGATACATACATCAACATTCCGCGCAGCATGTTACGGTTTAGTCTAAGATTGTACGTAGGAACTTTTCTCTGATTTCATATAGTAAAGATTTCCTCACAGAATATTTGTTTCATCTGCTTACTAATCATGAAAGTAACTTGCAGAAGAGACTTTTTTTTAAGGACGAAGAGTTCAGTTAAAAACAGTTGGAATTCTTTTAGAGAAATCTCTCATAGACTAAGTTTTGCCTTGACATAGGTTCCCCAGCAACTTCGATAAGAAATAATATCTAATTAAATAATCAAATCCCCCCACTCCTAGTACTTAGTACTGTTAGAAGATGGATTTTAAAACCAAAGAAAAGCAACAAAAACTGACAAGATCTGATGAAAACAAACTGAAAGGGCATTGCAGCAGGAGTCTGGTTTTAGCTTCTACTAGCAGGCTTACTCCCTGAGCCTCTAGGTTTTACATAAGCACTTCTGAGCCTCATCCTTAAAGCTTGGTACTTTCAACATGCATAGTAAGTTCAAGTCAATCAGAATTCAGTATTGCAACATCTGATTCCTCCCCTCCCCCCAGTCTTTAATCATAAACTTAACTAAAACAAAACAAAAATAAAGAACAGTAATTATAAAGGAGGAGATGCATTCTGTCCTGGAGGTAGCAGTAGTCCTCCTAAGAGCAGAGGGGGAAGAAAAGTCCCCCAAAGCAGCTACTTACACACCAAAAGTTTTCAAATTTAAGAAGAGAAATACCCACTATTTCCTAAATAACAGGCAGATAATTCACCTGTTAAAATATTATACTTCGAAGATGTTAAACCATCACCTTCTTAATATGCTTTAAAGCCATGTAACTGTTAGAATAGTAAGAAATATTTAGTTACTGACTATAGATACATATATTTTATACACATAGCAAGTCAGACTAAGATTTCTTATGACTCAATGCCACTTAAAAAAAAGTTACAAACTACACTGAGAAATGAGAAAACAAACCCATAAAAACTTCAAATGAGACTTCAGCATTTCAGAAGAGGCACATAGCAAGTATTCCACCAAACATTGGCAGACAGGGCATTTTCAGTTGCTTGCTTTATGTTTGCTTTAGTCTTTAAGTACCACCAATACAGAATATTTTGCCTCACTTCGTATTTTAATAAAATGTGATATCAACCACCTTTTGCAAAATTGTCCCCCCCCCCCCACAATCTCACAGAAGTTAGTTATTAAAAGCTCACCCAACAGGAATATTAGGTAATTCCAAGCTACAAAAACCATACTAGATACTTCAACACAGTGAGAAAGCTCAAAAGCAACTCAGGTTTTTCAAAACAATTACTGTCATAAACAGATCTACAGAATTATGTCAACTATTACTTAGCAGACAGATTAAAAGCCCATTCGTTCAAGGAATAGTTTTCCACAAATACTCAACCAGCTCTTTTTTACTTTCTAGAAAACCACCACCCATCAGTCTCTCAGATAGCATGCTTTTTATTCAGTGAGCTCAGCAAGAAGTTGAAGTGCCCCGTCACAAATCACACACACAAATCCTAAACGTACATGAAACCTGGGCTGATAATTTGATCTCTTTTTGAAGTCTTTTACAATTACTTTAAGATAGACCTGTAATGAATAAATCTTCAAAGCCAACATTGAAATCAAGTTATTAGGCTGCAAGGAACAATTGAAAATACACTATTTACAATAAAGGTATCCTCTTAACTCTAATTATGTCTGAAACCCGCACAACTTCAAAACTCATAACCCCTGCTAGTTAATCCTTCTAGCATGCAAATGACTGAATAAACAACATTTAGAGAATTATTTCTACTTACCACTCTTTAAAAAGTCAACATGTGCTTCTTTGTGATGAAGAAGCTCCACATCATAGTTGGCTGATGTGTTAGCATGTTGTTCTTCCTTTAAGAGACAGGTAAAAACAATGTATACAATTATTTCCAAGTAGCAGTCACTATTTTTATTTCTAAATTTTGATGATTTGACATTTAGCTCTTGCATCACAGGAAAACAAGTCTCCCAAGTGCATTAGACAACAATGGGATTGCAATATTGAGGAAACTGTTCCCTGATCTATTTAAAGATGCAGCCTTTTCTTTCTTAATATGGTTTTGAAAAAGGACTAAGCTTTTTTAATACAAGCATCATGACAGTGTACACAGTGGAAGATGTAGACTAGATATAGATGTAACTAATTTTGCTTAATTTAATAACATTTAGGAAGCCTCAAAAGAATCTAGACCAAAAAAGACTTTGAATGTATTATCATTTTCTTACACTTCAGATGCATGGAAAACAGTACTTTCAACTTCAAGTTGATGATCACTGCATCTTTAAACAGCAGCAACAGATCAGCAAAAATGGGAAAGTAATCCCACTAATTTATTCCAAGTTAAAAAACACAAACAAGGAACTCAACATAGTCTATTACTATAAGGACAAAGATAGAAGGGAGAGGCATACCAGCAGCACACAGGTCAGACTACAGACAAGGTATTTGCAAGCCTAAAAGTCACATTCATATGAGGATCTAAGTCAAAGTTGATTAAAAATTGACATCGCCTGACATTTAATTCCATGTTTTAACTTACTAAATCCATATCGTATTGCTACTTTTGAAAGACGTTCATAGAAAACTGCTGTTTTTCAAAGAATGCAATCAATAAGAATTGATAGTATTACAGCCTTCAATTGTTTTTAAAAATAAAAAAGTTTATCTGCCCTTATCCTTTGCATACTGACACTTCGGATCAGGCAGAAAGAATTGAAAAAGAAAATTACTCTAAACTTAATTATTAAATGCTTAATCTTTCTGGTTTCCCTCCCAGTAGTGATAAGAAACAAATAGGAACATAAACAACTTTGTCCAGATCGTTAAATTTAATAGCTCCCTCAAATAGATTATATCCCATCCTTGTCTTTCTGGTTTATAGACATTCAGAATGGAAATCCTTCTGGAAAACCTTCAGCCAAAAACCAGCTGTTAGTTACAAACACCTTTATTTTGAGTGGGCATGACGATGAGACAGAGGAAAGAGTCACTATGCCACTAAAATGCACGAGGGTCGAGAATATCTAACAACACAAGTAGAAAAAGACAAGAGAATCACAGACAAAGTAATTTGAGGCAAATAAAATCGTAATTATATGACATAATACAAACAGAACTGAAATAACATTTGTATTGCTACATCGAAAACTGAGATCCAGCAATACATTTTGTTCTGTGATCCTTCGTTACATTCTTCCCTTACTTTACTTTTACTAACCTGGTCACAAACATTAAATGTGGGCTAATAAAAAAAAAAAAAAAAGAAACAAAAAGTGATATGGAGAGAAAAACAATGTAAAAAAATCATTTAAATTAAAAAAAAAAAAAGCAAATAAATTTAGAAGCAATACAGCTAGCTAACAAAGCAATAGACAACAATACCTTCATAGGAATGTTGGTTATTGTGGTTGAAGCCAGATCAAAGTGTTGTTGTACCAAAACATTCAGTTTCGTAGCCAAATGCCGTCCTGCACGGACACTGTGCACTTCACTGGTTAAAACAGGTGAAAGCTAAAATAAATTGACAGAGAGCACACAGTGTTAATGGATTAGACTCCAATATCATAGAACAATGCAAAACACTTGAAACACTAAACACAGAACACTTATACTATTAAATTCGATCAGAAAGAAAACAGTCATGGAAAGTCATAAAGAAAAAAAGAAAAACTGCTTCTTGTTCAGAATTCTGTAGACTGTGTCAGTCACTACAGTTGCAGTTTCTGCAACATGTCCTAAAGTTAAAAGCATGCTAGGAACTCTGAGTCATTAATTGGTAATAGTGAGAATTAGTACCAGGACATGGGAAAAGAACCCTCCTTCCAGGTTTCTCTCTTTTACCCACTGAGTAACAGCTGCAAAGCTCTTTTTAACTATCTGAATATTAGACAGAAACAAAGCACAAGCTGTAAGTTGCATTTGATTTTCCAAGTAATGACACTGCTCATTTTTAAGCCTAAAAAACCAATGATTGTCTTACAAAGGAAAGACGTGATCATTTATACAGTTTTGCTTCTTTTTGTTCTTTTAAAGCCTGACTAGTGAGCATTTCTGTACAATATCTCAGAACAGTAGTTGCATTCCCTTTCACTTGTGAAGTAGGATGCAAGACTAGATGCCTTTTGCGCTAAGACCAAGACATCTTCCTTGCATTCTTTTGCTATATTAGTACATTATTCTTAACAGAGCAGACCGAACATCAGCACAATACAAAATCATTTGCACACATTTGCATACAAATTCACATAGCACACATTTTTGCTACAACTGAAATGTTCACATAAAATAATTTCTTATATGCATTATTTTATCTTTTTATTTCATGATTTTTCATGTTTCTGTAGAGTAATTTAAAGATCTGATGAACGTCAAGTATTCCATATTCCTATGACATGTTACCCCTTCCTTTGGAAGCAGACATGCCTTCCAAGGCTAGCAGTTGACCACACAGATCAAAGCACCATTTTGGTGTCATGAGAAAATCACTCAAATAACAGTTAAAAATCATAACGCATCAGCTTGGATAACATGGAACACCGTGCTGAGCAATACCACTGTAATTTAACAGATACATGTCAGAGCATGCTGCTAGCTAGCAATTCAAGCAGGCCTTCTACAGAGCAGTTATTCAACTCATCCATCCAACATGCCAAGTAGTTTGTGGTTTTCCATTCAATTCCTTCTCAAAAGAGAAATCAAAGCAAACATTCTCTCATCCTACAGCATTTATTTCACACACAAAAAAAGCATGAATTATTACTGCAAGAAAAGTAAGAAATGAAAAATATGATTCAATGTATGCTTGTACACTACGAAAGAAAACATGCACTTCAGATGGCAACGTGCAAGCTGCCAACTTTTCAAAGAATTGCCACCTGTATTTTTCCCTATACCTTACCAGGGGCCCAAAGCTTTGTTGAAGCCTGATTTGCATTGCCTATTGGAGTCTGATGCTGTTCCTAATACTGGGATACATTTTCTCATTTTAAGACCTTTACCTCTTTTTTAGGACGATCTGAAACAAGGCTGTCTTCACCAACCGGGTACGTGTGGATTAAGACCAATTCACATTTCTGGATCTGCATCAGGCTTGAAAATAAAACATTCTATTTAACCTACAGAGCGGCAAAAAGTATTAAAAAAGTATCTCATAGAAACTACATGATCTCTTGAGACTCATCTGGCCAAAAGAACACAGAATCCCGGATGGCAAAATATACAGTTTCTAGAAAATGCTTTCAGAAACAAAGTTACATAAATGATATTCAAAAGCATCCTTCAAAATAAAGTATCAGAATAAGCACTTGTGCATCATTTCTAGCTCTTCAGCTGCAATAGTACTGTGCTACATTTTTACAGATAAACGAAGCAGATCCTTAACTTGCGTACTGTTTACCTTCATCGTCTGAAAATGGACACTACAGAGGATTTGTCTCAGCAAGTGTGCCTGCAAGCATTAACAGGGGAATTCTGGTGAACATGGGGCTATGCCAATTTCATGTCTATCTCCTAACACAGCTGGAAATCTGGAAAGATTGAGACACTCTCTTGCATCCGTTGCCACAGCAATGTATGAAAAATTACCTTTTTGAAAAAAATTCTTCCCTGTGAGGGTGGTGAGACACTGGAATAGGTTACTTAGTGAGGCTCTGAATGCCCCCTTCCTGGAAGGGCTCAAGGCCAGGCTTGAATGGGGCTTTGAGTAACCTGGTTTAGAGAGAGGTGTGCCTGCCTACAGCAGGGGGTTGGAACCAGGTGATCTCAAAGGTACCTTCCAACCCAAACCATTTTATGACTTTATGGTAGGTCACCCTTTACAATGGACTTAACACCTGATTTCCTGGCAGTAGTGTCCTTCCATACATATACAAAACTGCATTTGCAGCAGCTAAACATAGCTTCTGCTATATAAGTGCCTATGGAACAATGAAGGATAAAATCTCAAGCTACTATATATTTTGCAAGGTAACATCCAATTCCTGCACCAAACAGTTCACTGTGTAATTAGACAAAGCACACGGTAGAAAAGTGGCATAAGGAGATCAAGAGGTACCTTTATCCCAAGGGAACGTATCAAACACAATAATTTAGAAATTAACAACTACTTTCAAGCCGCTCAGCTATTTCAGTCTAAGAAAAAGGAAAGTGAAACTAATTTGCTGCTTTCAAGAAAGAATGCAGACGCACAGCTGGTAACTGTGCCTTGTTACAGGACTGTAACATCTTGTGTTTTAGATAAAGATAAAAGATGCAACCTGACAAAATATTGTCTTACGAGGATAAGGAATGATACTTCAGCTGAGAACCCTCTATTTCACAGCAGCTTTCAAACCACTCATCACAAAAAGGTTTTAGAATTTACATTTGTATGTCTTGGAGAACACACCAGGCACACGTAGGGAAAAACAAACGGCTGAAGGTATACTTACTGATCTGAATTAGCTGCAAGCTTGTTATGTTCATGAATGGTTTCCTGAACATAATCCTCAAGCATCCGAACATGACTGTCACTGCAGAAAAATGAAGTTTTATGTAATATTATAAATCCTCTCATTCAGAGCAACAAGCCACTACATGCTTTTCTATTTAAAGTGAGATTTTTTTCATTGGTTACTGCCGCATATATCCATAAACAAAAGCATTAATAAGGCAAGAAGCGCTTTACTAAGAATATAGCTACTTAGAGCATTAATTTATAGCAATCAATGAAATACTTCTAAAAGTGTACGAAATCCCTTTATTTATTGCTGGCAGAAGCAAATGATAATACATACCTTTTTGCATTAGTAATACAGATTATTCTTCCTCTATTTCCAACACGTTCTGCATTCTCCATGAGCATGGTTCGAGCCTCATGTTGGTATTCTGTTATTTTGCAAAGTGCTTCAACCGCAGCAACCAGCCCGTGAAGTATGCTGCAGCACTCAGGATCTGCCCGAGGATTAGGTGGCCCCACAGCTGCTAAGGCTGCCATTAACTGGATAAAGGAATGACTGAAAGTTACTTTTAAGGCATCTGTTAAAGTGTCCAGCTATGAGAAAAAGTTACCATTGCAACTAACTTTATATGTTACCTCACATTGTCAGGAGAAAAGCAAATAGAGCAATAGAAGATCTGTATACGCTCCCAGACTTTGGAAAAACACTGACCCCAAGCCCTATGCAGCTGATCTCCTATGTGTTAACAAGCCTGTACAATATAATATCATTTCTCATAGAAAAAAAATATATAGCCATAATTGCAAATGATATCCAATACCTATAAGAAATTCTTACTTTATCAACTGCAATTTGCTTTTATTTTCTGAAAACTTGGAAATCCAGTTGCTTCCTAAAGTAAGTTTTTCAGAAAATGAACCCATTAGATATGAGTGAAAGTGAGAACAAAGAACACAAATACTGTTTATATCCTTTTTTAAGTTTATTTGCACAAAAAAAGTGTAAAGCTCAAAAATAATCACTAATTTACAAATGAAATGCATACCCAGATAATTTCTTCATACCATTCGTTTTAATACAACTTGATCCTGAAAGCTGCTTATATTTCTAAATATTGCTGCCTATACAGATCACCCAGTCTCCCACGCTACTACTTAAAATATTACTATGTAACAATTTCAGACCACATCGATCCACTATCATTTTAATTCATAACATAAATATTGAATATAGAATCACTGAATGGCTTGGGTTGGAAGAGACCTTAAAGACCACGCAGTTGTAACCACCCTGCCACAGGAAGTGTTGCCACCCACCAGATATACATCTCTGCTTATATTGGGGGCCCCAGGCCTGGATGCAGATGAGACCTCATGAAGGCAGAGTAGAGTGGGACAATCACCTCCTTCACTCTGCTGGCCGTGTCACTTTTGGTGAGGGCCAGGATACAGTTGTTGGCCTTCCTAGCTGCAAGCACGCACTGCTGGCACCCATCCAGCTTTTTTGTCCACCAGGACCTCAAGTCCTCCACAGGGCTGCTCTCAGAAAATTCTTCTCCCAGTCTGTACTCAAGCCTGGGATTGCCCCAACCCCAGTGCAGCACCTTGCATTTGCCCTTGTTGAACCTTGTGCCTTAATACATCTTCCAGACTGATCTGCTCCGTGATCTTTATACACACACACACACACACAAGTGAGGCTCACTTCTCTAGGGAGACTATTTGGGTGACAAACAGGTGCCTTGGTGCTTCTCAACAAGAAGTCCCAGTTATTTACACCCTTTGCCTTTTCTTGGTGGCACTGGTACTAATAAGGACCAACTCAATATGGTTGTCCCTTCCTGTGCCTTGATTGTTACCCACATCCTCTCTTATTTTCAGCCCCAGAGCTGCATGTCTGTTATGCAGATAGATTTCAGGGGCAAAGGCAGACTCCTCCTCTTGCTCCGAGTAGAGAAGAGGCTGCCATATCCATTATCTTGCATTTTATTGGAATCTATCTCCTCAAGGCTGAAAGCCGGTTTAGTTTCTTTCCCTTGCAGGGGAAAGAATATAGACAGTGCTGTCAGTCTGCCTGCAACACTGCACAGTACAACATCACTCCCTCTCATATTTCTGGGTACTGCACTGCCTGATGATTTTCCTCATTCAATCTGGACACCTGCTCAGGAATTTCATTGAGCTGGGCATGCTGAGAACCCCTCCTCCCCCACCCTGTCACTTGGAGGATGCTGGAACTTCCTACAACCAAAACCCTGGGCAGCTATCTTTGCACCTACGGGGGGGCTCCCACTGCTGCTCCCAACCCTGCCCCTCAACCTCTCCCACACAGGCTGGCAGCCCCTGCCTGTTCTCATCTCATCCCGGGGACTCCCCAGTTGCAAGACCCTCTTCACCCCACCCCAGCCTCCATCCATTCACCTCCTGCTGCGCTGCAGAACATGCCTGCATGGGAGCTGATCACCTTGGAGAGCAACTAGTAACACATCACAATTTGCCCTGTGATTAAACTAAACATTCATAAAAAAAAAAAGAATGTCTACAATGCATACCTCTTGCAAGTTCTGGTCTTCTTGGGTCCAAGAATTCAAAACATGAGCTCCGGAATCACTCACAATGAAATTTACCTACAAGTATTTTAAAAGTTCATGTCAGATAACAGTCAATTAAGACCGTGGATTATGGCCATCTCCCCAAATCCAAACTGACAAGGACTACACCTCCTCCTTCAGACTAACTGATACCCTGCAGATGTACGCAATTACAAGCCAAACTAAAAATAAGACATGCACAAAAAGCATTCAGTCCTGCCACATTCATAACATGACTTAGACAGTAAACGATTAGCAACTTCTTATTCAAACATTTGCTTTTAAACCATCAAATCAACCTTGATACTGAGTTAATATTTCACGATATTATAAAGTTTTAATAAATAGGTAATATTTTCAGTAGAAAAATCTACTGCAAACTTCAAATACTGCAGTACAGCAAACTGTTCTCCAGATGTCACAGTAGATTACAGGGTAAATACCTAGCAAGATCTACTCCACATCAAATAGCAAATTACATTGTAAAGCCAGCAGAAACAGTCAAGAGGAAGAACATCTTCCATCTCAATTTCTGGTTCTTACAGCACACAGGCTTCAGATTAGTTATATGATTTAAATCAACTGAGCATATACTTGATATAATCCCATGATGGGACAGTACTGCAGTTTAAATTAAGCAGATGCTGTCTGAGAGCCAGGACATGCAATCCACCAAAGCAGTGAGGCTGACATATCAAGCCACTAAACTTCCAGCAGCATTTGTTAGTCAGGCAAAGCGCTGCTACTTTCTGAAAGAGACTTTTGGCTGCCATTACTTTGTAGCAATATCACTGTCACAACTTCTTCCTTCACGTTTTTTAAGGCGATCAGCCCCAGGAAATTTCCTAAGAGTTTACTCAATAATACGACAACATCAGGAACCAGAGGTTAGTGACAGAGCCACCAGGTATTTCTGCTTCTAAAGGGCAGCTGTGCACCCTCTCACTTTTTCAAACCTGCCTCTAAGGAGATATCCCACCTATTCCTATTCCTACCCAATTCCTTTGGATGAGACCTCGAGGCATTGAAAACCCTAAAGTACTACTAGGTACATACATCTAGAATCAGAGTATGATATGCAACAAAACCTCCCTCAAGTTTTTGTGAGCATGTTACCTTAAAGCACTTCTCACATTCTGCACAAAACATGCAAAGGCCCCCAAAATTAGCATATAATGGGACTCTGACGCTATTTAACGCAATTTAAAAAACAATTCACTGTATCAACAATACAAATATACTCGTCTCATAAATTATACTTAGACTTCTAACAACAGCAAATGGTATTAAAAAGCTTCATAAAAACACAAAAGTACCCATTACTTTACTAAGTACCATGCAGAATTTGTAGAAAAACTTACCAGTTTCTTGAAAGGAAAAATGTCATACATTATTCTGCAGTACTCCATAGATGATTCCACTGAACAGGTCCACAGTGATTTCGATATAGGTGCTAGAGGTATGATTCCTTGGGTCCGGTTCTTTACTAACATATCAAATTCAACATGCTGTCTACAGGATTCTGCCATATACGGGCAGTGATCCACAACAAAAACAGTTTTATGAGACTCAGAGAAGATTTTCATTTTCTTCCTAAAACAGATATTAGAGTTAGAAAAAAAAAACAAAAAACATAGGAGACAAACATATCACAGAACTACTGCAGGGTTTATACAGCACAAAAACATCTTACTAGAGAGCTTGAGTTCTGAAGAGGTTATTTCACACTATTTAGATTATACATTGTATCCATTAGGTGTAGTAACATCCTATTAGGCTTCAGGACAAACCACAAAGACTATTTACACAGAGAGAAAAACATCTTAGCCCTTATATTTAGCGTACTAGATGCCTAATCATTTCTTTGTCCCCCAGGAGGAAAGATACAGAAAATGCGAATGCATACAGTTGAAAAATAACAATAACACACCGCATTACCTTCCTCCCTCCTGTGATTAAAAGGTATGTTTAAGCAAAAACCGTACCGAAACGGCTTGCTATCTAAAGCTTTCCTGCTAAAAGTAATAGGAAAAAAGTACATGATTAGGCTACACGGGCTCTGAAAGAGCAGCAGTATCAAGGCTCTCAGGTTAACTTCCAGCCTTTGCTTTACACTTCTCAGTCAGAAAGCGTGAGGAAAGAAGCACGCGACAACGACGAGGAGAGCACAGCCGCAGCAGCGCCCGGCGCGGGACCCGCCGGAGGAAGGGGCGCGCGGGCGGCGTCTCTTACTTGGGCCGGCTCCTGCGGTGCTGCAGCAGTCCCGGGCCTCCTCCGCGCCGCGCCCGGGCCCTGCCGCGGGCTCGCTCCGGGGAGGAGGGGTAGGCCCCACGGGGCGCCCTAGAGAGGGCCGGGCGCGGGCGCCTGCGGCCGGGCGGCCTCCATGCCCCTCCGCTCGCTTCCTCGGCGGCCGCCGCCGGCTCGGCGGGGAGCGCGGGGCCCGGCTCCGGCCTCCGCGCCCGGCGCCCGCGGGGGTGGGAGAAGCGGCCGCAGCCCCCCCCGCTCCGCCCACCCCTGAGGCCGCGAGACCCCCGCGCGGCCACTTACGCCGCTGGCGTAACGGCTCCCCCAGCGCTGGCAGGGGGAGCGCCTCTCCCCTCACCCCTCCTCACCCACTCCCCGCCGGCCCCGCCAGCCAGCAGGGCCCCGGCGGCGCGCCGGGGTCACGCAGCCCCCATGGCCCGACCGCCCGCCCCGCCGCGGGCCACCCTCCGCGGCTTCGCGAGATCCCGCGAGACCGCCCGCCCACGTAGCAGCACGGAAAAAGGCCAATGGGGAGATACAAGGAAGAGCGGATGGTATGGTGAGGCCTCGCGAGACTTGAAGGCTGAGGTGCAGCGCGGCCGCCCTCGCTCCGCCCCCGCCGCCATTTGACAGCGGGGCGGGCAGCCGGGCCTCACCCGGCGCCGGGCGCTGCCGGAGCCGCCGGTCATGAGTGAGTGAGGGAGGGAGCCGGGGGCCCGGGGCCGCGATGATGGGCAGCTGGCGTGAGGGAGCAGCGGGTGGTGGGACTGAAGGGGTTGGTGGGAGCGGGCCGGTCGTGAGCTGCTGTCAGCCTAACCTGCTCTCTGTGTCGCGACAGGTGGCCCGCGTCGCGATAGGCCTGGCTGGGGCACGGCATGGCTGAGGGAAGGCTGAAGGAAGGCCAGGCGCGCTTCTTAAAGCTCCTATAAACTGTGAGGCTGTGCAGCGTTACGGGGAAAAGGAAGAATTAGGCTGTAGTAGAAGGCGGTTTTCAGTACTGAGGAAAGAGTAGACGCAATACCAGAGGGAGGCTGCGGTGCTGGCGGAGCCTTTGTTTTTTTGTTTGGTAAAGTGCAGCCGAATTAGGTAATGAAAGCAATTAGTCAATAGCAGGAGGCGGCAGGAAATGAGCGTGGGGCGGCAGCGTTGCTGCGCTGCTGGAGTTGCTGCTCCCGCTGCTACCTGTTCGCCCTGACCTGGGGCAGCTGCGGGGTGACAGCTGTGCACGGAGCTAGGGCAGAGGGCACGAGTACTGAGGTGTGCTATTGTAGTCCTTGTGCTTGCAAATTAAGCGTCTGTTTGAGTCTAATATCTTTGATTCATTGATCTTTGTTTTTTCTTGATGAATGTTCAGCTTAACTCATGTATTTAGACCTATTTTACGGCAAGGCAACAATTTTGTTCTTAATAGGCAGCCGGCTGAGAAAGTAGAAAGTATTGTAAATGCCAAGACTGAGGATACTGCTATGCCAAAAGGGATCCTAGTCAAGATCTGGGGCTTTGGATATCATGATGCAAACAGCAATCCTCCTCCTGGAGGACTGTGCATGATGTGTGCATGAAAACAGGCTATGGCTTCAGGCCTGCCAGAGCTCTCACGCCACCATGTGTGTTTGGGGCTGCTGCCTGATTTGGGGCTGCCTTCCACCTGCGCATGGTGCATGCACGGCTGCCCTGGCTCAGTCACTGTGAAAAAGCAAGTCAGTTCTGTGCCAGGAAGGAGTCACTTTTTGTTTCATGCAGTCAAAATGATAGTGCACGGAAGGATGAATGTGTACTGTGTTTAAAATGTGGTGTTGACGCAAATTGTCAGAGGTGTTAACTGCATTGTAGTCTGAATGCAAAATGTATTTTGTGCTCATGGGGAGGCCTGAGAGCCTTGTTTCGCAGTGGCTGGAGAATTCATGGCCTGGGAATTGAGTTAATGTCTGCTCTTCAAATTCTCCTGAAACACGGAGCTAATTAAATCAACTTCTGTAGCAGTTCAGTCATCTGTCATGGGAGTTCGTGTTTTGTCTGTAACCATTTTGTCGACCAGTGAGAATGTGAGACCAGATTTGGAAGGAGGAGTAAGACACAAGAAAAGCAGATCCTTAAAAGCACTGCAATACGTTGTCGCTGCCTGAAATGTTATCCAGAGTTCAAGCAGCATCTGGGCAGTACCCTCAGAAATATGGTCTGATTTTTGGGCTGTCCAGTGTGGAGCCAGGAACTGAACTTGGTGATCCTTATAGGTCCCTTCCTATTTGGGATATTCTTCAATTCCTTCCTATGTAATATTAAAAAGAGCTCCAATTGCTGAACCACAGTGTAGAAGTGAACTGCCTGCGGTAACACGCTGGTCTGCTGAAGAACTCGAATACGTAAATACATCATATGGAAGTTAAGATCAAAACTTCAGATGATAAATAGGAAGGAATTCACATTATGAATGTCCATATGAAATCTGAATATGCCAAAGTGCTACCGCTGCTTTTACGCTCTGTGCAGACATGAAGCTTGCTTGTTCAGGCTTCTTTGTCCATAAATAAGGCTTAACCTTTTTGTGCTGGGATGGTCCGTAAGAGACCATTTTGCATCAAAAACTAAAGTAAATGTTACTTGTGCTCCTCTGAACATAGGAAGTGTTAATAAAACTACCAAATAAAAATGCTTTCGGGACTTTAGACTTAGAAACTTCAGGGGCTCACACAGACTCTTCGGCGAGAATATGGCAAACTCTCTTGATCGCTTTCCTCCAACCTAACGCTCACTGGTGGGATGTTCTTGCTATCCTTGTAAATCTTTGAGGAGAATGGTGAAATCCCCTGTGTTTGAAATATCTTTTTTTTTTTTTTTTTTTTTTTTTTACTACTTATCTAGATGGTGGGAAAAGGTCAGCTGGGGATAATGCGAGGATTTCATCCAGCTTGGCTTTCTGGTCCATAGCGTGATTTGTAAAGGTGCCTAAGAAAGTTAGAAAATCAATGTGGGTAATTTTATTTCTGTAGCTGAGTGCTCGCTGACCTCGTAGGTTTATGAAAACCTCTCCTTCAGCAAATGCCCCAGCCGAGAAATGGATTTTTACAGTACCTCGAGAAAATTTCCTGAAACAAGCATCAAACCTGATGTGTTAATAAGCCTTTCTTGTTGCTATTGTATTGCCGAAGAACTTTCAAGGAGTTGAAGTAGTTTTCCTTTTCAGTAGAAAACGCGCAAGGCTTCTTAAAAGAAAACAAAACTGAGAAGCTAGAAGAATCTCTGCAACTTTAATTTATCAAGAATATGTTTTGGGGGGGGGGGGGGAAGAGGAAGCAAAGGTCCATGCATCAGAAGTAGTAACATGTATAAACATTTTGCAAGTTTAGTTAATTTCTACTTAAAGCTACTGCAATTAGAAGGCTGGTATTTTAACTATGCAGTCAGTTCTTTGTCTTAGCTCAATGGCTGTCTTGCTCTACCCTGTTGAAAACAGCACATTTTACAATTTCATCTCAGGCAGTGATGCTTGTGTTCATTTTTAGACATGAAGATAACACAGGCCTTTGGCTTTTCTGAGTTTTCCCTAAGTAATTTTCTTCTACGCTGCCATTTTTAGTGCTTCTTTCTCTACTGATTTAATTAAAATCTTCTAGCCCTCTGTATCCTTTTTGGCATTCTCTTTTGTCTTGAATTTATACCTCTCAGATAGCAAGAGAATATCAGATGCTTTCCTCACAACACGGTTTACTTTTGGTCCTTTGCTGTAATCCGTGATCTCAAAAGCAACCGAAAAGCAGGAAATGGAAAGCCAGACTTGCAGTATTTTTAAGCTACATGAAATTTTTCTACTGCTAAAAGACAGCATGGGTCTAAAATGTCAGCTCTCATTGTTTGGGGAAGAGGAGAATGTCATAGTCAGCTGCTTCATACTTAGAAAAATTCATATATGTATATGTGTTACAGAGATAGTGGTTCTCTTTATAGCAAGCGGGTGGTGGTGTGAAAAATAATACATTTCTTATCTTTAGAAATGAGTTGCACAATTGAGAAAGCCTTAGCAGATGCTAAAGCACTGGTGGAACGGCTGCGGGAACATGACAACGCTGCAGAAGCTCTTATTGAACAGACTACAGCTCTTAATAAACGGGTTGAAGCAATGAAGCAGGTTTGTTTTTCAACTTTGTTTACTCCGTCAGGAGTAGAACTTGGAAACACATCATTTAAAGTCATTTCTGTGGTCTGTTATGCAATGTAGAATCGGTGTGTTATTTGGCTAATCCTTTAATACCATGCAAAGTATTCTTATTGTGGGTGTGGCTGTCATCTAAAATTAGGTTGTTTATAATTTTGTTTGATCCTGTGATGAACTGTTGCCTGCTGTTCTAGCTTAAACATTGAAAGTTGGCGTTTATGTTAAGAGCACAGGTAAAAATGGGGTTAGTGTCCTGCAAACCATTGTGTGGTGCCTTGTGTTTTGTTCTTCTGTAAAATACTACTTGTTGTATGATTCAAATGTGCAGATTTAGTCATACAGAGGCCCTGTCGTAGTGTCTTCTGTTTAGAATACTTTATCTTTTCACTGTCTCCTTTTCTTTCCAGGTAGCCTTTTAGGCTTATTCGCTATTATTTCCATTCTGATGTTAAGCTGTCCAAGGCATATCATTAGGTTGAGTGTGACTTTCACTAGAGAACTTCTGCAAAACATAAAGGTGTCTGCTGTCTTTCCACTTGGAAGTTCATCCTGTCATTTCTGTTTTAATACATGTTAATGAGCCTGTAAAGTAACAAAATCCTGCATACTGAGGTTGGTACTAGATGATCTTTAAAGTCCCTTCCAACCCAAACTGTTGTAATATTCTGTGATACTGTATGCTTCATCCCCGTGAAACTAGTCATGCAGAGGCTTTGTAACCTAATATCAACAGCATCACATTTACCGACTTGTTGAGAGTCAGGACTCATGCATTTAGGTCTATTGGATTTGTACTCATACACGTGCATTAAGGTATCAGGAAGCCACAGAGGTGTTAGTACCTCATGGCTATTCTTTACAATGTGTTTGTCAGCTGTAATGATTTGATGATGAATTTGACCCGCACCAGCTGAAGGTTAAACCGCACCCACTGTGGAGACCTGAGGTATCAAACTTGGTTTAAAATGAGCGTTTCTATAGGGCAGTAAGTTGACAACACCTCCAGATGTGTTTTTGTTTATATAATTAATGAAAATGAAACATTTATCTTGCTGGTTACGGACTTTCACATTAGAACTGGTTCTTAGTGACTTACTGAGTAACGTTTGCCGTTGGTTACTGAAATATGGTGGGTTTGGGGTTTTTTTTTTTTTCTTTTTGTTTTTTTTTAATAACTAGTACCAAGAGGAAATTCAGGAGCTTAATGAAGTAGCAAGACATCGTCCTCGCTCTACATTAGTGATGGGTATCCAACAAGAAAACAGACAGATCAGGGAATTACAGCAGGAGAATAAAGGTAAGATTAACATTCTGTCATATTCAGGTTTTAGCCTGCATCACTCCAACCAGTGATAATTTCCTCACTGACCAAGTCCCAAAGAATATTTTCTAATAGAAGAAGTTTTCTTCTAAGCAAAACCTGTCAGTTTAACTGATCACAATATCATCTAATGCAAAGCCTCAATGTCTCAACGCCAGAACCATAATTAACAAAAAGAGCTGTATAGAACAACTGATTTGGTCCATACTTTGTGTTTGGTGTAAGTGAGGTATTATACTAGTATAAGTATTGCTTCTACAATGTAAGTATCTATATGAAGATATATTTTCCCGTTTCTTAAAAATAACTAATGTGGGAACAGTCAGGAAAAGTTGAGGTTTCTAAGTATAGTAGTACAATTCCTTCTGAAATTCCATACACTAGAATTGACAATTGGAATTAACAAATGGACAGCAGAGTCTGTTTCTGACTGAACAAGAAGATTCTTGGGCAGTCACCACTGGAATATTTGCAGTCGCAACCAAGACTTGGTGGTGGAAGGAGGGGGCATGCTTACTGAAGGGTGTATTTCAGCTTTCTCAGGCAGTAGCATTTTTGCAATGTGTTTCAGTTCTTTTCTGATAAAGTTTAACTGAATATAAAATTTTATTGGTAGAACTGCGCACATCTCTTGAAGAACATCAGTCTGCTTTGGAACTCATAATGAGCAAGTACAGAGAACAGATGTTTAGGTTGCTTATGGCAAGCAAAAAGGATGATCCAAGTATAATAATGAAATTAAAAGAGCAACATTCCAAGGTAATTATTTTGGGTTATTGGCTTTAAGGGGTTTTTTGTTGTGTTTTTTTTTCCGCTAACATGTAAGTTAGTTTGTAATGGATCAACACAGAACTTGCATCATCTCAGTTCTCATGTTATTGTATGAACTAGTTCTAATGAAACACAAACAGGAAACTTGATCCATCCAGTAGGTCAACCTTACCAGCTACTGATATTTAAGCTTTTATCAAGTAGCATTTCATTACTGTATCTACTTAATTTACTTTTGCTTTGCTTAGGTCTTTAAGGCAAGTGCTCAGTTATAGTTCCAGGTATGCATAGATCTCAGTCTAAATGCCTCAGATTGCTGTCTTAAACTTACGCTTGTGACTCCAACAAATAATCAGTTAATCTGTGCTTACTGGAAAGAGTGGAAGGAGTAAGCCAAACGTTTAGCAAAGCAGTACCAAAACGTTTTATTTTGTATCAGTGCTGTAAGTTAGCTTTATCTCTTGTGTATTTGATACCTTTGGTACCCAAGTTTGGAACTAAGGCAAAAAAGTAAAACATCGGTCCTGAAATGGGCTTCAAAATTTCGTTTAGAAACACTTTAATCAATTACAAGCTTGGGACAACAATAATAATGGAAAATAGTGTTAGATAAGCAGGAGATTTAGGCTTCAGCATTTTTATTAAGTTGGACCTCACGAATATACTTGATAAAGAGGATTTATTACCCTTTCCTGACTCTTACGGTTTCTGGAATTTCATTATTTATCCCTCTGATCAGTCTTCGCCTCCAGTAAGACTGAACAATCTTGAAGCAGTCTTTAAATACTTCTTAGCACATTAACAACAAATTCCATAATACCTAGCAAGTTAATCTCAACATTGCCAGTAATCACTGCTTTCTTAAGTGGCAACTGCCAACTTCAGTGTCTATTTGCAAAATATTATTTAACACGTTAATTTCTGCAGATCAACAAGCACCTGCCTTTAGCAGAAAAGCAGTTTCTTTTAGCATTCTTGTGTGCATGAGAATTGCTTGTAATGAGCCTAAGCATGCTGTTTGATCTCCTGTTAGTGCCCTTAACAGGCTCTAGATCATATTGATAGAGATGCCACTTGAGCTAGCCAAATGGGGACAGCTGTGTATCTGAAAGCCACAAATTCCTTCCCAGTCCTTCTCCAGGATACATCCTAGCCAGCTCATTCTTTTACAACTGATCACGGCTTCCTTTCAAGCCAAGTTTATTCTTTAAAAAATCTCTTGAAAAACGACTTTCAGTGAAGGAAAAATGCTCAATGCACTCATTCTCACTGGAAATTGAGAAGAACATAAAGATTTACAGCAAGCTCTTTCTCTCTTCCCCACCCCCTTCCCTCGCTTCCATGCTGCAAACGAACACTTAATGAGTAAACAGCTAAACCACAGCTTTGGCAATTGAAACAGCAGAGAAGGATGGGAAGGGCCGATGTTCATTTTTAATGAAGTATGTTGTTGGTCAGACTGTGATTCCAAGCAAAGGAATTTTTTTTATGATAGCTTAATTATTTCTGAGAGTTCAAGGGCAAGATGATCATCTGCTAGATGCGTGGACTTCCAGTCAAGTTCATAATTTAAAGATGGTATTACTGTTCCTCACTGTACATAGCAGATTTCAGTCCTACTGTTCTTTTTCTAGTATTATTTAATAAACGTTGTGAATTTTGTCCAAAAGTCAGGCCAGGCATGGAGAGGCTGGCCTGTTAGTAGATTTGGAATAAGAAACAGGTTGAAAGACTGGAAAAATTAAAAGCTTCTGTAAATACGTTAAAGTATTTGGCTTAAGTGAACAGCAGTGAATGCCAAAAGCACGTAGGCTCTTCATCTACATTTTCAGGAGCAATAAGCAGAGGCTCTGTAAGCGCTTCCTGCTGGTATACTGGCCAGTGAGAAAGTAAAACATCATCCAAGCCAACAAGGTCCAAGTAAGAGTTCACTTCTTAGCACACAGGGAAGATTATTTAAAATCTAACTTCCCTGCAAAGGCTGTTACACCTGTGTTAACGTCTCCTATCATCCCTCTCCTGGCAGTGGAACAAGATGAGCAAAGACAACTACTGCACTTTTTTTCCTCCTCCATGAATTTTTCAGTGAGATGCAGTAATTATTTATAATAGGAAAGTACCCTATCAGTGTTAATTAGCAGACAGAGAGAGGTCAGGCAGGACATGAGGGTGTTTCTAGAGTTCAGCAAGGACAAGGACCTCTAGAGTCCAGATCCCAGATAAGCTGAAATGGGAAGTGGATTTGAGCAGCAGTACCGCAAAAAGGGCTCTGAGTTTCCCAATTTAGGTCATAGTCAGGACGACAGCTTTGCCTGCTCTTTCTAAGAGAGAAATGCCCACCCACGGGCCAGTACTGCCTGTACCAGACTTGGGACCAGCTTTCAAACAGGTCAAATACGCTACTGTGCTCAGATGAAGTTGGCCTTTCTGCACATCCAGAAGGACATACATCAGCTCCTGCAGTACAGGAAGTTCTTGCCAGAGCAAACACGTGGCTGTCTAACAGCCATCTGGGAGACGTGGAAACTGTCAAAGGCATAGTCATTTGGGTGTGTTTTCTTCTGTAAAATTCCTAAAAGGGAACCGTGTGGCAAACCAGATTGATTTAAATGAACAGAACTGCAGTGGCTGCTCATGCTGTAGAGTTAGCACTTCTTTGTTTAGGTCTGTGTTGGCATTTTTATTGCATGACACAGCAGTTAAAATGCACATTGAATACTTTGATTATTTTTAGTAATGAAGAAACTTATTACTGAAAATATTGTTTTATCTATGTGGCGTAGGAACTACAAGTTCACGTGGACCAAATTACAGAAATGGCAGCAGTAATGAGGAAAGCCATTGAAATTGATGACAAACATGGCTGTAAAGAGCAGGAACGTATCATTCAGCTTGAAGTAAGTATGAGATCAAAACAGCGATGGCACAAATAGGGGTTTGTCTTCCTCCACCCTCCCAGTGTGAAATGCTCAGAATTGACTGTCAGACAAGAAATTGTGATTACATACAGATCAGAGTCTGGCTGTCAGAACAGGGAAACTGTCTGCCACTTATTTTGGGAGTTGGGGGAGCAGGTTACCACTACCCAAATATGTTCACAGAAGCTTTAAATTGTATTCCATGTCTCTAAACCAAATGTCTTGTTCTGACCCTACAGTTCTGTCTTTCTTGTACGGTCTTTCAGTACTTTGGGGCTTAGGAATAGCCAGCCTCCCTTGCATCTGCTGCCGGTACTCAAGGCCAGCAAAAAGATAGCTGCATGCTATCTTCATGAAGCTGGACTGTTTCAGATAATTAGGTTACTTAGGAGAATTAGTTTGATGTTTTATCAAGGATCTGAGGAGGCCATAGCTGACATTAGATTGGTCTTTGCTGTGATGCATCTTTCCAGAACTCAGGAGCAAATCGTGTTCTGTATTCTTGTAGTAGCTTCACTAAAATTGCCACAAGTCCCGAGATGCTGATTTAGACTTCTGCTTTGGTCACCTGCTCGATTTTCCAGTCTCCCTCAGTATTAAATCATTTCCTTTGTCAAAGGTTTTTCCAGTGTGCTATCAATTTGGCTGCTTTCTTGTAAGACTTTGTGGAACCAAGCCACATGTTATTAACGAGTGGGGAACGAGGTGCAATATTTAATTAATCCAGTGCTGCTACCAGCCCTAAAAACAATTTTTAAAGTCAGTAAACTCCTCAGCGAAGAGATCCTTTCTATTTGTAATTCTGTGGCGATCTGGCATGTAAAACAGATGCTGCTTTGTGCACTTACCTTATGGCATAGTTTGTGTTGTGTAAAACGCTTTTGGTTGTATTGTTCCCAGTGCTTCAGTATTTCTGAAACTCAGCCCTTAGCAAGGGAGTTAACCTTATCACAGTTACTGAGTTACGGTCTCTCTCTTGAGTTCCGGGATCGTTCACTCGTACCGCTATTTTGTTGCGCATCTTTTGTAAGCGTGTTTGTAGCAAAGGGAAGGAGAGATCCTTTATGTGGTTATCTGACTTTCTGGAGCTGTATTAAATGCCTTTTTTATCCCTCGGTTATAGCAAGAAAACAAAGGCTTGAGAGAAATTCTTCAGATAACCAGAGAATCATTCCTGAACCTTAAGAAAGAAGATGCATCAGAGAGTACATCCCTTTCAGGATTAGTAACAAGCAGTGATTTGAGCCTGAGGAAGAGCTAAAGACTGTGGAAGCCAACGAGCTTTAATTGCACACTTTACAAACGGAATATCAGGGGTCACTTGTCAAGCACTTGTTACTGAATAGGGCACCAGCAGGCTTAGGCATCTTAAACTTCCGTTTAGTGGCTTTTATACCATGTAAAATAAACTCCAATCGGTATTCTCTACGTACCGTAGTGACAGATTAATTGCCATAGGTCTAACTTCAGTAGGAAACGGATTAATGCACTTACAGAATCGGGAATTATTTTTGTATCAAGTCATTTTACAAATAAAATACATAATTTCACTTAATTTATATAATTTATTGCTCGGACAAAACTTCAGTGCACCTATTATACAATAAATGCAAGATTTAAAGTCTGATCTGTGGCTAAAAGATAGTGGCTGACTATGCTTTGTGCATGATCCACAGTTCATTTTCCCTTTTAGGAAGGTTTTTGAAATTCAGCATTTAGCAATGAGCCTCTTTAATGGAAGGAGCTAGCAGAAAGCTGAAGGGCTTCTGTTAGCCACAGGCTGTCCTCTTACAATGCAAGGCCAGTTGCTTAAACGTAGGCGACACTTTTGCAGTTGTATTTACCTGATGAGAGAAAATGAGGCTCGGTTCTCTGTAGGTGGCAAGGTGCTGTAGTCTCACATATTGCTTTGGGGATTGGCTGCCCAAAGTGGGAAACAGCGATTTGAAAGCACTCAAAGCTATAGCGAGAGAAAGATAACTGGGAGAAAGAGGGGAGAAATTCTATGGCAAGGTTAGCAGCCGGCCCACCTGCAACTATTATTTTCCCTCTTTAAGTACTAAATAGTCAAGGAGCTTTGTGTATTTTCACTGGGAGCTTTCAATACGTTACACTGACAAGACTGCTCACTTTTATTCCTGAAAAAGCTGCAGAGGTGAAAATGAATTAGCACTTTTAGAACAAGAAGTAGCTTGCATTGTATGCCTGTACACCAGAAGTGCTTCGTAAGACATATTTGCCATAAAAGAGGTGCTGAAATAATTCACATCTGGCTTTTGTCGGACTGCTTCTGTCCTTGTTCAAAGCGCTAAGGCTATTGCTGAGACTGATGTGTATGACCACATTTTGTTCAGCGTGTTACTGTAGTCTTTACTTGGAATGCACGCTTGAAGTACAGCAAAAGCTTTCGGTCACAGAAGACTGCAGATCTACGACTGGCATACACGCTTTGGTATCGGGACTGTTTAATGACTTACCTTGCAAAATGAGTTGAAGTACTCTGCAATCAGTTACCATTTAAACAAGTTTCATTTTCGGTTGCAACAATGCAAACGGGATTGAGCATTAAGCGCTATCAAATGCGGCTGTGTTAAAAACAAAGTTGATTCAGTAAAACCTCCGTAGATTCAAAGGTACGTGCAACAAAAGGTCTAAAATGGAACTTTAGATTCCCAGTGGACGGACCGACTTACAGTGAGCTTAATATTTTTGCTCTGATACCGTCCCGTGCTGCTTTACGAGAAGCAAGTGGAGTGATAGCAAAAGCGCGTAGCAGAAAATAAATGCTGAGTTTTTATTAATTAATCCATCTGCCGAGAAACGCAGCTGGAACAAGAGCTGGGGAAGGACAGGAATGAAGCTCCGCAACATTCTACGGCATTTCTTGTAGTTGGGGTAACAGCTGCTGCTACCGGAGCATCATAGCTTTTTTTTTTTTGTAGGTTTAAGAATATATTGAGGACGCTGATGTGCATGAAGGTTTTAGCCCTTTCCAAACCCTTTTTTTTTTTTTTTTCCCCCACAATACTTTATCTCAAGCTCAAATGATTACGCTTACCTGCTGTTATCTATAAAACTTTACCCATGCTTACATAACTTAGTTTTTCACATTTCTGCTGTAGCTTGCAAGCCGGTGACTTACCAGAAGCAACATCTATTGTAACGCAGTGTGTTTTGGCACTGCCAGCTGGGAAGAAATTCTGGTTTCAGGTTTTTCTGCAAGTGTCTTTTCAGCTATTGACTGATATCAGAGACATTCGCATCCGTCTGACACTGAATGCAGTTCCACGGCTGACCTTCTGCTTTGTCTCAAATACAGTCTGCAGGGGGTATAGCAGAGAAGGGTCGTTAGACTGTGGCAGTTCTTTGAGGTTGCTCTATTATGAAATAATGCTTGATTAGTGTTTATTTTTGTAAATTAAGAAATGTGACTTAATTTATCTACTCCTAGTCTTCACGTTTGATACGTCTCCCCTTCCATTCCCCTGACCTGATCACTTTAGGACTTTAAAGAGCCTTCACGTTGTGTGGAGTGACTATTTTTCATTGCATACCTGTTATTTTTGTAATGCGGATAGCTTAAGAAGAATTTATGGCTAGAATTGTGTACTGTACAGTAAACTTATTTTATCAATAAAGTTGACTGAAAACACGGATGTCTGTGTGATTAAAGCAAGGTACTGGATCCCAAATGAGCCATGTTTATAACATCTGAGGAAAAAAAAACAATGCCATTTTGCTTTCCACTGAGCTTCTTTTTGTACATTAGAGCAGACAGGCAGGCCCACAAATAGTGCTTTAAAAAACCAAACAAACAAAACTTTGTGAAATGTTAATATTCTTATGGAAAACTTAACGCTCACTTCCATTACAAGACCAAGCCCAAAGCCTTGCACGTGGGTCAGGGCAATCCCAGGTACAGGTACAGACTGAGAGAACTCCTTGAGAGCAGCCCTGTGGAGGACTTAGGGGGTCCTGGTGAATGAAAAGCTTGATGTGAGCCAGCACTGTGCTCTTGCAGCCCAGAAGGCCAGCTGTAACCTGGGCTGCAGCAAGAGAGGGTTGGCCTTCCTTGACTCTGCCCTCATGAGCCCCACCTGGAGTACTGCATCCAGGTCTGGGGCCCGAAGCACAAGAAAGAGGCAGAGCTGTTGGGTGAGTCCAGAGGAGGCCACAAAGATGCCCAGAGGGCTGGAGCGCTTCTCCTATGGAGAAAGGTTGGGGGAGTTGGGTTTGTTCAGCTTGTAGAAGAGAAGACTGGGGAGATGTCATTGCAGCCTTGCAGTACTTAATCAGAGCTTATAAGCAAAAGGGAGACCAACATTTTACACAGGCCGATAGCAAAAGGACAAGGGAGAATGATTTTAAACTAAAAGAAGGTAGATTTCAATTAGAAATGAGGAGATTTACTCAGAGGGCAGTGAGGCCCTGGCACAGCCGCCCAGAGAGGGTGTGGGTGCCCCATCCCCAGAGCTAGTCAAGGCCCTGGGCAGCCTGAGCTGCTGAGCAGCAGCCCTGCCCGCAGCACAGGGCTGGGGCTGGATGGGCTCACCACCCAAACCAGTCTGTGGTTCTGTGATCCATGTATTTATTTATTTTAAACAAATACAGAGAAGCAGAACAAATAACAAAAAGTAGCCCATAGGGCTGTGATCTTTGTATCAAAACACTTTGCTACAGCTGAGAATGTGACCGTTACATTGTTTTCCACAAGACTGAATAAGTCGCTTTGACTTCACTCAGTCTCCGGGTTCGTTTCTCTGATGGGTAAATGATAATGGCAGTGGATTACACTCACAAGTTAGAAGCGTAATGTTTTCTCCACTTCCTTGTGGTTTCTCAGAAGAGAAACTTGCTTTCAAGATCAAATCGCTTGTTGAAGGCAGGTAAGGAGATGTCAAGCTGTGTCGTAAACAAGCATTGGACTATTAGACCAAGGTAAAATCTGAAGGGCAGCTTGAAGGTGGACTATGTTGTACAACTAACAAATCCTTAGCCCTGGCTTTTTAACAAATTCTTGGAACTAGAAGATTATATAGAACTGCAGAGCTAAAGGTACCGTTGTCATGCAGAATTGTATTTACTGAAATCACTTTGTAGATATTCAAGATAAGATTTAAATTGGCTTAGGAAGTTTCTGGTTTCTTCTAGATTTGAAATGAGTTCATCAATAGGTGTCCAAAGGGTGCATTTTTGAAGATCCAGTTGCAGGTTTGAACTTCCAGCACCAACAAACGCAGGGTGATTGGTGCCCCCCATTCTCTGATCGTATGCCCAGGAATACAGCAAGCAATTTTTAAATGGATTTCATGCAGCTCCTCGAATTACCATCTAGGCACGCAGCAGCTGCTTCTTATGTGTGCTATCTGGGCTTCAACGCTTCCTGGACATGACTTCCTTTCCCCTGGGCTTTTAGGATAAATTAATCCAGCTCTTTATGAGCACATTAGATGATTGGCATTACACCAGAAGAGAGCATGGGTAACGTGGAACAATTGGACAAAGTGGGTTCTGTTGCTATTTCTCTTTTGACAAGTCAGAAGACCCAGCACTGCAGCAGGTAGGTAAGCTGTTCACAGCTTCATGTCTCTCCCAGCATGAGCCAAGTTGGTGCTGTTTTGGAGTTGTCTCCTTCCAGTATGCAGCAGAGTACAATGTCTTGTATACACAAGCAAGAGGCTGCTGTGTCCCCTTCCTCCCTCTGTGACGCACAGCACTGCTAAACAAGCAGTTCACAAATTGCTGCTTTCGTCCTACCCAAACCTACACTACCTGAGGACAGTGGGGATGGCAAAGCTTCCCAACTAGGCCCTGCTGGGAGTGTGAGTAGTTCCAAGACTGCCACCTACCTGTTAGTCACATCCAGCCAGTAGCTTCTAACTGAAAATAACTACAAGCCTCTTGCCCACAGAGGGCAAAACATTAACCAAGGCTGATGTTTTCTCAGAAATCCCTGTTGTAGGGTTTACGCCACAACTAACAGCTACACCCCTAGAAGAGCGTCAAGTGCTATATAACCCCCTGTACGTAACCTATTTCTACCACCTGCTTGAAAGGATGTAAGAACAGTAACCAGTACATTTTCTTCTTATTAAGCAGTAGCAGCACACACCATTAGACCAGAAGATAAAGGTCCACCATTCTTCCCAGTGACAAAAGCTGCTTACATGGGATACAACTGCAGGGATGATAATGCAGCTTATATTGTGTGCCCCTTGTCGTGATCTCCCATCACCTATTCCAAAAATCAAAGCACAGTGCATCTCTGGAAAGCCAAGCTTGCTCTTGTTTCAAGATATGCTTTCTGAAGATCTGGGGAAGCAGGTGGGCAAGCTGCTTTACATACATTGTGCTCCATGAAATATAGGAGTCAGCCTGGGTTTCTGTTTAAGATAATAAAGGAAAAGGACAAAAGAAACTTTTCCAAAGAAAAAGATCAGTGTCCTTGAGTCTAGCTGTGCCACAGCTCATTTCATAACTGGGAAAGTGAGGAGGAAGAAAGTTTCTCCTTCAGCTTTAGGGCAGTTCTGCACGTGCTTCAGTCCTAGAAAAGCTGTAGGAGCAATGAGGACAGACACCATGATGCGATCACTGCAGCACTGTTACAGTGCAGCGAGGACTGCAGAAATGCACCGAAGCAGTGACAGCAGCGGGTGGGTTCTCTAGGGCAGGAGAGAGGCAGATCATCATAATGCAGGAGGCTCCAGCTTACAATCAACACACCTGGTTTTATAGAGTATCAGCATCCAGAACTTCCCAAGAAGCATTAAATAGCATCAGTTTAAGCTAGCACAACTGCAAGGTAAGTGCTTCCAGTGAGAGATGCTGCAGTGAGTAGTCTTCTGTACTTGTACAGTACAGAAATGCATAGCAAGCTGGAATCCAGTCTCTCTTGCAACTGCCACAAATGGCACACAAGAGCCTTAAAAAAAATCCCCCTCACTCTCCCCCATAGTGCTGCAGTGAATCAGTTGGTATATTCTTAAACAGTCACCAGTAAGCACCATGGCTTATGGAACACAAAAATAAACCACACACAGTCTTTAATTCAAAAAAAAAAAAAAAAAAACATCATCTCCAGTTGAGGATCTCAGAGTTCCAAGCCAAGTTATGCCCCAGCCTTCCTACAGGATCTGGCAGACTTGTTTCCAGTCAAGAGCTTGACATGCTGTCTTTTGTCCTTTAGAACTTTGCCCAATGAAGCTACAGACACCTCTTCAGGTCTTGCATTCATACAGAATGCGACTGGTCTCAGGCTGGACCTCAGGGTGTCACTGTGACTGCAGTCACTCCTTAAGACAGGTCAGCTGGGCTTCTCCTACCACATCCTTTGAGCGCCTAACATTTCAGAACAACCAGCTTGCATCAGCATTTGTGATCGTAAAAGTGATGCCAAATTCAGCATGAAGACATCCCTTCAGTTACAAGATTATTTCAAAAGACATCTTTATTATAAAAAGATATAGAAAATTAGAGTTCAACTTGTTTCTTTCAGAATGCTAGTCACAACAGTTAAAAAACAAACAAGGTAAACATGTTTAAGAGCATTTGTATACCAA
Source organism: Alectoris magna (assembly GCA_030625065.1). NCBI lineage: Eukaryota > Metazoa > Chordata > Aves > Galliformes > Phasianidae > Alectoris > Alectoris magna. Next base: position 130,182,102 of record CM060560.1, on the reverse strand, counting down.
ATAAGTGTTTGCTACTTAGTCAAATACACAAAGACAAGCTCAGTATCAGTGCAGTAAGGGCAGTCAGTGAACATCCATCCATCAGGGACCAAGGAAAGAACTCCTCATTTTCCCCCATCTGCCACACAGAACAGCAGAGTGAAGCAGGACCCTAACTGTAGGATTTCAGCCGTGCTCAACTGTTGGAAGTAGATGTACCAGCTCAAAGCAGTCATGGGATTTGTCTCTAAACATCAGATCAGCTCAGAGGCCATACCATGCTACTAAGTTTCACTCCTTAAAAGCCGAGAAGTGGCTGTAAAATTGAGTTACTTTGAAGTCATTGATTCCTTTCTCCTGCTAGGATGTTTAAGCCTTCAACTAAGTTCTCAGAGTAGCACTGCCACTTTCCTTAGAGGAATGACACACTTACTACCAAAAATTTGAAGTAGTGGCTGAGAATTGAAGCTTTACCAGCAGGTTATTCACTAGCAGTGGTTCCATTCAAGTAGCAGAACACAGCCATTCACCTCCAGACAGGAAGGACAATGTACTCTGCTGCCCATACTAAAGGTACAAAGATAGGAAGGGGAAATTAAAATTAAAAAAGAAAAGTCAGAAAGAGCCACCAAAACCTGTATCAAGAATCAATGCAATGCATTACTTTCACTGCTATTTAATATAAGACAGACCACAATGTAAACACCAAGGATACAGACCAGGACTGGGCAGGGGGTGCACAGTAGAACCCAAGGACAGCCTCAGGTTGTGAGCCAAACCCACAACGCTCCAGTCTTCATTTTGAAAATGGCTGCTTGTTTTATTTAAGGAAGTGAATAAAGCCACCAAAAAAGATGCAATTTCCCACTGAACACAAGAATGGTCCTTTATCTGTTTTACACTGCATTCTACTTCGGGCAAATGCAATTAAAGTTGGTAAGGAACATACTGAGTCAGCAAGGATCTTGGTCAGTATTTTGCCCACAGTATGCTGCTCTCACATGAGAGAACAGCAAAAATTAGAAGACTTATTGATTAAAGAAGGGAAAAAAAAAAAAAAAAAAAAACCAACCACAACAGTTAGTGTTTCAACTAATTCCAGGAAAGACTGACATTGGTTGTAAAGTGCTTATTCCAGTTACTGTCTTCAGCAGCACCTCATCAAAAGAGATGATGCCAGAGACAAAGCAAGTCACAGGCTATTCAGAAAGCAAACGAGGAGGCAAGCCACTTGTGTTCTCTTAGCAGTCATCTCTGTACAAAGACCAGATGACCAGCCTGCTACAGAACCAAGCAAAAGAGAGAGAGTCTTGTCTCAGATCAGCTCCACTTCCCAAGCCCCAGTGTACTCACAACAGTTAATTCAGTGCAGTTTAAATTCAAGTCACTTAATTTAGCTTGCAAGGTTCAGTAATACTCCTTGGACCCAACTGTGTCCGCAGCCACACATTTTGTACCCATTACAAGATGATACTTCAGTTCCTGCTAGAACTCCTATGTATGACCTTTGTCTTTCCTCCCTTGCAAGATGGCAAATTGCTCACCTCCGAGAGCAAGTCAGGCAATATTTTGGCAGCAACTTTCACACCGTGAGGGAAGAACCAGAGTTGTACAGGTTGGTTACTTTCTAAAGTCTGTTTTATACTTCACATACCTGAACATCAAACTAGCTCACTGCAAGACAAACACCTGTACTTGATCCTTAATATGATATCTCTGGCCAGACATATGCATGTTACAACAGCCTGAGTGGGCCACTGAGGAATGTCACAAAACAGCATGTAGTGGACAGGACAGATAATTTTTCCTTCAAGTTGAAAAAACAGCCTCCTCTTACTACACAAGACAAGTCGACAGTGGTAGAAGCCTGCACCACTGACTGGTCTGCTGGTGATAACTTATCTTGTCACTCTTAGATCCTTCCTCTCTGTTTCCACCGGTTATTGAGCTGGTTACAGAAGCAGTGGAGTTCTTTCCCCAGCTGACTGCTCTTTCCGAAAAAGCTCTTTAATCTGTAGCAGCTTGCTGTGGATCCTCTCTCTTAGGGGAGGGATATGATGGCTGGGGTCTAAGACATTTGTGCTTCTGCGCTCCCTTTCCCGTTTCCAGGTGAGGTAAGGGTGTGGTGGGAAGGGCACTTCACTTCTCTCTCGGCGAAGCTGCACAGTGACTCCACTAAGGGCTAGCATTATCCACACCGCCAGGACAATAAAGTCTAAAAGAAAAAACAACACCAATTCCCATAAAACTTGAAAGGAAATGTGAAGTTCATGCACGTGCTTAAGATTAAGATGGATGGGGCTTTGGGCAACCTGGTCTACTCACAGCAGAGAGGTCACAACAAGATGATCTTTAAGACCCCCTCCAACCCAAACCATTCTATCATTCCCAAGCACAAACACTGACACATTTAGAAACAGGGAGGAATGACATATTGCCTCTGCATCCTCACGGGCAGAGAGAATAATTAAGCAAAGGCAAGAACAAGCACGTTCAGTCACTGTCCCTTAGACTGCCACTCCGCAAACATAACAGCCCAAGCCTGAAAAGCACCTCGGGTAAGTGCCTTGTTAGGCAACATCTGCTGGAAGGTTCATGTGTGAGTCAGCTCAGTGTTACTTTTGGAGGACTGAAATTCACCATTTGGGTGTTAAAAGCTCACACCATACTTCTTATGTTACCTTTTCAACCCCTCAACATTTATTGTTTACAAAGGCAACGGTGCAGTTCTCTAGCAAATATTTCCAACTTTTTCTTTTAAAGTAAGTATAAGAACAGCACTCACCATTTGTTTGAAAAGGCACATTGGTGTAAGCTCTGCTGAAGTAATCATTGAGGAGCCTTCTGAGCAAGTCTAAGGCAATGTAAGCAAGACTTGTGTAGACATAACATGCAATAGCCAGGACCACTGAGTAAGAGCCTACTATTCCACAGGCCAGTATGTTCAGCTGGAAGGGGGAAGAAAAACAGAACTTGAAAAAACTGACCAACACTGTACTCCCCCACCTTTTCAATGCAATGTTTTATCAGTTCTACCAAAAGAATTTGGCTCCCCACACTCTGTTATCCAGGCATCCTATTAAGACAGCATAGGCAGGCCAATAAAAGTATTACTGGTCGTTATGTGCAAAGCTGCAAAAAGATCATTCCTTTGCTTATGGGCTACTTAGTACAAGTAGCAGTGAATAGGAACTCGGAGCTGATCCCGCGCTGAGTTTCATGAAGCTGTGTTGGATCTTCTACACATCTCACAGGACTGCATTTTGGATAATGGTCTGAAACCCTTTTTCCCCCTCCTCCCAGGGAGGAAGAACAGTCTACTTACAATTCTTGGACAGCCAACAAAAAGCACTGGAATCATCAAGGCCACAGAAGAAAAGGTCACCCAGAACACAACATCATCACGGAACACCCTGTAGTCTCCTACAAAGACACCATATTTCTCAAGTAGCTTTATGGTATTAGTAAAACAATCACTTTTTTTTTTTTTCCTAAGTGGTTGTAGTGGTACACTCTTCTCTAAAGATTCTGTACATTCAGAAATTTTAGAAATACCTGGAGTACAACAGGGAAAAAGTTAGCTTTTGAGCTCAAATGCCAATTAAAGTGCACCATTAATCAGAACAGAAGATTTGTTCCAGTTTAGCACAAGTCCTAAATTGGGAAGCAGATCTCGATCATCAAGCAAGTTCTTTGGTGAAGTATACACTACTCATCTGATAAAAGTGAAAAGCAGAGTACTTCCATCTAACAAGAAGCCATGTTATTGCCCATATACTTTTATAGTTTATAAACCCGTACCCACATAGGTTTTACTATAGGACCTGGTACAAGTGCAACCACCGCAATATATGGCAAGAAGCTCTTCTGGCTTTAGGAAGAATAATTAAGTTACTTCATTAAATGGTACTTTGCTCCCCCTGTTTTCAAAGCCCTGTCAACTAAACAGGGGACTAGCTGACTCTAATTCACTCACCATTTTACTCTAGTAAAAAGCAACCAGGGATTGCATGGATTATCACATAATCACAGTAATTTTTTTTCTGTTTTGAGTAAAACAGACTCTTTGGAAGGAAAAACTGCCCCACCAGGAGACCTGAAGTAAGAAAGCCAGAAAGGAATGCATTTACGAGATTTAAAGGTACAGCAAAGAAAGCGGTGCAGCTGATGCCTTAATGTCCCTGAGGGATTTCATCTCAGCAGCCTTTCTTGCTTTGCTGCGATTTGCCCATTGTTCCTCTTAAGGAAACAATTCTAAAAACACCCATGATGTCAGTTCAGCTGCAAATACAAGTTTGAGTCTTACAGGAAAGTGCTACCACAGCACCGCAGTATAGTAAAAGGTAACAGCAAGAGCTCCTCTTAATCTATGACGCCTTCATGCCTGAAGCCTCAGAGTCAGATCACAGATTTCCTACTGCATCTTGCTCTGGATCAGAGAGCAAGACAGACAGCAAATGCTTGCCTGGAGCAGAGATGGTATTAGATTACTGAAATGCAAGCAGCTTGGGTAGGAAGATTAAGCAGTTTCCTTCTCCCACCAGTGGTGATTTCCTCAAGTAGCTTTAATTGCAGCACACCCGAAAGAAAGCTTCAGGGACACATCTCTAATACTTCCAAAAGCAGAAAGGGAAAAAATAATGACAAATCACACTAAGATACACCAGATAGGGGCATTTGTTTTAGAGCCTTGGAGTCCCTGAAATATAGAAGGGAAGTATCACTCAATAGTCACTTCACAGTAGAATATTTCAGTACCTACCTAGCGGGGTAAAGAAGACCATTGATGAGAAGAGAAATCCCAGCACAAGTCCAATAATCAACATACAGAGTAGGACAGAGCCAAATCTCCACCAGCTTGCAACCAGGAGAATCCCTCCAATAATCCCAGCTACTGCTGTCAAAATAAGACGCACTGAAAAATAAAACAGGAAACTATAAGCTAAGAACTGTGGCAGCACCTTGAAAATTTCAGTTTTCGCAATAACATATTCAACAGCTTTGCTTGCATGCTTGATCATTACCCAATGAAAGCCTTCTGAAAACTTTCTGAAAAAAGCCCATATTTGTGCTTCATGTATTTCACCAACTCCAGACAGTAACTGAGAGTATGCTACTGAAAGAGTGACACAGTACTGTAATGAAGGTGTTGCTAATATGTAAAAGAGTACCTTGAATTCTCAAAGAAGTTATGTTGCAACAGATATTGAATTACCAGAAAAGCACCTATATGAGGTAGGATGTAATAAAGACAAAGGAACCAATTCTTGCCAGTCCAGAAGACAGGTTGCAAATGCTTATTCCATTTAACATTTAAAATCTGCACTGATCTGAAACTGAGGTATACCCATTACAGAAGAGGCAGGCAGGAAGTACATTGTAAATTCCAGACAGTTTCTAAATCTACACCTCCCTTGGATAGATATGTCTTTCATAGTTGCAGCTATTAATTTCTACTTTATTGTCTGAGGTTGAAAACAATAACTACTCTGTTGTGTACTCAGCTGTTAGGGTAATCAAGTACTCACACACTTCTTTGTTTTCAATCTTTCCCAAGGCTAGCCAGCTGCAAGCACAACTTAAGAGATACATAGCAACAATGTTTTGGGAAGAGGACAGGATATCCTGACATCTACTCACCATCATAACCAAGGCCAGTTACCCTAGTGATGAACACAAAGAAGAAGAATCCTGTCAATATGAATCCCATGAAGAATAAGTCTAGAGATAAAAGAAAAGGGATTTAGTATGCTACCATATCACATGATATCAAATCTACTTCAGTAGATCTTCAGGTCCCTGTTTTACTACTAGGAAGGGAAATATCAGCTCACTAGTTGTTAAGCACAAGGAGACAGCCAACACTTTGCTCTGGAAAGGGCAGTTCCAAAGCATTTCTAAATAAGCTAAAAAAATTACACATTTACATTCATGCGCCCCAGCATGCACCCTCGTTCTGGGTTCCTGTTCTTGGAATACCAGAAACTTCTTGTTTTGAGCTAAAGAGATCTGGCCCTATCAAAGCAAAGCTGTGGATCTAACTGACATATAATCACTACCAGCTGATTCTTAGCAAGTCACAGCAAGTTACACTTACGAAATTCTAACAAGAGTTATGAGAAGAAAAACCACTCCATACCTGTTTTCCAGAATCTGTGTCCAAAAAAGCAAGTGAAGAGACCAAGAACAGCAAGAGCAGTGAAGAATATTTTGGTAGAGAGTTTGCCTACAGGGAGAAAGAAAGGGTTACTAGAGCATTCTCTTCTAGTAGTCCCAACAATGACACTAACAAACACAGGTTGTCATCACTTAGTCTGTCAACATAACTGCTGCTCCTTCAGACTCACAAGGAGAGCAAATCTGTAGCATCTGACCTGACAAATATCTTTAGTATCTGCAACAGAATATTTAAGCAGCTCCAGTCTAAGCTGCAGTCAAAAGCTTCCACTTATTCAAGAGACTGAAGTTTCTGTAACTATTAGTCAGGCAGTTGTAACTCACTGTTTGCAGTACTGCTATTACAGTGTTATCTGAAAATTCTCTACTCAGCTTTAAAATAGTCAGTACTATAGCAGTTAAGTCTTTATCTTTGCAGCCTTCATCTTTATCTACAGTAAATATACTTTTCATGCAACAGAAAGGACCATCACCACCCCAGGCCAGCTCACCTCTGTCTCCTAGAAAGAATTCTTACTAATATTTAGGCTACATTTCTCTAGTTTTCTGAATTAGAGGAAAGGCTTTTAATCACCGAATCACAGAATTATCAAGGTTGGAAAAGACCTAGAAGATCATCCAGTCCAACCATTACCAATGCTTCCCAGCTAAATCATATCCTTCAACGCAACATCCAAACGTTTCTTGAACACTCCCATGGTCGGTGACTCCACCACCTCCCTGGGCAGTGCATTCCAATGCCTGACTACCCTTCCCAAAAAGTAATACTTCCTAATGTCCAGCCTGAACCTCCCCTGGTGCAGCTTGAAACCATTCCCTCTGGTTCTATCACTGATTACACGAGAGAAGAGGCCGACCCCCAGCTCACTACAACCTCCCTTCAGGAAGTTATAGAGAGCTATAAGGTCTCCCCTGAGCCTCCTCTTCTCCAGGCTGAACAATCCCAGCTCCCTCAGCCGCTCCTCATAAGGCCTGTTTTTAAGCCCATTTTAAGCCCAAATGTCTCTTATGAGGTCATAAGACATAGAATTTGACAAGTCACCTGAGTAATAATTAAGCAAATGAGGACAAATCTACTTTATGAGCCATATTCTACCCATTATTCTCGTTCCTTCAGTTTGCTCTTCTTGCACTCAAATTCTATAATTACATGACCTCATGGAAAGTAGTGACTTTGTAACCAGATTTCTATTGCTGGCATTATATTCACGCTTGTTTTTAGGTGACTGTCCCATTTCAAAGTATTTGAAAGTTACTGCCTGCTAATAGCACCAGCACAATTCAAGAATTAGAGCTGGACTCTAGTCCAGACCATGTTTTATCAACTTAGTTTCACATACATCACCCACAGAGTAATTTAAAACTACGTATCCAGTTGAAATGGAAAAAGCTGGAGGGAGACCATCCATCAGTAATGCTCTCCATAGACTAATTCTTATAATTCTAGAATTTCCACCCAGTCAAGAAGTAGATTCAAAGTAACAAAAACATATCAAGAATATATATATCTACACACGTAAATAGCTCTCAAAAAACCCCCCCACCACTCAGCATGTTGGAGCTTGAATCGTACTTCAACAAATCCCAACTTACTAAGAGAAGAGCAGCCATCCACTAGGTCAGCAAAGCTGCAGGCATATGTGTGCACAGGTATGTATGCAGCAGAAGTGTTCCAAAGAGGATCCCATACTATGACATTGTAGATCACACCTTGCCCAGGGAGTGAGGAAAAGTACACATCTGTCTTATCATCACTTGTCACTGTAAGCATCTGGAACCATAAAGAATATTTTTGATTACAGAGACCTGCTTGTCACTATTTCTAACGCCATGCCAATATACACACACAACTAAAGCAATACTTGCAGCTCAAGAAAGACCACCAAGAACCAAAATATGAGCTCTGCTATTCTGAACCCTCTCAGTATTAGTAATTGAAGTGTAAAGGCTCACAGGACTGACTCCACTTCCCTCAATATAAAACAGTGCTTTCTGACAGCACACTAGATTTTCCTACCCATGTTTTGCTCCTCCCTATTCAAGGGCACAGTCCAATTTTTTCTATCAGTCTTCTAACTCAAATCTGCCCTCTGAAGCAGGGAGCCTAACATTCTACTCCCTAGCAAGGCCAGATAGGTCATGGCCATTGACATTCTCACCCTCTGTCCCTTCCAATCTCTTTACTGGGAGTAGGTAAACATGCCAGAATTGTTTGCTCTACCATATCTGCTCTCTTCATGTCACTTCAAACCGGGGTCAGTTTCTAGCCCAGTTCAACTCAAGGAAGAGAAGAACAGGGAAGGAAAAAAAATTCAAACAGTGCACTGCCAAGTGCCTCATAGACTGAGGCTTCACACTTACTTTAACACCATTAGCTTTGATACTTTGCACCTCAGACATCTTCCGTATGTGGCTCATGAGCACCATCTCAGAAAGATTATTCTCTGGTAAGAAGTACTGGTAGACATCATAGCGCAGCCGCCATCTGGAGTTCTGACCAGTCCCTGAATCACAGGATGGTGGGTTTGCCCCTCTGCAATTAAAAAGAGGTCAGCAACATGCTTGGCACAAAGCCCTCATATGCACAATCTCGCCTACAGGATGCAACTTCCATTTCTTACAGTACCTCTTCCCCCTTTCTTTTCCTCACTTACTTCTTAGATTACTAGTTGCAGCAAACAATGTTTCTACCAGTAGTTAGACGTTCAACCTTTACGTTAAATCTTGTATTATCACCCTAGTCAAATACAGGGACAGGAAACACCAATATAAGGTCTAGTCAAAGCACCGAAACCCCCATTCATTTTTATTTATTTTTTTAAGCTACACACCTCATATACCCCAAGTTTGCAGGGGCAAACTTTATGCGCACATCAACCAGTGTGTAGTCTAAATAAATGTTGGGATCCACTTCCAAATCAAATTCTAGATTGCAGCCTCCAGGTATAGGATCTGGAAAACAAAACAAACAAACAAAAAAATAGCTGTAGTTCTTACTTCTTTCTTACACAATATGAAAAAAAGTTCAAGACTTCAGCAACGCACGCACTTGCAGGCATAGTCTGATGCTGAGTACCCAGAATTGTTAGGCTCTAGTCCTGCACACAGTAGAAGTAACATCACTGCAGTCACTAAAACAAATCCTAATACACATGCACAGCACTTTTCTACTCTGAGGCTGAAGTCATGACAAGTCCATACAATACACCTTATGCACAAATCATAATTCAGTAATGAAAAAAAGTTTTGGCAGCTCCAAAGGGCTTGTGCCATCTCCACCATCTGTTTATACCATGCAAGATCACCACTTCTGAAAAAGGAACACTTCATTCCACAGTTTGCTAATAGTAAGCAGAGCTGGTGCCCCTTAACCAAAAAAAGGGCAACATACCTTTCTCCGTATAGGGAATAGAGATAGCTGTGCTTAGCACCTGGTTAGCATCCAGAGATCGAAGGTACCATGTACACACAGTCTGCTGAGGCCGAAGGATGGAAATGAGTCCTCTGTCTACTCCAATTCCTGAGCTGTTTGTAGATGGATTCTGGACAGAAACGCATTATATAAACAAGCAATTAATCGTGATCATGTTTTACCACAGCTAGACACATTGCAGAAGAGTTACATTCCTGCCACAGACCTGTAGGGCACACATTCAATGCCAATTGCCACAGATGAGGCATTCAGCTAACTAGCAAGAGCTCAGAGCTGGGGAAAAAAAAGAAGAAGAAAAAAGAGTAGCCTTCAACGGCCAGTTCAGGCTCAAAAGAAAGGAAACCTGAAAGTCTGAGACTACTGAAGAGGTAACATCAAAAGCAAACCACAGAGATTCCTAGCTAGCTAAGTCTACTGGCATACAGATATGGAGTGATTAGTAAAGGTATACAGGGATTAGAATATCTCTTACAAAAAGGTGTAAAGGAACTGATGAGCATCCTGAGAACAAGAGTGCCAAAGCACCTCACTATCTCCACCAAAATGGAGTCGACTTTACAACAGCTGGCTTTAACATGAACCATGTCAGACAACCACTGATCTAATCCTCACCATCACCACTCCTTTCAGAGCCAAGATCAGAACCGAGGGAAGATCAGACAGCAACAACCATATCACTTATGGCTGGAACAACCAAGATTTTACATGCAGACAAATCTTCAGCATAGAAAATGCCTTTTGTCCAAGAGCACAAGAGCTACCCAAGGCAACACTGTAAGGAGGCACTTTACACCTGGCAGGCCTTAAGGTCTGGCTCAATTTCATATCTTCAGAGTCAGGCCAGCCCTAAAAGCAGTACAACCATATTCACGTGGCATTACCCTTGGCCTGGTAAACCCCATGCATGCAAGTAGAGCCTAAACTGACACAGCAGAAAGCTCTATGGTTGCTGATCAATGGCTGAATAAGTGTAGCAGTAATACCTCCACTCTGGAATCCTGAGTATTTAAACAGTACAAAGATGACTGAGCTGGGCTATTTATGTTACAGGTTATTCACCTTCTAAGCTTCCCAGCATAGTCCTTGGCACACAATATATTCTCATTTGAAAGACACTGATGGAATACAGGAACTGGATGGCTGCTGTCATGTTGCTACCTACTACCTCCAGCTTAGTTTACATTCTGCTCAAATACCACTAATTGCCTAAAAAAAAAAAAAAAAAAAATCAATATTTTAGATTACATCCCAGTAACAAAGGGACAAAAATGAGGCTAGCATATAGCAGTAGGAACACTTGTATTGCCAGCTAGGTGGAGCAGCTTTCACTGGAGTACTGTGGAAGAATTTCTCCATATGCCACCAAACAAGAATTAACTCTGGAAAGGCAGTTGGGATAATGAGACACCACACCTACACAGTAGTTATACACAAACAACATGAACTGCAGACAGCTAAACATCAAAAAGTGATCATGCTTGCATAACAAGGCATCTGGAGACTGTCATGAATCTGTTTTTAATGTGGCACATTGATCAACAGTGGTCAGTAGCCACATATCAGAAGCACCACCCTCAACAAGAGTAAAGAAAACTGGAAAAGAAAGTTATCAAGCTAGTCCCAAAATCCCTCTGCTATTCAGTTCTCTAAAATAGCCATCACAACACAAGAGCATGAGAAAGTATTATTCTAGTTTCAGAAACCCTAAAAGCACATTAACTGCATGGCTCTTATGTTGTATTTACATAGTTTCAATTCTGTGCCCTACAGGTAGGATGGCCAATGCCTAATTTTCCTTTAGGGAAAGAAAAGTAGTATTCAAGAACAGAAATGACACTCTTCTCATACCTTATCAAAGGATATCACCACATCACTTTGCTGTGCATGTACTTGAAAAATGATGACTGTCACATTGCTTGCAATGTTCCTGATGACTGCTTCCACTGGATTGGTCTGATTAAGTAGCACATTTCTGAATTTTCCCAAGGAGAGCTCAAGAAGACCTGCATTCCAAAAAAAGGAAAATCACTTGGTTTTTCATTCACACGGGAAGCAGTTACTGAGGGATCGGGAGCAGGGCTGGCCCAATATTCATCACCTGGGAACACAGCAAGACATTTTATGCTACTTTCACTCAACAAGCTCAGGCTCCAGAGGCTGCTATACACAAAGCCATGCCTACAAGATGGAATAAGCTGGGAAAACTACCTTGCAGCCTGGCTTTCACCTAAGCGTATGGGACATCACAGAATTGCAGGGGTTGGAAGGGACCTCAAAAGATCAAGTCCAACCCCCCTGCTAAAGCAGGTACCCTACAATAGGTCACATAAGTAGGCATTCGGATGGGTCTTCAATATCTCCATAGAAGAAGACTCCACAACTTCTCTGGACATGACTTCCTGCCAGGAGCTCAGTCCACCTGTACAGCTGAGCTCATAAGCAACAAACATCAGCTGCAGATGGTGCAGACCAGTGCAACCAAAGGCAAGTACCCTTCAGTAAATATGATGGTGAGGACTCCTTGCTTTTCTGCAGATAGAAGAGGGTAAGCTCATATTAGCCAGCCATCATGCACAAAATCTACTAGACTTCTTGGGCAAACTTCCCAGTGATGGGAATTGCATCAAGGTCTACAACAGCAAACTTGCTGTTTACATACATATACTTAACTATTTTCATTATTTCACATGGGATTTGAACACAAACTATCTTAATTATTACGACTGCTGTATCCTAATCTCCTGTGTCTAGTTTCATCACTTTTTTCTAGATACAATCAATACTATTTTCCCCCCCCCCCGAGGATAAGCACAGCTCTATCATCTGCTGCCATTTCAATGTAAAGAGAAACACATGACCCAGAATACAAGATTCTCTGAGAATCAGCTTTGGCTTGTTGTTCAAGCCCTGCAAGAAAGCCTGGTTTCTCCCTACACTGTGCTCTTGGGAAACAGAATCTCAGGAGAGGGAAGAAAAGCAGCTGTACAGAAACCATGAGATTCTCTTTTGTCAAAAAGTAGAGACTGTAGGATCTGTAGCTTGAACAATGCCTTTGAGCATTGCACTATGATGCTTCATAAGAATTCCTCTGCGTGGGCACAAACACAAATCCAGCTGACCTAAAACTCACCAAGCTTAAAAACAAATACACTACTTCTGCAAAGTTGCCTCTCCAAGTAGGAAGGTTGATACTGTCATGTTACTCTGTGCTTTTATTGGAGAAGAATCATCCCATTCACACTCAATGGGTCAGGTGTTTTCCTTTCTAAAACAAGCGTCTTCTCATTCTAAACTCCATCCATAGAACTCCGTTCCCCTTTTATTTCTTTCCCCTGTCACTCTTCATTATCTCCTCTTTGGCAGGTTTCTTGGCCTTCTGATATGCAAAAAGAGGTGACCTAACCTCATGCATCGTCCATTCTTCTCACAGCTGAGGAAAAGCAGGAAAAATAACTGATTTTATCTTGCTAACTTCTATCCTTACTTCAGTCCTATGCTCACCCCTAAAGTTTGAGGATTACCAATACCAGATCACCAACAAACCCCTTGCTGAAATACAGAGACCACAAATCATCCAGGAGAAAGACTGATATGACAATACAGAAAAGTAATCATTAGTTTATGTTAAAGTTTCCAAGTATTTTGAGTAATTTTCTACTTCTGAGAGTCCCCTGCGCAGCATTCATATACTTGTCCCTTCCACAAAATCTGTCCTCTTAAGACCTGAGGTTATACCAGAAATGCAACTACGTATGAATGCTAGAGAAAAGTATTCTAAATGCAGTGCTGACCTTCTATGCACTCAAACTTGCAGCAGCAGTACAGAACAGAGGAAGATATCCCTGAACTTTAAAAGTGGCTTCCTGAACCGCAGGATGTTCACTCCACAATGTTACTTTAAAGAAAGAAAACTGAAACCATGTACATCTTCTCTATTCTCTACAACATGGGGAAAAACAGCTTTGCTCTGTTTTGTTTCTCACCTCTGCTCTGTTCTTACACCCTGAGGCCTCTGCATACATAAGGTCAGACTTGTCAGCAAAGCATGAGCCACTACCTCAATAAGATCATGAGACTCTAAATGTCAGAGGCGCTCTCTCAAATTTAATTAGTGTGGTAAACTAAGGAATGGTGTTCTACATTACATTACTGTTTGCATAACTGCTCCTAGACAGTGCATGTGACATATTTTAAGCCAGAGTCTGGACAGAAGAGTATAGATGCAGAGTTAAGAACAAGAATGGCTACATCCATGAGGCTAGTGTTTTTCAGATGGTTGTCTCCTTGAACTGCACTTCTAGTCAGGCTGGAAAGATTACTAAGGAGAATTTGCAAGCACTGCAGAGCAGCAGAACCTTTTAAGTCATTTGCTGGAAGAATAATTGCTACACTGCCAAACTACAATGCCTAAAACCTTCCTGCTTTCTCCATTTCCATCATTTGATGAAGACATTGGTGGTGCTCCTAAGCAGACAGGAGCATGGCAAGAGAGACTAACCAATCTACTCACAATTCAGCAGGCCCATCAATATCATGTTTTCAGACAGTCATTAAATCACCTGAACTCAGTGTAATTTGTAACGGAGCTCAGCGTTACCAAAGTATCTTGGCCACATTATATAGGCTTCTTTTGGCAAGCTTGATCTCACATAGCACAGCACACCAAACAAGGCTAGCACAATCATGCAGTCACAGAAGTGAAATAGTTCACCCAACAAGACCAACCCAACCCAGCTTCTTTTCCTCCCCTCCCTCCCTTGCTTTCCTTTTTTTAAACAGTGAAAATCAGAAAATGCCTGGTAAATACCAAGCTACATCCTCCTCTCTACAGAACATAGAAATCTCAAGGTACTGTATGTCAGTATGGTTTTAGATAAGATACAAACAAAGAATCCTCAATATTAAAGAAGTTGTCAAATGAAAACATATAGGAAGCCAGCATTCTTGAAACTGAAAAAGAACAAAACAAAGTTGGAGCGCTTAGTGTACATGATTCAGTGTACTAGTACCACCAGTACTAAGACAGGAGCAGAGACGGAAAAATCTGCTCTGTCATCCCACACTGCATTTCTTCTCCCGCATAAAAGGCAAAGCCAGCAGAGACAGCAAAGAAACTCAGCCTCCCAGAGCTCTGTACAGATGGCAACTCCTTTACTCCTAGCTTTACTAGGTTTAGAGCTAGTTTTACTACTAGCTCTTTACTAGGTTTACTCCTAGCTCTAAGGATTGAGATACCCAGCTCTCAGAGCCTTGGCATTTATTATCCCTCCCCTAAGATCTGCAGTCTCACCAACAAGCAACAGCCAACTTGAATCATTTCCATTCTGCTGATCCAGCAGCAAACCCTCAGTTCATTTGGTACTTCAGCCATACTTCTGACCCCAGTTGCTATAGCTAAAGACATAAGGTTCCTGGTGACACTGTATGATTCAATTCCCATTGAGAAACTAATTGAAGAAACTATTGTTGCATACACAGGAACAGCCTTTACACCTACAAGGCTCTGCTCAATAAGTATACTTGTCTCTAGTAAGAGAAAGTGAATTTCAGTGCCAAACAGCTCACAGATGCACTAAGTTACATTACAGGAGTTTTTAGAGGCAAGAAGAGCCTTTCAGTGCAGGAGGAACATCAACAGTAAGATGTAGACATTTCGAGCAGACAAAACTGAGCACACTTATCTTATTAAACTATCATGTTACATCAGACCTTTTAGGGACATACATACATGGATGTACATCAGAATCCTCAGTGTTCCCACACTAGTACAACCCCAAATAAAGGCACTCCCACCAAAAGAAAAAAGATTTATGAAAGTTCCTAACTTTCCTAAACTTTAAACTCAATCATGTGGTTGATATTCAGCACATGGTTTGATACTCAATGCAGACAGTATCACAGCTGCAGCACTCCCATCCCAGAAGACTATACTGTCCTCAAAGTTGTGGAGTTCATTAGGACTTCTACAGTCTGAAAAAGGACAGTGAAAAGTTCTCGTGTCACCTGCTCACATTTACCAATCCACTGATCTACAGCCAAAATATGTAAGCTCTGGCTTCAAGTACATTGCCAGTACTGTTGATTAGGATATCACTTGCACCTCGTGGCAAGGCACAAGAAGGAGGCATTATTACCCAGATGTGCAAGTGAACAGCTGCGTAATAAGTACATTCAGAGACCAGGGTAGCCCTGTGGGAACTTCAGTCTGTTTCTGCATAGACTAAACAGCTAGCACAAAATAAGTAGATCCAGATAAGCTCAAGTGGAACAATCATTCAACTGCTTTGCATTTTGCATGATTTTAGCATAGCTGTATCTTAACTGAAGGATGGTCTTGATTTACCTGAAACTTTACCATAGGGACCTGCTCAAACCTAATTACACTTCAAACTCACTTTTGTTTTTGCATCACTGAAAAAACTGGTTTGGAATTAGCAAACAAGGTAAACTGTGCTCCTATTTCAGGAAGGTGGAGCTGCCTAAGTGTTTTAAACATAATGCATATTGCTTCTTTAGTACAAAAGCTAAGTTTAAAGGGCTGCTGCCCACCAGAACTCCAGAAAGGCAATACAGCCTATCACAGGCAGCATTTAAAAACTGCAGTGGGATCTTTCAGTACTAGGAGACAGCAGAAGTCACCCCTGCAAACCTGGGCTGAATAGCCACAGGACAATTTAAAATCAGTGAACCATTAAGTAGGTGTCCTCGTTTAAAGGGCCTAATAATCAGCTAGGTCTTCGAACACAAATTACACAGCTCATTAACTTTTCATGAGGAAAATAATGTTCTTCCCTTCCACTCTTAGTTCAGCATGGAGATACAGCAACAGGCTCCTTCAAAACAAAGCAGCTGCTGTCTCACTTAAATTCTGCATTTATACATACAGTTAGAAAGCAAACAAAAAACCCACAACACCATTTCAAACAGAGCCTGGGAGACATACTGCTTGTCTGAGACTTCATTTTCAAACCCGCTCAATGCTATCAAACACCAAGCAGAAGTCTTATGTGCCTGCACAGATATAGATAAGATATAGGCATGATACTAGGGAAAGAAGACTTGCACACTTGAGACAGATTCCAAATAGTGCCCCGAGGCACTGCAACATACCTCAATGGCAGATATCTCCTTCTGGAGAATTAAGCTTCATTACACGCTAGTTTAAAAGTAAAAAAAAAAAACAAAAACCTGAAAGAGGCTTATATCAGCCCTACTATCAGAGGTTGCTTGCTTATCTCTGAGGAAACTTCGCACGAGCAGGAAAAGCGTTAAACAAGTAAAGCATCTATGAAGTCTCCACAAGATGCAATCATTACAGAGCACTGAGCTCTGGAGGCCCACCTTAGTCGCAGGCACAAGCACAAGGGAATTACAAAAAGAAGGCCATGCTCAGTAAAGTCAGATTACATCAGCACGGCCAACAACCCATTTCAGGACCCGAGTTCCAAGCTATCGGGGCTGTTCCTCGTGTCCTCGATTTTAAAGGGACGGTTTGTGGACTGCGATCAGCGAGGCGCTGGAAAGCCAGAACCTCTCATGAGAGGCAATTAACTCTCTTCCCTTTCTTACGTAAGTTTTTACACCCCCTTCTTTTTTCTCTACACCAAACCCATCAGCCTGCATAACATCCCCTCAACAGCACGGTTGCAGTCCAGCAGAGCCACGCAGGGGGGTAAAACAACAGCGCTTATAGCTAGATAACGAGCTGCAAAGCCGGCCTTGCGCTAAGGAAATACCGAAGGGAGGCTGCGGGATACGCCCGTGCCCACACCGCCCCTTATGACCCGCAGCTCCCCAACACCGCACTCACCTGAGGCGCCGCCATTGCGCAGCGCCCAAAGGAGCCCCAGAAGCAGCACGGCGCCGGGAGGGAACCGCATGGCGCTGCGGAGGGAAAGGAAAGCAGCTGAGAGAGGGCCGAGACACAAAATAGAAGCCGGGCGGGGCCTAGGAGGAGGAGTAACACCCTGAGGCCACGCAGGCCCCACCCAGCCGGTTACCCCCGCACCCACCCACCAAGGGGCTGAGGGTAACGGCGCTGGCAGCCCCTTCAGCTCCCTTTATCCGCCTCCGCAGGCTGCGGGGGCTGAGCTGGGGGAGGTCTCCAGGCTGAGCTGCGTGAGCATCGAGCTAATTTTCGTTTATTTATTTAACGGCGCTGCCGTTTTGTTCTCACGCAGGGAGCCCCGGGGGTGCCTCCGGCTGCCGAGGTGATTCACGGCCGTGTGACGGGAGGCAAATTAAACGCCTCTTTTTGGAGCGGCAGTGGCGGCTGCTTTCAGCTTTTGGGAGCTTAAAGGCGGTCTTGTTGCTATTTCAGCCCTGTTCGTGAATTTGCATCGTAGCCTTGGCTTTAAAAAAACCCTTTGCGCCGTCACCTGTTTTACTGGCTTTTTCTAGGCAGCTTGCTCTGATCCGGCTTCCAGATAAAACGCAGAAGGAAGTCGTCGGTCTGCTGCAAGAGCACCGCTCTGTGTTTCAGACCGCAGTTATTCCAGATGAGCAGCTGCTCTTTCTTCTTCCCGCTTTGGTGCGGCGCTCAGGAGGGCTGCCTTTCTCAGCCAGAACATCTAGCTCGCTGACGGTGTTTTTGTTCAGCTCAACAGCGATCCTGTAAGACAGAGTGTACGAGGGCTGAAGACCCTTTAACGCGGCGTGTTGCTCAGAGCGACTGTCACGCTCTCCTAGCGAGACTCCCACGCTTCGTTCGCAGCCCGGCACTCAACCAGCTTCTGGAAGTCCGAGCAAGGATACTCATTTATGAAAGAAATAAGTATTCCTGTATCAAGTGTTGCGGCACTTTCCTCCCTTTTATCTCAATAGCTGCCCTTGCGTGCGTCCCGGCGTGTGGCGGTGCCCCGCCGACCCCAGCGCAGCTGTTCACGTACGCCGGTAGCAGAACGTAGGACGCCTCGCAGCGCCCCTACCCTGGGCTGTGCAGCCTCCTCCCCGCCGGCAGGGGCCGCGCGTGGCCCGGCCCACCGGAAGGAGGCCCACGCCACGCTCCGCCTACCGGAAGAAGGTTCCCGCCCCCCACCTTCCGGCTCCTGTCAGCCATGGCGGACAGGCTCACGCAGCTGCAGGATGCGGTGAATTCGGTGAGGCGGCTGCTGCCTTTTACCTGGCTACTGTTCTTCTTCCCACCAGGGAGGAATCTTGGCCTGGGCTTGTTCTTTTCTTGCCCGCTCGCTGTGGGCTGTGAGTTGCTTCCTCCCCCCCAGCGCAGCGGCCACCCAGGGTGCGATCCCAGCCAAGGGGCTCCGCTACTGCTTGTAGCTGGCTGTGGGGCTCTGCGCACACCTCTCGTGGGCGGGGGGACAAAATAAAGTAGAAATGGCTTTAGACATTCAGTAAACGAAGTCTCGTTGCACCCTGCAGCTCGCTGACCAGTTCTGTAACGCCATCGGAGTGCTGCAGCAGTGCGGCCCCCCAGCTTCCTTCAGCAACATTCAGACAGCAATCAACAAAGACCAGCCGGCTAATCCCACAGAAGGCAAGACGCTCGGGTTCCCTTATGGCACATTGTCATTCAAATATTGCATGGTATTTCATGCTAAGCAGTTCTGCTAGTAACTGCCAGTGAAGTCACAAATTGATGTTAGGCTGCGCTTACTTACGGAATTGTGACCTTGGCGACACCATTTTGAGTTTTAACTAAGCACTGTAATGTATTTCTTGTGATGGTTTATTTGCATAGATACAGTAGCCCTTCAGATATAAATTTGTGAAAGAGGACCGCTGTGGGAGGTTGTTAGTGAGCTTCCCACTATTTTATTATTTGAATGTGAACAAGTGTTTGTTTTATGGAATCATACATGAGTTTAAAGCTCTCTGTCTTACCAGTTTTTAAGTACGTTTCTTTGCATATGTTGCTTGCCTGTGTAATCTTCTGTCATTCCTAAAACTCTGAATGTGGTGAATTCACTAAAATCATACAACTAACTTCATAATGTTAATGAGACATCACTAAACAACCAGTTGGATGTTTTTGGATATGTAAATTCTTAACAAGAAAGTCGTAAAACTCAGTGCGGAGAGCACTGCTTCACACATCAGAGTACGTACGAGGTGAGTGACACAAAGCAGGCTTCAAATGGATGTATTGGGATATTTGTTGTTTTTTGGGGTTGTTTTTTTTTTATTTATTAGTTTCAGGTCAAGTCTACCTTTGAGAATGTGAATCTTGTCTAGAGATTTTTCTCATTAGAAAATATTTTTTCATTTGGTTCATGAAAGATTTGTGGAAGCAATCAACAGAATGAAGTGTGTAAGATCTTAAGTTATAAGCCTAAGAGGGCTATTTCAATATTTTAGCGGTAGAAACAAAATTGATTCAAATTGAATGATACAATTCCACATGGAAAGTTTTTGTTTCTGGCTTTTTGAGCCAGAATGCTATAAATTGATGCAGTTCTTTCAGTGATCTGGTAGCTAAACTAAGATTTACAAACTTTCACTGTTTGTCTCAGTGACAACTTTTCCTGTGGGCGAATGGTGATCCTTCTTTAAAACAAATCAACCTTACATTCTTTTATTCACTAATGGCCTATTACTTAATTTAAATAATCTGTCTATTTGAGTTACAGTCTTTACCTAGTTTCTGGTGTTAATTAGATGTCCAATGGCAGGTCTCAAGACAAGGACTGTAAGTTTAAATGAGTTTCTAACTATGAGGGCTGCTCCGAAAGTAATGCTTTTTTATTCTATTGATCTATAACAACAGATGTTGGTGGAGTAGAGGCTAAGCCTTCCCACCAATGTTCCATTACATTTTGTTGTGCGAAGGGTGGCAGCAGAGGGGCAGTCTGACTAAATGTTGTCTGATGTGGAAGTGTGCACGAAGCAAAGATTTGTCATTGAATTCCTCTACATGGGGAAAAAAAAAAAAAAAAAAGGCACCCATTGACATTCATTGGCACTTACTGAATGCTTCTGGAGACCAAACAGTGGGTGTTATCACAGTGAGGTGGTGATGGTGTGTTTCAGCAGTGGTGAAAAACAAACCACACTCTGGATGGCCTGCAGGCTTTTCGCTGGTCAAAGTGCATAGCTGATGATGGTGACTGTGTTGAAAAACAGTGTTTTGAAGCTGGGGATATGCTCTGTTAAATGGTGTTATTGTACTCTTTGTAGCTGTTGTAGTTTCCATGGAAATAAATAGGAAGCATTCCTTTCAGAGCAACCTACTTACTTCCAATACTTATTACTAGTAACTAGGATACTGAACGCTCTTAGCAATTTCTTAACAGGCTAACCATGATTGAGTTCTAGCTATTTTCTCATTTATACAAAGCCTAGCCCTTTGTATAATGAGTTTTCCTGTTTAATCTGGGATTGGAATCAACTGTTATCTTCTAATTGGGTCCCTTTCTTGTCAGTTGTAATACTGTTGTTTCCTTCATATAGGAGAAGCTGTAACATATGTATACTTGAGGTCGTCAGAATTTTCCATGCCATAAATGCAGAATTGTGCTTATTTCTAGCAATGCATTGAATAAGCTGACTTTTTGTTTTTTTAATTCTTTCAAAGAATATGCCCAACTGTTTGCAGCATTGATTGCACGAACTGCAAAAGATATTGATGTTCTAATAGATTCCCTGCCTAGTGAAGAATCAACAGCAGCTTTGCAGGTAAGTGTGCTCTTAGTTAAAATACTAGAGCGTATTTTAGGTAGACAGACTTGTTCCTTTTCCTTTTCCTTTTTTTTTTAAATACTCTCAGCCATCTAATCATAAAAATGGCTATAATACAAGCCTGAATTTTTCATGCATATACTTTATAGGCTTATTGGAAAAACTGCAAGTTGCATCTATTTCTGAGGAGATTCTACACAGTGAGCATAGTTTAAACTTGTTTGGGTTTTTTTGCTAGAATGTTTTAAAAAAGCACAAGAAAAAGCAACAGTAGCAACACAAAAATTTATTATATCAGTCCTAGAATACATTACAGCTGCCTATAGTTTTTAAGCTATTCTAATACTGATGCAACAGTCCTGGTGCATTGTAGCTTTTTGTTATATAATTTTTTTCTCTTTGCTTATCTTTCGTTCTTTCATATTCTCTTGCTCATTACAGCTGTGTTTCATTTTGTAGCTGCAGGGCCAATGCTTTATTGAAGCCTTTAGTTCTAAAATGTTACCGTTTATTAAAAGCTTTGCAGTATATCTTAAATTCTCCATCTCTGTCACAAAATAGTTCCTTGACTTTTCAGTAATAGAATGTCATTCTTTGGACCAGTCAGACAATCTTTGTGTTTTTATTTCTTGCTCCTTTCCTTAGACCAGAGATGCTCTAGGAAGTGCTTGAGAACAGAAGGCAGCTGCTGGCCAAGGCAGTTATTAGCAGACGTAGCCATTGTCTACTGGAAAGGTAGCTTGGCAAGCTGTAGGCAATCCAGGAGGCTCCTGGAATGAATGCTTTGAGGGTAACTTTTTGAACCTAGTAATAGACAGCTTCACCAGGGGAGATACAGTACTGGACCAATGCACTCACCAGTGCAAGTGAACTGATTGGTTACATCAGGATTAGAGGCTGCCTGGGCTGTAGTGACCATGCAGTGGTGAAGTTCCCACTCCTGAGGGATATTGGACAAAGAGTAAAATCAGGATGCTAAATTTTAGGAAAACTAGCTTTCAGCTCTTCAGGGATCTGTCAACAAAACCCCCTAGGAAACTGTCTTAAAGGACAAGGGAGCAGTGCAGTGCTGGCAGACCCGTAAGAGCTGTCTATCCCCAGGTGCTGGAAGTCTGAAAGGGAAAGCAAGAGACCAGCATGGCCTGACCAGGACCTGCTGGTCAAACTGGAGAGCAAGAAAAAATACACAAGCAGTGGAAGCAGGGACAGGTACCCTTGGAAATGTATGGCCTGCTGCTGGGCTATGTAGGAATGGGGTCAGGAAGACCTAGGCCCAACTGGAACTGGACTTAGCATGTGTTGTAAACAAGAACAAGAAAGGCTCCTACAGGTACATCAATCAGAAAAGGAACATCCAAGAAGGTGTTACCCCAGATGGTGAGCAGAACAGGCAAGGCTGGTAACAATGGACTAAAAAAAAGCTGAGATACTCAACAACATTTTTGTTGTTTTTTTTGTCAACAACAACACTGGCAGCTTTTCTTCACACGCCCCTTGAGCAGATGAGTCAGACAGTAGGGACTGGGGGAGCAGTGCCCCTCCCGCTATAAGAGAAGGTCATGTTTGTGACCACATGAGGAACCTGAACATCCCTAAGTCTATATATCCTTATGGGATGCATCCCAGAGTCCTGAGGGAATTGTCTTATTTAGTCACCAAGCCACTCTCGATGGTATTTGAAAAGTCATGGCAATCAGATGAAATCCCTTGTGAATGGAGAAAAGGCAACATCACACCCACTTTTAAGAAGGGGACGGCCCAGGGAATTACGAACCTGGCAGTCTCACCTCTGTTCTGAGGAAAAATGTGGAGCAGATCCTCCTAGAAGCTAAGGCACATGGAAGAGATTGAGGTGATATGAGATAACCAGCATGGCTTCACCAAGGGCGGGTCCTGCCTGACCAACCTAGTGGTTTCTTATGATGGTGTAACTTTGTCAGTGGACAGAGGAAGAGCCATTGATGTCATCTGTCTGGACTTCAGTAAAGCCTTTGACACAGTCCCCCATAACATCATTCTCCCCAGTTGGGAAGGATATGGATATGATGGGAGGACTGTTCAGTGGATAAGGAACTGGTTGCAAGATAATATACAGAGAGTGGTGGTCGGTGGTGCTGTGTCCAGATGGAGATCAGTGACAAGTAGTGTCCCTCAGGGACTGGTGCTGTTTAATATCTTCATCAGTGGCATTGATGGTGAGATTGAGTGCACCCTCAGCAAGTTTGCAGATGACACCAAACTGTGTGATGTGATGACACACCTGAGGGACAGGATGCCATTGAGAGACCTATTAGACAGGCACAAGCTGTGGGTCCAGGTGAGCATCATGAGGTTCAACAAATCCAAGTTGAAGGTCTTATGCCAGGGTCCCAGCAACACCTACTATCAATACAAGCTGAATACAGAGGGGCAGAGCACTGCCCTGCCAACAAAAACGTGGGTCTACTGGTGGATGGCAAGCTTTATATGAGCCGTCAGTGTGCCCTTGCAGCCCAGAAAGCCAATCATATCCTGGGCTGCATCAAAAGAAGCATGGCCAGCAAGACGAGGGAGGTGATCCCGTGCCTCTACTCTGTGCTGGTGGGACCTCACCTGGAGTACTGCATCCAGATGTGGAGTCCTCAGTAAAAGAGAGACATGGACCTGTTGGAGCGTGTCCAGAGGAAGGCCACAAGCGAGAGATGGAATACCTCTCCTATGAGGACAGGCTGAGAGAGTGAGGGCTCTTCAGCCTGAAGAAGAGAAGACTTTGAGGAGACCTGCGAGTGGCCTTACATTATCTAAAGGGGAGCTCTGAGAAAGAAGGGGACAGGCTCTTTAGCAGGGTCTGCTATGATAGGAAAAGGGGAAATGTTTTCAAACCAAAGGAGGGAAGATTAAAATTGAATGTAAGGAAGAAATTTGTTAGGATAAGTGTGGCACTGGAACAGATTGCCCAGACAGGTGGTGGATTCCCGTCCCTGGAGATATTCAAGGTCAGGCTGGACGGGGCTCTGAGCAACCTGATCTAGCTGTGGATGTCCCTGTTCATTGCTGAGGAGTTGGACTAGATGAGCTTTAAGGGTCCCTTCCTATTCAAACAATTCTGATTCCCTGCCTTACAGGACCTGAACTGCTGCGAACAGCTTCTGAACCCATTTGCAACACTCAGATATCTGTTTCTCACTTCCAAAAAAATGCTTCTGACCCCCAGTTCCAAGAATGCTGCTGGCTTATTGTTCTGCTCTTTGTAAAGATCTTGTTTAGTAAACAGGATCTTCTTCATGGACTCTAGCTTCTGCATTATATCAAGTGTTTTCTTTTTAGAATGCAACAAGGATGCAAATGACTCCGTTTCTTTGAGGAACCTGGAATTGCTTTAAGATCTCCTGAAGGTTTAACACCAGAGCTGATAATCTGCAACTATTTGAAGGCATTTCACAAAAGGCAATAGATGTGCACGTTGGACCAAATAACTTGACAGCAATATCGCAATTTGATTTTAAACAGGGGAGAGGAGGAAAATGTGGAAACATTGTTAGTAACAACAATCACTGAGTATACTAACTGGGAATGTAAACACCAGTCTAATTCCGTGTCAGTATGCGTACTTCATAGTCAAAGACCTCTCCTGCTGTAGCCAAACAGTATGCTTATTTCACGACTGAGCTGCTTTTGATTGTAGTGACAGCTGATGCAAGGAAGCCAGAGTAGAGAGCCCAGCAGGGGCATGCTTTCCTTGGAATTGATATTCTAACAGCTTCTTGTTTGTTCATGCAGAATTTGGTTTCAGAAGAATTTCTGATCTTTTTGGGTTTGAGATAAGTTAGCGAGATAAGTTCTCTCTCACTGATTCTATTTTGGATTTTTTTTTTCCGTTGTTTAAATTAGGGCACTATTAAAGATAAATATTCTGATGTTCTTTAAAAACACTGTTTCAGTGGTTACTGAAATACTCTAAAGCAGGAGTGTCTAGCCTGCAGGCTACATGCATCCCAGCATAGCTTGCAGTGTGGCTGCCCCCTGCCCTGCACCATCATGCCATTGGCTCTTCCCTGCCAAGCGGCCCAGCCCAGCCCTGAGTGCACAACCATCACTCAGCAGCAACCAAACATCGGTGCATCATCATACTTCTGGGGCATGTTTGTAGAACTTAGCTTAGTATGAACGTGACTTCTTAAGAACTGTCTACCCAAGTCTTAAGAACTTGGGTAATAGTTTTAAAAAGTATCTGAAGCCGTTTTCTTTTCTCTCATTTGTATTTGAATTGGAATAAGTTTGAGCAGTTTAAAATTTGGTAAATGTTTTATTTCACCAGCTTTGTCTAATGGAAAAACATTCTGGTTCAGAAATAAATTATGGAAAACAAATACAGCTAAATAATATTTTCATGTGAAATATGCTTTTTAAAGGGAAGGCCTGAATAAAATATCCTAACATCCTCTAGGGACCTTTCAGTAACTGTGTGGGGAAGGGGATAAATATTCACTTCTTCTCAGGAAACCTGTATTGAGCTAAAAGACAAAATGTGGAAAAAGCTAATATCTCTACATAGTGGGGGGGGAGGAGGGGGGGTTGTTTACTCCATGTGGATATGCACTGTGTTTTAGACTGTAATGAGTTGCTCAGAAATTACAAGTATGGAATTCAGGGCCTTCTAGGGACCATTAACTATTAGATCACCTCCTGTCAGTAACAGTGAAGTTTGGGTTATATCTGAAGATCCTTACTTTTCCCCCATTTTATTTTAAAGGCTGCCAGTCTGTATCGGTTAGAAGAAGAGAATCACGAAGCAGCTGCCCGTCTAGAAGAGGTGGTTTATCGTGGGGATATGCTGCTGGAAAAGATTCAGAGTGCCCTGGCGGATATTGCCCAGTCGCAACTGAAGACCAGAAGTGGCACGCACAGCCAGCCCCTTCCGGACTCGTAGCACCAGGGGGCAGCACACCGCTGCACAATTGAACTGTGGCAAGCTATCTGGTGTGAAACCCAGATCTGTGCCTACCGGGAGCTGCTGCAGCCAGCCCTGCTCCCGTGGGGCTTTCAGATGCCCTGATTGTCAGTAACAACAGCTTTTATCAAAGCTCAAATTACAGGCTTTGTATGAGAAACACTTACATTGTAGAATCAGTGGTTTTGTTCTTGACTTATACATCTTAATGTATAATTCTTTGACTTAAAATATTAATTTCTTAGGGTTTTTTTCATAGATATGTCTGACTTCAGTCTTATCTTTTTTTATACAGGCCTTAGTGTCCAAAGGAAACAGAAGTACCTTAATAATATCTGTGTAATTTACTTATCTGTCTTCAATTTTGTATGTTCTTGGTGTATTTTTTTTTTTCCTGTGAAACTCAAACACGGACACACTGTTTAATTTGCTAGAGTTCCATGGAGACAGTGCTAGACAATGATGTGAATACAGTGGTGGCCATCTGTTCTAATTAATGGAAATGGTAATTAAACATTTGTATTACTACTTAGCTTATCTTTTACAGAGCAAGTAAAGGGGTATGTAAACTTTGAAGTTTGCAGGGTAAGCGTTCTTGCTATTGGCATCTCATTTAAAAATACATAAATCTGCAAATATCTGGTGTTGGCATTTTTTATTGTTTGTAATTCAGGAGTTGATCTTTGACTCCCTTGTGATCACGGACACACATTTACATTTACCTGCTTCTGCTGATGCTCTGCCTCCTCACAGCAACTGGTGAGCGCCTCTAAAGCAGATGGTAGTGAAAAGGGCAGTGAGAAAACTGAAAATGACTGATGTAATATTGCTTTTCAGCGCAAGCAGTAGAGTGCCACATGAATGAATGATCATTAGCAGCAAAAGGATCTCCAACATCCTTTAAGAGGTTTTCCTTCTCATTTTTCTTCTCGAAATGCTTGGAGTTTGCTTATCTATTTTTATTGGCACTGAGAGACCTTAATCTGAGATTTCTGCATTGCTGGGAAAGGGATTAGGTTCTCGTGGCAGATTCCCTAGTACGTCTTATTATCAACCTTTTTCCCTTTGAAGCTTCCACTCTGGGAGATGGTGTACACCTTCAGTAACAATGCAGTTGTTTTTATTTCATATCCTTTTGGGTTTTGTACTTGGAAAGTGTTGTATTACTGCAGTTTAATATTGTTTAACTGTAAAAGTGTTTCCCTTATTTGAATACACTAGCCTACTTTTTTTAAAGTGTGTGTTGGTATCTAAGTTAATCACGTTTAATAGTAAACTTTAACAGAGGGATAAGCTTTCGGTATGTATGTGTGGTTTCTCAGTGCTGTGCTTGTGTATAGTTTAGCAAATGTTGCCAGTTTAATAGAGATTCAGTTTGTAATGCAGTGAAAACAACACGATAAAGCAGAGTCAAAATCATTCTTCTTTTCCTTGAGAAGTAAAGTAACGATGGGGTGAGTGGGCAAGTAGTATAAGATGTGTGGCCCCACTAGTTCTCCTATGTTGCACTGCTGGACTGGCTATCGTAAATCTTTACCTGTGGCTTTGCAGCTAAGACTGTGAGATTGTACATCTTCTATTTTGTTCTGGCAGCAGGAGGGGGAAGACATCAATTTGCTGCAGCTGTCTAGTGGACAAAGCATTAGATCTGGGGCTTGTAGATGTGGATTTCTTTCCCTTCTGTCATGGTTGTGTTGATTTGTCTGGTCCCTGCTCCTGGGGAATAAACATCTGTTTAAAAAAAAACAAACCCACAATGTCTATGATCTACGTAGGAGGCTGCCTTGAAATTGTTTGCTATGCTCATGCATGAATGGTAGGGTGTGCAGGATTATTGTGTCTGTACCTTTTAACGCCCTGAACTTCAAGGAGGAAAAAGAAGAGGGGAAACCACAGATCTTTGGAAAAGGCATTGCTTCCTCCCCGAGAAGCCATGACTGCCTCCTGTTTCTCTGCTGAGCAGGCAGCAGCAGGAGAAGGAAGAACCCTGAATAACATCTGCTAACAAACATATCAGGTTACATGCAAGTGAGCTGTAAAAGAAAACTTGGGTTGAGGTGGGAATTTAATAGAGGTAATGCATCATGGGAAGAAAACAAAAGTATTGAGCAAGGTATAAAATGGTTACATTGGACAAGAAGTACTGCCCAGAGAACAAATTGTGCTTTGAAGAAAGATAGCACAGAGCATAATGGAAAATTCCATTGAAAAACAATTTCAGCCACTTCAAATGAGCAGGAGCATTTCATGTTGAGAATCCATACAGCCCACTGGCAAAGACACTGGAATCAATTTAGTAAATATAAGCAGATGATCAAAGCCTAGTATTCTTTACTATAAACAGCCTTGCTTGGAGGAGAGGAATACCTCACAGCAGCTGTTCTTATTTTCAGTTACAAGCATATGAAGGAATTCACACATGTCTTTTTAAAGGTAGTGGAAGAAGTGGATGAATAGTGCTTTAACTTAATGCCTCTGAAAACAATCCTGACATTACTGCAGATGACACTGGCATTCTGGGAGCTTCTGGGTGTTTGGGATTGGGAGTGGGAGGGTGTCGTGACCACCCTGATGAGTTAATACCACGAGATTTTGGGAGTCTGCAACAAAAGAGGCCAGAGACTGCCTGGCTGGCAGCTCTGTTCCAAAGGGCCTAGTGGTCTTGGCAGGCAGCAAGCAGAATATGAGCCAGCAGCTGGCCCTGGCAATAAGCAAGTCCTTTGACATCCTGGGCTGTGTTAGTTGAGAACACTGCCGGTAGATCAAGGAAAGTGATTACTTCCCTCTGCTTAGCACTGGTTGGACTGCATCTGGAACACTGTGGTTCGGGGGCCCCCAACATGAAAAAAATGGTGATAAATTACAGCAAGTTCATCAGAAGGCCTCTGTAAGGGTGTGGCTGGAGCACCATTCCCATGATGGGAGGCTGAAGCAGCTGGTCCTGCTCAGCTGGGGAAGGGATGGCACAGAGGGACCTAGCAACAGCCTGCCTACACCTGTGGGCAACTCGTGGAGAAGTTCTTTTGTCAGGAGAACGATAAACAGAGTGCAGAAACTGCAGTAACAGATGAGAGGTTCAGACCTGTTGCAAGCAAAAGCTTTTTCATCACTGGGCCAGTCCAATTTTGGAGCATCGTCCCCAAAGAAGCTGGAAGTTCTTGGAGCTTTTCAAACCTGGCTGGGTAAAGCTCTGAGCAGCTTGATGTGGCCTTGCAGAGACCAATCTTTGAGCAGGAGGTTGGGTATGAGGCTTCCTGAGGTCTTGTCTGACCTAATGGTCCCATGGGTGCCAAGTATATTCATGGTTTCTGAAAGAACCAAGAAAGTAGCAAGGAATGCTCTTGCCTTTTCCCATCTCTAAAAAGGCAGAACTGGAGGGCACAAAACTTGGGAGTATCTGGTATCAGCCTCATTCCTATTGATGAGGCTGTGTGCTGGAAGGCCACTGAGTGGGTCTGAGGCATGGTGTGAAATTCCATGCTGTAGTGACCCAAGTTTCCAACGGGTGCCCTTGGAGAGAGTGATATGCAAAATCCACATCCTACACTTAAAGATAACTGATCTGTCAGATGATGCTGACTCATTATTAGACAGAGGCAGACTTCTCTAAAGAAAGAAATTGTATTTGTGTTCTAGATAGATAGCTTGTTAAGTAACCTTACGTAAGAAATAATGAAAGCCTTATTTTCAGGCACCAGACCTGAGACTAGAGCAGGGTTTTTCCAAACTTTTCTTTCAAACCTATGGGAGAAAATTTAAGTGGATTTTATTGACTGAGGAACAAATCGTTTTTTTGATGAACAAGACCTTTATACCTGAAATCCGGGGTCTAAGTTCCAGCATCAAAGGGCACAGAAAACAAAGTTTGCCAGTGAGGTGGTTTTTCGTGCTCCAAATATGTCTCACCATGTTCCCCCTTAATTGTTTGTAGCTAACATTCATGTAGCATAGTGCAGTAGTATAAACAGACCTTCTCCCCAACTCTTTTAATTTGATATTTGATCACCATAAATATTACCAGACTCCAGCAGAAGGCTGCTGGACTTTCCTTCTTGAGCCTTACACACTTCACTGGAGGCCTAAATGAATTAGTCCTGAGACAAAGAAATTTGTATCTGAGTAGGAACTGTGCAGTTTGACTGCAAAACATCCTTTCTCCACCCTGCCCACTTAAAAGGAGAAGATTGAAATAGAAGCCCTCTTTCAGGAAACGATGTCCTTCACTCTATGGCTGTGTGGGAGAGCAATTGACTACACATCAACTTTCCACAAGTGCTAGAGGAAAATTGTAATTGATCCGAGTGAGAGAAGCTATATTCATATAAAGAACACCCTCAAAGCTGAGAGCTCAAAGGAAGAGGGGTCTTACACAATTGTGCACAAGCTGTCAAAGCGCGCCTTTCTGTAACAAGAATAACAGAGCTCCCCCTCTTTGCTTCCTTTTCAGAAGGTATCAGAGAAAGGGTGGGTTCTGCTTCCAGTTCTGCCATTTCGTTCTGAATGCTCATATGAACGAACACTCAGCAAACAATAGGCGTTATTTTTGGTAGCCGAACAGCTTGCAGATCTGCACTTAGACAAACCTCTCTGCACGCGACAGGGAGCGCCGCCTGTGTTTGGTGAACCTGGGGCTGGAAGGGAAGCTTTGGCAAATGAGGTTTCTATGCAGCCCATTTCAGTTGGTGCTGTTTCAAAAACTGCAATGAGTTAATGCCAGGAGGGTTTCTCTGGTACAGTGATGCGATGAGGGGACAATAATTTATCCAGCTCCTACTGTGAAAAAGCCAGCAGAATCAATCAGCCATTTCCAAAGGGCATTTGATGGAGAGGCAGCAAACCCTTTTTTTCAGTGGGACTATGCATGTGTAATGCCAAGGAAGCTTTCTAACTATCCTAGATTTCTCAGAGGGAGTCTCTCTGCACATTTACTGTATGCTTTGCAAAGAGAAAGACACAGCACAAAATGATGCTGCCATCAAACATGTTTCCTCCAGTGATGAAAGCATCTCAGACAGGCTTTGGTTTTTGAGTGGTCCTGTATGCAGCCAGGAGTTGGACTCAACATGCTTTGTGGGTCTCTTCCAACTCAGGAAATTCTGTGATTCTATGATTCCATCAAGCACTGCAGTGAACAAGAAGAGCCATCTTAGCCCTCACCAGGGGCAACAAGTGGGCACATAAATCACAGAATCTTAGATTCATTTGAGTTGGAAGGTACATTTAAAGACCATCTAGTCCAACTCCCCCGCAATGAACAGGGACATCTGCAGCTCAGTCAGGTTGCTCAGAGCCTTGTCCATCCTGACCTTGAATGTCTCCAGAGATGGGGCATCCACCACTTCTCTGGGTAACCAATACAAATCTCCTATTTTTTGGATTGAAAACATTTTCCCTTTTCCTGTCATACCAGCTCCTGCTAAAGAGTCTGTCCCCTTCTGTCTTATATCCCCTCTTCACATACTGAAGGGCCATTATTAGGTCACCTCAGTGCCTTCTCTTCTCCAGACTGAACAGCCCCAGCTCTCTCAGCGTGTCCTCACAGGGGAATGTTCCATCCCTTGCATCGTTTTGGTGGCTCTCCTCTGGATGCACTATTACAGGTCCATGTCTGAGGACTCCACATCTGAATGATGTCCAGCTAACAGCACACCTCCTGGTGAGGTGCCTGCCTCTCTCAGGGGTTCCCGCTACAGCAATGCAGTCAAGGATGGGGCTGCATATCCCATTAGCCTCATGCAGGTGGAAGTTGAGTCACACCTAAACTGGATTCCGAAAGGAATCTCCTACAGGCTGTACAGTGTGGCCACCCTTCCCCAAAAGCCACTGAGTATGAAAGTAAAATCATTCAACTAATTAAAATTAATATGGTTTAAAATGTATTTTGAGAGCCAGCTATGGAAAGGTGCCTATGGCTGGTCTGGGTGATGTGTTCCAACTTGCTCCAGGCATGCAGCAGCCCAAACCACTGCAATAGAAGTCCTTCCTGGCAAAGGACAGCTGTAGTTCCTGGGCACCACCAAAATGCTGAGATTTTCAGTGCGTCAGATAGACAGATGGACAACCACAATGTCCCTGCACTGCAGGCAAGTGGGGCTGCCCCTGTTGGAGGCCTACCAACAGCAGGAATCCCCCACCTGCCTCCAGCAAGCTGTGGAGGAGCGCTTGGATGGCACGAAATCTCTAACAAAGCAGAATGAGAGGCTCTGACTTGTTTTGTTGTGTGCTCAAGCATGCAAAGCGTAATTCTGCTCAGAGAATTCGTATTTCACATCTGCGAATTGTTGCGTTTAACTGCTTCACCCTCTCACAGCAGCAGGTGGATGGGTGTGCAGCCTGGTTCATTGCACCTGGCCCTTCGCCGGGCTGTGAAAAATATCATCCTGTGTATCCCAGGCAGACAAAAGGCACAGTTCTGAGCCTGACACGGGGAGCGAAGGAGAAGTTTTCTCAGAAGTTGTATCTTTAGGATCTGTAGGTGCCGGTGTTCCTTTACTGTGTCACTTGTTATTTATGGCTAGGTCATATGTAATTGTCTGTTGTGCAACACTGGATACCAACCCCATCGGAAGCCCGGGCTTTGTTGGGCTTTAGAATAGATCATAAATCGTTAAGCTGAATTGTGAAAAACGCAGTTATTGCAGGGGCATTGTATCAGGAAGAATCCTATGGAGCAGCACCAGAAATGAGTCTGGCTGTTTAGGGTAATTAAGTGAAATGTTTACCACAATAAGAAGGATTATACTTATACCCTGTACACTCTTTATGCTTGATTGCTGCCAGAATGAAGATGCAATAACATAACTTCTCCTTTTCTAAGAAGAAATAATGAAGTTAAACTGTAAACAGACTGTAGTCCTTGCTTTGTAAGGGGAACTTGCGGTTGCTTTCTGTTGATAACATCTCACACTGAGGTGTGGTAAGTCAGCTTCAGCAGTTAACTGTACGTTTTCCAGACTTATCTTTCTTCAGCAGCAAATCACATTGTGATTTGTGGCTTTCAGAAGAGCAGTGGTTAATCTGGCCTGTCCATGAGCACAACCAAGGCTGGGTGGGGTTCACAAGGCTGCAGCTCGCTTTGAAAGCACCCCAGGTGCTGCAGGGCTGTGTCTGAACCACAGGACCTGGGTTCAACTGATGGTGACATCTGAGTTCAGGAAGGCATCAGCCCCTGCCTTAGCCTTAGGTCTGTTGTGACAAGACAAAGGGAAATAGTTTCAAATAAAAAAAGAGGAGATTTGGATGGGATATAAGGACTTTTTTTTACAGAGGGTGGTGAGGCACTGGGGCAGGTTGCCCACTGATGTGATGGATGATCGCCATCCCTGGAGGCATTCAAGATCAGGCTGAATGGGTCTCTGAGCAACCTGATCAGCTGTCGGTGTCCCTGTTCACTGCAGGGAAATTGGGTTAGATGATCTTTAAATGTCCCTTCCAACTCAAATTATTCTATGGTTCTATGACTCGTATTCTAAACTATAGCTAAAGCCTGAAGTCTTTGGTGCTTTTTCTGCTGTAGAGACCCATTACAGTATTCCACAGAGGTCAAGAGAAGATTTCCAGATCATTCCTAGAAATAGGATTGCAAGCTGGTTTGGGGTACTTACAAGGAGACACTGCACTGCAGAACTGCTAATTATCTCTTCTCTTGTGATTCATAATGCTGATGCACGCAGGGACTCCTATACCAGGCACAGCAGAGCCAGCTGTTGCACTTGCAGAAATGCATTGTCCTGGCATTTTAAGCCATCAAAAACACACACTGAGGCGAGGAGTGTGCCAAGCTCAGTTGTAAGGAGGCTACTCTCCTCACTGCAACCATGTTGGCCTGTCCCCTACAGTTAGATTTTGAAATAAATTCACAATCTTTATGTTGGTGCCTTGAGAGCACATCTCCTGGTCAATCCTTTGGCCCAGAAGAACAGCATTTTGGTACACTACAGAGGGTGTGATAGAGACTGCATTTAAAATGCTTGCATTCATCTTTGCTGGCAATTTACAGGGAATAGCCTAAGCACTCTCTGTAAGACACTCTTGTGGGCCCATCACAGGCTTCCCTTCCCCCCCCCCCCCAAAAAAAAAAATGTTCCACCTTCCATGGAAACACTCAAATTGTCACTAATCTGGAAAGACAGATTGAGACCACACAGATGTGGTTTGTAGGTTTGTATTCCGGTGTGAATCCATAAATATCCTTGAGGGAGAAGAAGGGCACAGGTACAAATCCTTTCACAAAATGGATAGAAAGTGCTCCAGCAGGATGAGAGATGCAATGTTTTACTGCTCCAGAGAAGCCTCTAACCCTAAAGCCTATGTTCAGATCCCCTAGATCAGTCAAAATGGATCTCCTTGTGTCCCATATAGTAAATACTAAGCTTTAGGACTAGGCAGGACCTTTGGAGGTGCAAGGAAAGGATTACTGTGTGGGAAGGAAAGGTCAGCAAAGGAGTATTGCAGCAACATAAGATAATGGGGATCTAGCAGTTCCTTCTCTTGAATTCAGCCCGTCTGTGGGTCCTGACTCTGCCATTTCCCTGGCTGTCCTTTCACCTGCTTTTTCTCTGAAAAGAGGTTTCCAGAGAAGCAATTGTCCTGTCAACTTCATCTCATAATTCTCTGGCAAATCAGGTTGGATATTAGGAAAAATTTATTCTCTGTAAGTGCAATGATGCATTGGCACAGGCTGCCCAGGGGAGTGGTGGAGTCACCATCCCTGAGGATTTTCAAGAAATATGTGGATGTGGCAGTGAGGGATGTGGTTAGTGGGCATGGTGGGGATGGTTGGAAGAGATGATCTTGGAGGTCTTTTCAAGCTTTGTGATTCTATGATTCAGTGACAATGAAATCCAAAGAAGTGTAATTCAATAGTAAAGAACTGGGCGAGCGGTGATGGAGTAAGTATCCAGGGTCCTATACAGATCTTGGGGTGAGGTTTGTTTGACTGTGCTTAACAGGTGCACATAGTTTACCTGATGAAAATGGTGCAATTTGGTATTACCTTAATTTGGTAATCTGTAAGCTGATTTTGTTTGTGAGGTATCTAATGGAAAGACAGCTCTGCAAACAATTATCCCCCAGAGGGAAGAGCTTTGTTCTGGCACAGTCACCCCATCTGGAGAGGCAGGTGCTGCTCTTTGTCATTTCAAACAGCATTTTTCCTCAGGGTTTTCCTTTGTATCCTTACAGGGGCTTTAAGCAGGTCTACCCATTGAACCATGCTACCACTTCATCTTGTACAGGCTGTCAGATACACAGACAGCTTTGCCAGCTCTGGGTGAAACTGGTCCTTGTTACTGTGGAGGCTAGCAAGTGTATGTCATGCTGAAGGATGGCACAATCCCATCTTGCAATATGTCAGTTGCGTTCTCCCAGTGCAGACAACTGAAGCGTGCACCAGCCATCACAGGAGCATGGCAGGATGAAAGGAGCAATGTGGGTCCAACAAGGTGGATGTACCCTTTTGTCACCACAGGTGGGGGCACAAATCTGCCAAAGCTATGGTGTTCTTTGGACCTTGGAGCGGGGTATGGAATTGGGAGCCCAAAAGAGCCTCCTGTCTGATGCTAAGTGCCCCCAGCTCAGTCAGTGAGGTGCTGCCAGCTGACAGACAGCACAGTAATACTCCTCACGCAGTGAAACAATTTAATCACAGTTTCAAAACCTTTGTGCTTTGTATTGCTAATGATCAAGGGTTATAAAATAATAAACCTCATGAAACAAGAATGGGTTAGAAAAATCTCGAGTGATTGCAAAGTTGAGAGCCAGAATATGTCAACATGTTTTAATTACGCAATGTATTAGTTCCTCCACCATTGCTAGAGCTTTCAGAAAATGAGCTCTGAAGGTGTTGTCTATTTAGATGAGAAAAAAAAACAGTCTGGTGTGACTCACAGGTGTCTGGAGAGGCCAGAATACTTGTCTCGATGCAAGTTTCATCACAGTATTTCAAGACATTACTGCAAAATGATGTCACCCGGGGAAAATGTCACTCACCAGAGCTGCCCAGAAGTTTGCCTTTATTAAGTAGGTTGAAAAGTTCAGCCCATGTTAATGGTTAAGCTGGCCCGACATTTCTCCCAGATCATGTTTTCCTTAAATGCCTTTTTGGAGATGAGACGGGACAGGGTCTTGAGGAGACTTAACATTGTTCCCAAGCCTGCATTTTTACTCACCACATGGGTTTGTAGATATCTACTTTGACATATCAGACCTAAAAATAGCTCCAGCTGCTAAGCAGGGAGATGAATAACCACATTTGAAAGACTTCAGGGAGCTCTGTTTCACTCCACAGACTTTTAGATAGATACCATTCTTCTCTTAGAGTCATAGAATCATAGAATGCTTTGGGTTGGAAGGGACTTTTAAGATCATTTAGTTCCAACCTCCTGCTATAGGCAGGGACACCTCCCTCTAAAACAGATTGCTCAAAGCCCCATCCAGCCTGGCCTTGAATGTCTTCAGGGAGTAGGAATCCACTGGGCAACCTGGGCAACCCCACTGGGCAACCTCACTGGGCAACCTGTTTCAGTGTCTCACCACCTTTAAAGAATTTCTTCTTCATATCTAGACTAAATCTATCCTCTTCCAGTTTAAAACATTTCCCCTTGTCCTGTTGCTACATGCCCTTATAAAAAGGCCTTCCCCAGCTTCCCTGTAGGCCCCCTTCAGGTACTATAAGGTCTCCTCACAGCCTTCTCTTCTCCAAGCTGAAGAGCTCCAGCTCTCTCAGTCCATCCTCATAGAGGAGGTGCTCCAGCCCTCTGATCATTTTTGTGGCCCTCCTCTGGACCTGCTCCAACATCCATGTCCTTCTTGTGTTGAGGGCTCCAGAACTGGACACAGTACTCCAGATGGGGTCTCACAAGAGCAGAGTAGAGGGGCAGAATCCCCTCCCTTGACCTGCTGGTCACACTTCTGTTGATGCTGTTGGCCTTCTGGGCTGCAAATGCACGTTGCCAGCTCATGTTGAATCTTTCATCAACTGACACCCCCAAATCCTTCCCCTCAGAGTTGCTCTGTCCAACTTGTGTCTGTGCTTTGGATTGCCCCAACCCAGGTGCAGGACCTTGCACTTGGCCTTGCTGAACTCCATGAGGTTGGCACTCAAGCCACTTCTTTTTAAAGGGTAGGCTGGCTTGACCTAAATGCCTGTGTAACAGAGTTTAACCAGGAAGCCATTAGAAACAGGAAGCAAGATAAATAATAAGATAAATAATAATTAACATCAAGCAAATAAATAATGAGAATCAATGGAAGACAAAAGATAAACTCTTCCCTGTTATGTGCAGCATTTTTTGCTGAGTACTCAGGTCACCATATTGTCCCCTAAAGAACTTCCCTATATCTGCTGCTGCTGCTGCTGCTGCTGCTGCTGTTTGCTGCCGAGGAATCAAGGGGCTCCAGCCTTCTCTGCTTCCACCAGGCCACACCCTGGTGGGTTACAGAGCCAATTATTGACTCACTGGAAATATGGGTTCAGGTGTTTCTAAGTGGTTTCCAACCACTGAGAATGAAAGTGACGGTTCTAAACTGCAGTGTGTAATTGAAGTAAAATGATTCTAAGTGCCAGAAGATGGAAGGGAAAAAAAGAAGGAGAGACTTGCTGAATAGTGGCAAGTGAAATAAAATATTGCAGATATTACCCAATTTTGTCCTAACCTGCTCTTTCTGTATCTCATCTCCTTGACTCCCCACTCCTTTCTGCCCTAAACTGAGCCACCAGATTCCCAGTCCTGATCCCTAGGTGGGGAGATCAGGAAACCCAGAGTACATTGGGCAAGTGCTTTGCTGAGTGTTTTAAAGCACCTTTGGCAATTCCACCGTACAAAATCCTGTCTCCCTTGACCTAATTTGAACTCATTTCTTAAGAACACTATCTCAGTTGATGTTGGAAGTTTTCAATATCTTTCAGGAAGCATTTTGAGTGCAGTGCATTATACTTAGCCTTCTTTATGGCCCTGATGCAGCACTTATGTGTGGGCACAACTTGATGCACAACCGCACCACCCTTGCTCCAAGTTCTGCAATGACTGCTGAGAAGCAATGGGTCAGCATCTCATCATGCCCCCTGTCTGCCCCCAGACTTACTGCAGAAATTAGTCATCCAAGGAAAGGGCTGAATCAATCAAACCCAAGCTGCAGGCTTCTTTGGAGAATGCCAGTGTCAACTGGAGCTGCCACAGCCACGTCGGTTTGTTGGCTCAAGTACTTCATGCAGTAAAATACTTAGGGCCAGAAGGAGTGAAACCACTGTTACGCACAGGTATTAGTGGAATTCATCCAGAAAGTAACAGGCAAGCCTGGGTTTAAACCTGAAGTAGTGCATGAAGAAATGAGTTAAGTCCTAAGCATGTTTTTCAGCTCTATCCCTAAATATATATGGATATAAGGAAATTAGTATAAGGAAGAGGCTTTTACAATAAAGATAGTAAAGCACTGGCAAAGGCTGCCCAGAAAGGTGGTGGATGCCCTGTCCCTGGATACATTCAAGATCAGGCTGGATGGGGCTCTGAGCAACCTGATTGAGCTGTAGTCCCTGATCATTGCCGGGGAGTTGGACTAGATGGTCTTTTGGTGTCCCTTCCAACATGGAGGATTCTATGATATCCAAATCTCTCCTACAGCTCTGTGCATATAAATACATATACAGATACATACATACTTACACACCACATATGTCTGTGAACACAGATTGAATTAATATTTAACATTTTCATATTACCCTAAGTGTTACTGAAAGATAAGATGCTGAAGGATGCATTCAGGGATCTGGTGCTCCATCACTCGCATTCTCACAGGTATCACAAATTTCTCTGGGCTGTGCCAGCAAAGGGCAGAACAGGTGAGGATCCCTGGTCATAGGCAGTCCATTCACTGCCTGCTCATCTGCCTCCCACCCCCTTCTGTTTCTTTTCTGGGATTCTTCTCTTCTTGTGTTTTTTCCCACTTATCTCCTCACAGGATATGAGTAACAGCCTCCAAAGTCAAACCGAGTTACTCACTTCCTCCATATGGGATCACAGGTCCCCAAAGCACACATTCTGCAGAATCACACAAATATTTGCATGCCTGCCCTACAGTAGGAATGAGCTCCGGGAGAGCGACCCTGTGAGATTTCTTGCATTCCATGGGTTCTATCAGGTGAGAAAAAACACCAAAGTCTTTGTTTCACAAAGTACTTTTGTTTCTGAAGAATGAAGTTATACAGAAGCCTTTGGAAATTGATGTCATTATATATGGTATATGATTTGGTGGAAAAGGAGCATGATCTTGTATTTACTTCAAGGTTTCTTATCAGTTCTTATTCTACCTACACTACTTTGTCCAGGAAATTGCTTAGCTGTTTTTTAAAGGTAAAAAATTCTGCTTAAGTTCAGAGGGCACAAAGTTAGCATTTACAAAAACAAGCATGTTATTGGAGTTGGAAATAAGGTAAAATCTGACTGTTTGAATTGAATAGTTCCTCACCCTTGTGGTCCTTAGAACTTCTAAGGAACGTACCCAAGTACTCATCTGAACTTGAATCTCTATGGTATCTACACAGGGCAGATTTTAAAGCCCCACAGAGTGAACTTAGCATTCCAGGTCATCTGACTGCATCTTCATGTAGTTACTCACAACTTCCTCTTGAGTTATGAACCTCTCTGAGCCTTATGGCCCCTTCTGAGAACTCAGTGGAGCTGGCATGAAGGGGATGATGATTTTGGGTTGGGGGCTTGAACAAAAACAAGGATGCAGCCGCCATCCTCTCATGGTGCCAAAGGAAAACCAGTAGAGTTATCAGTGGTCTTAGATGGAAAAATAAGCAGTACAAATGTTACACATCCTCTGCTGTCCAGATAAAGCTTATATCCGACTTGCTGAAGCCAGAGGTAAACCCCAGTCACTTCTCAGAGCGTATCATTGAAACAGCAGTTTCAATGTAAGAGCAGCTTAAAAATGTGTTGTCTGGAAGAAACATATACCACTGATTTATTCGTCTTGTGAAGCCAGGAATTGGCTTCTCAAAAACAGGTGAGGTGATGACACAGCTGTCAGAAAACGCAGGTGCTCCTAAGAGTTTTTGTGCTCTAAGAGGTTATTTCCCTGGAGATAACCTCAGGATTCCTACAAGTCCAGCCAGAGTTAGCTGAGCTGGGAGGGGAGGAGCAGGAAGGCTGTGCTAGTGATGCCAAGCAGTCACTGGAAGGAGGGCTCAGCAGCATTTGAAAGTGCTGCTGCCAAGCTTGTGCCTGGCAGTTTTGGAAAGAAGGAAAGTCTTTTTATGGAGCTACCCTTTAGGAGTCTCTCTTGCTGCTATCTATTTGCTCAGTCACGTGCACAGCCTGGAGCACTTTGCTTTTTAAAGCAGTGTCTGCTGTAACTGATGGTGACAGCTTTGTTTCAGCTTCTGCAGAATGCTGCCAGGCCCCTAGAACCTCTGCTGCAAGCACTGCCCACGGAAGCAGAGGGTTGAAGAGGGAGTGAGCTGAATCCAACCTGTGCCTTGTCCTACCTGGTGCTGCCGTTTAGAGAAGCTCTTGCAGCACAGCACAAAAGGTTAGCACATCCCTTCCCTTTCCTTCAGGGATACATTCCAGCCCCGAGGACGTTGGAGGTTAAAGTACCATTGATCCTCCACTCATCGTGCCAGTACCTACACCAAGGACTGCCGCTGGCCTCAGAGAAAAGGTTCCTCAATAAATCTTTTATCTTCTTTTTTAGAGGTTAACCATATTGTTTTTTTTCTGGTACAAAATCATATTACAAAAAAACCTTGGAAAAGTCTTTGCAGAATTTTTTGTTTTTCCCCATGGGAGGAAGGAGAGTTGCCTGATTGGCAAACCCCGATTCTTTTTTTGCTTTAGTTTCTGTTATGCTTCAAACCTTTGAAATGAAGACCTCTTCAGCATTATTCAGTGTCAAAACACCAAAGATTTCTCTGCTCTGCGATACTGATCATTGCTTGTACCTCTAAATGGCTTAAAGCATAGAGAAAGGGAGGCTGGGAGGGACAAGAGCAGTGGCAGGAAAGAGAATTAAAGGGGTCTGAGAGAAAGGGTGTGCTCCAGAGATCCAGGAATTCCAACTTTCTGCCATACATCAGCTAGGCAGGCTACAGTGGAAGAGAAAGGACAGCTTAGCTCAGGCTAAGTGCTGTGGTTTACACTGGAAAAAAAGCAATAACTGAGAACAAACAGAACGCAAATCGCTGGGGAAGCGCCTCTAAGTAAAGCTGTCTGTGTTAAAGATGTGATTCCCTAGCTCCTTGAGGGAGACTCGGTATTTCTGACACTTCATGGAAATGTATCAGGAAAGCCAAAATATGTGATTTTATATTCTTTTTATTTCTGAACAAGAAGGCCTATGGGAAAAAGAAAAAAAAAAAAAAAGTGGATTTTTACCTCTTCTAGGTTTACTCTATGAGAAAGAAGAGTGCCTTTCTTCGTATGTGTGTAGATAGCAACAAGGCTGATTTGCTTTTGAGCTTGAAGGTCACCATTAAGCAAAGTTCATGGTCACAATATTGAGTTATATTTAGGGACAAAGACAAAACAAAGGAACAGGATAGTCTGTATTTTGTCAATGTCTGTGGCACTTTTATTACCTATTTGTTATTGCTGAGCTGTAAGAAAGTCACTGAAGTATATATTATTATTCTTCACACTGTTTTCATTCCTCATGCTTCAAAAC
The DNA here is from genome assembly GCA_030625065.1 of Alectoris magna. Lineage (NCBI taxonomy): Eukaryota > Metazoa > Chordata > Aves > Galliformes > Phasianidae > Alectoris > Alectoris magna. The sequence continues at coordinate 130,140,280 of CM060560.1, read as the reverse complement.
CAGTGAAATGCAAAATTTCAGATTAGCTGTGGAAACGACTGCATGTGTCTGAAGCAATTTTCCTTCCAGCCGCCATTTGTCACTGTCTGGGAGATCAAATGGGGTCAAGCTGCTACTTGACCTCATGATTTTGCTTCTTGCAATTCTTGTGGGTAAAACCCTATCCGGCTTTAAACAGTCTCTTTGTTTACCAGTAATAAATCTGTTTTCATTCTCCTTTTTCAAAGTCATTGTCAATCTGTCCCAAGAGTTACTGATATTTCCTGAACAAGCATCCATAAACCAACCATCTCCACTCGACCCCTTCCTATGCCTTGAGCTTTTCCATACTGGGTCAGCCAGTGCTCTGCACATCCCAGCCTTGGGCAGAATTAGCTAATTACATGGCTATTAGTGAAGAGGCATTGTTACTGCCCGATGAAAGAATTCATTGAAGTCAGGAGGACGTTGCCAGAAAGGTAATTGAAGTATTGTACTGGTGGTGGAAGACCACAGGCAAGTGTTTGCCAGGTGGCTGCACTCGCTCAGTTCTCCAGCTTGACATCCACATTCCTCAATTTGCTTGTTCAGTGTTGGAGTCAAGAAGCCTTGGAAATCTCTTCACACCATAGCAGCACCGCAGAGAACCTTTCCCAGCCTCATGTGGAACCTATGAGGTTTTGATCTCTTTATTGTATTTGTGTAAGTACACCCAAAGTCATTGCCACCCAAAAGCTATTCTGGATTACTTGGGTATTTGAGTACGGACTTGTCTAATGCAGGTCTCCTGGTACATTTCCAGACAGTCCTCTTACACACAATAGATGCTCCAACACCTGAGTTTTGGGCTTTTGATCTTGGTCTGAAATTTTAGGTAGAAGACCGAAATCTGACATGATAATTTTCTGTTATCTTAATAGGAGACCGCATCTAAATACTTCCTTCTGCCTTTATGTAATGGAAGCAGAAGGAAAGTGGGTTTGGCTGTGCCATCAGTTGACCTCCTGTCAGGTAAGCACACAGTCACCCTTTCTGATAGGAACATGCCCTTCCCATCACTCTGCAACCTGCTCCTGTGCTTCAGGGAAGCTGTAAAAACACAAAAAAGGTCACGTATTTCACTTTACTTTCACTGGGTGATAACAGCATGAACTGGCTTTCTCACACCTGCATTATCTCAGCTGCATTCTGAGCTGTGATTGTACCTGTGAGAAGGGTTCACCTCTGATTTTCCAGAAAATATCAGCTTATCACTTAACCAAGCTGTCCCCTCAAGGAGGCCTTTCTAGTCCTACACATTTCAGTGTGATGACAGGACATGCTCCTGTTTCTGTCCTGTTTCCCTGTTTGCAGTGCACAGGCAGTGACCTCGGTTCGCCAGGACAAACAGGGCTCTGAGTCATCTTGCCGACTACTTCTGAGACACACTGGGCTGATACCGTCTACTAAATGTAGGCTGGCTGGATCTTTGTATCAGAATAAAAGCCTCAGCTCTGGTCTTTAACCTGAATTCCCCTTTTTAACAAGTTACAGCGTCCACATCCTTGTGTGATGCAGGAGGCTCAGCCTGCTGAGCATAGCCTCGCTGCCTGGCTCCAAAGGCACCAGCAATGGGACAGGGCCTTCAGTGACCCTGCATCCTGTGGGTTAGGGTTGTTTTGGGATGTCACACTGGGGTTGTGAGAGTTGGACACTTCCACTGCATGGAGAAGCTCCTTGGAGAAATGCAGCCCCATGATCTTGACAGTGACCGAACATCCATTGTAAATACACTCAGCATCAGTGTCTTCCTACTGCACAGATTTCTGGGGCACCGCTCTGAATAACACTGTGCCTCAGTTATTCATACGGGGAAGAGAAGGTAATGGGAAAGGTGTTTGTATAGCCCCAAGGACACTGAGCAGTGCAGCACCTCAAAACGCCTCTCAGAGTTTTCTTGCCCCCAAAACAGTAGGCCTGATATTAAATCCCCACTCAGGTTGCTTCAGAGATTTAGGTAGGAACATGAAAACACCTTCTGAACTATCTAACAGCTGTTATCTGTGACTGCCATCCATTCTCCATAGGCTTTTAAATGCTTGCTTCTTCACTGAAATGTAAGATTAATCTAATGCTATTTCTCTTCTCCCATAGCAGCAGCTAAACTTTCAAAATGTTACTGAAATACATACATACAAGGTAGTTAGTATCAGTTTGCGTCTATCGTTAAATCTTTCTGTCAACAAGTCAAAAAAAGGTGATTTTTATATAAATATCTTAAGAGGTCCTATTCACTGCCAGAAATAAACAGACAAAAGACCTTTTTAAGTGGTGCATTACTTGCTTTAAAGAGTGGGTGGAAAACTGACACACTTCCTTATTTATCTTTGGGAATGAACAATTTCACCATGTACCACAGGAGAAAATACAGCACCACATTATGCAAGGGAATTTCCATTTAAAATAACTGAGTACTTAAAAGTCACTCTTTAGCTCATTAATCAAAACACTCAGCAATTCTAAAGCTGGAAACAGCCACTAGTATCATCTTATCTGACCCTCTTTGTAAATGGAGGCAACTAAACATCCATTTTCCTTTGATACTTCACTTTTTGGTAAAAGTCCATTTCCAGAAAAGGGTCTAGACTTGATTTAAAAACTTCCAGAGAAAAGAATTTGCTGTTTCCTGTATAAGCCTATTCCAATTCATAATGGTACTCAAAGACAATTACTTTAATTTTTCTGGCTTTATGCATCAGCCGGTCAGTTTGGTTTATGCCTTCCTCTATAAAGTGATGGATGAGCTCACCTTCAGTTATACACAGTGGTATCTAATAAAATTTGATTACAGAAGTAGGAAGACACTATGCATGTCTCAGAAGTACAGAGGAAGTTTGGGAAAAAGGGAAGAGGGGAAAGAAGCCTCCAGCAGAGCAATTTGTTAGAAGTGTCTCAAATAAACTCACTGTGGTTGCAGAGGGATGCAACCCTCTTTAATGCAGACCATGCATTAAAGAGGTTCTGCAGTCTTCAGTAAGGCAAAACATCCATCAAGCTCTGATGGGTATTTCAGATCTGTAGTTGCCGATTAAGGATTATGACACAGCTTTCCATATTTATGCATATTTAAAATGTTCCTGATAAGTGTCATCCATATACAGAGATGGCCACTCTGCTTCACTGGGTCAGGAAATCTTGAGCAGATTTGCATGGTGATGTGCATTGGAAGATGGGGGCAAAATGTTCATTCCCATGTCTCCACCCTACAAGGCCTCCATGGGTGACCTCCACTGTTGACATCATCCTCTCCAAGAACTTCTATCTCATGCTGCCTTTGTGGCAGGATGGAGCTGGTCAGCAGTTCTCCTGCTGGGGGTGGGAAACACGAAGCATGGAAGATAACTTGACAAGGCTGGAAACAATGATCTGGGAGATGCCTCCCCTCAGAGACATTGGAGGGGCATCATAGCCCAAGACGTCAATGAACAGGAACAGCATGGAGTTACTCTTAGGTCAATAAAGGCAAGGCAAGCCATTTCAGTGTCCTCAGAATTGAAGAAGGAATCCAGCGCATGGACAGCAACAGTAGCTTCTGGATGCCTGCTTTGAAAAGCACCTTTGTAAGGCCAATTAACGGAAGAATTTCCAGCTTTAAGGTGACCTCTTTAACTTACAAAAGGTTGATATTCTGGCTAAAATGTTTCTTACCATGTTTTTGATCTTTTCGTCATGTGACACTGCAGTTAGCAGCAGGCACATGTATCCCTGAGTCACTATGACTCTTCCAACATCAGTGCAGCCACCTCGCAGTTACAGTTGTTTTCTCAACAAGTTCGCTGATAAGGAAGGGGAAGGCGAGGGTCACTATTTCTGCCTGCCAACAAGTCCAGTAATTCAGCATGAAATCAGTTTTCTTTCAGAAAATGACCTTTGCAGGTATTATGGTAAAATAGAAGGTCAGTAACAGGTTTATCTCTCAAACTGAACAGTAATACAGATAAAGTGGCAATTTATTTGGCTTGTGAACAGCACAGAATATATCTACTTCACTTGGATGTCTATCTAGAAACATATGAAACACAGCATCGTTACTGAGTTCTCATTCACAGGCTGATATTCCATCTAACAGTCAAATCATTTCTGGAAAAATATTTCCAGTATATCAAAAGCAGTTTCCTTTCAACACTGAACAGAGGGAAAGCAGCAGATACTTTTTCTGCAGTCCCAGTTATGCAGATACTGATGGAAGAGGAATAGAAAAGAGAAGACTTTCGATGTTAAAGAATGTTCTGGCAACAGTCCTAGCCCTTACCAGTTGATTTTAGCAGATTGGAAATAAATCTGCAGGATGAGAATTTCCAGAAATATATTTAACTGTGACCAAGGAATCAGCATTCAATGGACTTTTTATCACATTGGCAGACTAAAAGCAATCTTTGTATGATTCATGTCCTAAAAGCACAGCATATTTTGGACCATGCTGTGCTTCACAAGAGACATCCTCCAAAATTTAGAAGACTTAAAACATAAGTAAGAGCTGGACACAATCCCTTCCAGTTATGTGGTCCTGGTCCTTGTAAGCAAATAGGAATCTGGAAGGGTATGTATTACAAAACCAATACACAAGTAACAATGTATGTAAATCTACTTGATGGTGGCATGTTGCAACGTACCTGAGTTTTTTGTTTTTTTGGTTTTCTTCAGAAAAGGCTTGCTCTTATAATCAAAGTCAGTGACGTTTCCAGGTACATTAATATGGCTCAGTTCTCCCGTGCACTATCTACATGCCAAAACAGACATTTCCCGAAGATAGATTCACAGATCTGGAAGGGTAAGATGTGTCTCAGGACATTGTCTCATCCAACTTCCTGTGCTCAGGCAGGCTAAATGTATCTGGACGCCATCCCTGACGCTTTCATCTTCCTCACATTAAGAAATCAATACCACAGACTAAAGTCCTAATGCTTTGCCACCCTTTCAAATAAAAAGATTTACCTAGTATCCTACCTAAATCTTTTAAGCTGCAGATGGAACTGAGTCTTTCCTGCCCTTCCCTAAATGGACATACAAGTTAACATACGGGTGTTACCCCATCAGTTCCAATCCTTTCTAAGCTACAATGCCTCTCAGCCTTCTCTTTTCAATCCCATTCCTTCACCTTCCTTCTCATCTGTTACATTTTCTGTGCCTCTTATCACACTTGTTGCTTTTGCGTGCTTTTTCCTCCACTGTACCTGCTTACAGATGAGGCAGAGGACTCTGCACAAAACTTCAGGTTCCACCGTCGAATAGGTAACTTGGAAAGAGGCTCAAGCTTAGCAAAAGTGACATTTCCAGAGTCATCATGAAGCACCACAGAGCATTTGCCAACAGTTATCCTCCAGGGGTTGTATCTGATCTTAATTTATGCTGAAAGGACTTTTACACCAAATGACTAGAGCCAGCCCTAGATCACACAGTGATGCCAGAATTTTTCTAAGCCAAATCACCAAAATCCTGTGAGGGAACAGAATTCATTTTTTGCTTCCAAGCTCAAACTTCAGAAATGAAACCAAGCAAGTCTCATATTTTAATAACTAAGCCAGTGGTTCTGGTTTCAGATAGTGTTCGCCTGTGTAATCCTAGCTCCAAGTCAGAAGTACTCCTCAGGGGTCTGTAGATGAAATACTGGTGAAGGTCAAAGGGAAATGAGGTTTCTCATAGAAGAACCACCTCATTTCATGCTCTTTTGATTTGAAACACTCTACAGAAATGTTAGGGGGGGTATAGTGTCACCAATGAGCAGTTACTGAAGTAGGCTCTCATACAGCATATACTCTTCCAAAAAGATCTTATTAAAACAGAGGTTCCCTTACAGAACTACATCTGAAACGAAGAATCCCTTTTTCAAACAAAACAAAACAAAACAAAACAAAACAAAACAAAACAAAACAAAACAAAACAAAAACATGATATACTGGACTTTTGAGGCTGAAAGAGAATTGAGAGTCACGATCTGAACGGTGTCTGAACAGCAAACAAGTAACTGCATTTGTTTGCCTACAAACTTTGTCAGTGACTGCATCTGTTTTCTTACTCCACTCAACGGAGAGGTATTTTTAAGGCAAAGATCCGTGTAGTTGCATTCATGTTTTTTGAACTCTCTAAGATGGCCAAAGGCTGTTGTGTAGACAATTAATCACTGGAAAAATGCACTGAAAGTACCATTGCACTCATAAGCTACTTTGGATGTACAAGATAGAAATGACCCTGTGTCTTAGGTGAATGTATCTGAAATGCATTGTAGTTGCCACTCTTTCATTCATAGGTTTGCAGGCAGAGCAGCAAGTAGATGCTTGAGAAGTCAGGTGCATGGAATAAACCTTACCCAGAGTGCTTTGGCTGGCAGAGAGAAACTCAAGGGAGAGGTACTGCAGAAACATTAGTCAAGGAAACATCTCACAAAGGCTCTTCACAAAGCTGGGAAACATAAATGCAACAGCAAACTGGCTGTGAAGCAGCAAAGCTTCCCTTTCCCTTTCCCTTTCCCTTTCCCTTTCCCTTTCCCCTTTCCCTTTCCCTTTCCCTTTCCCTTTCCCTTCCTTTCCTTTCCTTTCCTTTCCTTTCTTTCCTTTCCTTTCCTTTCCTTTCCTTTCCTTTCCTTTCCTTTCCTTTCCTTTCCTTTCCTTTTCCTTTCCTTTCCTTTCCTTTCCTTTCCTTTCCTTTCCTTTCCTTTCCTTTCCTTTCCTTTCCTTTCCTTTCCTTTCCTTTCCTTTCCTTTCCTTTCCTTTCTCTTCCTTCCCTTCCCTTCCCTTCCTTCCCTTCCCTTCCCTTCCCTTCCCTTCCCCTTCCCTTCCCCTTCCCTTCCCTTCCTTCCCTTCCCTTCCCTTCCCTTCCCTTCCCTTCCCTTCCCTTCCCTTCCCTTCCCTTCCCTTCCCTTCCCTTCCCTTCCCTTCCCTTTCCCTTCCCTTCCTTCCCTTCCCTTCCTCCCTTTCCTTCCCCTTTCCTTCCCCTTTCCTTCCCCTTCCCCCTCCCCTCCCCTTTTCCTCCTCTCCCCTTTTCCTCCCCTCCCCTTTTCCTTCCCCTTTTCCTTCCCCTTTTCCTTCCCTTTCCTTTTCTTCCATATAATTATATGTAGTAATATTCTGTCTAAAGGTCATGGTGTGTTTATAATCATGAAACCAGGAAAAGCCTGTTCTTGCACAGAATACTAACCTCTGCCAGTAATTCTAGCTTCAGGCTTGAACAATTAACATGTGATAACCCCAAAAGCTTGGAAAGTTCCAATCCTCTCTCCCAAAAAGAAAATAAGTGATCCCCTACATCCCCAAAAGCTTTATTTTTTTTCAGTGTTAATTTACTCAGGCATTTGTACACCAGATATCATAAGTCTGGAATACAGCACAGTGAGCTGTTGCATTTGGCAAAGAATGGAAATCACATTCAGTGTTGTTTCTTTTACAAAACACAGCAATTTGAAAATTATGGGGGTAGAGATGAAGCCTGTTCTTGCCTGATCCTTTCTGCAAGTACTGCAATAAACAGTGCTTAGAGATAACGGTAAGCCCCAAAGACAGAGAGCCAGGATTGGATGGGTTGCTAATCTGTCCTATTGAAATGAAGTCAGTAATGGAAGAAAAGTATTAGCCTAGATGCTGGTTTAATTCCGGAAGATGTTGACCAAGTTCCTTTTCCTCTCACACACTTGGTGTGTGATCCAGCAAAGATCATTTAGGACAAGCTCCACAGATGCAGACATTAAATGCCATTTCTGATCTAGGACTTAAGACTTTCCATGCCTTAAATTGCTCATTTGTAAATTCAAGGCCACAGAACTTCCCTATTTTAATGTGGTAGCAGGAAGAGAAATAATTGAAGGTGTTTAGATACTGCAGTGAAAAGAGCCAAAGATAGAAAGGAATAGCAAAGATGGACGGATAGATAGCGAAGATGGAAAGGAATGAGCTCTGATTTCTATTGCCTTCCAGGACAGCTGCCTGGAGATGCAGAAAGAGTGCAGGATTTGGAGTTGAAAAAAGAAACGGGAGAGAAGAGAGCTAACAGTCCCCACAGCACACATACATTCCTATAGGATATCTTTATTTGAAAGATAATAGCAAAGTCTGCCTTTTTTTTAATGCAGTAGAGGATGGCTGTGTCTATTCTGAGAGCAAGATAAAACCCTCCAAAAAGTAAACCACTTGACTTTTCTCTGTCTTTCCCCATTCCCACCAGTGTGCTGGAAGGCCTCAGACCCCAGGGAGAGGCTCCCACGTAGCTTGGCATCCCTAGGTGCCTTGTTCCTAATTCCCAGTAGAACCGAGAGTGGCTGTTACTGTTTGATGACTAAAAGAGGGCTTTCCTAAAATATCAAGTCCTTAGATCTCCAGGACCCAAGTGACTTTGCCAGTAATTTCTTATGATCTAAGAGGAGACACTTTCAATGGAAGGTTTGCACTGGCTTTATGTACAATGTGCTTTATACCCACTCTTCACATTGCTTCACCCTTGAGAAGATCTGGTGTGAGCCTGGGAAGAACAACCCACCTGCACTGAAAGGTGTCGCCCTTCCAAAAAGCCACGCAAGTACACAAGATCCCAGCACACCAACAGCCCATGGCATTGCTCAAAGGATGCAGACACCCAGCCCCAAAACAGAGTATCCAAATATACTCTACCTGCTTTTTCTCCTGACTGCAAACTAGAACTTTGTACATCTACACTCGCTTTATTTGAGACTCTGATTACTGTGCAATTATTGATTAACACATTAAAACATACAGCTGAAATGGGTGATTGTTTCTCAATTGCTGTTATTGTAGTAACTTACAAGAAGTCCCATTTCCTTGTGAGATATGGTGTGAACCCACAAAGTGTGTGGACAACAGACATGAGATCTTCCTTCAGGAAGGAACCAAAGCATCCTATGGAATAGGGGATATGTTTGAACCTTGTGTTCCTTGTAAGCCAAAGGGTTATTTTCTCATTCTACACAGACAACCCTCTAAAAAAGAAGGGATAGAAATAAATGTTTAAAGATACCAGCTGATATCATTACCAAAAACAAACAGAAGAAAATGGGTGTATTCAGCTGGCGTAAACACAACCAAGTGCTCCCTGCTGTCTGACTCAGGGCGTTCTCACGCCACACTCCCCTCAAGGCTTTCTTATTTGGTCTCCAGAGGCACTAAACTCATTCCAGGCACAGACATTTAGGTGGAATCTAAGTTGTCTGGAAATGTCTCTAGGGGATTTAAAAACATAATTTAGAAGAAAGAGAAAGAGATGTTCTCTTTGTTCATTGATATTCTCTGCTCCTTGAAGACCTGATCTAGAGCAATTGAAGGTGTCAGATTTAATGAAACAGTCTTTTCCTGCAATTTTCATAAGGAGTTTTTCTTGGTCTGTTATTTTTCGCTTTGGGATCAGACCTTGGCAAAAGCAGGAACAACTATTATATGACAGGCGACATATTTATCTTTAGTGATAACTGAAACTCTTGTCAGCAGGGTTTTCATCCGCAAAGCTACTCCTCAGAAAGGATCCTTGCTCCCTTTCCATGCAATGAAGCAGGCTTTATAAATGTACCACTATTTCAGAAAGTATCCTGTGGTAGGAGAGAAAATATCTTCCTTCTCTGCCTCACTCTTTTCCAATTCAGCTTGAGGGGAACAAAGCCTGATGTATCTCCTGCTAGCAAGAAGTACTGCATGTTCTTGTGGGCCTAGATACAAGCAAACAGAAGGTAACACAACATTTCCCAAGCAGTTCAGCTAGCTTTGCATCAAGCTCATCAAAGATAAACACATGCTGTCTGTGCAATGGGAATAAATGAGCATCTGGATTTGAAACCTCTGCCAGCCCATCCAGCAAAACTCAATGAGGCAGCTGCTGTCAGCTTCTTGCCTATGCCAAGCTAATAATGCTATGGAGCAGGTGAAGAAATCAAGCTGTAGGTATGTGCTTCTTTTGAGTGGCATTAGAAGTTGGCAGGGAAGAGCACCCTGTTACATATGTATGAGCTGTGACAGAATTAAACTAGTTCCATAGCAAATCAGAGAGCTGCAGGCTTGACCGAAGCCCGCTTGAGAGAGCGTCCGAGGGGTACCACCACTGGCATCCTGGTATTCAAGTGAATTATTAAAGCAACATTTCCACATGAGTACTTTGCAAAGGAGAATAATTCTTAAGAAGACGTCTTTGTATGGAAAATGGTTCTTCTGGACATTCAACAACAGAAATGCTTCATTCTAAGAAAAGCCCTGAGGCAGAAGAATGGCCAGGGTCCCAGTATCTTATCTGAGGAAATCATGGCACAGGAGGAGATCAGCTGTGTTTAGGAGACAAGTGCCAGGAAAACAGCTTCATGCTGAGCTAAGCAGCTGGGTAGCTCCTAAGCTGGCTCTCTTCCCTTCCAAGTATGTACTGAGATAAATGCTCTGACTGTGTCCTGCATCTTTGCACTGCTGCCGCACTCCTTCTTGGACAAAGATAGATGCCAAAAAGTCCTGTTCACTTGGTGATGGGAATTGGCTGTGAAAGATTCCCTGCTAACTTCAGCTAGAAGAGAAACACGGAATTCCAGCTGATGGTCACCATGCTGGTGCGGCATCCTTTCTTGCCACTCTGCTCAGTTTCCAAGGCGTCTAGCAGTCCTTACCTTCCCATTTACACTATCCTGAGAAGAACCGTTACAAGCTGCTAATTTTCTGTTCAGTTCCATAGCAAAGAGAAATGCTTTTCTTTAGCTTCCAATTTCTGCTGTAGAGAAGTGTAACATACATGCACTCAGTGACTGGGAAGAGATTTAAGGCCCTCAAGCAAAATATCTAAATGAAGTTCAAAAAACTCCTCTGATTGTTAGTCCCACGTTTCTCATCCAAGATAGTGTAACACCGAACATATTTATTTCATTTCTGTGCTTGCTCTAGTAAGGACTAATGCTAAACAATCTTCACATGCAGGAATCATAGTGCTGGTATGAATTTGGTCTGGCTAAAACTGCATGTAAGGGCCTCCAAGGCACACATTACTAACCTGCCTTCTGTTCCATTTCTCCCTGTCCCAACCCTAGACTCTGCTGGTAAAACTGTTTGGATTTGGAGAACTCTCCTCTCACCAGGGCTAGCCCTAAGGTCCTTGACCAGCAGAGTGAAACATTGCCTTGGTGGAAGGCATTTTGAATGGGTAATGCTAGAATTTTAATCCCAGCTGTTATAACTCAGAATATGTTTTGATTTGATCTACAACCCTAATAAAAGCTGTTTCCTATGAAGCTGAGCTGTACAGAAGTGGCTGCTGTTACGCTAGGCTGTCTAATAAAATCTCCACAGTATTACAAGAGACCCTGAGCCTTCACATGCACTCTCCAGCATTTATTATCTTATTTGATATGTTAATGGCTGGTTATTCTCATTAGCTGCTCTCTGGAGTTGTACAAGCTGTTTTTCTGCTCTTAAGCTGTGCAGCCTGCTGTGTAAAAGTAATTAGCAAGGGGCCAGTGGGTTAAGTGAAGTAAGATGTCAGCTGTGCCTCTATTCTCTAGCACTGGCCTGAAGGAATGATGCTCCTGTTGGGCAGTTAGCTGTGTAACTGCAGGACGCTCTGGCTGAGACAGAGGTGCAAGGATGTGCAGGCTGGAAAGCAGCGGCTGAGTTTGCAAACCTGCTCAGGGAAAGACAACACAAAAGAGGAAGAGGTGAAACAGAGCCATAGAGATTAAGACGTTTGTTAAATGAGAATATGCCTAGTGGGAGACAGGACTCTGCAAACATGCTGCTTTGCAGAACAGTGCTGACTTTTAAGAGCTGTTACTTGGTTGCATTCATCTTCCCCCTTGCTGTGACAGATCCCTGCATTGTGTTAAATAGAAACTGTCCACAGTGTTAAGGAATTCTATGCAAGTGTGATCCATCACTCTGCACTAGAACCAATAAAAGATCAAACGAGAGAACTGTGGAAAGCTACACAAGCAATTACAGAGCAGCACTTGCCTCATGAGGCCTGACATTCAAGCACACAGACATTCTCTTTATGTGTGTGAGGTAATGCTGTCCTCAAGGGCAAAATCACTCTAAATGATGTGGCTGTGAGGAAGATAGTACTTCACCTTGTTCTTAACCCATCTGAGAACAGAAAGCCTTTTGTTTTGTTCCTTTGGTTACAGAGAGTAGAAGCTGGAAGTTGAGAGCACGAGCCACACCTACGTCTGATGATAAAAAGAGGTTGTCTTTACTGCTGGAACAAAGAGCTCACAGACACCGGCTCTCAAGGCATTAAATCCTTGTGTAGGATGCAGACAGCCTCTGCGTTTCACAGAATATTACAAAAGGTACGGCTGGAACAAGCCTGGAAAGAGGCTACGTGAAGCACATGCTGCCCAGCATGATAGGACTGCTGACAGATGAAGTGGGGCTGCTAATAGCATGCATGCACCAAACCCAAATTAAGGAAAAAAACCAACATGGTGAAAAAGCAAAATGTGGATTTTCAGATAAGAGGAATTCTTTACATGAAGAAATGCATAAAGAAAGCACTGGAACATCCAAATCAGGTGGCTCAGCTCATCTTTTAAGTTCCTAGCATTTTAAAAAGAGCCCTTGGTCATGAGGAAGGAAACCATGCACACAGTGTTACAGGGACTCAGATGCTTGTAGGTCCTATTGAAAAGCCCAGTCCAATCCTATTCCATGTTTGTATTTAAACTGAATTTGCTGAAATGAAACATGCCAAGGAAGCCATGAGCACTTGCCAAGTTAACAGTGAGGGACAGAGGCAAGAGAAGGACATCGCTATTGATGAGCACTTGCACATCTGTGGTAGCCTTTGCTGCTAGGCTAGGAAGCCAGTCAGCTCAGCACAAAGCTGCAGATATATGGTGGTAAGAACATAGTGAGCCACTCACCCACTGCCCCTGGCATCCCTATTGCCCCCTGCCTGGTCCATCTACCAAGTAACATGCTCCCAAGGCCACTATTGCACACAACTCTTGCAGTAGGGTCCTAATGAGGTTACAGTAACATACTGTAACAAACCCTACAGACAGAACAAACCCTGGGACAGAAACGGCACCAGGTATTAAAGCAGAGGTTGCCTGTAATGATTAGGGAAAAATGCTAAGCAGCCTAGCTGCACTCTGACGATAACGCAACGCTCTGGGCAGTCACCAGCTCCAAGGCCTGGTAGCAAGCCAGCACTCATGGGCAGCCAGAGGAGCACCATTACACTCATTCTTACAAACCCAGGCCAGCAGCCCCAGCCTGTGAGGAATAATCATGGTCCGGATGGGGGAAAAGAAATCTTGTCTGCTTGTTCCCATGAAACCGCCCACAGACAGACGCAAAACTTGGTGGTGGGTCCTCAGAGGCTGTTTCAAATGGGTAACTGGAAGATGTCAGCCCCAAGCAGCTGCGACAGCATTTTAGGCCAACCAAGTGTTAAATTGATGGCATGTAGTGACGCGGATTGAGTTGGCCTCAGAACAGCTTGTCTGGGGGCAAGTGAGCAGCGAGCCACACACTGCTGTCAGCTGTGCCACAGAGAGCGGCAGCTGGGCCGGGCCTGCCAGCTGCTGGCCATATGGCCAGTGCGCTGCCTGCCGTTACTCTGCATCCCCTCTGTGAGCTAACAATGGCAGCGTGGGGCCATGGGAGCTCTGTAGGTTTTGCCTCATTTCACTGACTGAAAGGAAAACCCAGTCTGCACTTCCCATGTATGCTTGCCTTTGTGCTAAGCAGGGAAATCGTGCATTGTGCCACTGACCTGCCTGTCGGGGAGTCACCAGGCACAGGGCTGGTGGGGCAGCAGGACCTGCTAGCCACACTGGATCCTTCTGGCCATGTAGACTAAGTCGCCCAGCCACAGCAACATGCAGCCCCAGCTCTTGCCTTCCAGATAAACTCTTCTCTGAAGGCCTAGGGAGCTGCTGGCAATAACAATAACAGTAAAATTCAGACTGGATTTGGCACTAGGATTCAGTGGGATTTGAACTGGACACTGAGGCTGCAGAAAGAGAAGCCCTTTCTACCCCACGTGGCAGGCTGTCGGTGCAATTGCCCATGTTGGTTTTTACCAATAGCAAATCTTGGTCTTCTCTCAGTGCAAAGCTACAGAAACAAGAGAGGATGCAGCACTTCAAATTCTGGATGCTGTAATAAAATGTGGAAATTGCATGCAAATTATTTACCGGTACCGCAGTTTGATAATGAAAGCAATAATTTTCAAATTACCTTTGCTCAGTATTTGCTGTCTTTTATGAGTGCCGAAATGCTTCCTGTTCTTAAGCAGAGAGGATTTCTTACACTTGTTCTACGCCAATAAACTCAAATAATTTGCAAATGATTACAGAGGGTAAATGAACTGAAGGCAAATTTTCAAGGGCACAAATGGTAGCAAGCCATTAATTCTCTACAAATAACAGGACATTCAACTAATGATTTGTCCAAGACTGCATGGGAATCCTCATGTAAAAAATGCATTAAATTCATGGCTGCTAGTTCCCAGCTAGTGGGGAAAAACAAACAAAAAGCCACTAAATCGGCTTTCTTCCCCTAGTATTTAGTTGTTCCTCATGCACAAAGCTTGGCCCTAACTCTGCGTCTGAAGAGACTGCCCGTCCCAGAACCCAGCAGAGCTGCAATAATAATCTGTACCTGATAAGCTGTACCCTGGGATATCAGCTCTGCATTAAGTTGCCTAGGTCTAATTGTTGGCAAGGACACCTGGTAAGCCAGGACATCAGATATGTGCTGGAAGTAGGTGCAAGATCAGAAACATGATCCTGCAAGCCAGTATCTTGGCATACTGTATATCCAGGCAGGCAATATTGTAAAGTTGATAATGAGAAGGAAACTTTCCCAGGAAATCAATTCTCCATTAACAAATTAGCGAGAGCAGCACTCGGATAAAATAGGTCCAAGTGCTTCAGAGTAGATACAGCTGGCAAGATGTCCTAGGTCTCACAACTTCTTAGCGATGCTCAAAGAGAACAATTTCACTGAAGATTTCCTCCACCAAAACGATCTGACTCACATGAGGGGGCATAGGAACATAATTATTACATGGTGGTGATGGTGATTTTCTGACATCCGTACACAGGGATAAAGGCAGACACGAATTACTTAACCAATGACGCACACAGTGTATATTTTTATTTCAGAGCCGTCTACAAACAAAAGTGCATTTGTAAGCTTAGTATGTGTAAGCTTAAAAATAAAAATGGTAATAAAAATTACAACAACAACAACAACAAAAAATTAAAAAAGCAAACTCAAAACAATGAATCACTTCCTTGATAGGGTTTTAGTTAATAATATACACAGTCATGCCGAGTGAAGCTGTTTGAGTATGCTGACACATCTTCAATGTTGTTTAGTTGCTGATTTAAAGAGAAATGCTTGTGAGATATTCATTCGCATTAGCAACTTACCCCGTTGTCTTGTTCTTGTGTTTTTATTAGTTGAGGATGTTGTGTACTACAGGGCAAGAGAGCAGGCAGCAATCAGATATTAGCTGCGCTCCACGCTGCAAGATATCCAGCACAGATAAGCAGACAAAAAAAAAATCCCAGAGTGAAATATGAACCTGCTCCACATGCTTCCTGAGGTTCCCTTTGAACGTAATATGACTACCAGTCACTGGCCTTTTGCACATAACTTAAGATTGCTACCTTTGTTGTTGTCACATGAGAGTGAGATTTACCTCACATGATTATCCTATCTGAAACGCAGGTGTCTGAGCTGCTGCTGCCTGCCTTTCAGGTTGGTGGGGAGATTGAGGCCATTGCCCAAATACATTAAACTTTTAAAAATGGTCAAAGAGTGAATACCTAGTGAAGAAGAAGGGCAAGCAAATTCCTCCCCTACCTTAGGGGTCATCTAGGCTGGCAAGAACTCCGTGCAGAGACAGTGTGTCATCATAAAAACTAAGTTGGCATAGTTTTCTGGTAGCAACTTTATTCCACTCTTGCCATCCTTACTCTCACTGCAAAGCCAAATTTGCTCCGCACTGTATCTATGGCATAAAATATATTGGTCTGAAGCATGCAGGAGCTGCTGCCCACTCAAACAAAACCTCACCTGGCATTTATTTGGTAATTGCATGTAGTTGTCAAAAACTGCCTGTTCTTCCTGTGATGTGAAAGCACTGGTGCTTTCAGTAACACAGACCAGCTGGGTATAGCAAAGTCCAAAACTACTTACGCATTTCAGATTCACTATCATCTCTGTTTCTGGAGCCCGTGCAGTTCACAGGAGGTTTATTACTCAGCCAGACTACCCTTTGCAGTATTATGATGCAGGCTTTTGCGCACAGGGCAGAATAGATGTTTGTATTTCACAATCTGCATTTATTTGACAAACTCACAGTGAGGGATTCTGTTCTACTCTAACCACAGATTGTCTTATTTACAGACAGGATAAAACTAATATTCAGCCTAGTGAGACAATCGGGCTAACACCATTAATTATCAAGCAGGTAAGCAAAATAGGTTTGTATTTGCAGATCTGAACAGCTGACCTTTCCACCACAGCAAGCCCTCCCCATTTCCTGTCTTTTTCCAGCTGCTGCTCGGACTGGGCGGTCCAAGCAGCCCAAAGGTGCCAGGGCTGCTGTCATCCCAGTGTTGCAAAAGCTGGTCACGTTTTCAGACAGCTCATAGGCAGGAGACCCTGCCTGGTAGCCTGACACACTCCACAGGAATCTATCAGTGTCAGTGAGTTTCCTATGGAGCCCAGGATGTCTTTGGGGGAGGCCTGCCTGCCAGGCTAACTTACACAGCCTGCTGCATGCTTGGGTGCCCTTTCCTGAGCTACTTCTCTGTAGCTTGCCTTTGACAACCGAGATGTCTGCCCCCAAGAGAAGCTGAGCCCATGGCACTGCAGACCATTTTCTTCTCACCAAACATGTCAGCAGCTGCTCTACTTGGCTCTCAGGCATTCTAATCACCTGCTCTTCCTGGTATTTCTTCTGACTTTCATCACCGCTTAATCACCTGAAGGGTCACACAGTGTTCAATGTATTGTTTTCACCAGGAGAGTGTTTTTTCATTGCAGTCAGAAGAATTCAAGACATCTTCAAGGAACAGCGTGGTGCTGTCCCCAGCTGACTCCTTTTTGCTTTGAAGTCATCTCTTTCTCTGGTGGCTGAAGAAGTCTTACCTGTATTCAGCTCTTCCCATAGATATCATGTATCCACAATGACCCATATAAGCAAAATGACTCATGTACTGGGGGCAGAAAATCATGCTGGTTATACAAAAATCAGCTGTAAGTGGTGTGTCAGCAGAAAACTTCAAAGGTTGGGGGAAGAATGTGGAGAAAACCAGAACATGTAAGAAAAGTGGAGAGATACTGGCATCTTTTAGGCGTGCACTGCATATGCTGAGCTTCCATCTCAGGTAAGGTTGCTTCTTCTGGTCCCAGGCAAACAGAGACTGTCAAAAGCTCAGGCTCTAGCAATGGGATACAGCTTCCAAGTGTCCATCACCAATCAGTGCATCTCATTATGCTTGCAGCCAGATTTACAGCTGATCAGTGCTTAAATGTTGAGATCATCAGGATACTTACAGCTGTGTAGAGTACTTGGTCACCCTGAAATTTCTGCCAAGAAGAACTGAGTACATGGAAGATCTGTGCTGGTAGTCAATAGCACTCTATAAACCAGAGTAAAGCAAATAAAAGCATCTGCTGGGAATTCATACCCTTGCAGAACAGATATTAATTACTTTGTCAAAGCTGCTGGAATCAGAACTGGAACTAGAACCCATCCATGAAACACCTTCCATGAAATGCCTTCTGAACTATGAATGAACCTTGAACAGAATTACCCAACAGGAGCAAAGCTTCCTCAAGGCTTCTTGCAGGGGCCAAGGCTACTTGCTTCTGCACTGCTAAATTCCTGAGACACCTGCACTTACCTGTTATAGTAAAGAAATACAGGAGTGGTTAAGCTGCACATTAGCTCCAAGGCATCTGCAAGACAAAACTGGCTCTGGCTTGCTCAGTTCTGATTCCAGAAAAACAATTCTGAATCACACACAGGATGATGAAAGATGTGTTTTACCTGCCTTTAATAAATATTTGATCACCAAAAATCTGCCACATGTGGAAGGGTAGGCTCTGGGAGGCCTCCTTGCTCTGCTGCTCTCTCCATCCCTGATAGCTCCTCACTCCACTGCCTTCCTATATGGGGTGTAAAGGGGAGCAACCATAGCGAGGGAAACCAGGAGAGGCTCAGGATAAAACACACATGAGCCTGGCACTCAGGGACTTATTTTAACAGCCCCACTGCAAACGGAGAAACTTGCACTTTTAAAGTATCTCACACAACTGTCTGAAGTTTTAGCTGAAATACGATGTGGTTTCCCCTTGTTTCTGGGCTTTTTCCTTTTCCTTAGCAAGGCAACGGCTCACTGGGATTAGGCACAAATTCAAAGAGTGAGTTCATGCAGAAAGAGAAGAACAGAAAGAATCATCTGCTTCTAGCTCTCCACAGACTCTGGGGATTAACACTGGGCATTAACCTTCTGGCTAGCTTAGGGAGTTTCTTGCTCAACTCACTGCTTTCTCTGAATCTCATTTTCCAACATCATACTCTACATGGACACCCAGATAGGGAGCCTCTGTGTCTCACTTGGAGACAATTACACTAGACAGTGTAATAGCAAAGGGTTGTGTACTGCAGTGCTGAAATCCTTTTATGGGTTGCCGTCCCACAGGGTTTGTAAGGCAGACAGGAAAACTTGATCGATCCCACATTCATGGCTTCATCCTTTGTAACACCTGAAACAGAATGATGAACAGAGGGTCTGTGAGTATGGACAGGCAGTGTAAATTCCTTCTTCAGCTTACATACTGTAGTCACCACAGGATTGTTGTTGTAAATCCTCAGTCATGCTGCTTCCACCTCTCAGCACTGATAGAGCAGGAAGCATGGGGAGCTGATGGCTTATTACCATGGCATCTGCACTGATGCTGACACTTCATGAAGCAATTCCTGTGGTTCAGCCAATGCCATCTTTCTGCTGTAAAATTCCACAGCTTTGCATCTTTTCACTCTGATACGCTGAGAGCTTTCGCACACGATGAGTGGCAGCTAAAAATAAATCAGTAAATACATACCCACTCGACTTGTTCCAGCTTTGGGCTCCTACCTCAAGGCAACCTGAGAAGGAAAAAGATACAGGGCTGTTCCTTCCTTACATCTCTCCTGGCATAAAAGCAGATGGGAAATAGCTTGACTTCACATTACAAATACCAGGACTTACTTTCATTTCCTCACTGGAGATTTCTTCTGAGACAAATTCTGCTGCTTTTTGCAGGGGATTTTAAGCCATCTCGGAATGAAGCTAAGGGAAATTTGACTGTGTGACTTTATACCCAAAGGATAAAGGATGTGAGAAATGTAACCTATAGCAAAGGACAAGTGCAAAATGAAGAGTTGTGGGAAAATATTAATTAAAGCAAAATGTAGGATGAATGCGGGATGCTTTTTAAGAAGAATAACGAAAAGAAGAAATATCACTTACAAGAGAAACAGCCAGCACTACTGGCTGGCTTATCAGTCTTTAGAATTACATAAAGCAATAAAACCATGGACCAAAATCCTCAATCAGTGAGGTAATATTCAAAAAGATTGCAGAAAAAGGTCAAGAGATAGTAGAAAATTGAGAAATGGAGATTATGCATGAGACCACAAGTATGTTGCTACTGCCTCAGGCCTATAATCTCCCACCTCTGTAACCTTGGAACTACAGCCCTCTTCTTTCACAGAATTTTACAGTGTCTATCTTAACACAGAATGTTTACACAAGGCGGAGATTGGGAAATCATTTAAAATCCCTCCAAGTAAACACAGACCATATTATAAAATACAGTTGCTCAATCTTGAAAAGAGCTCAACCCAGTTAAATGACAGCATTTAGCATTTCTACAGTTCTATCCTTTCCAAACGCTTTGTGAGTATTATCTAACCGAGGGCATGTTCCCAACTTCTTTGCTCTTTGTTACAAGCTGGAGGTTCCTGGCCATGCAATGAGCTCTGCCTGTGGCCCTTACCCACTTCCTCAGGACTTCTTTTGCAGTACCATTGAGGCCAGAAACATTTCCAGCCTGTTCCTTCTCATTTTAAACCTACTGACAAGGTAAAATGATGATTCATTGGTGCTGTGTTTCTGCAGCACATAATTTTGGCAGTAATAAATCTCTGTCCAGAGAGATGATGTAGTAATCTGAGCTTCCTACAAGCAACTTAACATTTCTTTGTGATTCCTAGAACAGTTTGTATTCTCCAATTGTATAGGGAAATGCATAGAATATTTTTCCTTTACCATGAATCACTTTTAGCAAAAAGGTTAGATGTGTTTTAATTGCAGTGTCCTGACTGGGCTTCCCTTTAGTTGGTATGGCTGGTCATAAAAAAAGAGTTGCAATTTCTTAACCCTTCCCATCCGCAAATTTCTAGGTAGCTTTGTGACTCATACAAAGCATCCAAGTGAAGAAAGACATAAATCAAAGAGACAGATCTGAATCCACACATTCTACCCCTCCAAAGGACTCTGAGGCGAGCATTATCTGACCAATACTGTGGTTTTGTTGCAGAAACTTTTGTGGTGAAGACTTATTCCTCCAAATATAAATGCACACACACACACACTACATGCTGCAATTTGCTTCTGTCTGTGCACCTCTGTGATTGATTCTTGTAATACATGAAAATTGTCCAAGGCAGACCTGGTTTACAGTTGTTTGATAAAAAGCTTTAATTTGAATGCACTCGTCCTGAAAAGTAATATCTGTATTTTAACAAAAGGCGGCATGAAGCATCTTTCCTATGGCTACCCAGGAATAGACTCTTCAAGCTTTTATGTCCAATTTTCTGCAATCACTACTTTGCAGCTCTGCCTTTCTGAAAACTAACAGCTGTCCTTTTTAGTTTTCACACTTTTTTACTAAAAGCATACAGATTAACGTAGGGTAGCTTCCTCTTTCTCAGTGCTCATCTTTGAGTATCTCAAAGAAAGAGATGCTCAAGCAGAAACAACAGAGCCAAAAACCCTGGAACTTTAGGGTCAGATAATAACTGGATGCTCTCCCTGCATTTTTTGACTCGCACCTCTGTAGCACTAAGAAGCAAACTCAGTAGCTTACCTCTGCCTCATATTGCCAAGACAGCAGTCAATCTAGCTAAGTTATTCTTATATGTATGTCTTCACGTAAATGCCTTGCTGCAAGAAGCAAAGTGAAGTGATACAGGTAAATCGTCTTGGAAAAGTGCCTGTTTGGCAGGGCTATGCACTTCACCATTAGGAAGAAGCAGGTGTAGGGAGAAAAGCACATATTATTCTTCAACCCTCTTCCCCTGCCTATCTCCAACTGGCACAGCTGAGGAAATTGAACCAACACATTGCTGATAGTAAGGCATCAATAAAACACTCTGTGATGAATTACTGTAAGAAGTTCATAGTTCAGTAAGATGATCCCTAGTTCCCTGTGCATATTAGATTTACTGGAATCTTTCATTTCTTGCTTGCTGATTCCTGTAAAATTATATGAAGTGATGGGATTAGCTAAGAAGCAGTGTTCTCCTTTTGCTTCCCCTGAAGTATGTGTAGGATGCTTCCCTCCAAGGACTGGGATGCTGCTTGCTTGACCTAACAACACTGGCAGCTTCCAAATTTTGGTTAAAAGCCCCCTGGCAAGATCCAACATTTAATTCTCTGTGCCCATTCTTAAAGACCACTGAAAATGATCTTTCGAGGATGTCTTCTGCAAACGTAACCAGAAAGAGATATACAAAATTTTTAATGCCAAATTTATCCTTTTGGATAAACAGGAGAGGGCTTCTGGGATCTGCAACAGAGATAACTATTTTTTTTCTATTATTAACTCACTAGGAGGCCATATATATGGCAAAAAGTGAGCGAGTGTTCATTAGCCATCATCAGAAAGTGACTGTGTTGATTAGCCATCAGCATCAGAGCTTACACCATCCAACCTGGAAACCCAGTTGTGTGCTCCATCCTCTACCAGCCTGGAGCCAGCCCCCACTGCATCCCCAGTAGCCCTGCAGGCAGCATCCACCAGGAGTCAGGTGCTGCTGGAACAAGCCCAGAAGTAGTTACGCTACAGGGAAACCCATTCACTTGGAGGAAAATAGCTTACTCTAGCACTCTGCAAGAAGGAGGCCATCCTTTAGTAGACCTTCTGAAGACACATGCTAACTTCCTTAGTGCTGATTGTACTTCTTCCCAAGATCAGGTGCATTTTAAGTGGCTCCTGTTGTGAGGGTGTTCATAGGACTGGCATCCAGTACAGTGCAAATTCCTTGCTGTTGGTTTCCTCCACCTAACATTTATCCTGAACTTTGAGCTTCTCAGGAAAGGGAAGATTTATCTTCAAAATCTGGAAGGGTCTTTTCATCGGCAGGTCTATAAATAATGGTTAATTCAAGCCAGTACCTACATTGTGTCATCTTCAGTAAGACGGAAGTGGGGGAGGGAATGACTAATGAAAAAGTGGTCAGTAATATTTGTTACTGAATTGCCTTCCTCATTCTGTCAGTTGTTGCAGGAGGCTCACTGCTCCATGACCTGCTTCCTCTACTTTCCTTCTAACACTAGCTAAATCTACAGATTTATTCTGCTTGTTCCCAGCACCACTTAGGGAAGAAAACCCATTCCTAAGAGAGGAGTCATTCTTCTCTAGCAGATCTTTCCCTTCGGACAACAGCAGTGACACTGAGTGTTCAAGTCAGCAGTTCACCAGTAAAAACAGGAATTCTTAGATGCAGCCCACTGTATTATGATTTGATTTCTACCTAAGTATCGAGCTAAATGGTCATAACAAGGTGAATATCTTCTCCACCTAATTAGTTTCCTTAGTACCTTACATACAGAGACAAAGCTTTTCAAATGATTCAACACATTATTAATGTTTTGCCCTACATTTAGGACACAATAGGAAAAAGAAATTCTCTTAACTTTGATTAAATATTACCCTGTTGACCAGCATAGGCTTGCATGACCAGATTTGCTTTAAGCTTTCATTACAAAACCTTTTAGAAAGTAAAAATCACCAACAACTTATTGCATTTCTAATTCACTTTAATTTCAAGTGTCTTAGCCCAACAAGACTTGCAAATTGTCTTGCTCTTTCCATCACTTTTTATGGAAGCGCTATTAGTAACTTTCTTTACAACATAGTTCCTTCCCTGTTTTTTAATTAAAATATCATCATTAGAATACACACAGGACAAGAGACTTGGAAGGCATAGAGAGCGTTCTTCACTCTCTACATAACAACTTTGAAGAATAGATATCATGGTGATAAAACAAGAAAGAAAATAGAATGTGTAAGTGGTATGAAGGCTGCCTTCAGCCCCATCACTAAAGCCCTAGGTTCATGTGTGTACAGAAGCTGCGGGCTCTGCATCACACAAAGTGTGTGAGTGGACAGGAATAGGAAGGCAGAGGTAACCACTGGTTGTAAGAGTAACAGCACAGCATAACCCAGACTGAACGCCAACTGTGAGCTGTGAATAGGTAATCACTGCCACATTCCTTCACTAGAGATGACCTGGATGGTGCCCACTTCTTTTAATTCGTTACCTGAAAAAGACTTCTTTTTTTGCAATAATGAGAAGTGTTTCTGAATGCTTTTTAAGAAAGCTTAACAAATTGCACTGAGTGCCAGTTTTAGATAATACAGCTGCTCGAGCTTGTGTAAATCGGTTTCACATTTCAGAAACTCTCTCCCTAATTACATCCTTTCCTCAAAGCCAGTTCAGGGGTGTCACATTTGGAAGGCTGTGATGAAAATTTCACAAATACGTGGGTGTAGCCTTGTGCAACTTATAATATACCTAAGTGAGATCCTTTTGTTGCTTTTATTTCTGATTGCCTCACTGATGTTACTGCATACCTAGGAAGATCACTATTACAGGCGAGAGCAAGAGAAATTTGTCAGCTGCTCTATGCCAATGTACCCATGCAGCCACCCACTTCCTGGGAATCCCACCTGGTTATAGCTGATGGGTTTTATGATCAGCATGCTAATCTTGTAGATCTCAGACTATTTGCTCCTTCTTCCCTGTTCTTGTATCTGTCTGCTTCACAGGGTTTATTCATTGCCAGAGTGGATATGCAGCTACAAAGTGGCTGTGTAATAGGAAATTTATCAGCATTTTGTAATCAAATGGCACATTTAACTACTTGCTGTGGCTTGAGTCAGGCACTGACTGGTGTGTTAGGCAAGGAGGAAGGAAATTAGGACAGGTTAAAACAAAATCAGAAAATTCCACCTGTAAACAGGTCAAAGTCACTGGACCAGATTGGAGTGATGTTATACCAATGGGCTATACTAGTGGGCTTTTCAACAATTATTGCTTGATGAATGTCTTCTTTTTGAGAGAGCTCTGAAGTTTTCTTTTGCAATTCTGTTCTGTTCAGATAGTTTGTTGGCAGCATAACGGCACAATGGCATAAATTCTGCCTTCTTGGATTTAGTTTTGCTGCATCACTATATTCTTCAAAGTTCAGCTAGTGAAATGTGACTTTTACTGGAAAGAGAAGTAGATTTTTATTTTCCTTTCATCTAATCAGAAATAATACAGAAATCCTGCACTAGACTGCAATTACTTGTAAGGTAGTGACTGTTTTTGACAAGATCGGCTCTATTCATGTACCCAGTAAAATAAGAACTTCATGCTTAAAATACAGCATGCAAACTTGAAATCAGATGAAGAATGGATATATAAAAAAGAAAGAAAGAAAGATGAACAAAGCACAGGTATAGTCCTTAGTTTGTCTAAAACTACTGGTGTGGCTTAGACTGACAAGCCAGGGCAGTAGTAGAATAAAAACTGCTTGAAACAGGTTTTTTTCTTGAGTGAAGATGATGTAAAGATTGTTGCAGTGTTTCATTTTCCCCAGTATTTTCTAGAGGACTGTAAAGACTTCTTTTAACATCTATTTTGGTAAAATAGGTAAGGCCTTCCAGAGAGCAGAGACAGAAGCAGTGCACTTTGATTAGAATCTCTTGTGACACAATTTGCACTACAGTGAATGTGGAGAGTCACAGCTTCGGGTTTCAGCCTTACCAAACCACTGTGCACCTCTGTGAACAGAACACAAATCACAGAAACACACTGTCTGCACTGAGGATGAATTTCACAGATACGTCATTCACCCAGCAACGCAGCCCACGCCCCACTGCCACCCCTACCTGTGCACACACTGCCCTGGCTCCCATGGGACTGAAATAGAGCAGCCCAAGTTGCTATGAGGGCATCCTGAGGTCCTGACAGCACTCTGCCAATTCACTGATCTCCATTATGTTCTGAATCGTGGGAGGCTACACCAAAAATCTGCCTAAAAAGTTGACTGATTTCCCTGCCACCTCCAGTCTGACCTGCAGACCCTCACCCACCATCATACAAAGTTTTCCCCACCTCTCCACCATGAAACCATCCCTCTGCTCTCTTCTCCCCCTCCTCAGTTAATGCTGAGAGCCAGGAAACGGTCTCTGCATTTCCACTCAAAGACGCAAAATTTCTGTTTCTAAATCTTAGCAATCTTGTGTATTTTTCTCTAGCAGGCAGGATTGGGAAGACCTCAGTGAGTGTATGAAGTTGGGGGAGGTTGAGCCTCTTTTCAGTTTTGAAAGAGTTAACAGCTGTATGTTCACTTCTAAGCAAGAGCAGGACCTGGGACAGGGAACAGAATATGATGAGGAAACATCTCCACATCTGCTTGAACAGCTATCCAGAACTGGTGGCAGTGGGCTTTGCCTCAGGCTTGGGGTGGCAGAAGATTGAGTAGGTCAGGTTCAGACAAAGAAGCCTCAAAAAACAAAACAAAACAAAACAAAAACAGACACAAAACAAGCACCTTTGAATGTGTATCTTTATTTC
Source organism: Alectoris magna (assembly GCA_030625065.1). Taxonomy (NCBI): domain Eukaryota; kingdom Metazoa; phylum Chordata; class Aves; order Galliformes; family Phasianidae; genus Alectoris; species Alectoris magna. The sequence continues at coordinate 130,114,435 of CM060560.1, read as the reverse complement.
TGTTCAGTTCTCTGTAGCAGACAGTAAGAATGCCAAGTGGGAAAGGCCACTAACAAAAACGTCTCACAAGTTTGTCTTCAACCAGGAAATATAAGTGCAGTGAACCGTCTAGTTCCCACAGCTGAAGAAATCAGAGTTTTGGCTAATGTTGTTGCGAGTGAAGTGCTCTGACTTTATTTATGAGCTGATATGAATTGCTGAAATATGCAGAAAGTCATTCATAAGCAAGATAGCTACATGAAAAACTACAGGGAGTTAGAGATAGCAAAGAGGGAGTAACACATGCACGGCTGGCAATCCCTGACCTGTGGCTACACTAACAAGATAACAACATGAAAAATTGCAGAAATGAAAAACATATGTAAGTAACTGAAGAGGGGTTCTGACAAAATGGAAGTGATTATTTCTGTAGAAATTAGCAATGCAGCCATATCATAAGCACTAGAAAGGGTATCATGACAACAACAGCATGACAATAACATGAAGGCTGATGGGACAGCAGTTAACCAGTGTGGGCTGCTTAAATGGAAGAGATGGAGTGGGAGGGAAGGACCTGGGGGGGCAAAAGAGGAATATAAAGTAAAGCAAACAATGTAACCAGGATTGGAGGTATCCGCAACAGCCCTGCACTTGATCTCTGCCGTTTAGATTAGGAAAATAAACATGCTGATTCCATCTTATTCGTGTCTGAATTACTTCCATGGTGTAGTTTCTAGTTTCTCTAGGTTCTCTGAATAATTTGGTTGGTGTTTGCTTTTCTCATGCCTTTCCTTTCTGCATATACTGACACAATGTGTTCCTAGCATATAATACTTTTGGTGCAGAAATAAAGGCTTCAGTCCTGATTTTGAGTTTTGAGTAACTCTGCGGGTCATGTCACAGCCACTACATTAAAAAAAAAAAAAAGACAGGATCCTCATTAAAGAATTGGGATTCTCAGTTATTTCAGCTGATTAAAAGCTTCCAGCTAGCGAAACAACCCTAATGTATGCAGTCTTTCTGGAAACAGCCCTGGAACTATTGTTTTTACTAAGAAATTCTAGTGTCCCAGAGAGACAAGAGATACTACTTAAAATCATAAGAAGTCCAAGAGCATTTTCATCCATGCTTACCCTTATTGTATGCACTCCCCACTACCAGGCTGCTTGCTTTATTGGACACTCAGAAATCTAGGCTAGTTATTTGACCTTTGGTCATCTTTCTAAACCTACTCTTTTTGTCAGTAATCCTTCCAAATGCACCATTTTTTTTTCAAGACTTTTGAGTGAATTCAGGTAGTCAAGTTGTGGCCATGCATGACTAATTACAGCGGAAGGAGAAAAAAAAAGTATACTGATTAGCATTCTGCTCCCTTTGGAGAAGCTAGGAAATTACTTTGGCAGCTCCAGATTTACTGGCACCCCACTGGCAGTTTATTGCAATCATTTTTGAAAAACATGGCTAATCCTGGACTGTGGACTGGGGAGGTGAGAACAGAGTTCTGGAGATCCATTGCTTGATGCTTCCTTAAAATGCTTTTCCTTATTGGGCCCCCCGTGGCCTTTCTCCTTAGCAGACTCAAGCACTGCAGGCTTAATTACTCTCTTCTTTATCATTGCAGCAGCCTCTGTACAGAGCTCTGCACTCCTGAGGACTCCAGAAAAATTCCATCAGTTGTGAAGACAGTTACAGAGATAGAACACCAGATGGTCCTGTCCTGCTGAATGTGTCTGTGCTGCTCTACCTCTCCCTGACACCGTAGTTTTTCAGAGAAAAGGCAAAGAAGGCTCTGTAATAAGTGTGTGGAAACCATGAGATCTTTTGTTGGCTTACAGTAAGACCTTAAGCATATATTTTTTCTTTAGTGTTCTGCCTTGTCTTTATCAGACCCAGTAGTTTTCTTCATGCTGTGACAATTAATTGGATTGTTTTCACTTAAAGATCCAAGCCCGCAAGACAACTGGAATGGAACTGAATTGTTTTCTTTTCCCTGCCCTCTCTCATTGGTGGTTTAGGCAAGTGTGAGGCTGCATTAAGTTTTTAACTATTCTGTTTGCTTTTTTCTTCTCTCCTGCTGATGAAGATTGTGCTTAGATCATTTTATTTCAGCATGGGTTTGTGGTATATAAAAAGTGAAAAGGTTAGTTATATAATTTAAGTTCTCAATTGCTTTGACAGAAAAAGGACAATGAAGGAAAATCACACGCACACAAAAACAAGAGCAGTTAAAAAGGAAAGGAAATGGCAATATGCTTATATATTTCGTACTACAAATGCAGTGTAGAAGGATATCAAATCCTAATCAAATCTCTGTGCTGAGAAGCTAAATTGGGAAGACAGCAGCATCTTTAGCAAGATCTGCCAGTAACACAGGTGGGGCACCAAGAAAACAAGCTATCGTATTCAACAGGGTGATTGTCTCAATTTCTTATGGGCTTTTCCTACCCATACAATGGTTGATCAATTTCTCTCCTTAGAAAACTTCGAAAATTATTACTGCAATGCTCATAGTAGTTAGCAGTTAGTTTGGGAACCCTCAGCTTCAGTGCTGGCTGAGAGGCAACTTGTCTCAAGAGAGGACCAGATTGCTGTCATAAACTCAGGGAAAACTTCTCGTGTTATCAAACAGGAAGGAATACAGGGGAAATCTACAAACAATATGCAATCACAATCAGGTACTGCCAAGGGGGCTTGTGGAACAGGGAGGGAAAGGGATTGTACCTCTGAGTGTATATTTATGATGGAGTTTTCAGGCTTTCAATTATTCCATGTAAGGTAGTGGGGAAGGAGGTAGAGGAAGTTAAATAATTAAAGCACTTGATCAAACCTCAAGATTTCATCACCATTCTCTCCTTCTTCTTTTTCTGACTCACAGTTTTGCCATTGTTTGGGAGGGAGGAGATGACTTCAGATTTTTGAGCTCTTCAGAATTTGCACTGACCTGAAGTGTGATGTTTCAAGTTACAGTAGAAGGAATATGGCTTATTCCATTCCAGTCATGTTAGTCTCCATGCCGTCTGTGCCTGTTTTGGTGTCCTTGATTCTCCTATGTCTGTGGTGACAGCCATCCTTTACAAGCAAGAATCTCCCCTCTGTAGGCTGCTCCAGAATCCCATGTTCATTGAGATAGCTCCTGCAAGTCTAGAGACTTCACCATCAGGCCCTAAAATAGACACACTAGGGTTGAAAAGCAGGGAACAGAATGTTACAGCGAGTTGCATCATTTCATTTACATCTTGTTCCAGTTTTTTCTCAACTTATTTTAAGAGCTTTACGTCAGACACAGAAGCTGATCTAGACAGCTATATAGCAAAGACAAGCAGAAAACAAAGGTTAAGTAAGAAAACAGACCATAAGGTAAGCTTGCAGTACGCAAGTGGTCTTCCATGAACCATGATAATGAGAAAAGATTCTATGTAGAGTCTTATCGAAGCAGAAAAAGCATCTGCTAATTCCCAGAACAGTGTAAGAAAAGATCAAGGATATTAACTAAGAATATTTTAAGAAAATATTTTAATATTAAAATATTTTAAGAAAATTGTTAAATTTATTATTTTGTATTCAAGGGTTAAATATGAAAAACTGTCAACTTTATTTTTCTCTAATATTTAAAGAAAGGACAATGCTGACCACGTGAAGTGAGAAAGAATATCGAGCTTCTTTAATAATCAAGAGTTGTAATTATTAATTAGTATCTTTGCTAACTTTTTTTTGTGCCAGACTTTAAGTGTTTGTTTATGGAAAAAGATCATGTATTAAATATGTCTGTAGCGAATCCACAAGGCTTTTCTGCAGAGACAATCTAGGAAAAAAAAAAACATTTTAAGAGATGACGTTATTTAAGTGAACTTGGCCATAAATATTTAAATTGCTTACAAAGCCAATCAAATCTGCCATGTATTTAACTCTTGAATGGGAAATTTGGTACCTCTGTGCTAGGAAGTAGCATGTACCAAGTCAAAGCTAAGCCAGAAGGCTATGCTAAAACAAATACTAATACTTACATAGCACATAAATCATATAAACAACACGGAAAATTGGCAAAATACTGTTTTTGAAAGAATAGCTGTAATTCACTCAGACATTCAGGATACAAACTGACAGTCTGTAAGGGGACTACAGTGATTTCCTTGATTTTGTTCAGCTCAATGAATTGCTTTTTTCCTTAGACTACATATGTGGAAACACAAATAGTTTCTCAGTGACATAGATGTTATTAATATAAAGAAAATTATCTGGGCTTTCAGGGAAGTAGAAATTAGAATTTTCTAAGGAAGTGAGTGGAGACAGAAACAGTCTGTATTAGGTTGTACTGAACAGAGCTGGATTGCCACAAACACCTCTGAAAAGCATTTCACTAAAAACATAACGCCTGTTACTAGTTTTAACAGACATAGCGAAGAATGTATTCTGCCTTCAAATTAAGATGAAAGGCAAGAGATTTGTACCTCCGCATAAGTTGATGGTTCACCCATACCATGTATAATGAAATGCTGGTTTTTCACTTTCCCATAATACATTTGATTAGGAAATGGTTCAGGATAGTCAAAGAGGATAGAATCATAGAATTACCAAGGTTGGAAAAGACCTTGAAGATCATCCAGTCCAACCATCCACCTACCACCAATATTTCCCCCAATATTTCTTAAGCCACGTCCCTTAGTACCACATCTAAACACTTCTTGAACACTTCCAGGGACAGTGACTCCACCGCCTCCCTGGGCAGCCTGTTCCAGTGCCTGACAACTCTTTCAGAGAAGAAATTTTTCTTAATATCCAATCTGAACCTCCCCCAGTGCAACTTGAAGCCTTTTCCTCTAGTCCCATCACTAGTTTCAAGAGAGAAGAGGCTGACACTCACCTTACCACTACCTCACTTTAGGTAGTTGAAGAGAGCATTAAGGTCTCCCCTAAGACTCCTCTTCTCCAGATCAAACAACTATTAAAAACTATCAAAAGCTGCTAAAACAGTATTATAGACATTGGAAAATCTGTTTGAATGTTTCTGCATGATCTGCCTTATCTTCAGTACCTTTAATGATGACCTGGATGAGGGCACTGAGTGCACCCTCAGTAAGTTTGCAGATGACACCAAGTTGACTGAAAGAGTCAATCTGCCTGGGGGTAGTGAGGCCCTACAGAGGGATCTGGGCAGGCTGGAGAGCTGGGCTGAAGCCAGTGGGATGAGGTTCAACAAGAGCAAATGCTGGGTCCTGCACTTTGGCCACAACAACCCCAGGCAGCACTACGGGTTTGGGGCAGAGTGGCTGGAAGACTGTGAAGAGGAAATGGACATGGGGGTATTGATGGATGCTCAGCTGAACATGAGCCAGCAGTGTGCCCAGGTGGCCAAGAAGGCCAATGGCATCCTGGCTTGCATCAGTAACAGTGCTGCCAGCAGGAACAGGGAAGTGACTGCCCCCTGTGCTCAGCTCTGGTGAGGCCGCACCTCGAGTACTGTGTCCAGTTTTGGGCCCCTGTCATGGTTTTGTAATTTTTGCTATTGGTATTCCATATCATAACATCATGTGGAGCATAGAGAAGAAGAACTACACGTCCCAGAGGACCTCACAGTCAAAGAGGAAAATACGTCACGGATGCAACACTCGCTCACTCACTCTCCCTCACTGCCTGGCAGCGGGTGTGGGTGATGCTTCCAAGCCGTGCACCTTCAATTTCAAAGTAGGCTTCTCAGTCTTCGGAAACCTCTCTCTCTCTGTCCTACTGTACTTGATTTATTATCCTCAATTTTCAATTAGATTGTATTATATTGTGTTATCTTGCATTCTGATATCATAGTTAGTAAAATAAGTTTTCCTCCTCAGATTGTTGCCGCTGCTCTGTTTGTTTCCTTGAGTCCAGCTCCCATCTCCCTGCCCCTTTCCCTTTTCCCTTCCCATTTTTGCGGTCAGGGGGCCCACGGGCCTGCTGCCTGCCTGTCACGGACATAGATGGATCTAGATAACTCCATGACAGCCCCTCACTGCAAGAAAGACATTGAGGCCCTGGAGCATATTCAAAGATGGGCAACAAAGCTGGTGAGGGGTCTGGAGCACAGGCCTTATGAAGAGCAGCTGAAGGAGCTGGGAGTGTTTAGTCTGGAGAAGAGGAGGCTCAGGGGAGACCTTATTGCTCTCTATAACTACCTGGAGGGAGGTTGTGGTGAGCTGGGGGTCGGCCTCTTCTCTTGTGTAACTGGTGATAGGACTGGAGGGAATGGCTTCAAGCTGCGGCAGGGGAGATTCAGGCTGGACGTTAGGAAATACTACTTCTCTGAAAGAGTGGTCAGGCACTGGAATGGGCTGCCCAGGGTGGTGGTGGAGTCACCAACCCTGGAGGTGTTCAAGGAACGTTTGGACGTTGTGCTGAGGGACATGGTTTAGTGAGAACTATTGGTGATGGATGGATGGTTGGACTGGGTGATCCTGTGGGTCTTTTCCAACCTTGGTGATTCTATGATTCTATGATCTTCATTATGTTTACCTAGTTCAGCATTATGTCTTGATCAGTCTCAAAATCTTTAGTATATTTTTGCTTCTTTTGAAGAAATACAGCTGGTTTCTATTGTACAGAAAAAAACAGTCAGAAAGCAAGAAAGGAAAATCAGAATTGATTCCTAAATGCTGCACTGATTGGCTAGTTGCAAACTAAGTGCAATGTCTCCTGTAAATTAAACATGTACAGGTTATTTCTGATGCTGAAAAGGGTTTCTCATAGTGAAGAAAAAGATAAACTTTCCTTTCAAGAGACATCTGCAGCATGACTGATACAGCAACTGGTATTTGTTACATCAGTTGATTGCAGAAAACTGCAATTTATGTCAAATCTCACATAAATGTCCATTCGCGGACATGATACCCCTCTTTTGAATTACAATAACGAGGGCATTATTTTGTTTTGGTTTGTTACAGACCTTCCCAAGATTTTTATTTATTTATTTATTCATTTTGGGGGCAGGGTGGGAAGAGGGCCGGGGGGGGAGGGGTTAAGGCTTCAGAGGTTCTGTGGAACTTGACAAGTGGCATTTAGGCTTTTGTGTTTGCCTTTAATTGCTGCACACCAGGGTGTACCTTCATCCTGCAGGCAGAATCAGCTGAGCAGAGGGCACAGAATCTCACACTGCTTGTCGTGGCATGCTGGACTGAGACATCATGCATTGTGCGGAAGTACACAGAGCAAAGATTTTGTTTCAAAATGCTTACTAAATCCATGACCCGGCAACTTTTAGAGATATTCTTCCACATAGTAAATAGGTTCTTATATCTCTAAATGAAGGGCTAACTTCACAAATCTACACAAACATAAGTTATTGAGTAAGCACTGTTGTTTATAACTGCTAGGTTGCACCACAGTTTTGGTGAAAACTTTCTGTATTTCTGTTAACTGTGCCCCATTCATCTGCAGAAGAAATGTACAGTTATTTGCACTCTGGTTCTGCCATGGTACACCTCATGATAAGCATTTTGGTTGCTGCTTTCCTCAAGTGTACAGACCTTCAAAGACTGTGGGTATCCCTAATTATATTCACGTTAAGTACCCTTTGACTTCAGCCACAACAGAGATGGTCCCATTGCAAGTGAAAGAAAATTCCACATGGATAGCTATGTAAAAAAAAAAAAAAAATAGAAAATTAAAATAAACCTTGTCTGTTTTGCAATGGAAAATCCACTAACAAAAATACTTTCAGATAGGTAAAAATAGAAACATGAAAAACTTTGTTTTTCCACCAGTCTCTTAAGTAACAAGGAGTGCTATTGTTACAATGCTGCTTCTCATTTTAGTTGCACCTCTATTTAGGAAAACTCACAATGGTGACTTATGAGGAAAGTTACAAAGGAATAACAAGGAAAACTAATTTTGTAAATAGACAAGTATCATTTGGCTAAAACAACTGACCAGTTTTTACATGCCAGTAATTTCTACAGTTCTAGGAACCATTTCTTTTCCTTTCCTCTCCTTGAAAATATTTAAACAAACAGAAGCTCTCCCCACTTTCCCCCTCACACACCCATATGCAGGACCAGCAAAACTCAGTAATTTTCCACTGGCACAACAGTCCCTCAGTGTCTGCCATCTGCTGAGCTGGCAGGACCCACAGGAGGAGCAGCAGCGTCGAGTCAGGAACTGTAACGTCACCCTGTGAATATTCATTCCACTTTCATTGTCACAGCTGCTCCTTACTGCCTCTGGGACTGACCTTGCATTGGTCCGTTCTTCCCCCCCCCACCGCTCCCCTTTGACTGCTTTAGAAGAAGGGAGCAGACAGAGGTGAGATACTGAAATCAAAACTCCCAAACACCAAAATTCCCTCTTGAAACTGATCCTCATTCCTGCTGGCATGGTGGTAGTTCTGCCACCTCCTTTTACTGCTCTTATTTCTAAAGATTGGTAAATACTTTTGCTCTGGGGAGAATGTTAAGACCAGTACAGATTTTCTAGATTGGTAACTAGTTTGTTTCCAATTTCCTTACACTAATAGATAGTGTTTTTTCCACTCTTGCTAATTCTTTTTCTGGGCCATATGCATATGCTTTCAACATGCTTACCATGTGACATGGTAAATGGGAACGCACAACTTCACTACCACAATCTCCAAACATGGCAATGGAGACTGGCTATCACAATGGGCAGTCCCTCCAGAAAGCACTCTTGCATTGCATTCAAATTAAAATGTGATAATTTTAGGCTTCTATTATTTCAAACCTACCAAAGTGAATGCTTCTGGAAACTGATCCCGGCAGCATGCCCACAGAGTTCAGGTAGGGCCTATAGTGAATTTGCCAGCTCAGCCTGAAGGCTAAGGGAACACACAGATCCACTCACAGGACCATGTTCCTGAGCTGCTAAGGCATCCAGGCAAGCAGTCTGCTTTAACGCACAGAGCTAAGGTCCTGCTGCCTCTATTTAAAGACTAATGAGATGAAATAAATTAAACGTGACTGCCAAATAAATCTACTTCATGTGCAGCCATTCTCAAATGATGACACTGGGACATTACTAGCATCCACGCACTGTGAGAAAAGCTGTGTTTTGATTGACATTCTTCTTAGCTGAGCTGAGATTTGCCTTCCACACAGCTGGTTTTATAAGCCATCTACAGCATAGGGTAATAGTTTTATCTTCATGAGTGCTGCTGTTGCTCCCTTTTACTACTCACTAAGAATAAACCCAAAGCGGGGCTTAATGAAGTTCTAGCTACGGTGACATCCCTGCCCTTGCACCTTGGAGGTGGGACAGCAGCGAACAAAAGCAAAGGGCCAGCGAGCACACTGCATCTCCAGCCAATTCTGCTGTCCTCCGTGCTAAAGCACTGCCCCACAAGGTGACCAGCGCTTTACTAATGCTCCCATCTCCTCACGCTCACCCCTGGGGAACTCCATGCCGCCTCACGGGAGCGCAGCCCGAAGCAAGGAGCCGGGGGCAGATATCGGGCCGCTGCGCCCCGCTGCCACGACGGAGCAGGGACGGGAGCGGGCCGATGGCGAAAGCCCGCCGGCTGCCCCACCGCGGCGCACCTGCCTGCGGCCGTGCGGGGCCGCGGCCAATCGCGGCTCGGTTCGGCGGCGCCGGGCTCTCGCGAGAGCCGCCGAGTAAACATCCATCCCTCCGCTGAGGCCCTCCCGCCGCCCTCCTCCTCTTGCCATTAGTGCGGAGGAGGGGGCCGTGCCCGCACAGCGCCGGCGGCGGGCGGCGAGCGAGGAGTCGGCGAGCGAGCGAGCAGCGCGCGCGGAGGTGAGTGCCGCGGGCAGCCCCGCGCCTCAGGGCTCCCCTCCGCTCTGCCCTGGGGAGCCGCCTCTCCGCGGTGTGAAGCGGAGGGAGGTGAGACCCTGTCAGCGGCGTCTGGAAATCTCCCGCTTCCTCCCCCCGCCGCGAGGCAGCCATCGCCGTAACGCCGGAGGGAGGACGGCTCCGCTGGCGGAGGAGGCGGGAGCAGCTCCGTGCCGCCTGTCGCCCTCGGAGCCGGCGGTGTGGGGCTGGGCCGTGGGGCTACGGGCGTACCGGCGGCAGGCAGCCGCTTTCGGGCGGGAGGGTGCCTTGCCCTCTTTAGCAACGGGCAGATAAATAAAGGGATGCGTTTGTCTCTGTAATACGCTTACCGAGTAATAATAACAAACCCCTAGTAGTTTTGCTCTCTCCGGTGAATGAATCCACAACCCGGTTCCGTAACCCCTGCCTGAGCTGTAGGAGTTTTGAATGGGGCCTGTGATTGGGCATTTCGGCGCGTCCGACGTGTGCCGGGGCGCTCTGCGGCGACTTAGGTAAAAGTTAAGCGTGGAGAAGCGTGAGATGTCTCCTGCTGCTCGTTTCTGGTTTGTTTGTTTGTTTTTTTTAATCGGTGTTTTGGGTTAGGATAACAGAGCTCACGTGCTGCTAACAGGGTGCCTCGCTGCTGCTGTGTGCCTGATTTCCTGTTGCAAAATTCAGGGCAGATAAAGAGCCTTGATACAGCCCCTGGGTGAGCATCGGTGCTAGAGGCTGGCTTGGAAGAAAGGCAGAACGCGTTTTTCCTCAGATAACTGTTGGGGTACGCTCGTGTTGTTTGCCTCTGAGTTGCTGTAGAACAGTGAAGCTTGCTCTGAGGACCACCGGCGTTGGCCTGTGCCATGTATGCCCACTTGGTGTTTGATGAGTTTTCCGAAGTTGCTCAAAGTAGAGAACTCTTGTTTAGGGAGGGATATAATGCTAATAAACCTCACTGCATTGTGCACTAGAAAACAAACAGAAATCTTGAAAATTGCTTTCACTCAATTGCTTATTCTTTAAGAGCTCAGGTGGAACAGTATCAGTCTGAATGTTATTTGGAAGGGTTAGCTGCAGTGCTTGCAAACTGCTGGGAGTCCTCCAGGTGATAGGCTGTGATCACACTCTGTAGGTGAGAGTTAGGCGGTCGCAGAATGGTTTGGGTTGGAAGGAACCTTAAAGCCCACCCAATAACACTCCCACCATGGGCAGGGCTGTCACTCAATGCATCGGTCTGCCCAGGGTCCCATCCAACCTGGCCTTGCCATCACCGTCCCTAGTGTAATCGATGTAATTGAATGCTGGATAACTTTATTTTACTTTTCTTTTTGTCATTTGAACTACATTCTGTGGCTCAGAATCTCTCCTGAGTTTAGTGACCACAAGAAGCTTAGTCACTGTTTGAGAAGCGCTGTCTTTGCCTACTGTCCCTGAGCAGGCCGTGGGTTGGTAATGATTTTAAACCTTATCTTTCCCCTCTAAACTCAATTTTCACTTAGTCCCCATTTATTCTAATAAAAATTCCCTGCCACCAACAGGATAGAGCAGGGGATTAGCTAAAATGTAGTCAATTGATAAACTTTGATATTTGTATTGTCAGAAGAGCTGCAGGGCAGGCTTGTAAATTACAGTGGAAGGAATTGCTTCTCCGAATACGGTGTTCATCAGCACAAAGACTAAGCTAATATTATATGACAAATGGTTTGCTTTTAGTCCTCCAGAAAGAGGCTTTATGTGTCTTAGATAATGACTGTGGACATAAATCAAGCATAGTATTGTCCACATAATCATGTAATCTTCTGTTGTTCCCAGCTCGTTTCAACATATAGCTGCACTTAGGGCAGACAGGCCAGCATTAGTGATTACATTGCCATAGCGTGAACATGTGGCTTTGGTAAGTAACTGAGTCTTAATTCCTTGGGTAGGTTGATACAGGATTTTTTGAAGTCCAATGATGAAATAACAATCACAAACACTTCTTTTTGTTGTATAAACAGTGAGGGTAACCAAATCTCACCCTGCGGGGTGTGAATTCAGGGAGGGGTTACTTTGTGAATAGTGTGAATCAGTTATGGTGAAGGGCATGCAAGGTGGGGGATCTTTTCCAGAAGGATAAACAGGTAGTCCTTCCCAAAAGCAGGGGAGTAGGCTGGATTGTTTGATTGATTACAAGAAGTGCTGCAGCTCTGTAGTCTGACACTACAGAGGAACTTTTGGCAGTGTCGTTGCTCCTGCGGCTGCATGAGGAAACAACAGAACAGTTTTTTTTCTTTGACAACAGTGAAACCAAAACAGGGACTGTTAGGATGAGTGAATTTATTGGGAAGAACTTACTTTCCTTGTCACAGGTAACTTGATCAGCATGGAGATCACTGAGATAGGCAATTCTCAGAGTAAATGCTGTCTTCGACTTGTGAAATTGGGTCATTTTGTGAAGCTTGCATTAATGTTTCACCTAATACTTTGTGTACAGGTTAAAAAAAAAAAGAGTAAATAAAACACCAAATTGGGAAGTATTAATCTATGTGTCAGTCATCTGATTTGCTGATTTCTTCATGATTTTGTTGCTTAATTTTTGCAATCTGATTTGAGTGGTAAATTTATAACTTAGTTTCTGATGTATATGGCTGGTATACTTACAAATAAACTTACAATTTTTTAAGTGAAATACAGTTTAGTGTGAATTGTAGCTGAGTAGAGTATGATTGCAAAATCGGATACCTAGAACTTCAGTGTAATAATTGGGAGATTGTTTATATGAGATTGTCATTGTCAGAGAGTTAGTTGTCTTCTATATTTTTATTAGTAAAAGGGAACAGAGGCTGATGTAAAATGGTAGCCAATGGGATTTCATAACAGCGAAAATCATAGAATCATGGAATGGCCTGGGTTGAAAAGGACCACAAAGACCATCTAGTTCCAACCCCCCTGCTGTATGCAGGGTTGCCAACCACCAGACCAGGCTGCCCAGAGCCACATCCAGCCTGGCCTTGAATGCTTCCAGGGATGGGGCATCCACAACCTCCTTGGGCAACCTGCTCCAGTGTGCCACCACCCTCTGTGAAAAACTTCCTCCTAATATCTAGCCTAAACCTCCCCTGCCTCAGTTTAAAACCATTCCCCCTTGTCCTATCACTGTCCACCCTCGTAAAATCTCCTGAGGAAGTAATACCAGAGATGACTATTCACCTTTCAGTACCAAAAAACTGGCAATATTAAGTAATAGTTTGATACAAGCAGGTTGAGCTTCTCCATAGTATGAACAAGTACCTTTAAACTTAACTGTGAAGGGAGGCATGAAGGACCAGCAAAAGAAAGATGGCTGGCACAAGTAGGGAGCTGAGCATGCTTAGATTAACTCTTCTGGGTATGCCAGGTTTGTGTCCTGTCTCCCTGTTCCCCGTGCAACAGATGAGCAACATACGTAGCACGTTTGTGCTGGGAATGCCAGTGAGAACAGGGGCGTCCTTGTCCTGCTTGACTGCTGTCTTTGGAAACTCTGAAGTCTGCTCTGTAGGAAAAGGATTCATTGCCAAGGTAGATTGCTTCTGCCATGTATGCAAGCTTAGACTTTGCTGGCATTACTATTAATCTGAGTTCACGCTCTTAGTGGGGATTGCTTGATAAAGAAGACATTCCCAAAGATCGTTCTTTTCTACTGTTTGTTTGTTGGTTTTTTTTCGTTTTTTTTTTTCCTTCTCAGGATGAATAGAGCTGAATCTAATGTCGTGAGAATCCTGACACACCTGCTGTGTGATGACAAAACACCTATAGCTTCTCCTGATAGAAAGCCTTGGTGTTATGAGCACACTAGTAAAGGATGAACTTGCTTATAGCTGAACAGGTAGTTAAATTCCAAAAGACATTTTGTTGTCTACTGGAAAGATTTTTATTTTTTTTTTCCTACCAGCTTGCCAGCACACAGATTACCTTGCCCCAGAAGCACTTCACTATTGTTTGGAGCTGAATTTATGATGAACCACCTAGGTTTTCACGTATCGCAACTGAGGGCACAGGAGAGGTTGACAGGACACAGACATGGCCTTGTATCTCCACTTCATTTCCCGGTGAAGAACTATCTCTGGCTAACTTGACTAGATCTGAACCAAAACGTGGAGGAGGCAGGAGCTGCCCTCAGGTGTGGCTGTTTGCCAGATTAGCCAGGTAAAAATAGTAGCCTGTAGTCCAGTAACATCAGGCTCCTTCTGTGTTGCTTTCTATGATGGGAAAAAAAAAGTTTATCACAGACATTATTTATTTATTTATTTATTTTTTTAGCAAGTGGTGGTTGCATAATGTGGTCCCTGCCCTTCGCTCTCACTGGTGCCTTACAAGGGAGGTGACTGGAACACCAGCCAAATATCAGCCTGATGATGAAAGGATTGTTCCACTTAAAATGTCACTAATTTTTAGCATGCTGAGTCCTATGTGGAGGGGACAGTTTACATTAGTAACTCTACAGATAAAAGCATTGTACTGTATTGTTTTAAGGCAGCTGTTGTTTCTTGAAGTTAAATATAATAAGATTCTTCTGTTTTGTGGTATTTAGCATTTGGCAGAGCAGGAAAGGAGAACAAATTCAATCACAAGGTACAAATTTAATGGGAGTACCTGTTTTGACAAAGTACATAAATTGAATCCAGAGAACAAAGTCAGTGTTTAACGATGATTAAAATTATGATTTAACAGGTCCTAACATCTGGAACTGTAGGGGAATTTTGTTCTGCTTAGGAGCTTCTCTGTAGGATGCTAGGCAATCTTGCAGCAATGGAAGAGATGGCTGTTACAAACATGTAGCAGCCAACTGTTGAAGGATGTTCCTATTTGGCGCAGTAATGGCACTTGGTTAACAGTAGCAAACACAGTCAGTGGGAATTAGTTTCTAAGTCAAATGTCCTTATGGTGAGGCTTGTAATGTGGTATCTCTTGGAAGGCATCGCGGTGAATTCTGACTTCCAGAATTAGCTGAGAGAAAGGAGTTTTATCACTGCTGGTGGGATTAATGTGCATCTTTGTGGCTGGATTTCATTGGATTTGTTTGTGCTTGGTTAGTCCAGTGCAGTGGTGAAGTACTCGTGGGTCAGCAGGCTGATATTCTTCATGACCAACTTGCCAAATTTCACTTCTGTAAATTGAAAGCTTTGCTGTGCTAAAGAAAAATTTTCTTGCTGAATTTTGCCATCTGCTTATGGTTTAAAATAATTTATTTCCTTCGTTTATTGGAGTTGCAGCATGGATCTTCATTTCTGCAAACCTTGTAGGAAAGGCATGAAGGTTTTTATTCTTTAAATACAGGGTAGGAAACATTCAAGTTTATGGAAGGACATAAAACTTGAATATATTGCAGATACAGCTTCTGGTAAAGTCTTACAGTTTAGTCCTGCCCCGATCTTAACAGGCTTGGTTAATCATGGCATCACATTATACAAGTGGCAGAGATGCAAGGTTTATTCTAAGAGTTCTTTGTGAATTCAACTCTCAGGTACGTCATGAGCAAGGAATGTAGATGACCATTTTATATTAAAATGCTTCAGGTGGGTTCTCCTCTGGTTAACTTTTCTATGGAGACTCTTACCCTATCTTGGCCTGTTTATCTTCTCATTTAACACGGGAAAAGGGGAGTTCATATAAAGTGTGTGTTATATGAGCATCTTGGCTCATTTGTGTGCTGGATTTGGTGACTTTGCTGCTTGTTTGTAAAAGCAGCAATTAAAAACTTTAAAGTAAGATTAATAATTTTGAAAAGATAATTATTTTAAGAACACTTGGAATTATGTCCTGTAAATTGCTTATGCTTTGAATTATTCCTAATGGAAACTGAGTCTGAAGTCAGAGAAAAACAGGAAGATGAACAAAAATCTATGGAGTGGATACGATTTCTTTGAAGTATTTGAAAAGCACGGAGTGCAGAATATGGCTGTTACATCAAACAGATATAGTGATGAGACAATAGGGAAATCTTCGTGGACTAAATGAAAACGTGTATGTAGTGTAAAACATGAGTATGATTGAGCTTTAGTATCTGTTTAGAAGAGATGCGTGTGAAACTGAAGTCAACTGAAGGTGCCCATGGTTTTCTTCAGATGAATCTGATTGCCACGGCTGTTGCTGCGGTTGAGCTGTGCAAGTCATGGTGTGGTTACACAGCAACAGGAGTTGAGGCTGCGGTTCTCAAGTTCAGTGAGCAACAGTCTGTTGGGAGCCCACATTATGCTCTGAGGCCATTGTGTGCCTTTGATTTAAAGAAAAAATAAATAAAACCCCAGTTTCCTGTTGCACTGACTGTCCACATGCTGCTGACGGTAAATGTGGACCGCAGTTTAGAAATATCAGTTATGTTACAGGAGGGGGAACAACAGTTGACATGGGTGGACAGCGATAGGACAAGGGGGGATGGTTTTAAACTAAGACAGGGGAGGTTTAGGTTCAGGCCATTCTATGATTCTGCGGTGAACGGTCATAAGTATAATTATCTGGTAGATTGACTGAACTTGAGAGGTTCTGCATTCTCTTTTGTCCTTATACTCCTGTAGAACATGTACTTTAATGTAAGTTCTTGAAGGCAAGTGATGGCATTATAGTTAGAAATAGTTTATCTCAAAAAAATAAAAGGGTAACTTGATTGGGGGGAGAGAGAAAGATCTGGAAACGCTAAACCAGTTAGTTTGGATAGGAAGATGAAGGGGGAATGGTAAAGAAGATTCCTTCCTTCTCCTTTTAAGCCTTCTCTTTCTTTCTTTTCTTTTTTTCATGAGCCAAGGATAAAGTTGGAGGGAGAAGAAAAAAAGTGTAATGCTTTAGATTTTCAAGCTTAGTTGGCAAACCTTCACAGGTGCTGAAAATTTTCTTTTTGCTTCTTTCCAGTGTTGTAGCATGCACTGCTTCTTGACAAGCTCATTCTCAGTAGTTAGCAGTCCATCCCTCCCACAGGAAGGAACACAGTGAAGTCACTGTGAGCCCCAGGTGCACAAGGGAATGCAAAACTTTCCCAAGTTTGAGGCCACGTAAGTAAAATAGTGTTACAAAAGAATGAAGCTGTGGGATTAAAATTTGGCTTTCAGCTGTGTTGGCATGGAGGTAATGTGAAAAGAAAGGAGCTGTCCAGGTGAGGATTTTAATGTGTTTACCGGCTAATCAGTATGAGCATGTAAATCTCTGTGTTTCCAGAGGGCTGATTAGTACACCTGGGATGTAATTTACATGCAAGTGAGCTTACATCAAAAATGCCTGCAGTGATATTTCCTCTTTATCTTCCAAGACTTACTGCTCTGGGCTGTGTCACGATGAGAAGTGGAAATGGGTACTGTACTGATATATTCAATCCCCCTGGTGGTGCTGCAAGTCTGGGGCTGGACATTCAGGTTGACTTAATGTAGTACTGCTCTAATCGCAAATCCTTCAATCAATATCAGCAGTGCAGATAATACCGTAGGATGATTTGAGGGAACTTTGCACTTGGTTTTTCAGCAGGTGTCTGGGTACAACCTGCATGTTCCCTGCTAGCACAGAGCTGCTTGCTCCAAGTGTGTGCTGAAAGCATCATCTGTTGTTCACTCGTGGCTCCATTTGGATACCACTGAGCCCTATTTAATAACGTGGGGCACCGTATTAATGTTAATTCTTTACTTTTGCTCACGCTTAGCTCATGCTAAGTAGATGCACATCCATTTTGATGCATATTGCAGGTGATTGTATTTGAAAGCATTGAAATAATAAGGTCAAAAAATAAAAAATAATCATAAGGTGATTGGAATGGAAATGGTTATATTCTGATAAAGATGAGTAATTTTAGCTAACTTCCTCCTCCCTTTTTATAAGACCAAAATGGGGAAAGATAGTTTAATGTTTTACCATCCCATGTCAGTCTCAGATTTTGAACCCCCAAATGTGGGCTGAGCCTTTGTGGGGGAGTCAAGGCTGCAAACGAAGAACTCATACAACAGTTTCCATTAGATTATTTTCTTTTTTTAAAAAAGTAACTGAAACCCGTTAGTGTTCCCTGTATTTATTTTTAATGTAGAAGCACAATTTTGAGGCTAGTCTTACTTGACAGCGTCTTTTGTATTTCCGTTTGACTGTAATTTCCTCAGTCTGAGAAACACAACTAAATGTCTCTTCTTGGTCCTTTTGCCAAAATGCTTTAAAGCAGTTGTGTCATCTTCAATGATCAGTAACTCCATATGTACTAAGAGTGTAAACTTATCTAAAGGCATATGAGAGCAGCAGCGAATGTGCACTGCGTGCAGCTGAAGACTGTAGTTGCTTGATGAGATTTTCGTCTGTCCTTTTGGAATCTAAGTGCTTCCTCTCCCTCTCTTGGCTGCCAAGGCAAGGCTGCATTTTACTGCAAAGACGTGAAGGTTCACCCATCCCCCTTTTCTTTGAATTCTCAAGTAAATCTTCTCCAGATATTGCAAATAAACCACAGTAAGACCCATGCAGAGTAAATCCCGCATTTGTCTTAGCTGGAATACCAGACTTTTGTCTGGAACATCTGAATATGTGCTTAGGGTGCAGCTTCCTTCTATTCAAGGGTGGTGATCATCTAGTCAACAAAGCATTGGATTTACAAGATGAAGTCACTTACAGGAGTAGGCTCCTGTCACATATGGACATCCAGGGAGCAAAATAGAGGATATTTTGCTTGTGGTGTGGCAAGCGCTGTACCTGTTTATGCTTTTTCCTCTTCTCTTTGCCTAGATCAGGAATGTAGCTTGTGCTTTGATGAAGAGTGCAGGACTTCTAACAGAAGTAAAAATTAGCTATCTCTGCTTCTCACAGGGACTGCACTAAATGCATTCTAATGGCTTTCCAGATTAACAGTATCTAAATAAATG